>CM051499.1:18164488-18185641 GCA_028031935.1 Paedocypris micromegethes
TGTGTGTGTGTGTGTGTGTGTGTGTGATATTGTGAATGATGTAATACATTACTTTGTTTTTTGTGTTCTTTTGGGTTACTTTAAATAACATTCATATAAAACTCATTTTGTAGAATTATGATTTCCCAGTTGGGGCACAAAACATACTAGCCCCTTCTTACGCGTGCGTATCACTTTAAAAAAAGTCGTAGTGCGGCACGGACCAAGCACATGGGACTCGCATCTGCCGCGCGTCTGATGCTGTTGCTGATGCTGCGCAGCATCCATTATTACACACCAACACTGGAGAAGAACACGCAGTTCTGTTCGTTCTGTTCCAGCTCAACTTATGTTTAGCGTGTGTATAACCGTGGTCTGCGATCAGCCAAGATGCAATTGAGCTTCGGGAGGCTGTTCAGCAGCTTAAATGCAAGGATGTTTGCTTCATCACTTTGCGGTCTGTGTTGTGCATTTTGTTCTTAACCTGGAGACACTCGGGTGAAATGACCACAATGATCCACATGGACTGAAACGTGACTGAACCGACAGGAAAACTGCTCACATCAATTGCAGTGAGTATTACATGCTGGGTTCAGAACTGTCTGTTAAAGTTGTAAAATGTGTATTTATACACGTAATGTTGAGTAAAAAGAAAAAGTAAAACATACGAAAAACCTACTCTTTTCTATCAACGGCAATATATTTCGAGTGATGGGAACATTGAGATCTGAATCGCCCGTCTAAATGAATGCGAGTTATAGACCGTTTGACCTCACATAACAGACCGACCTTGCTTTATAGCAGTAAGCCGAGCATGTCAACCAAGCCATAAAAAAATTATTTTAGTATGTATAAACCCTTAAAAAAAATGTCAAAACTAAAATCACCTGTTGAAAGAATTTCCGCTTGTCCCCTTAATTACAAATGTAAAAACATTAATAATTCAGAATTTCGACTGCGTGCCTATGTCTGGCATGTGATGTATTGTTCCGTTATTATGTCATGGTGAATTCAATTAATTGTCTGTGCTGAAAAATACCCATCTTTTTATATTTACCGCATACAACCGTATCTCTTTTTACATTATAGGCGCTATTGCTTTGATTTCAGTTCTTATATCTACCTCCTCTCACAGCTACTATTTATTCCTCTCAATTTTCCTTTCTTTACTGACTGTCTAGGGACAAGTGAGCGGAATATTCCGTAGCCATGGCAACAAAGCCAAAATCCGTCTTAGTAGTGGCTGGCGATTGGTTGGTCATAATTGACCATTTCAACCGAAATTGCCTTGTCCCGTTATATATATAAATATACAATTCGGTTCTTGTTAAATTGCAAGAACACTTGTGCAATCAGCTTTAAAAGCGCACAAGCGTAGTAACGCCTCACCCTGGCGCAACGGGGATGGAAATAGAAGCGCACGCCACGCATGCGCATCAGCTCGCGCTCTACACCGCTTCACCCCGAGCCAGAGCGTAACATACGGCGGCAGTCAGTCAGTCACCGACACCGAGACAGGCGTTCGCTCGGGCGGCGAGGCAGACCTGACCTGAAGCGGTTAGGACTCCGATCTACATGAGAGCGGCCAGAGTAAGTGACGGTACACGTCTTTGTGAATCGATCTAAATGAGACCGTTTTGTTTCGGGTTATGTGGTTGTTTTAACTGTGAAAGGTTTTGCCCGAGATCCACAATAACCCCCTTTGTTTAGGTGATGAGTAGACGTCCCTTAAAAACATGGACATTTGGTCTTTCATCGACACGATATACGGTTAACACCTCCGTGAAAGCTTAATGTTCTTTACCATAAGCTGTTGAGTGGCATTAAAATGTAAATTTTTCCGTTTTGCCGGGGCTTTGAGGGCACGCGGCGTTGTGCTTTATACTCTTCTAATTAGCTAATTAATTACATTTAGTTGGTGGTCAAACACATAAGCGTGTTGTTAATATTCTACGGTTTTTTTCTAAACCTAGTTTTTAAACGACAGTGGTCTTGGGGTTTTAGCTTTAGCATGTAGCATACTTTAAAATGGAGGCGACCAATAAAACGATCCATAGTTGTCTCATACATTTGTTTAAAGAGTTAATAAAAATCATAATGGCATTTCTGTGTGAAATAAACTCTTGTTTACGTATTTTCTCGAGTGGTTCTTTACTATTGGTGTTTGATTTTTAGTATTTTATATTACTATATATATATATATATCTGTATAAATACTGTATATGTCTATAAATACTGTATATGAATCTGTGTTTGTTTTTACAGAAATTGTACACTCGGAATCTGTAGCCGAATATGAATTTTACCCACATGTTTTTTTTTTAAATACGTATACATTTCACCCATCTGATAGTTTGATTACAGTAATTTATCAAAGCTTTGCTTGTTTTCTGATACGATTGGCTAAGTTGTTGATTTCGCAAGCCGGCTGTAGACAAGCTGCTGCTAACGTGGCAGAATCATTCATAAGTTGAGTGTGTGTCATACACACGCAGAAACTTGTCACGTGTGTTGCGATCAGCGTGGAGTCTTTTACAGTCAGGGGAGGCGAAACCCATGACATGATCTGGTGATGTCAGAAAAGGGGAACACAAACAATCATTCACACTCAGTCATCCAGAAAGCTTTGCCCAAGATGGCTGAGCTGGGCCATTTTGAAAACAGCTGATCAGGAACCCTTTACACCAGGTTTTCTGTTTACGTCTGTGGTCTTTGGGATTTAATTAGTGCTGCACGTGTATAATTAAGTGTATTTCTTTCACGAAAAAATAATATTGGTGCCTCAGAAACAATGAATAAATCATAAGCACAACGATCTAAATGTGGATATTTTGAGCGCAAAATAAACATACGGAGGTCACTTTTTTTTACACACGGTTATATTTTTCACACATTTATAATGTGTAAATTTACACGAGTAAATTATGAACATGTTGCTTTACCTGATTAAAATCTTGCTCTATTTTCTGTTTGTTTGTGTTTTGTGATGTGTTTTTGTGGTTTGATTCTGTTACACATACACTGTGACTGTACAATTAAATATCATTTATTTTATTTTCTACCCTCTTGCCAAATATTTTTATTTGCGGGCCACATTGAGTCCTAACATTTGACAAAGAGGCCAGACCAGGCTGGAGAAAAATACACATTTTGGGATTTGGAGGAAATACAGTGGTACCTCGATTCACAAATGCAAAATTGATAAAAATACACCTCACTTCACAAACTCTGCCTCGGTGCACAAACCAGAGGCGCAGACATTGATGCTATTTACTTCCGCAGAGAGGTTTTTTTTCCTAGCCACTGTAGCGATCTAACTTGCTCTTCTGGTCATAGCCCATAGTCTGAACAACAATGGACATTTTTTTTAACTGACTCTTTTTCTCTAATTTTTGAACACAGATAAATAATGGACATTTTTCTTTTTAAAGACTTTTTTTCCCCCTAATATACATAGCGATTTTGTGTTGGTGTCGGACTAAGAAAAGCGTTATATAAATACACTTTTTCAGGTTTTCACATGGTGACGGTGGAGAGAAGGATAGAACAGAAAGAAGTAATGTACTGTGAGCAGTGTGAAGACTAATTTTGCGCAAAAATCAACCCGTTTGAGCAATTGCTCTACTGAACTCCCTCTATGGATCCAAGTGAAGCACGGAGGAAAGCAGAAAGCGTGAAAATGAATGGAATGAAAATGTGCAGATATTAATGCGAGAGCAAGGTTTAAAAATAAAATAACCATTGAGCTAAAGAAGGAAATTATAGGGAAGCACGATTGTGCACGTGTATAAACATATGCGCAAACCTTTAATGTTTTGTGATTAACGGTGTTAATGTTAAAAATATACTAGGACAATTCTTTTACGTCATTTTTGTGCATATGATTCCGCTTTTAAAAATGTTTCTAAAGAAAAGAAAATAAGCCATCATGACGGATTAACATGTGGCACCCATGCCATAGTTTGCCCAGGTCTGCTCTAGTTCTTGAATGGCTGTACAATGTCCAGTTAAATATTTTCAACCATATTTTTTCAAGAATATATTTTCAGAATAACATTCCTTGTTGACTGGATTAGACTTGTAGAGTAGAATCCACAACCTTAAGTAATGTTGCCAGTTGTATATTGACATTCTGGACCAATAAGGAGAGAGAGACGGCATTTTTTTCGAGATGTTTTGTTTTCCTAACCACCGTTGTCTCTCTGTTTGCTCGCTGTCATAGTCATTGCTATATTTTTTCTTACAGTTTATTTGATTCTGTCCGTGACGGTAGAGTGATCTTGAATATATTGAATTTGAAACTTTGAATATAGTGATAGTGAGAATTAAATCGCCGTTTTAATGTCTAATGGAGCATCAAATGCAAGTATGGAATCATAATCTGCTGGTGTTGCTTGTTTCGCTTTGGCTGTTATACTAATCCACGTTTTTTTCCCCACAGGATACCCCGATGTAAAATGGAGGATAGTTTTGACTGTGACTGCGGTGAGCTGGAGCCACCCGATCATTGAGACGGACTTGTCTCTTTGAGATCGTTTCTCTTAGTTTTCCCAACAAAAGGTGCTCGGAACAAGGTGGACAGAGTAGATTTATCATCATTTGTACTTTGCTGCTGCTCAGGGCCAGTCCTACACTGAATATCACTGTACTGTGTCAATAGTTTCATCACTTATGACATCAATGATGTTCACAGATGATGTGAATTGGCCTACAAACTCACCTACCCTACACATCACCCACTGAAGGCTTATAAAAGTCAAAGCTGAAAGCTGGTAACAGTTTTGGCTGATGACAACATATCCTAGTAACATATCAGAAATTGTTTCCATCTTCACTCCGGTTGTGCTGGAAGACATAGCTGAGGAAATGGTTTGACTGCTGTTCCCCATTAGCTTCTCTCGCTGTGTGGTCACTCCAGATTAAGCGTCCAGATTTCAAAGATCCAGATTGATCTGCAGGAATGGCTGAGAAATTCGAAAGTCTTATGAACATTCATGGCTTTGACCTGGGCCCGCGCTACATGGACCTGAAGCCACTGGGTTATGGGGGAAATGGACTGGTGTTTTCTGCCGTCGACACCGATTGCGACAAGAGGGTGGCCGTGAAAAAAATCGTTCTGACGGACCCTCAGAGCGTTAAACACGCTCTGCGCGAAATCAAGATCATTCGCCGACTGGATCATGACAACATCGTGAAGGTTTTTGAAACGCTGGGACCCAGTGGTAGACGGCTGACTGAAGACGTGAACTCGCTGACGGAGGTGAATTCTGTCTACATCGTACAGGAGTACATGGAGACGGACCTCTGTAAGGTGCTAGAACAAGGCCTGCTGTCTGAAGATCACGCTCGGCTGTTCATGTACCAGCTCCTGCGAGGACTGAAATACATCCACTCTGCAAACGTGCTGCACCGCGACCTCAAGCCTGCAAACCTCTTTGTCAACACTGAGGATTTGGTCTTGAAAATTGGAGACTTTGGCCTTGCCCGAATCATGGATCCTCACTACTCCCACAAGGTTTGTGTGTTCGCTTTGCTTCTTATTACAGGAAATATAACCCTAGTGTTTTTTATTTTGTTTCACTGTGTAAAATATGGCGTCCGTTTGTTTCAGCAGGTAATAAAAACCATAAAAAATGACAGTTGAATCATTCAACGTAAAATATTAAAACGCCTGTAAACCTTACAGCGTTGCACAGATAGTGTTTATAACCTCTCGAAGCCAATCACAAGAGTTTCATTAAGTATAAACTAGCTCTTCCACCACAAAATGCTTTCTAGCTTTAATAAAATCGCACCACAAATCTAATAAAAATTAATTAGACTTTATTTATCATAATAATCGTTATACTCCCGAAAATATATGCCGAAATATACACATTTATGTCTGGATGCTTCTTTACTTCATGATTGTTGGACACGCACATTATCATGATTAAAAATGCCAGATACTATGCCTCCCTGCTTTCCATGTTTAAACTATGTTTCAACTCCAAAAACCCAAATCCCTTCCATCTGGGTTATCAGCATGAATGAGTATATTCAATTCATAGAAAAATTCCATCATCAGATCTACAGGAAAATGACTGCAATATCCTGTTTTTGTAAAAACAATCTGGTTACATTCTGCTTGACTTGGGAAGGTCACATGACATCCCTGTTGACATCCTTCAGTTTCCACGAAAAGCGAACACAATTGTTATCTAGTTATAACTCCAATTATAGCTGAAGACCTGAGGTGTAAAGAAAACCTCAAAACCAAACCTCAAGTCACAATTCCAAGAAGACTTGAGTAAGTTGTTCTGGAGGTGTGACTCCAAAACACCAAGAAATGTGAAAAACAAGATTGTATTACAAGGTTTTGTTTCTTAATATAGAAATGAAATGTAACACCTCAATATTTAACAAATTGTCAGTCTCAGTCAAACTCAAAAGTTTAACTGCTAATTCACATTCATGTGATTTAGTTCATAAATAGCATCCAGTACCTTCAGCACCATGTAGATGGCGATATTCCCTTGTCTTCCCAAGAAATGAAGCCTGGTAGAAAAATGTGGCATCTTGTCACACAATCGCAATGTAGCGAGTAACAGTAAGTGTCCATTCAAATGTAGTGGAGTAAAGAGTACAGATGCTCAATCAAAAATGTAGTCAAGTAGAGAATAAAAGTTTCCTATTTTTGATAATCTGTGCAAGTACAACATACCCAAAAAATACGCAAGTAACAAAGTATTTACTCAAGTACTGGTGTAGACTTTATTGCCTCAATTTCTCACGGAGTTGCTCCATCTCTACACCCCTTAGATCCACTTCCTCTGTCTCTCTTGTTCTGCCCCGTATTAAGCTCACCACCACGAGTAACTCTTTACTACAGACGTGCGCAAATGTTTCTCTATCAAATTTTAAGTCGCATCTTAAAATGCATCGTTTTACTCTGAATTGCTTAGGTTTTTATAATTTTCTCTTAGACATGTACCACAAAACAAACAATTGTACAACAAATAATCTGTTTTTACAATTTTTTTTGTATGTAAGGTGTCCTTAAGTGCTTAGAAAGGCGCCATCAAATAAAATGTATTTTTGTTTGTGTGTGTGTGTGTGTGTGTTTGGGTTGCACCACTCATGTGTGTCGTTGCACGCTGTCTGTGAGTGTGCATGATTCATTTAACCGCTAGATTTTCCTTTCACACGTGCACTCCATCACCTCCGCTCTATGAATAACCGCCGTCTCTCTGGCAGACATGTGAACTGTTCTACGAGAAACAAGCCAATGGAGGATTATCTCTTCATCTCGCCCTGTAATTGCAGAGCTTGTGATTCAAGGAACAGTCCACTGCATTTATGGTTTTACTGTTTGGATAATGAGTTTAGAACTTGTGCTGAATTGGTTAAAAAAATATGTGGGGCATAACAAAACCCTTAGATAAGCAAGGCTTGTACGACCTTTCAGGTTTCAAACACAGTCGAATGTATACAGTGTGAACAATGCGTCATTCACTTTAAACTAAACTATTACCAAAACTACAAGCAGTTTTTTTCCCCAATGAACAAACGACTGAAGACAAGTGTAGGTAGAAAGATGTTAGAGGAATGGAACGGGTTTCCAATGAAAAGAGCTTCAGATGATTGAAACAGACCGTCTTTTGTTTTATGATATGACTAGTGGGAATCTTCCATTGCATTCAAACTCGTTTTTTTTTCTTTGTATTGGTGAAATGTCAATTTATTTTATTAGGTTAAGATTTTACCAGACACTGCCAAACACTCATTTTTACTCACTACTAGGATTCAAAATAATTTCAAGACTCTTGTGACGTTGTTAATAGGCAGAATTGCACAGGGATGCAGTAGGACTGTATTACTGAAGGTCTGCTCTCCTCACATGACTCGGCTGGAGAAATACGACCTCGTCTGAAGAATGTAGGGAATTCCGCACCGCCACCGGCACACGTTCATTCCGTCTTTCCATCCATTTCCCTTCTTATATATAGAAGACGTCTCATCTTTCACCTTCTCATATGCAGATGTCATTTGTTCAGGCTTTGTTTTGGACTTTGGCTCCTCTTCAACAACAACCGACCCTGAACCAACTTGGTCATTTTGCTCTTTCATCAGAAAGACAGCGGTTACTTACTCGCAAAGCTGCGTTAAGTGATGTGTGAGGAGTTTGTTTGTAGAGCAACAGGCATGTCTCTCTCTCACTCACTCGCGCTCTCTCTCTCTCTCTCCCTCTCTCGCTCTCCCTCTCTCTCTCTCTCTCTCTCTCTCTCTCTCACTCGCTCTCTCTCTCTCTATCAAACCAGTTCCAGCCTGAACTTTCTTTTTCGCCGCAGACGAAAAATTTGACCCACTTTCGAGGCTTCCAACATCCCGAAACGCTTAAAATCATTCCAGGGTTCTCTGTGCACATTTGTTGCATGTCTTCTGGATTATGTGGATCTTTCACTCCTAAATGATAAAAATTATATCATTTTTTGGCCTCTTTAAACGCTTTATTAAAAAAATGAAGGAACCTCACCAAACATTTAGAAACTATAGAAAGCCTTTTTATTACTTAACTGATACATTTTTATACATTCACAGTCTTGATGTAAACTGAGAGTTATTAATATTGGAGAAATTAGGATGGAAAGATGTGTATGGAAAGCCTGGAGTGGCTTCTAAAGGTGGCAATGATACTGTAGTAGCTCATTCGCATGTGGTCGCTGGTGTTTGAAAGATCATGGGTTCAATTCCCAGGGAAATTGGAAAGTTGTTGATTTGTAAGAATCGTAATGACGTGCAAGTTGCTTTGGATAAAAGCCTCTGCTCAAAACGGACGCTCGCGCTGTGTTTGGCGTCAACACACATTTAGCCAGCTTTCCAGACAGAGGTTTGTTTTAATCTCCGATTTTAGTTTAATGAGATTGTTGAATGTAGTGGACTGTGATCTGAACTGTAATCCACTTTTTAAGGTAATCTGTTCTTCAGAATTATGTAACGAAAAAAGCTAATTACTGCTCATATTAGGGGTGGGCGATATGAGTGAGAATTCATATCACGATATTTTCTAGTGTCCAGACGGTTTAGGGATTATAACACGGCATGGGGGGGGGGTACATTTTAGTGGGCATCAGTTACAATATTTGACGAAACAAACGTGCTATACTGTATTAAAGTGTTTATATATACATGTATACAAAGAAATTTATGAATGTGTGACTATATCCACAATTTTGCAAAATCCATATTGTGGCACAACTCTATACCGGTTTTTCACGTAAATACGTAAAATTACTGTTTGTGGTTTGCAATTGCCAAAGGTTTGCAGGCTTTGCTTTAGCCATTTAAAATTTGGAGTTTTGATTTCAGTTTACGTGTAAATGTCAAAAATGTTAAGATAAATGAAAACCTATAATAAAAAAAATCAACCTTTTTTTTAATAGACATGCAATCTTTTGATAAATAAAATGTAATACATATTCATATATCATAAGAGTAGGCATTATATATATCATAAGGGTAGGCATTTTTTGAAAACGGCACTTTGTCCACCTTCAGTTTTGATTTTGTTGTCGGAAACGATCTTTTTTTTTTAAATGTTTTTTTTTTGTTTGTTTCTTCAGGGTCACCTCTCTGAGGGTCTGGTCACTAAATGGTATCGCTCTCCTCGTCTGCTTCTCTCCCCTAACAACTACACCAAAGCCATCGACATGTGGGCTGCTGGGTGCATCTTTGCTGAAATGTTGACTGGAAAAACGCTTTTTGCAGGTACAAATGAAAAAAAAAACTCCAACTGAAATCAAATCAGCGGATTATAATTAATCAGCGCACCAATTACAGCCATCTGTTTCATAATCTTTTTTTCCACAGATGTCAATTTTGAAACATTTTTTTTTAATTTAACGAGCCTTGTAGTTTGTATAATGTTAATCTTGTGTAGGTTTTTACTTACACAATATGGATTTGTTTGTGCAGGAGCTCATGAGCTGGAACAGATGCAGTTGATTCTTGAATCCATTCCTGTAGTGCATGAAGAAGACCGACAGGAGCTTCAGAGTGTCATTCCCGTCTTTATCAGGAATGATATGTCTGAACCACACACACCACTCGCCAAGTTACTGCCTGGTGTCAGCGCTGAGGGTTCGTTTCCTATGTCACTCTCTCTTGCTATTTTCATCCTCTGGTTTTTCTGTAATGAACGGGTTTTTGGAAAACTTGAGATAAAATATTTATTTTTATTTGTTTACAGCCTTGGACTTCCTGGAACAAATCTTGACATTTAATCCCATGGATCGACTCACAGCGGAAGAGGCTCTTGCACACCCCTACATGAGTGATTACTCTTTTCCGCTCGACGAGCCCGTGTCCTCACATCCCTTTCATATCGAAGATGAAGTGGACGACATTTTGCTCATGGATGAGAGCCACAGTCTCATTTACAACTGGGAGAGGTGAGCTCACTCTGGAAATGATGACCACAAAAATGGCCTTCACAAGTTACTCACTGTTACAAAATCTAACTAAAATATTAAAAGATAACAATATTTCTGAACATGAAGAAACAGATGAAGAAACATTTTCTGAAGAGATTATGTGGGAGCGCAGGACATACTAAAATAATATGTCTAAAATAATGCAACACTGATCATTTTTCATGGTAGGACAAATTTTCCTGTTTCTATCAAGTTAATGAATGGTAGAAGTTGTCATGAGTAGAAAGAATGAAACAAGAAAGAAGGAAGCAAAAAGTTGAGTAACTGAGAGTATTTTAAAAAGTTTTTTTTTTGTGATAACTCGAGTGTAACAGACATAAAGCTATTTTCTGATAAAGATGGAAGTTTTTTCTTTTTTAAAAATCATAAGACTACAAATCATTGAAAGAAGGAGGATGATGTTCATTTTTGGAGGTGAACAGATGAATCGAAGATGCGCATTCATTCCACACTCATTCAATTCAACAAGAAATTATTAATGTAAAAAGTTGAATTTGAGGAAATGTGTAAAGTTCATAAAAATATAAATATATGTACATAAAAGTCAGAGAACGTTTAGTTAAAAACGTTACAAGTGCCACTAAACCTATTAATGGGGGCAATAATACATGTGTAAAATGGTGAGTTAAAAGTGCCACTAAACTTTGTTCAAAGTTAAGTTCTACTAAACGTATTAGTGGGGACATTTATAAATCTGTAAAATGGTGCATTAAAAGTGCCACTAAACTTTGAGACAGTTGTATCTGTGAAAAGTGCCTTACAAATGCACTGAACTAGAACTTAAACTAAAGTTATTAGTGGGGCCAAATATAAATGTGTTAAATGGTGCCACTAAACGCCATGTTTTTCTTTTGTTGTTTTACAGATACCACGACAGTCAGATTTCCGATCAAGACTGGCATCTTCACAGCACCCATGAACTAGAAGACGTCCAGCGGGATCCTCGAGCCATGTCGGACTTCACGGACGAAGAGGAGGTCCAGATCGACCCGCGCAAATACATCGACGGAGACTGTGAGAAGTTCCTGGAGGACCCGTCGTTCGACCTCCTTCCGGAATGGTCCTGGCAGCAGGAAGACCACCACGAGAACAAGTACTGCGATCAGGAATGTGGCTTCACCTGCAACTACAAAGCCGTGTCTCCATCCTACCTGGAGAACCTGATCTGGAGGGACAGCGAAGTCAACCACTACTACGAGCCCAAGCTCATCATCGACCTCTCCAACTGGAAAGAGCAGCAGAGTAAAGAGAAGATGGACAAGAAAGGCAAGAGCAAGTGTGAGAAGAACGGCCTGGTCAAGGCCCAGATCGCCCTTCAGGAGGCCACGCGCACCCCCGAGAAAGACCGCCAGCAAGAAAAGCACCAAAACCACAACCAGGGCTTCGACTTTGACTCCTTCATCGCCAGCACCATCAAACTCAGCCTCCAGCCGGAATCTGGCGACATCGACCTTCTGAACGAGCGCAACGCCTCCGTTTCCCAGATGGACACCAGAGTTCTCGGCAGCACCATGTCCAAGTCCATCAGCCAGGAGAAGGAGGAGAAGTGTCTGGTCAACCTGGCTCAGCTGGGCATCAAGGCTCCCTGTCCCTGGGAAAGCTTCTCGGACAGCGGCGTGGCCCACGAGGCCTGCTGGGACGTGCGGAAGGACCAGCAGCTCCTGACCGGCTGTCAGAGCAGCTATCTGGACCGCCTGTTCAGCAAGCACGTGGTGGTGGAGGCCGACATCCCCGAGCCCGTGGAGCTGGCTTCCTGCGCCGACGACCTCATTTCCTGTGGCGGCGAGATCATGCTGGAGTCTCTGGCCAATCCTGGCGACATTCCGCTTCGGTCCATCCCGGCCTCACTAGTGCCCTCTGCTGTCAAACTCTCCCCGCAGATCGCCCACAAAACCTACAGCAGTATACTGAAGCATCTGAATTAGAGTCCATCTTTATTTTTTATAGATTGAGTATTTCTGTACTTGAATCATTTCATATCTTTTTTTATATATATATATAAATATATATATATATATATATATATATATATATATATATATATATATATATATATATATATATATATATATGCGGTTAGTTTTTAAGGAAACTTTTTTTAGCACTATTATCGTTATTTGTCAAGGGGTTTGTAAATCATCCGAAGTGCTGGACTCACACGAGCCTCCCCACCCAAACACCGTTTTATTTTTTTCGTCTTTAGCGTTTGTCCTTAAACACCATGACGTTTGCACATCAAGCCCGATCGGGAACGTGAAGCCGGAAGAGAGGCGAGATTAGCGGGAGACGTCACGTGACCTTCTGGCTGACGGCCCATAGGACGGACGCGAGCGGCGCATCATTCCTTTTTCGTAACCAAGTATAACTTGTTACTTTTTTTTCCACCTTTTTGGTAACGGCAAACGCCTTCGTCACTTTATTTCCCCATCCTGTAGCGGTCATGATTGTGGCTCGTAATGGCGTGATCTACCTCAAGCTAACAGCAGAAGGCCCGTCTCCCAGCTGCAGTGCTTTATTCAAATCGATCAGCCGCTCGCCATAATATTCATTTCGCCATCGTGAAGTGTTCAAGTCACTATTTATTTTTAGCAGATATTTATTTTAGGAACGTTGTCGGTTTTTTTTTTCTTTTGCGAGGAATCAAGACTTCTTGGTTGGTTTCGACTGGTTTGTTGAGTCGTTCCGCTTCTGTTGTATCAAGTGAGNNNTTTTTTTTTTTTTTTTTTTTTTTTTTGGTGCTTCGAATGAGTGGAAAGCCGCATTACGGTGTTTTGTGCCTGAAAGTCTTAAATTATCATGAACAAATATTGTTACAATTGAATGCATGGTTGAACCGTAACAGAAGGTACATTCAAATGAAGTTAACAGAAGTATATCCTTCATTTTTTTATTTTCAGTTGCTCTTTTAATCCTGTAGCTTTTTTTTTCCAAGCAAGCATGGTTGAGTTAAGTTCGGATTTAGCATGTTAACCTTTTTTAACTTTTAGGGTTTGTTTGTTTTTCTTTCCCTTCTCAAGTGCTGGAATTGTTATTTTTGTTTCTACTGTAAATGACATCAATAAAAACGGCCAGCAAGAATTTCTTTGTTGTTTTTTTTACTAACTTGCTCAAAATAACGGCACAAAATAAATATTTCAAGCGAAAAATATAAAATAGATAAGTTTATTTTTTTTAACAGTTGTGTAAGGAACAATTCTGAAATCGTATTTCTATATACAATACTGGAAACATTCACAATTTGCTAACTTTGCATAATGAACTATAGTATATAACGTGTGTGTGTGTGTGTGTGTGTGTGTGCGTGTGCGTGTGCGTGTGCGTGTGCGTGTGTGTGTGTGTGTGCTAAACAGTAATATTGTGCAAATTGGTGTATAGAGACAATACATTTTCTTTAACATCTTAAAGACAAAATAATGTCTTCAGAAGTGTTTCATCAATGGGTTTCTTTAAAGGTGAGATTGAACGAGGGAAAAATACTTCTGTGCTACAATAAAAGAAAAGTTTGTCGAGCGACACGTTTGGTTCAGGACATCTTCGCCTCAGGCCCAGATCTGCAACAACAGTTCATCAAACTCAAGATTACAGCCAGTTCACAGCAAGAATTCAATAGCTTAGTGAGAAGAAACAAATAAAATATAAATTATATAAACCTGAAGTAAAACAACTAGTTACGAGTACAGAAACGCATATATACATAAGTGTCGTCACATGTTTCAAACTCAAGTATATCTATAAGATTGTTTGAAATGTATGTTATTAATGGCCAATCGTCAGTGATGACTAATGAACTACAAATCCCATAATGCAGTGCTTCAGCTGTTTTGCGGATTTTAGTCTGGTTCAGTTGTTTGACACCCGTGATCTAGATGTTTTTCAGCCGACTCTCACCCGTAAAGTGTGATCCCATGATGCCGAGCAGAAGGCTGTTCCGTCAGGAGAAACTCTGACCGTGCTGACACGATTCTCATGACCGAAGAGAACAGAAACTCGGGTTCCTTTCAGAACGTCCCACACGTTGACAGTGTAGTCGTTGTATCCGGCAAACAGCAGCCGACCTGTCAGGAAAGAAAGCCAGACTGAAACAAAACTGGAAAATCTTGATTTTTAACAAACAATAATAAAGAAATTACACATCTATTTTCTGTAAAATTACTGAATTCTCAAACACACATAGTTCAGAACCTTGAAGAGCATGTTTTTTTAAAGTCTGGTATTACAAATGAAGGACTTTTAGCTTATCAAGCACATTCTGAATTTAAATTCTTATTATGAATTTACATTCCTATTTGAATTTAAATTCTTAATTTTCTTAAATAGGATGTCAGGTTAAAAAATGGAAATATGTCAGGCATTTTATCTTAACCTTAGGAATACTTTACTTGCTTGTATTTAAATGAAACCTTTTTCTTGGGTTTAGTTTTTTAGGTTTTGCTGATAAAAAAAATGGAGAATTATTTGTCATTTATATATTTCTGAATATTCTCTGTCTTACCACTGAGGGAAAAGTCCACACTAGAAGCTCCGAAGATGATGCTCTCTTTAGAGTAGATGGAGACTTCACGATCAGCTCGCAAGTCAAAGAGGCGACACTAAAAATCACAACGTTTTAGAGACACTTAAGATTCCGACTTCTAGAACGTTCCTATAGGAACAGTACAAATCGAATTTGGAATCAAACTCCTTATAAATATTATAATATTATTAAAATTATAAACATTATTATAAATTTTTTAAATAAATACATTAAAAAATAAATATATTATAAATGTTAATAAATAAATAAAATATGATCTATAACTATGAATACATATGAATCATATTTACAGTAAGTTTAAAACAAGAGGTACAGTATATTTTGTATACTGTTATAATATTGGATATTTAATACATTTTTCTACTACAAATACTTACAGTGGCATCATCAGATCCAGAGGCAAAAGCATCTCCGCTGGGGTAATACCTACGAGAAGTTCAACCAGACACAATAGTCACACCATACACACATTGACATAGAAGGAAACACATTTTCTTAACCAATAGAAACGCAATCAAGTTTTTTTTGACCAATGATTGGACCTTAGGAGTCGACTGTGTATATTTTTATTATACGTATATTTAAATATGTATACAGTTTAAAATGTTTTTTTTTTTTCGATTTCAAAGAAATATCAAAAATAATGCTTTGAGGATCGAGACACTCACTTCACACTGTTGATGTCAGACTCGTGCGTCTCGAAAGACTGAACATTCTGTCCTGAGCGCATGTCCCACACATTCGCCTTCTTATCACAACCCTGAAACACACAGCACTTCAGATAACAGCAGAAACACCTCTTCTAAAAATAGAACGCTGACTGTGTCATCTAGAACTGCAGGAAACACTGCACTGATTTACATTCATATTATCGTTGTGATGCATTATAAACCATGACAAGATTAAAAAATTACCACATTTTTTTTTTAACAATTAAAAAATTATTTGATGAAACTCCTTTTTTTATTTATAAGAATTGACTTGTGTCTTTAATTTTTTCTTTTTGTAAGAATCTGAAATGCTTGAATCTGTCTTTGGTGTTTTTTTTTGGCATTTTTTTTTGAGCTATTGTGAAAGATCGAACCCCTGAGACGAAGGTATTTCCCGTCTCTGAAGGAGCCAGGTCCAGAGACAGAACATCAGCAGAATGACCGTGGAAGCTCTGCAGCAGCTGCCCGCTCTCCACATCCCATAATGCACATGTTCCATCGCCACTCGATGTTAGAATCTGGAAAGGAAATGAACAAATCCTATTAGTTCACATTGTCGAAGTCGATTTATTTTGTCCCCAGGATCAGAGCTGCTGAAACATCTACAGTACTTAATACTTCTAGTATCACTAGTGTGATAATGACGTGTCAGTTGTAAGTGCAATGACGGTTGATATAATATCTATATTATATACATCCAGCCACTTGAACAACTATTAAAGTCTGAGCAGCAGGAGGAAGGAGTGAAGAATGACCACTGCAGAACCTAATGACGACAGAAACTCTGAATTTTAACGTTTTAACTTACTGTAAATATGATAAGATTGTGCCTGGTTTAACAAACTCTTTGAGCAAAAGACTCGGCCTTTTTAATAGACTCAGTTCCACAACTTATTTGTAACATACTTTTATTATTGCTTTGTGCTATTTATTACTCCCAATTATTTTTTTATTGTATTTAAAAACGACTTTGTATATTGTTCAGCTTTGGCATTTTAAGTCGACAGAGAAATATAATTTAATATGCATAAGCTAATTTTTTCCCAAATGTTCTCTGGTGACACCAGGAAAGTTGAACTTTATTAAGAAGAGTGTTTGAAATAAACAGTAATGAAAATATTACATTCTCTGTTCATTTGAAAAGTTATTTACTTATGCTTTGTAATTTTTGTCAAATCAAATCAAATCAAATCACTAACAGAGTGTGATTTCCAGTGAGTGAAAAGCTTAGGTACAAACTTCAGACAGTGCAGACGTACAAAATACTGACAAGACAAGAAGTGCAATATGCTACAATACTAATATATATGTTTTAATTTAAACGTCTAAATGTTCAGCAGCCTGACAATCTCGGGGGAAAAACCCGGAATGGGAAAAAAATTGAATTGAATTGAATTGAAAAATCCTTTATTAGTCCCACAGCGGGGAAATTTCACGTCAAAAAACTGTTATGCAGGAATGTTCTATGTTGCTGCCGCTTTTTTTTGTTAAAATGATGATAAAGTGCTCTGTTTGTTTTAAAAACTCTTATAATTCCTACCTAGAATTTAACATGAAACCATATATACGTTGGCACTGAATAACAAGTGCCGGCTGTGAGAACGCAGTCACTGGCTTTTGGATGGTGTTGCGTTGGTCTAGAACTCATCACTACAAACGAACAAATACTCAGACGATGAAGGTGTTCCGATTATAAATGTGTTTAAGCGCTTGCTAAACTCCTCTCCCACATCCTGGTCAAGCAGCTGCCAATCACATTCTCACCAGCCAATCAGAGTAAGGGCTGCCTCCATGTGAAGCTTGTGCCAGAAGTTCGAACAAAAAAAAAATGAAACAAAAAATCTGAAGGAAAGAAAGTTTCAAACGAAAACGTGAAGATTGCAAGCAAAAAATAGAAAAATAAACGCAATTGCAAGCGGGGAAAAAAATGTATTTGAAATTTACGTTTAATAATTTTGGCACTAATCTGATTCCATTATTCTCTCTTTTTTTATTTTCTCTTGGAGTTTCCTGTCCCTCAACCAGGTGGCCAAGTGAGAGAGAGATTGGTGGCGCACCTGATGCTCGTTACCGCGCCTAGTTTGCCTCTGTTCTCAATGGCTGGTAAGGTTGTGCTTTCCCCTTTTCTCCTATTTTTGGGTCTAGTCAGGGAGTTGGTTTATATTTCTGTTGTTGGATCAGATAGTAAATTCCTAACTATAGGGTTAGGGAATTGTTTTGTTTGTTGTTTTGGCTTCTGAAGTTTATTTAGCTTCCTGCTTTATTTATTTGATTCCTGTTTTTGTTAATAACTACCTTGAAGGTGTTTGTTGGGTTGTGTTGTGTTGTGTTGTGTTGTGTTGTGTTGTGTTGTGTGAGATTGGGCTTTCCCCAATCACTTAACTACTCCTTTTCTGCTGTTACTCTGTTAAAAAAAACTCTAGACCGCCATGAGGCCTAACAAAAAAGCTGCAAAATGTACTTTGAAGTTGAAAAACGTCACAAAATACCTGTCCTTGAATATTTTACGAAGAGTCGCTAAATTCGTACTATGAAACAATAATCTAGTCAAAATTCAAAAGAGTTATTAAACTGTGATTATTTTTTAAATTAATTGTCATGATCTGGCCATTATATTATTATGGCCATAATACTGTAAACATCAGTTTAATAATTTGTAAGGAATACATTCTGAACACACTTTGCAAACTCTTTGAAAAAACGGTCTGGAATAGTATTATTAAAATAGCATTGTGTGATTGTTTGCAGGTCAGTCTATTACTACTAGTGAAAGCAGGTTGAGTGAGAGGAATTATGGGTTGTGTAGCCTTGTAAGTGTCTGTCACATTAAATAATGTACTCAAAATGTACCATAGATTTACATAAGCCTTGCTTTCTTCATTATGATTATTTTTTGGATTATGCTAAAAAATACCATTAAAACTGTGTTGAATTCTTTCAAATCAAATAACCAAAAATGGCTGTCCAATTAAGGTCTTCAAAAAATTATTTACATACAAAGACACTCAAACTCTCACCTGCATGTCAGAGTTGGTGAAGCTGCAGGACGACAGGTAGTTGGTGTGCATCGCCACGGATTTCTTCTTGGCCGAAAGGTTTTCGTTTTTGTCCAGTGACAGGGGAAACACTGAACACTTATTGTCCAAGCCACTTGAAAATAGAATAAGAGAAAGAAATTGCTTCGGTTTAATGAGAAGTTAAACTGAATTAATGTCACATCAGGTTTCTGACGTACCCACAAGCCAGTGCGCAGCCAGACGGGGCGTACGCACACGCCATCACCCAAGTGCAGGGCATTGTCACGGCGTGTTCCTGAAAAAAAAACACATTTGAAAATACTCATGCCAGTTCAGCGAATGGATCGGGCTTGTGGAGAAGCATGTGAACCAAACGTGAGCGTAAAAATACATGAGCTATTGAAAACATGACTGAATTTGATGTGGCAAAACAACAAAACCATATCACAGGGGATTCTGGGTAATTCTGGGCTCCGTTTTCCTCTGGGGATTTTAAAGTGTCGCTAGGACATAGAATAAATGTGTGTCCCATCCCACAACATGTAATAATCCAGACGGCGGGATTACGTCTGCATTAATACGTTTGCTTCCATTAGTGTAACACAAACACAACTGTAAAAATATCCCAACCAAACAGGTCTCGATCCAAAAACGTACCTTGTTGGTTGTATACGCGTCCCAAACGATGACCTTTCCATCCTGCAAGACAGATTGAACATTTGAGCATGTTTGTTTTAAAGGAACGTGGACACTGAGCAACGTTGGGCTGTGGTGATACCTGAGAAGAGCTGACCAATCGTCTTTTGTCCTTGCACCAGTCCATGCACAGCACTTTGTTTCCGTGTCCCTTCAAAGTTCTTCTGGTCTTCATGACAAACTGACCCAGAGCTTCAATCTTCTCTGCGACCTGATGCACTGGAATAAAATTATCTCCAGATTAGATGCTTCAGCAGCAAGATGGTGCTATGTTATGGCCACAAGTGTGAAATGTCTTTTTATATTGTCGGATTTGTCAACATACTACAAAGTCAGCTTTAATCAAGTTTGTAAAATTTAGTGGTTTGGATGAAATGCCGGATTAATAGTCCGCATTAATCCCTTCGTAACGCTGCTATTTGTGTCTGATTTCCAAGCGGCGTCCATCCAAGGCTGGTGTTTTTGAGCACTGCTGTCGGTGTTATCACGCCTGTTGTCGGTTCGGTACTCACGCTCGACGTCGTGCAGTTTGTTCCGTTCCTCTTCTAGTTTGGTTTTCAGAGACTCGGACTCCGCTTTCAGAGTGTTGACGGTTTCGCCCTTCGCCAGTCCCTGACATGCCATCTTTATTAAAAGAAGAGATAAAGATACTCTTTGAAAAAAACAACCGAGGCTGATACTACAAACGTCTGCCCAGCGGATGATGCGCTGACGTCAGTCACGTGACTCTTCACCACCATCAGCATCACCGTTATTTCTGGTCGTCTGGGCGGCCGTTTTTATTGCATCTTTGTAATAGATGGATAAGTAACTCGTTTGTTTGTTTGTTCGTTTGTTAGTTTTTTCTACGAGTTTTTCAACGTAGTATTGCATATACATACAGTACAGTATTACAATTGTATGTCGTCCTCTTCTGGTCAGAAATGATGAATGCACCCCTGCTCTTCACGTAGACTAAAAAAGACGTTTTAAAACATTTATGGTTGAATTGGTGTCGATTTATTCAAGCATATTTCTGCAAAAACATTTGTGCTTTGTGTGCTGTAAAATGGACCATCTTTGCTTTACGGTTATTAAAGCAATTTATCGATTTCCTCCAAATCCCTGGGTCTTTGGTTTTGTTTATTGATTAAGCCTTTCGACCGACGATTGCCCTTTGTTTACAGCGTCTTAAAAGCACGTATATGGCAGAAAGCGTCAGGATCAACAGTGTGACGCTTTGCTATAGCCTCTAGATGGCGCTGTCCCGCATTTCGTGTTCTCTTACCTCCTAAATACAGTACTGTAATCTTCCCTCGATGTTAATTTTCTCTGGTGTATTAAAGATGTCTTTGTATGCTTCATTAGTAATTAATGAATCCATCTATCTATGATTCATCCATCAATTCTGTCCATCTATCGATTTATTTTTGTTTAAATTAATTGTATTGCGTTAAATTTTGGAACAGGTATAAACAGCTTAATATATAAACAATAATACTATTCATAATAATACTATTAACAAAATTAATAATGATGATAATAATAATTATTATTATTTGTGGTGGTAGTCGTAGTAGTATTATGGTATTAATGTTATTATTTCTGTAATTTTTTTGTGTTGTTGTTTTTGATATTAATAATAACGCCGATTATATCTACTTGTTTAAATAATGTATCATGTAAAATCATGTATATTATATGTTTATTGTATATCCTGGTTCCACTGCATCATGATGAGATCTTACTCTAATTACAGAAACTAA
>CM051499.1:18185654-18236395 GCA_028031935.1 Paedocypris micromegethes
TTTTTTTTTTTTTTTTTTTTTAGTTTTTAAACATAATGTTTCTACAGTGTTGCAAAAAAAATGTCAGTGTCTTGTTGAAAGTGGGTTTCTTTTTTCATGCCTTACCAGCTCCACACATAGTGAGCAGTAGTTGATGGGTTCATTCTTCAGGTAGATGTTCATCAGCGGTTTGTTCTGGCTGCAGTTATCACACGGGCCAAACGTTATGGCCAGAAACGTCTGGTCGCACATGTTTGCTCTGCGTTATGTCTTCAACTGTAAAAGAATAATCTATTACTTTATTGACCAACTAATGAAGCATTTGACATGAGGTCAGTCATAATAGTTTAGATTTCAGCACAACCACATATTCAGACACCAATGAACTGGTTAAAATTCGGTTAAACTCATAAGATTCTATTATTATTATTTATCTTTATTTCAGACTCACAAATGGTCCATAGGAAAGAGAATATACAACAAGAAAACAATTGTATAATTTCCAATAATAATATTCCAAAATTGATTTTTACAATTTTCTTATTGGTTCTATAATTTTTCAAAAATTCCAAATGTTTAAATCATATTTTTTGACAAATCATGAATTAATTTACACTACAATAATGTGACCCGTTATTCTCTTTAAGTTCTATAATACAAATAATCACTTTTCACAAAAGTGACATAAAAAGGTCACAAATAGCAACTTTTTAATGGCTCAAGTCTTAAAATCAACACAAATGCACAAAAAGCATCTTCAAAGTCTTAAAGGTTCATATATTATTTGCTGTCAAATGTAAAGCTCCTGTAGATCAGTACAGTAATTATCGTTCAGAAAGGGAAAGTGGTTTTAATTTTATTCACATTTCTTATTCAACATTATTTTATTATATAAACATTAAATGTTAATGTTTCTCACTTTTCTAAAAAAGGTAAGTGAATATAAATTGAGAACGTACCTTATAAAAGTGAAGTTATTTCTGCGCTTGCAGCACGATGCAGTCTTGAGACGAGAAAGGGGTTAACTCAGTGAGAGAAAAAGAAGATAAGCTCCTTACACAAGCATTAGGATTTAAACCCTGGAGAAGTTTCTCAAACAGAAATAGTAGCCAGTCAGAGACATGAGACAGAAACACTCGAGAAACCGTTCTGCATAAGCTGACTAAACCAAAGCTGAGGCCTGTGAAGAAGCAGCGACACTGACACTGAGCATGATGATGATGATGATGATAATGATGATGATGATGATGATGACTGCTTATGTTTAGATTTCTACACCATGGGCACTTGTGTCCAGTTTTATAATTTTATTCCAATTGTCATCCTTCTGATATGGTTTTGTGACTAGTAATGTTTCATTTGTTTGCATTAACTTATCAATTGTTATTTGTTTGTAATTACATCAATTGTAATTGTGTGTGTGTGTGTGTGCGTGTGTGTGTGTGTGCGCGCTTAAACTGTCACCATAACTTTTCAAGAGCTGCCGAGAAAGACAGAAGAGGTTGTTGGTAAAATGTGACTGTTTACAATAAGAGAACAAATGTAAAAATGTATAAAAAAGTATTTGATTGGTTAATTTTTCCCAGTTAAGCTGGAATGGATTTGGGAAGCCACTAGAGCAAGATCAGGTTCTGATAAAGCACAGAAACAGGGCGTCGGTGCTCTGGTGAACTGTAGTAACAAGGCGTGGATCTAGTAAAATACAGAAATGAGGCGTGGCTCTGGTAAACTGCAAAAGCGAGGCGGGGCTCTGGTGAACTTTAGTAGTGAGGCGTGGCTCTGGTGAACTGTAGTATTGAGGCGTGGCTCTAGTGAACTGCAGAAGCGAGGCGTGGCTCTGATGAACTGTAGTATTGAGGCGTGGCTCTGGTGAACTTTAGTAGTGAGGTGTGGCTCTGGTGAAATGTAGTTTTGAGGCGTGGTTCTAGTGAACTGCAAAAGCGAGGCGTGGCTCTGGTGAACTTTAGTAGTGATGTGTGGCTCTGATGAAATGTAGTTTTGAGGCGTGGCTCTAGTGAATTGCAGAAGCAAGGCGTGTCTCTGGTGAACTGTAGTTTTGAGGCGTGGCACTGGTGAACTGCAGAAGCAAGGCGTGGCTCTGGTGAACTGTTAAAGAAAGAAGTGATTGTTGTAAATTACAGTCAAATTAGAGTCTGGTGCTCTGTAGAACACTGAAGAGATTCTATAGCACAGTGAAGCGGCAAAAAAAGACAACATAGAGACAATAAGACCGATTAGATAAGTGATGACCATAATAATATTTTAAATATGTAAATTTGAATAATGAAGATAATAAATTGTCAGTGTGTGTTATGTCCCATGACCAGCAGAAATCAACAAGATGAAAGTAAAATTCCTTCCCTCTTCTGTGCCAAGAAATAAGGTCTAATCCCAGGTGCCCAGGTGTGTGTGTGTGTGTGTGTGTGTGTGTGTGTGTGACTGTGCACTTTCCTAAAATATAGGCTATATTAAGAGGAGTTTCAAAATGACTTCTAGTGATTTTTCCTGGTTGTTCCACCTCACAGGCTGCCCTCCCTTTAAATGTTAATCCCATCATACCCTTAAAGATACAAATAGTAAAACACTGTCATTGAAGGAACAATGAAACCTGCAACAGCGTGAACTGTTCACACACACACACACACGCACGCACGCACGCACGCACGCACGCACACACACACACACACATACTGGGATTGAAAACTGGAGACTATAATAAACTCTGTCCTATATAATGGCCCAATTTAAATCGAGGTCTTGATTCATGTGTGTGGTCGAAAAGAAAGGTATATTGTCAGATCTTGTGAAAAATTAGTATTTTTGGGGGTTTATTGAGATAAAATAAATCTTTCAAAGTACTAAACTTTATATTAGTAACAAGGATGACAGCTATTTTTGTGAGGATATCACAATAATCTAAACATTTTAGAACAAGAACTCAAGCAGAACATTGGTGATTCTTTTACACAAGGATGCAATACTAGAATAATCTATTTATTTAATTTTATTATGATTCTACAACATTTAACATGAAGGTTTGTTAAAACGTATTGTCTTATTAGTTTTTATTTATTTTTTTGCCTTTATTCAACATCTGATTGTAATTGTAATACATTTATTTGAAATGCATTAGAAAAAAATACAAATATATTAAAATGCGATTCTAAAAATAACCTTGATTAATAATGAAAAGAGTGTTATCCCATATGAGGTAGCATTGGTCTGTTTGAGTGATGGAGAGAAGGGAGCGACTGGCATCGTTCTTTCTCTCTGACCTGAGGTTGGTCCTGAAGAGGATCAGCATCACGGACAGAAGCTCTGAAGACGCACTGGTAAAGTAATATTTCTGTCATTACTCATAGCTTTAATACAGTATATTGCTGGAAGTTACTAGTGTTGTAAAAGCATCCCATCTGTTTTATTAGAAGTGAAGGTATGTAGAAAATTATTTTTTATCCTTAAAGAATGGAGAAAGACTATTGCATTTGTAAAAGTGCTTTAAACTTGAGAAGCGTTTTGATGAGTTCAAGAAGCAAATGTCAAGGGAAATCTGATTCTTTTTTCTGAGTCATTTATTGATAAACACAGACTATCGACAGTCTCAAATTTTGGAACAATTTGAATGTGATCATGATCATGTCTCATTATACTGTTTACAGTTTTGTATTACATTTACAAGTTATTTAATGCCTTTTGTGCAAGAGATTATTCATTATACACGTCGAAGCAAATTTTGAATGAGCTTAGCTGATTTGAAAATATTGAATTACTAAGAATAACAAGTTATTCTATTTGCAGGCCCAACAATCAGAGTGACAGTCAGATAGATTATTAAAAGAGAATATTGCAGACTGGATTTGAAAATTTATTTTTAAATTTTATTTATTTATATATTTATCCATAACTGTAAGTCTTTTTTAATCAACATTCTACGTCTTAATTATGTTTTATCAGTGTAATTGTAATGTATTGCTTAAAATGTAATAGGATTAAATACAATTTATGGTTTTTTGTTGTTCTGTCCTTTTGAAGTTTGTTAGTTGTTTTGTAAATATTTCTATTATTATCATATAATACTTTCTATTATATGAAGAACGTACTTGACTGTTGTTACTACATTTTAAAGGGTTTTTTGGTATTAAGGTCGTGTTGTGTGTTTACAACATGTCACCGGTAGATGTCACTAGATATTGCAACCACACATTTCAGTAAATCTAATCTATAAATAGCGTCTTGCGTAAATTTCTGCTCTTGTTATTTTGTACCATCAAGGCAAAGTTAATGTTGTTTACTAAGTCATCAGAAAGAGTAAAAAAACATAAACGTATTTTCATACTTTCAGATGGTTTGATGACGTCATCTTATCATGCCGCGTAGTCCGACATCTAGTGAAGATGAGACGGCCCAGAGTGTTTCAGACACTTCCGAGGAGACGGATTCAAACAGTGTCAAAGAGGAAGTGGCCTGTGTGGCTGAGAGTACGGAAGCGGAAACACAAAACTATCTGGACATCACTGTGTTTATTTCAGACCTGCAGAAAGTGGTGAGTTTATTTATTTGTCACGTGTCAATATCAGTATTATGGTACAAGCATTGTGCGCGCGCGCGCACACACACACACACACACACACACACACACACACACACACACACACACGCATCTCTTGATGCATATTATTTTCCAAATTAATGAATTATTTATAAGTCTTTAATTATAAGTCCTGAATTGGAATATTACAGACGTACTAAACATTTGTCTTTTTTTCTATTCAGTCATTGGGCTTATTGAACTAGATTCTATTAATCACTTTCAACCCTAAATTGAATTGGTCCTTATTTTGTCTTTTCAAAACTAAACATGTTTCAGGTGATTCTATGGAGTCTTTTTTTCCCAATAGTCATCCAAAAAAATTAAAATAATACAGGCACGTGCAATTACATTTAGAGCTATAAAAAATTCAATAAATAGTAATTTGCTCAACTGGCTTATTTTAAATCTGGAAAGGAATTATATTTTCCTTCCTAAAGTTTGGGCTTGAATATGTATTTAATTATTTACGTTTATACTGTTTAACTATGTACTTGATTGTTTTCTGATATATGTAATCAAATCGATTTTATCTATAAATTGTTCCTTTGTTAAGTTTTTTTGTGGATACTGTTTTCATTTTCTGTGAATCAAACCCTGGACAGAAAAGCATGAGGTTCAACGTCAACGTCACAGTTTGGGAGGTTAAACAGCACATCCTTTCCACACTGAGTCAGAATCTGAAGGACGCACTAAACTATGGACTCCTCCAGCCATCCAACGAAGGAGATAACAGCCTGTTTTTGGATGAGGAATCTCTCCTCAGAGAGAGTCTACAAACCGACGGCATCCCATTACTGGAGGTATAGGGCCACATTTGTTCAAAACTGTTGTTAGTAAATAACCAAGTTGGAACTGTTAAGAATCATAGTTAACTGCAAACTGCAGATTACTACTCAACAGACACTTCAGATTACACTTTTTGTTTTTGTATTACACAGTTTTGCTACAAAAAGAGATTGTACGAGCAGGCCAGTATGGATAAAAATGAAATTGCAAAGCTTCACACAAAGGTAAAAAAAGTAAAATTATATTTCATTTCCCCAATTATTTCATTAATTCACTTTAAATTAGAACTAGATTTTAACTGTAGTAATGCGAACAAATTCATATAAATGTTATGTATATTTGCACTATTTTTTTAAGGCAAGTCAGAGGAAATTCATGAATCAAATTCAACATAGCCAATTAGAAAACATTTCCAAAATACTTGAGAGAGGACTTGATCCAAACTACCATGACCCAGAAACTGGAGGTAAGCCTTGTCTTTTGTAAAATACAATACAGCAAAAATAACTACAAAAAAACAAAAACAAAAATGCAGTTCTACCTAAAGTGTTATTTAATCCAGTGAGATTTTGTAGTGTCCTGGTTTCTAAAGATTTGTGGTGTTCTAAAAGAAATTTAGCGAAAGAAAATGATTGAGTTGGTCAATATGTCCATTAATTGAAAAACAAATGGGAAAACAGTATTGGGCTCAGCGTTGAGCCTTGTGGAAATCCCTATTTAAATGGTTAGGATTATTTATATCAATAGTATTAATAATTCTGTTCCTGGTATTTAGTAAAACCAGTCAATAAATATGACAGTAGTCGCCCTAATGCCTGATCAGTAACTGCAATTCATTTTACTAGGGGTGTTAAACTTAATTACCCTAGAAATACACAGATTTTAATTTTAAAGAGGATGAACAGGGTAAACATTTTTTTTTTAATCTGCCTATTATGTAAATTATTATGTTTTGACTTGCTAATAATACTGTTCTCATTTAAGTAAAGATAACGTCTTTACTTTTCTACGTCCTCTTTTCCCTACTTTTTTTGTGAAATAGAGGCACCATTGACTTTTGCAGCTCAACTTGAGGACAAGGTGGAAATCATCAAAGAACTGAGTAATGGAGGAGCTCATCTAGACTTCAGGGCTAAAGATGGCATGACGGCTCTACACAAAGCAGCTCGAGCCACAAACAAGATCTCACTCAAGGTGTAATAGATATCCATTCAAATACCGTGTACTGTACGTATTAATATATTAGTTGACCATGTCGACTGCAAATTATCTAAAAAAAAGTAATTTTTGCGTGCTCTTTATTCATAATATGCATTGATATTTCACATATATGGCAGAGTAAATGATAATCTCTTTATTAGTGTGGTATTTCCTAATAATATCTAACTTATATAGCTAATTCTAAACCTTTATACCAATTGGCCAAGGCCTCTAATTTACAACGTGGTTCTTTTAAGCTACTACCAACATTAAATGTTGTGCGCATTCCACATACATTGATATTACTCTGATTTCTGTTGTACTGCAACCAAATGAAGATTGTTTGAGATTAATTAAGCATCTTGTAATAAAATGCAGCAAAAGTGTTGGAACACAACAATTAACATGATTCGTCATTAAATGAATCGCACGTTTAATCTGTAAATTAACATGGACACACACCTCCCAAATAATCACAAATTTGAGTCCAATTTTTGAAATCCTTTTTTAACTCAAATTTGAGTGTTTCAGCCTAAATGTTGTTTACTGTCTGTTTTTTGTTGTTTCTGTCCTGTACTTATGTTTTGATTGGGTCTCTATGGAACTGTTCAAACTATAGACTCTTCTTGAGCTTGGGGCATCTCCTAACTATAAGGACAGTCACGGCCTGACGCCGCTGTATCACACTGTGGTGCTGGGTGGAGACACCGGCTGCTGTCAACTTCTGCTTCAGGAACGTTCCTCCATCTGTTGCCGGGATGAAAATGGCTGGTATGAGATTCACCAGGTCAGCTGCTTTTAGCAATGAAAGATCTTTGCGTGAATGTGTTTCCTCCAGGTGTCTGAATTCTTCCCGCACAGTCAGTAATGATAACTAGTGTGGATGCATTGCAAAAAAAGCACACGAAAAAATAAGACTATAAAAAACTAAATTAGTGAAAAAGTCAAGTAAAATTATCTGCCAATGGAGTGAGAAAATTTTACTTTGTAAGTCAGCTTGAAACCAGCACAAATTCTTTTAAACAAACAAATTAATCTTTCACTTAATTCTAAGATAGGTAAAGTATCTTGTAAGAAATAAATGAGATTTATTGTCTAATTTTAACGTTTTTTGGCTTTTTGCAGTGTGATGAAAACAGTTTAGTTAATCCCATAGTCATTTGCACAAAAAAAGCTCCATAGCAGGTGAAAGACTTTCTAAGACATTGCTCACTTTTTGTTTTCTTCTTCCAAATTCTTCCAACCTACAGCGTTGGTCTTCACTCCACCTTTTTGCAGATTTTAAGATATCTTAGATATCTTCTTAGATATCTAGGAAGACAGACAGATGTATGGAGAGACAGATAGACTGACAGACAGACACATTCTGAAACAATATATACAAACCAGGAAGGCAACGTAGATACAAAAAAAGTGGAAATAAAACTAAACATAAATATGACTTTGGCATACAATTGTATATTATAAGACATTTTACATCTTTACATTTCCATCATTTTTACATTTTACATCTTATGTAAAAATGACTGTTTCTTGAAATTCTTAGAGAATCAATAGAAACGTTCCCCCAATCAAGTCATGCTTTTTCTTTCCTTGAATCTATCTGAATTTAAAAAATATAAATTCTAAATTGACTACTTATAAAAGCAGAAAAAGAAAGAAAAAAGCAGCCAAGTGAATTTGAAACACTTTTAAGTAAAAGAGTTGTTTAAGAGCATCTGTGGTCCTGAAGACAGAGACACGCCCTATTAAGAGTGACCAACCAATCACAGGACAGAAGTGCAACCTAAGTGAGATGTAATATTCAATCATTGTTTATTAAATGTTAATATGTTTTCCAGGCCTGCCGACATGGCCACGACCAGCACCTTGAACTTTTGTTGTTTTATGGAGCAGATACAAGGGCTAAGAACGACTCGGGCAACACCGCTTTGCACATCTGTGCTCTGTACAACCAGGTTTGTTACTGTAATTCAGTTCATCTTCTCTGCTGTATGATTTCACAGAAATCATGTTGTTCAACATTCTTGTAACGCGTTGACTTGCAATGTTATTGTGTATGAAACAAGCTCATTGCGAAGAGTGAATTGGTTCGGGATATTCTGTGGGTAAAGTTCAAATTTAATTTATTTATAAAGTGCTTTTCAGAGTCACAGACTCAAAGCTGCTGTACAAAAAAAAAGAACGATAAGTATAATTGACTTATAGACATTTACTGTGACTTATTTGGCCATTGTGTGTTTACAATGTTTTATTTTAACTTTAATTTATAAGCTCAATATTTAATTCACTGTCTCAAAGCAGCTGTACAAAATAAAAAAAAATGTACAGTATTACACTCTTTTTCTCTATACTAGTATCTTTGGACACATCAGCAAATATATATATATTTTTTTTCAAATATTGTTAAAAGGTTACCTTAGGACACCTTGTATTATAATTATGTTATTATCATTTTAATTGTCCAGTTTTTATACAGTTTACAGTATTTTGTTCCATGTGACAAACCTTTGTTTAATTATATAATTTTTTATTATATACTATTTTTAATAAAATTATATAATTATAATAATTATTATGTTGATGATGATTCCGCATTATTATTAGTATTATTATTATTACTGCTGGGGTCGACAGTATAAATGGACCGGTGGCCCGGACGCACTTTTAAAACCAACCGGGCCACCAGATCGGTCCAACTGATGGCCCGGTGGGCCAGTAGAAATGACTTGATAAAAAAAATAAAATTTCTCATTATTTATCTGCATTTCTGTTTATCCGTATCGCTCGCTAACTACCGCGAATAGTGTAAAGCGTTATGCGATCCTGACAGTCTTAATGTGCAGTGCACCGAGTTTTTGGTGCTCCGCCTCCAAACGCCGTGCTCAGTGCTGCTCACTCTTGCGGAAGTGCGCGCGCGCGCCGCAGCGGCTAGTAAACACAAGTAGCAAGTTCCTCGCGAATAATCTCGTTGAGTATTGGCATCAAGAATGAAAAACGAGAAATGCAACCCGTGACACCAGTGTCACGCTATGTTCAATGATGTTTTAATAGATTTTCCAAAAAAATATTTTTCACTTTTTTTTTCCACCGTTTACTTTTAGATGTAATTTTATGCTGGAACACCAGGTGGCGCCAGTTTACTGCTTAATTAGGCTTCCAGAGCAGTTTGTATTGTCCAATGTCCAAACATTTGGGATCAATACCAATTTTTCCCAGATATCAAAAATATTATCTCCCGGGGGCGGGGCAATATTTTTACCCGAAAATTTTTTTTTCTTCCATAGAAAGTTGTGTCTGGTGGTATTCTTGAATATGCCCGGAAACATGTCAATTTTTTGATTTTTGTTTTCATTCTATTAATTTTTATTGCATTATTTTAAAACATTTTTTTTTTCATATTTATAAAATTTTTTTTTTTTTTCATTTTTCTTAGTTTGATGCCAAATATTACGTTCATTTGAAAAATAAAATGTTTTAAGTGCTCTTTCTGGTACCGTGCATTAAAGGGTTAAATAAAGCAGCGCCGGTGAAAAAAGGCGGCAACCGCTTACCGATAACTTGTTAAAAGATACGTTTGTTAAATCACGAAATGCTAACGCGGCTTTCTTTACGCTTTTCACGACTGTGCAATAACGACACACTTTATTATTAAACCATAATGCAATACTGCTACAGATATAATACGATACTACAGATACTGCTATCATGAATATTACACGAAGAACAGAGTATCTGACGCGTGATGTCCGTCACATTCAGACGCAGCCTCATCACAGGAAGTGATACTTTTGTCCAAGATTTCAAACGTCTAAACACATGTTTGAAATAATTTGTTTGATGATCTTTAATAAAAAATATCCAGACATTTTGGGAGATAGTTTAAATGAAATGATAAATTGAAATATATATTTGTATTTCCAGTTATTTAAAAACACCACTTATATTTACACTTTAGTGATTAGTCACTGCTGTGATGCTGCTCTATTTATATGTAACATCAATTGCACTTGGACAATAAACTTTCTTTTATTATTGATGTTTTTCAACTGATACTGATTCATTCTGAACAGAGCAAACCAGACACTGCAGGGGAACTATATGACAAAACCGCCCAAAACACTTACAAATTGCAAACTTTTTAAGATTGGTTGCAGAATAATTTGTGCAGCAGCAGCTCAGTCAGTAGAGCTGGGGTTCGATTTCCAGTAAAAACTGTACAATTATCACAAATTTTAACAAATTTAATGACATGAAAGTTGCTTTGGATAGAAGAATCTAACTGACCGTATGAAGTAAAAAAACAAAACAAAAGTGCGGTATTGGGCCCAAGACCCAGAAATATTTTCCACTGGGCGTCACTGAGCTAGGTGACATGTTTCAGGAAAGAAGAAAATAAAATCACGAGAGGAATTGAGGGAAAGCAAAAGAAAACACGAAAAGAATAGGCAGAGAATTGCACTTGTTCTGTTTTTGCTTAGTTTTTGTGCACTTTGCACTAAACCTACTTTAAACAAATGATTTTCATGTTGTTCAAGCAAACAGTATTTAAACAGTATTTATTTTGTGATTATTAGGATCAATACACAACGCGTGAGCCTGGGCCAGTGGTTTTGTTAGTCGGGCCAGTGAACTTCAAAAGTTACTGGCCCGGAGGGCCAGTGGAAAATTTCCCTTATTGTCTACCCCTGTACTGTTATGTAATTATTCATATGGTATATAATTATATAATAATAACAACAATAAAAATAATAATAATGACCAGAATCATAACCATAATTCAATAATGATGATCATGATTATTATTGTTAATATAATGATTATTATTATTAATATTGTTGTTATGTTATTATTCACAAGGTATATTTTTGTCCGAGTGTAATAATTCTGAATAATTCTTTGCTCTGGTCCATGTAGGAAAAGTGTGCTCAAATTCTGCTCATTCGTGGAGCAGATAAACAGGCCAAGAACTTCAGTGACCAGAGTCCATTTCAGGTAGGTGTCTGTGTTCTCTTGCACACATGTACAGTATGTACAGTAGGAGTGTTGAAGTGAAAGGATTTCTCGGAAGGGAGATGGTGGGATTGTGTTCAATAAATACAGTAAAACAATGGAAATAAAGTCATGCACATAAATTCCATTTCAATTTGATCAAGTTTCCCAAGGACATGCAGTATAATGCAGATTTTTGAAGAATTTGTAAAATATGAACTGTGAACAATAAGCCAAATGTGGCCAGTTTCATCTGCCGTCACATATGCCAAAAATACTTGTTTTGTGTGCTTGAGTGTTAGTTAATATGTTGTGGACACTGATGTGTCTGTGTGTGTGTGTGTGTGTGTGTGTGTGTGTGTGTGTGTGTGTGTGTGTGTGTGCTTGTATGTGTTAGTTAATATGTTCTGAACATTGATGTGCTGGCATAGATCTGAGACTGATTGGAGATCAAGAGGTTAAGTCTGAGAATTACAGATCCTTAGTGTGTGTGTGTGTGTGTGTGTGTGTGTGTGTGTGTGCGCGCGCTCCAGTAGTTTTTGGATGAACTGTGATTAAATGCTGCAGATGGTGAAGGGCAAATCTCCTGTTGGAAGTGCTCTCAGGATTACAGAAGCACGCATGTGCAATGAAAAAGAAAAAGCAAGAACACACTGTTACACACTTCCTACCTTTTGGCTATTTATTTACTCTACGTAATTAAATTACGTAACCTCATTTGTTTATAAAGTGGTTTTCACTGTCAAAAAGCATATTTTTGTTTTCATTATTACATTATTAATAACACATTATTTACATTATTAATAAAAACCCAGTTATTAAAATTTACAGTAATAACACACATTCTGTAAATGCAATATATTTAAAATAAAAGATTGAGCTCTTTCCAAATCAGCAATACGTAATTGATAGTATTAATTTAATAACGTATAATGACAGAAAAGAAGATTGTCACCTGGTCCTTGTCTTCAAACCATCTCTTCTGCACAGTGATGCTGATGTTCTGTCTGTAGAGGAAGATGCTAGAAGCAGCCAAACACATCTATATTAAGATAATTAGAGTTTCGTTCGCTTTCTTCAGCATCAAATTTATACGCATGTTTGTCTCTATTATTATACAAATATTTTAACCTTATACAAGCCTTGGACAATCCAAAACTGGACAATAGGTGGCGCTATACTCACTAAACTCATGTAAGCACTTGTAAGAAGAATAATTTCTGATGTTTTATGATGTACATTTTCACAATTTCATTCCATTTAAAATTACTTATTTATTTAGTTTAATACTGAATGAAGGCTTTAACTCAGCAATTTATGCTTACAGATTTAATTGTATTTAATTGTATTTAATTGTATTTAATTGTATTGTATTTTATTTTATTTTATTTTATTTTATTTTATTTTATTTTATTTTATTTTATTTTATTTTATTTTATTACATTTTAATTTTAAATGTAATGTTTTTCTTGCAAATTGCACTTTATTATTCCAGGTATTGGCCATGAGAAAAATGTTGTAAATAGGTAATAGGTGAGGAAATAGGTATTCGTATTTCATTCTAGAAAAGAAGTAAAATCAGGTGAAGAACTGCATTAACAACAATGCTTCTCCCCTGTATGTGTGCTTCAGGTAGCTGTGATCTCAGGAAACTTTGAGCTGGCCGAACTTCTGAGGAAACACAGCGAGTCTGATGTTGGTAAGATCTACCTCAACACATATCAATGTGTATTAGCACAGAAACATGACTGAAATAATCCCAGATACTGGGATTAAATCTAACGATGACTCGAAATCCACTTGAGGTTTTTCCATTGACAATCACTTTTTTATTTTTATTTTTTTTTTTATGCAATCAAATGCAGATATATGGTTCATCCTACACATGATTTACTCCACACAAGTCCGAGCTGAAACGACTCCACAAGACACTTCTTGATTTCAGGAGCATGGTAATTTGAGCCGTTCATGCGCTTCGCGAAGCAAAAGATGTGGAGTGAGCTGGATTATACCAGACAAACCTTCAAATAAATAAATAAAGCAAAAGAAGAGGAATGAATATCTGAGGAGGCATAATCCGTGATTGTTTCCCAGAGCAGCCCCACAACTGCCCTCCAAACTAAATGAAAAAAAAGCCCCAAGTAGCGACAGCAGTGAGGGATTATCAGCTCATCATCTTGCCTGATGTCCACTACCTCCACACAGCGGCTTCTCCGCAGTCCCTGCGGCCGATGCTCATGATCTGTGATGGGATTTCTCACTGACTGGAAGAATCGTGGTCATGGGTTCTGCCTGCTGCACAGCAGAGAAAGGTCTGTCCCTTTACACTCATTTACGAGCAAGTGGTTTGTTTGTGGGACGTATTTGTGAACCTCGAGTCTGTCGTTGAGTGTTGGTGAGTGTTCCTCTTTTCTTATTTCTTTAAACGGGCAGAAAGAAGCAAATCAGTATTGTTCTGTACAGTCAAATCTGCGGCTGATTGATGGCTCGGGACTGAAGGATGATGGAAAGAGTTTGGTTTTTAAGCGTTAGGACTCGGAGTATTTCCACTTTTGGTTTGGCGGAACAGGCCTGTTGGTTCTCTGCTTTCTTTGAAGATTCCGTGTGTGTCAGATACGGAACCAGTTGGGTTGATGCAGTCGTCCAGTGTCTGGGTGGAAGATACTGGTTTGGTGTCCTTTCAGTCTCGGAGCCTTGGCCAGAGGATTTTCATGGATGCCCGCGTTGATCCCGTGTTCTTGAGAAAACCCTGATTGCTCCAGCAGTTACATAACGCACAGATTTCCCTCAACATCATCATTTGTGTGTGAGGATTTAGAGCCGAGCTCCTCTCGCCTCATTGTGCTCCGGAACCTGAGATTGTTTTCTCTTCAGACTCATCTTCACTTTTGTTCTCTCTTTCACTCTAATCTCCTTCAGATGGTTCTCACAGCTGCTTCAGAACAAATAACCCCTGCTGGGTTTCTTCAGTACATCAACCTCTTATGCCTCACAAGCTCAGATGTGCTTGGAAATATTGAAATTATATTTGATATAAAAAAAAATAATAATTTAAAAATGTGTCAGTACAGAACAAATGCTATACTGTTTGTATTATTCTTTTAATTTTTTTTTCTTCTTCAAAAAGTTTTCATGCTTTTTAAAATGTTTCCTGTATATTTACATTCATTTGCTTATTTATGCTCTTTAATAATGTGTTGTATTTGTGCTATTTCCATTTAAACCATTGTATTTAGACTAAATCACACTTTTCAGTTCAATAATTGCATAAAATGACTGTCTGATATTTATTTCACTGATATATCTGCCATTTTCATGTCTCTATTCTCTCTTTTTCTATTGACTCGATTTCTTTATTGAGTAAAATATGCTGCAGGAAGACAAAATCTTACCAAAAAAAAAATCTACAGCATGACTGCAGTATAAGAAAAAACCAAATCGTCAATTTTGTTAATTTTTACATGGCAATTAATTGCATTTGTAGCAAACTTGATAGTTTCTTTTATGAGGTTTGTGAAAAGTTGTGAAAGATTACTGTACATATTGCAAAGGACCTAATGGCAGATTTTTTTTTTTCATTTAATTTTTAACTGGATTGTACTATTTCTTACTCAAACCACTTGTAAGAATAGTTTATTTACACAGTCATGGTCTCTGTGAAAATATTAATTAATAGTGACAATAGATTTTATTTGTTGTACCATTTCATACTCAAATTAATTATTGAGTTGTTAATTATCAACTGTTCAAAACCATTTCATACTTATTAATTAATAATGATAATGTATTTTATTCGTAGCACACTAAAAAAATGTTTTAAAACAACTTTTGTTAAAATCAAGACGTTTCAACTCGAACATTTGTTACGCAGCTATTCAGTGAATCAGTTAATATCTGCAACAGTTAAAATAAAACCATATAATTTGATCTGAAAAAACAAATGTCATGCACTTGAAGAAACACTGGAATGAAAAGTAAGTAAGCAGGCCAGTGTAATCGGATCTGCTAGGAACTGTTCTTCATTCCGAGCTGTGCTTCTGCTGATAGTGGTCATGAGTTTATCTTCAGTTCAGGAAAAAACAATTCAGCTGCCGCTTATTCTCTCTCTCTTTTGTTCTATCAATCACGTCATGCTTATTCAGCCCTGCGCAAATATCTGAATGCAATCTAATTCTACAAAATCACCTACTGACAACTGCATTCTACAATGAATAATCCGAGAATAATCTCAGTCTTCGTTATAGGCACTGGAAAATAATCATCCGAGTCGACCTAGGCATGACTGGTGAAATAAAGAGTGACTTATCGTTTTTCCTTACAGTTTTCTTTAGATATGCTTCAATGAAGATATGTGTTAATTATAAAAAAAACAAAGATACATGATGTGTTGATATTAAAAGACAAAATGTAATATTAGTGCAATAAAATTATGTGATATAATGCACCTTTTTACAGAGATAATGCACCTTTTTTTAGCTGTAATTACATTCCAAAGTTTTCCAAAAAAATATTTTTATGCCAATTTATGATTTTTGTTTAATGTTAAAACTGCCAACATTTGTTACAGCACTTATTTAGTTTGTTTAGACATATCGGATCCTTAGGTCCACGGTTTTAAGAGTTTAACCCATAAAAAATGCAAAATCTACAATAAAGTAAGATTGATGTAACTTTTGAGTACATATTAGCAGTTTATTTGAATTTTCTCAAATCAAGTCATAGGAATGGTTTTTGATGGTGGATGACAGATAAAAATGTGTTCAACATAAAACGTAGAAAATCCAAAATTTATTTGAGTTTAAAAGCAATGCTTGAGAAGTTGAAGGTAACTGGTACTGAGAATAGAATCTGAATAAACATTTGGATCAATTCTCGAATAAATGACTAGTTGTGCTTAATAATGATGTCAGAGTAAATCACAGAGATGACAAAAAAGGTGAGCATCTAGGAAAAGTAGCAAGGGCTTTTCAGCTGGACATTTTCCACTATAAATCATGAAGTAATAATCATTTATTACTTTTCAACTTTTTCGTTTTGTACACAAACAGAATTAAACGGAACAGATCAGAATTGCTGAGGAGTGGAATCGGTTTTCGACTTACCTTTTTGATTTGATTTGATTTGAACAGATTTGATTTATTTACGGAGCACTTTACAATCAGGCCCAATCAGCGACCTGCAGGCAACTTTTCTAAATGATAATATCCACATGTAACATATCTACCATATATGTTCATGTATGTTTTGGCCTGTGAAACTCTCAGCAAAGTGAAGTTAGGCCCCCATTATACTGTTGGGCTCCACTGATCAATACTACAACTTTGAGCAAAATGTTCGCAGATCGATTTCAGGACACTTCAGTTTTGGTACTGACTGGTACAGAAATCATGACACTTTTTTGGATTTTGAAATTTTGAACTTGAATCTTGAGAACTGGAGGATTGAAAAGCTACCAAGCAATCTCGTGACAATATTCCGAATGACAAACCTTTAAAAACAATAAAACCACAAAATTAACCATTAGCTTTTTAACAAAGGATCTAGAAACAATGCCATCTCCTTTATTAGAGCTGTTGTGAAAAGCAGATAATTTTGGACCAAATTATTGATTGAAATGGAAAAAACAATTATATGGCATAGACAAGCATTATAATCATTATAAACAGCAATTTGAAAAAAAAAAAAAAAACATTTAAAGTTGTATTTTGAATGGATTGTAGGGTGGCTCGTGGCATATTGGGTTGCGCTGATGCCTCATCGTAAAAAATCAGCAATTTGAGGCTCAAGTTCAAGACCCAATCATGGCATTCCCTACATAGTCTTACTGTGAGCGTGAGCGTGTGGATGTGTGGCGTGCCCTGTGATTGGATGACCACCATTCCAGGGTGTGTCCGGCCTTCAGGTCCAGAGGAACTGGGATTGGCTACAGCTCCCTGCGGAAAAAACAGTTTAAAAATGGATGGATTTTGAGTCTTGACATTATATTACAGTATGTTGTTTAGTTGTTTTCTTAAGTAAATAATGTCCACTAAATTTGACAGTAAACTAACATTTAATCGATTGTTTAACGAGCAGTAATTGGCTCTAATTACAACAATAGCTGAACATTTACCTCTAAAAACCATGAAGTAGGACTATGAGTATTATAGCGGCAGTACTTTAGTTATTTTTATTATTCATTAATTTTCATTATTTCTTAATAGTAACAAAACATGCCCAAAAATGCTACACTAAACATAGTTCCTGTTAAAAAAATTACATTTACATACAGTCGCATTTGTGTCATTGTGACAATTAAATGTCTTGACGCTTGACTTGAACTGGTCACTTCAATATTATTCTGCTTTGAGACGGTTTATAACTGGGAAATGTGCGTTATAAATAAATAAACTGAAACTGAATAACAGAATAAGATAAGTTTGTGCCGTTTGAAATCCCGAGTTGTGATGTACTGGGAATAAACCAGTGTTGTTTGTGTCTCTCAGTGCCGTTCCCCGAGACCCCGACATTATCCCGACAGACGCGGCCTCTGCAGAAGAACAACTGTACCATTCCACGACTGACGCTGAGGCAGTCCAGTAGTGAAATCAGTCTGGGCACCGGCAACCATGAACATCTGGCCAGTCGCAGCTTATCACCTCAGCATCTGGAGTCCAGTGCTCGGCTGAAGATCAGCGCTCGAGGAACAAGGTTCGTCTTCAGAAGCCACCGCTCTGAAGGCCTAAACAAGCAATTCAGTTTATTTGACAAATTACGTGGTAAAATTAATAGCAAACTTTTTTTTTAAATATAGCTGCATGTAGAAATAGCAGTGTTGAAACGTAGAGGCTAAGCATCTGCAAAATCTATTTTTATAAGTCTGTTTTTAGGTAAACTTCCCTCGTTCTTTCATTTTTCACATAATTTTTCCTCATGATTTCTTATTCTCATTATCTTCTCTTTCTTTCTCTCTCACTTTCTCTCATTCTCACTCACTCTCTCTCTCATTCTATTTTTTGCTCTCTTGCTCTCTCTCTCTCATTCTCACTCACTCACTCACTCTCTCTCTCTCAATTTCTTTTTGGCTCTCTTGCTCTCTCACTTTCTCTCTTCTCACTCTGTCATTATCACTCTCTTTCTCTTTCCCTCTCATTCACTCTCTTGCTCTCTCACTTTCTCTCATTCTCTCTCTCTCTCTCTCTCTCTCTCTCGCTTGTTCTCACTGTCTCCCTCTCCTCTATTTTCCTCTCTCATTCTACATGCAAAGATCTTTTAATAATCACTTTTTTGTACAGTTTTAATTGTTCTGTACAGTTATGTTTTATGCCAATTTATATAACCCTATATACTTAAAAATTAATTAGATACATTTTATAAATCCTTGATCTGGCCAGTGGTGTTTATGAACAAGATAACCACAAAATTCCCAAAAAATAACTTTTCTCAGTTCCTCGGCTCTAGATTTGTTTGTGTTGGCATTACCATAGTTCCAGCCAGTCAGAGCCTCGAAAACATTTTTCCCAACAGAAGTAGTCATGTGATGCAGGCTCATATACGTCACATCATAACTAACTATCCGGTTTATGACGTGATTAGCACTAGTCACATGACTCACTCTCTTGAAAAAATGTACATTTTTACACGTCCATGTAAAACACTGGTTTGTTTACATTAGATACACTGATATTTCAGGAATTTTGATTGATTAGGTTCTGGTCTTTTTTGCAGTGCCAATGGCCGAAGCAACGGGCCGAGCTCCCGGAGGAAATTGTACACTGCTGTACCGGGCCGTCATTTTATCGCCATTCGCTCACACCTTCCTCAAGCCAGTGGAGAAATCGCCCTTCAAAAGAATGACCGAGTCAAAGGTCAGTACAAGTAGTCAAGCCTCCGCTATCGTGTCCATTTATTCTGTTTGCTGTTGTCCAGTTCTGAGTATCGGGGAAGGTGGCTACTGGGAAGGGATCTGCCGAGGTCAAGTGGGCTGGTTTCCATCGAAATGTGTGGAAGAAATCCCAATCAGACTGGGCAAAGAAAGACCAAGTAGGTGACCTTCATTAAATTTAGTTTTTTGGAATGAAATTGCAGAAATAGTTGAACCAGTGGTGTCCAACACTATAATATGGACAAACTTGACTTTGCTGTAAATTTCAGGGGCCACAATGCTCACAGAAATTAAATATGGATTTGTACAATTATTTAAGAATGTCAAAATAAAATTGTGGGTAATAGCTGCTTATAGCCTGTATAGATTGAGTATCACTGGGTTAAACCAAACGATTGTAGCTGAATTTTAAATCACTTACTGAGTGTCACTTGCTAAACTTTAGGTTTAAGTTTAATAATTCAGCATTTGCAAACTCAAAGACAACATATATATCTTTGTTTGTTTTTCTTAAAGCTGTCTCTAGTAATTAAGAACATTTTGAAAATTCTGCTAATTCCTTGTCTTGTGGTTGATTAAGTTCATTTAGCACTTGTCTTGTCACTAGCCTTGTCTCTGATTGGCTGGAACTCTGGCAATCGGTCAGCAATTTTGTCAAGGAAGTTTTTAAATAGGAATTTAATTAAAATCCACTTGGCCGAGCAAGATTTATGAAATGTATCTAATGAAATAGAAAGTAGCTGACTGATGTTTTCTGTTCACCAGAGAGCAGAATAGAGTTGAACAACAGAAAGAAACTTTTCCGCCATTTTACTGTTGGTTCCAATGACAGCTTTGATTCCTGCAGGTAAGATTTCTTTCTGTGCACTGAACACAGTCACTTAATTAAACAGTATATGCTGTTGTTGTGCTGACAGAGATTGTAATAAAAGTGTTGGTTTGGATGCTGAAATCATTTTACTGACACAGTAAATATTTTTTTTTAACAGATCTCTATATAAATGTATGCCAAGTAGTCTAATGTTGATTCTTAAGTTCAAAATGTGTGGGTGAGTTTCTCAATATGTCCACTTATCTTTTTTAAACTGACTGTTTTTCCAAATTTTTGAACACAGATGAACAATAGACATTTAGCTTCTTTAAAGATTATTTGTTTGTCCCAATTCTGCGACTTTGCGTTGGTCTGGTACTAAGAAAAGCACGCTATAAATAAACTTGAACTTGGAACCATATCAAAATTGTGCTCTTCATTTAAGCAACCAGTGCAGTTTATGCGTATATAAATGACAAAAGTGGTTTTCTATCTAACTTTCTTGTAGAACTAGACTATAATCAAGTTATTTCTTAATATTTCGGATCTCAGATCTGTGATTTCTTGACAGTGACTGCGTGGCAGAGCAGAAGATTGTGGTTTTACAGAAGCAGGATAGTGAAGGCTTTGGTTTTGTGCTTCGAGGAGCCAAAGGTGAGATGATCATCAAAGAACAAAAAAAAGATTTATATATTTACATTTGATTCAAGTTAACAGGACAGGGAAGCTGCTTATTCATTCCAATTCCTAAAGAACAAGCAAATCCTGTTACATAAGCATGATATTGTTTGCCTATTTTGACCATTCACATACCGGTACCTATATACGTAAATGTTTTTTTGCTTCCAGAAAGGAGATTACATAATCTACCTGACGGCCTTTCAGCCAAGAAAATGTGTGTGTGTGTGAATGAATGTCTGACACACTTCATACTTTTTTCTGGCAGTCTATAGATTTTCTGGTTTCACACTTTGCCTATAATTTATAAATATTACTGGTATATTCAACTAAGTCAACTTTATTGTCCTTCAACGTGTACAATAAAAATATAGTTTATTCTCAAATTACCACAGATTGAATTAGCAGTTTTACAGTACTACAGCAAAAGCGTAAAACATAACTGTTGTATTTCACCAAAATCTACACCCAGCAAAATGTTCGCCAGTGTCATTCCATCTTTATTCTTCACACTGCAGTATTTTCAGGAACGAAAACTTAAATGATAAAGTGATTGTTTGTCCTTATTCTGAAATGGTATTTATTTCAAATCTCCAGACATTTTGTCTCGAATATCATATACAGAATTTTCCTTGTCCACAAAGTCCTTTTGCTTAAATACTTTTGCTCTCATTCAACAATTATTTAAATGACTTCTCTTACTTGTGTGTAGCAGCGTACTGTACCATCCTGAAGTTCTCTGTTTCCCACCAACAGCAGACACGCCCATCGAGGAGTTCACACCCACTGCGGCTTTTCCCGCCCTGCAGTACCTAGAGTCAGTGGACGAGGGAGGCGTGGCCTGGCTGATGGGGCTTCGTACAGGTGATTTTCTCATTGAGGTACGAAACAGGATAGTCTTCTACACACCACTGTGCATTATGACATGGATGGATGGATGGATGGATGGATGCTACCAATAAGACAGACACATTAACTGTTCAAAAGAAGCCATATATCCTACAATATATGGGAGTACTTGTGTGAATTGTTTTGATTAAACATCTTTTTACATTCATATCTTACATGATTTGAGGTCTTACATGTTACATCTTACATGTTTCTTTCCACAATCCAAAGACGTGTTTAGGAGAACAGGAGTATAAAATTGTGCATAGGTGTGAGAGTGTGAATGGGAGTGTCTGTGTCCTGCTTGTGATTGGTTGGCTACCAACCTAGTGTAGGTCCCGCCTTCAGGCCCAGGTTGATTTGGATTGGTTCCAGCTACCCGTGAAGAGCAAATACCATCCTAATTGTTAACAAGGTCATGATGGCTGTTGCTCTACCCACGTTCTTTATTGTTGATGTGGTTGCAACTGGAAATCTACATTAATTTGCATTATATTGTTACAGATTAACCATCAAAATGTGGTGAAGTTGGGGCACCGGCAGGTTGTCAACATGATTAGAATGGGAGGAAATCGACTTGTCATTAAAGTCGTAAGAGTGAGCCGGAATCTGGATCCAGACAACAAATCCTGCAAAAAAGGTAATGCAAAGAGTATATTCTGCACACATGTTTGTTTCAGCTAGAGGATAATTCTAAGAAAATATTATTTGTGCCAATAATCAAAAATAGTTTGTGCTGAACATTTGTGCCAAATCCAGTTTCATTTTTCGTTTACACTTTAACAACAGAAAAGGAATAGCCAACACCACTGTCAAATTAAAGCCTTCCTGATAAAGATTTGCTGAATTTTCTGGATGTAAATCTATCACCATCTGATTAAAAGTCTTAACCAATAACTACAAAAAAAACTTTAATAAGCAAAACAAATATTTAACACCGGTCATCAATACCATGGAGTTTGCATGGAGCCCAAGCTTACGTGGATTTTCACCCACATTCCAAAAAACGGAAAAAGGCTGGATATTGTCCATGAGCGTGAATGTGTGTCCCACTCTGTGATTGTTCCACCTTCAGGCCCAAATTTGGTGGGATTTGCTCCAGGTCTGCATGACCCCAAAAAAAGGAATGTGTTTTTTAATTGTTACTATGTATAATTGGTTTTGTCACACGTAACAATTGGTTTTGTCACACGTATTAATGCTAAGCACAAACATGATTTAAAATATTTCACATGGTTTGCAAAGTACATTTGTGATATTTTTCCCATGTAAGCTGACAGTCCTCCAAACTGCCCGACAACTACTTTGTGTTCTGAATGAATATGAAATGCCCGTGTTGCCAAATCCAATCAAGTTGTGGATCAGATTAGGTCTGTGCGTTCTCATTCATGGTTGGTTACATCATGACAGTGAATTAAAGCTTATCTCCTATTGTGCTGGACGCAGACATGCTAACAATGATTTAGCTTTCTTAAACAACAAAAAATATCAGTTGGTTGTAGCATCGGAGAACAGCTGGAGAAGAGAAAGATCTAGAAAGTGGTTTAGATGTTTCACAAAACTGCTAGGAACGTTTTTGAAGCAGCATCACTAGAATCGGGGAACTTAAAAGGTCTGACGGACACCTCGTGTGGTTTGTGTTGTTGTAGCTCCGCCTCCTCCAAAAAGAGCCGCGACGACCGCACTGTCTATGCGTTCTAAGACCCTGACACCTGAACTGGAGGAATCAGGCGAGTTAAATCCTCTTACGGACACTGCAGTGATCTCAGGACGCTGATTATATTACTTTAAAGGTCAACTTTGAGCAAGACGTTCACAACACCAACTTGTCACATCTCTGATCTTGTTCGAAAACGCAACCCTAAATTACAGAGAACTTCGCCCTACAGATGAACCAAAAACATAAATAAATCACTAAGAAATAATAAATATTAGCAGTGACATTTGTGCACTTCCTGGGCTGAAAACACCACTGATGACAATGAATAAAAGCTATGCTAATTTATCTGTAAACTCCTTTTAGACCCGATAAAGATTTGGCGAAGGAAAGACTTTGAATTAACATTTAAAGGGAAGTGAAAAACAGAAATTTAAATATTTTAACGCAACATTTGCACTTGTGAGGATGTTATTCTGCATCATGCGCGGATTTGTGTCTTCTTTCATGATTAATAACTAACTGTACTGACAAATGTAAACAATTTGTAGTCGTGATAATCAATTAACTTTATTAACTATAATTTTTAAACATTGTATAATTATGTATTTTATAATATATGTCTTTTATAATTGATGAATGGACCTAAAGTATAAATAAACTGAATTGAAATTCCAATTACACAACAGTTGATTGTTGTTGTTTCTCCATGAAATAATGAAAAGTTGATATTAACATTAATATGCATCATTCTTCTGGGATTACTGATTGTTACTGTTGTTCTTTTCAGATCTAGGTGAGAAGTTTCAATCACAGAAGCCAGTGCAAGAAAAAATGTTGGTGGACAAAATCGGTCTGATTAAGCGCCCACCATCAAGTCGCCTTTTGAACCTTAATGTGAGTTGCATCTGTCTCCAAGTAGCCTAAAATTAAACGGGTGTGTGAGTACATTTTATGACACTTTTAACAAATGCCAATACATGTGAAAACCAGGGAAACACTGCAGCTCCTCCTGTTCCTGCAAGAGCTCATGGAGGTTTCTTTGGATTGTCAAAAGGCTCCATGAAAAGACAAAAATCTATTGGTAATGTCACTTTTATTACCATAAATGTGATGTCGATGTCAATTATATCTTTGAATACAATTTTAAAATACTTAAGCATATTTGACGAGCTGTTTTTGATAGAAGTCCAAGCAACATACTAATCTGAAAAAAAAAAAAAAATCACATTTTTTATTTTTTATGCCTCAAGGAAACCCAGAAGAAGAGAAGAAATTCCTGATTCCACCTTCCCTCAGGTTCAACAGAAGTCTATCCATGCCTGATAAATCTGAGGATATTCCTCCACCTCCTGGCGTCTCTCCTCCATCCCCACCATATAAACAAAGTGCTACCATGACACGAGTTTATGAGCCCAACCAGTCCATTTACACACAGACCTTGATAGGGAAAGGACATACCATACACAGAGACCATGCAGGGTATAGGCACACCTCTGAACAATACGACTCTCGGGTTCTATCAGCCACCCTCCCAAACGGAGCCACAATTCCAGAAAACCCATACTCTGAAGAAAGCATGAAAGCATTATATGTACCAGCCAAACCAGTCCGCAGAAAAGGCGTGCTGGTAAAACAGCCCAACGTTGAAGATAGTCCCGAGAAGACATGTTCAATCCAGATACCCACCATTATTGTCAAAGAACCTTCAACTAGCAGTAGTGGTAAAAGCAGTCAAGGAAGTAGCATGGAAATCGACCTTCCTACCTCTACATCACCGAGTCAATTCTCTTTTGAAGGCAGTCCGAACTCGAGCAATCCTTTTGCAGCTGCTATCGCGGGGGCAGTGCGTGATCGAGAGAAGCGGCTCGAAGCCCGCAAGAGCATTCCGGCTTTCATGTCATTGGATCTTGGAGATGAGGACCCATTCATCTCCCCTCCCTGTTTGCGCCAGTCTGTCTCCATTGATGAAGCCATGTTTGGTAATGCCGACAGTTTACAGAAGCATCTGGCTCTTCCTACAACATTGTTGGAGTTCCAAACGATTGCACGAGGAAGCAGGATGATCAGTGACAACCCAGAACTAGCTGAGCATTTAAACAGACACAGAGTGACCAGTCCATGTTTGTCAACTTCGGTTGGACTCCCACCAGTGATTAATACAAGTCTCTCAGTTAGATCTCCCCAACACAAAGTGAATGAAGGGACTCATGACATTTGTTTAGCAGCAAGAGACAACCATGTAGAACAAGCACAACTCTTTAGTAAATTTGACAAAGCTAATCCCAACCAACCGCTCTTCATAAACACCAAGCTGCCATCAAACCCTGATGCCAACTTTGTTGTCTCATCAGAAGCAAGTCTTTCTGGGGATTGTCAACGTCGGTTAAAAAATTCCCCAGATTTCATCCAGAGCACAGTGAAAACTAAGGAAGGCGTCCCAGAGAAGATGAAGAACTACCTTGGCCAACAGACATCAGAAGGGCTTCTTATGGTTCACACATTGGAGAAGACCAAATCCCATGTTAATCAATCAGATGGGTTTAAACAAGTAATCATCAATGCAAATAATCCCCTAAATAAGCCCATCGATTGTATAGATAAAAGGGTAAAAAACACAGTCACCGTTTCCCATCTGCCTCATTTGAAGAGCGTCACACCACGTAGCTCTATTATTGAGAATGTCAAAGTTTCATTCAACATTCCTCCTCCACTAGGCTCAGTTGATGTCGATGAGGAAGTGGATGAAGAACCTTTGCCACCACCTTTAGAGTTTGCCAATAGCATTGATAGTGTGGAGGATCAGAAAGTGGAAATTCCAAGAAGAATTAAAAGTTGCGTCACCCAGGCAAATTTGTCCCATTATCACTCACATGTTTCAAAAACAGATGCAGGGTACAAACGTCTGTCAGGACATGGAAGCTACACATCTACTCTTAGCTACCCTCCAACACTTTCAGAGGGCTTCGAGTCAGTCCCACAGTCCGAACGGTTAGGTAAAAGGAATAATGGGGAATCTCAATTTGAGACAAACACAACCCTTTCAGCAGTTTCCAGCATCTCCACGCTTTCATCGGTGGGAATCGAGGACACATTTATGGTTTATTCAGATGGAGAGAATATTTTGCTTGAACAACCTCCTGTTCCACCAAAGCCAAGAATGAAGCCCATCATCAACAAAAGCAATGCTTTTTGCAGGAATTCCCTAGTAGAGGAAATTGCAGAGTCTTTTGGACAGCTTCCCCCTCCGCCCCAGGAATGCTTGGAACAATCAGAGACCCACAATGCTCTGCCCCATTGCGGGACTAATGTATGTGATGACTCCATTGAGCTTCCAAAACCGTTTGGGGTTAATGCTGATCCCAAAGCTAATGTAATAAATGAACTTAGCTCCAAACTTCAGCAACTGAACAAAGACAGGTTTCCAAATCAAGAGGAATCAATGGCAGGGGCCGGACTTATAGACTTAAGGTAAGTAGCCTCCCATTTCTTGTCAGTTTGTCCACTAACAAATATAAGTTTGTAATCCTTGGGGTTGGCTGTTTCTTTTTGACACACACATTTTATGAATGTATTTTCAGCCAAATTCCGAATCAGTCTTTCTCCTTTGTTTCTGATTGGGTTGAATCTACCATCTCTAGGACACCGTATCCATGTGTTCATTTTTTGCTCTGTCTATGTGTCCTTCAGAGAAAGTGATGCTGAAGATTTTTGTACAAGTCCAGGCCATTTGCTCCTTCCTGGTTCCAGTCCAGTCTCTCCTCCGTCTGGACCCAATACAGGTCACAGCTCTTCTCTGCCTACAGCTGTCACCTCTCCTACATTAACGGATAATTTTAGTCTGCCGACTCCACCTATTGTGAATCCTGAGCAATGCTGCAGTCCCAGTTCTAGCCAATGCCAATCTCCACCGCCCTTCATGACATATCATCCTGGAAGACCTGTCCAACTGTGGACCAAGTATGATGTAGCAGACTGGCTGGAAAGCCTCAACTTAGCAGAACATAGAAAGGCTTTCATGGAGAATGAGATTGATGGCAGCCATCTTCCCAACCTTCTAAAAGATGATCTTGTGGACTTGGGTGTTTCTCGTGTTGGTCACCGGATGAACATTGAAAGGGCTCTCAAACATCTAATGGATGATGGAATGTAACACATTTGGTTTTTCCTTCCACAGTCAATGTAATTTTAGGGCTGACAGTTCATAGTCTTTGGTAAATCACTACGGAACTTCATTGAGCTGAGGAGGAACTTGCTAACACCTGGTTCTGGTCATTTTACAACCAAACAACATCAGGTTCAAGCCCTCAATTTGACATTTAATGCATAAAGAGAAATAGCATCAAGTCTGTGGCAGCTTCTAGTATCAAGGGTTCGGTGCCTTGCTCTGGTGGTGGGTGCAGAAGGAATTCACCAGAGACTGAGTAGCTCTTTTAACACAAAAGAGCAAGAACAGTTCAGGCAGGGAAAATGGATGCTATAAATTATATTCCAAACTGTCTATAAAAATAGTACTCACAAAGTTGTTTCTATTTGCACACATTGCAGCACATTTGTTTTGCAGATTGTAAATACCCCTGATTCAACACAAATGACGCTTACATGAGCATATCTTATGTGTAAATAACAAATATTTAGATGTTGGTCGCCTTGGTCGGATTGTTCAAAAGTCTGATTGTGGCCAGACTGTTTGTTAATATATCTCAGGTTTTAAAAAACGGTTATGTGGTGGTCTGAAGCAGTTTGCTGAAGAAGAGATTGACAGAACCAGTAACCAATAACAATTATTTTGTTTATCTATTTTATCTGCTATAGGGTGTTATGGTCGGGATGTTGTTGTTACATTTTTATTGACAATTTATTTTATGATTAAGAAGATGTTATAATTAGGAAGCGTAGATGCAGAATACGCGTGGTCAGTTTGAGAATAAACTAAGTGTTTATGTATTATTATTAACATTTATTTAAATCATATTTAATATCAATATTCTCACAGGATTATTTTTCCAGCGTAAACTCAGATTTGTAGACTATATTTAATCTTTTTTAACATTTAAGGAAGAACTTCTGGTTTAGTTTTTCCACAAGAATGTAATTTTAACTATGAACAGAGTGGATTTCAAATTATTTGCTACTAATATGCAAATGAAAGCAATTGTGGCAAAAATCATCAATTTTTGTTTGGAATTGTTTATTATTTTACAGCTGCTATACGTTTTAGGTATAAAGTGTTTTAGGAGATTAAAGAGCTTTTAATAATCAGAAATATATCAAAATACCTTTTGTATTGAATTGCCGGTATATATGCTGTATGAAGCTATATTGTAGTCTTTGTCTACATGTGTATTATTATGTGAATCCCCCGTTTCATGTAAAGACATTCTGTTCTGCTACAAAGACACTGTGTTCTGGATTAAAACAGACTTAAAAAAGCATTAAAAAAAGCACAATCGCTACTTAAACCTGCATCTGAAATCTAAAATAAAAGACAGTACTTTCTTACCCGCGCATCAGTCTTTCTACAGATCATCTAGAACACCATTTAAAGGCCTCACAGAATTGTTGTGGCATCTGGGTTCAAGGCTCAGCAGGTCCATGAGATCTTCAGGAAGTTGCATGAGTTTCTAGAATCAAAACTAGATAGAAACAAAATGCTTTTTGTGCGATAAATTATTGTACAGCATGAAAACGTTTCCTCAGCCTTACGCTGATTTATTCAATCAAACCTGTAACACGTGACATTTTTTCAGCTTCGGAAAGAAAATCTCTTGCTGCAAAAAAAAAATGTTCGTTTTCTGCTTTTTTTATTCATAAATGAAGTTTCTTATAAAAGTTATGATACACACAGACAGGCTAACACTATGATGATCAGCCGTCAGATGAAGAAATCTCATGCGCGCAACAGATTCGAATCCACAGGCACGTTACAACAAAGAAACATCTATCACTCCACCCTGGACATTAAAAGGAAGCCTCATAGATGCTTTCAAACACTGTGATGGAATGTTCACCGATCCCGCAGACAGCTTTGCGCAATTGCACGCCATTTTGATCACCACAAAAACATTGATACAGTTCCTTGCTTATGCACCAGCACAACGACACTGCTACAAGAGAAAGTGAATGTGTGTAGAGAGAATGAGGCACAGGCGTCAAGAAAAAGTGTGAGCTGGAGCTCAGCTGAAAAGACAAGGAAGCGTAAGAGACGAGACTTGAAGCATGATAAGAACGACGGCGTCTCCTTCACAAGACAGTCCGCCAAGGAAAAGAAAATCTTCTACTGCCGAACTTCAACATAATTGGCCGGGAAGAGTCCATAGGCGCCCCGACACACACCCCTCCACCAGCCTTCGTCGATCATCTCAATGTTGGTTATGATGTCATCGGGATCGAAGGAAATCTCGTCATCACCAGCTGAAGGAAAAAGACAGGTTACGTTTTTTCCTTGTTGCATATCAATAAAAGATTGTCCTCAATTCACTTGACTTTTCTGAGAACATCCTCAGGTTCTCACAGACTTGTGCTGACGTCGGCTCCAGCCTCCCTAGACTGCGCTGAGGTCGTCTCCAGCCCCCCTAGACTGCGCTGAGGTCGTCTCCAGCCCCCCTAGACTGCGCTGAAGTCGTCTCCAGCCCCCCTAGACTGCGCTGAAGTCGTCTCCAGCCCCCCTAGACTGCGCTGAAGTCGTCTCCAGCCCCCTAGACTGCGCTGAGGTCGTCTCCAGCCCCCCTAGACTGCGCTGAAGTCGTCTCCAGCCCCCCTAGACTGCGCTGAAGTCGTCTCCAGCCCCCCTAGACTGTGCTGAAGTCGTCTCCAGCCCCCCTAGACTGGGCTGAGGTCGTCTCCAGCCCCCCTAGACTGCGCTGAGGTCGTCTCCAGCCCCCTAGACTGCGCTGAGGTCGTCTCCAGCCCCCCTAGACTGCGCTGAGGTCGTCTCCAGCCCCCCTAGACTGCGCTGAGGTCGTCTCCAGCCCCCCTAGACTGCGCTGAGGTCGTCTCCAGCCCCCCTAGACTGCGCTGAAGTCGTCTCCAGCCCCCCTAGACTGCGCTGAAGTCGTCTCCAGCCCCCCTAGACTGTGCTGAAGTCGTCTCCAGCCCCCCTAGACTGTGCTGAGGTCGTCTCCAGCCCCCCTAGACTGCGCTGAGGTCGTCTCCAGCCCCCCTAGACTGGGCTGAGGTCGTCTCCAGCCCCCCTAGACTGCGCTGAGGTCGTCTCCAGCCCCCCTAGACTGTGCTGAGGTCGTCTCCGCCCCCCTAGACTGGCTGAGTCGTCTCCAGCCCCCTAGACTGCGCTGAAGTCGTCTCCAGCCCCCCTAGACTGTGCTGAGGTCGTCTCCAGCCCCCCTAGACTGCGCTGAAGTCGTCTCCAGCCCCCCTAGACTGCGCTGAGTCGTCTCCAGCCCTAGACTGTGCTGAGGTCGTCTCCAGCCCCCCTAGACTGCGCTGAGGTCGTCTCCAGCCCCCCTAGACTGCGCTGAGGTCGTCTCCAGCCCCCTAGACTGGGCTGAGGTCGTCTCCAGCCCCCCTAGACTGTGCTGAGGTCGTCTCCAGCCCCCCTAGACTGTGCTGAGGTCGTCTCCAGCCCCCCTAGACTGTGCTGAAGTCGTCTCCAGCCCCCCTAGACTGCGCTGAAGTCGTCTCCAGCCCCCCTAGACTGCGCTGAAGTCGTCTCCAGCCCCCCTAGACTGTGCTGAAGTCGTCTCCAGCCCCCTAGACTGTGCTGAGGTCGTCTCCAGCCCCCCTAGACTGCGCTGAGGTCGTCTCCAGCCCCCCTAGACTGTGCTGAGGTCGTCTCCAGCCCCCCTAGACTGCGCTGAGGTCATCTCCAGCCTCTCTAGACTGTGCTGAGGTCATCTCCAGCCCCCCTAGACTGCGCTGAGGTCATCTCCTGCCTCCGTAGATTGTGCTAGAGACTGTGCTAAAACTGCCTTAAGATCACCCAAATACAGACAATCATTAAAGGCCAAAATAGTGACATTCTAATTTGCTTCATGTACTCACATTTATTGCTTCGTTTGTGTTTCTATGCACAAAATAATTTAATTAACTATAATTAAAAAAAAAAATTGTATATTAATGAACCAATCCTATCGACTAACAGATGCAACAACCATAAGGAACACACTTCCTGAGATGTGAACTCCACTGCTTTGCATAAACACCATAAATGTACAAGCACAACATTCTAAAAGACTGCAAGTTTCACCTGATGTATTAAAGATTTGAAGTCTGGAAAATACAGTAATCTAAAATCCACTTAATACCCACAATACACTTAGAAAAGTTATATAAAAACCAAAAGCAGTATTTCTTGCTATATTACAAAATAGACGCACAAATTATTAAGTGACCAAATTATTTGAATCAATCGTGTATGCAAAATATACGAATCCAGAAACAAGACATTACTATATTGTTTCTTCTTACCAGCCTGATAATCATAGAGAGCCACAGCAGTGATGCCTAGATCGTCCCCGTACTCGTACGACTCCGCAGCCCCTGCCACACAAACCAACGTCAGAATCATCCGCAGTGGCTCTCAGCGCCTCGTCTTGAGGACAACAGCACTACCAGGGCTCTGATACTGCTCCTCTGGCTCGACGTTCTGGTATAGCTCTTCCTCAGGCACTTTGACTTCTGCGGGTTTTGTCGATTCGGGTTCTAGTTCATAAACATTAGCACCGTTCTCCACAGCCTCAGTGACGACCTGCACAAACACAGCAGCACCAACATAAACACTCGCCTTCAACACATACACTCCCAGACCAACAATGCACACAGATATACTTTAATCCAGGATTGTATTATCTTTAAGATTGTATAGTCTTTATGAAAACACTAAAAAAGGTATTTTGCAATAATTTGAAGTTTTAATTTTAAATGTTTATTAAAAAGAAAAAAGCATTGCATGTACTATATGTTAAAATATCAGTAGATGACAAAATATTTACTGCTAATAAAAATATACTGTAATTCCTGAAGAAAAAAAGGTTAATGAACCAAAGAAATAAATATTTTAGGATATACGGTTGCTTATATTTCAGTTGCAAAATGCTTTCTGATACCCTATGTTCATCATCACTTATTCTCTGTGAATTTGTCGATAAATTACAAATGATCTGCAATTTAAAAATGCAATAATTCAGAGAATATTGTTTATCTGATGATGAGCGGATCACGCTCCAGACACATGACCTTGTATTTTTTTTCCTTTTTTGTATTTTTTGGCAATATTTATTGCCTTTCATCTAATATTATCTTTAAATTAAATTATCATTTATGTTTTAAATGTATTTGTCATTTTTGCAGTTACATTTTTCAGGACCGCCAAAAAAAAAAAAAAAAAAAAATCCAAGCTTCTTATTGATCTTGGATTTAAAAAAAAAAAAAAAAAAAAAAAAACTGGAGGACCCAAAGATTCCAGAGTTGTATTAGAATTGAGAAAGAGTTTTCTTGTCCCATGAGCAGATGAATAATGGACACTGGCACCTCGTGCTTGCTGCGTGCCTCTTCCTGCTCCTGCCGCTCTTTGGCCTGGCGTCTAATCCGCTCCTCCTCTGCTCTCCTTTTGTCTTCCTCTTCATTCTGCTTAGCAATGTTCTCAAAACGAGCTTTAATGCTGCCAGCACCACTGCCCACTACACACACACAAACACACAAACACAAGTGACTTAGCCTCACATTTTCTGAGTAAAAACGAGATTGATTGGGAACACTTCTGACCTGCTTCAACGGGACGAGTCTTCTGATATCCCACAGTCGGCTTCTCCACCTCCTCAAATCGCCCTGCGCTCTGACAAATAAAGTAAATAAAAAAACGTTGATAATATCATTGTATCAAATATCCTCACACTCAAACACGACTTTAAACATCACTAAACCTATTAGACAAACCAAAAGAGGTACAGATACAAGCAGAAACCAAATTACAAAAAACAAGTAATACACAATACCTAGTACTAAAAATATCAATCTACCCAAAAAATACATTAAAATATAGATCTAGTTTCTGTCTTATTTAGCAGAAATGCATATTCTAATATTATATTCTATTATTGTTGTATAGGGAATTTGTAGACAATTATCAAATTATTAATTACATTCAAATTATAGTTTGCTTTTGTTTGTGTGATCAAAAATTACACCGTTTTAGGAATTGTATTCATAAATTCATAATTCATAAAAAATTGTGAATAGCCTTATACAACCCGGCAGATTAACACACACACACACACACACACTGTACCTTGTCCATACGGTCCGTCTGCACACCATATTTACCTCCAAAGCCCTTAGAATAATCTACAACAAAGAGAAGCCCCGGGTTAATGACGTAACAGTCATGACATTTTGATGATTATTGGTAATTAGATGATGTCACTTCAGAAAAAATTAAATGACAGAGCTGGTCATAATTGTTTTAAGCACGTTCATGGGAACATTTTTCCATGTCAATTAATCATTTTTATGAATGTTTTATACATAGAGACAAGTAGAAGCAAATAAAAGTTGATAAAAGCTGATAAGAAGGCCTGAAAAAAACATGGACAACAAGACCTAAATGATTCCCATTCAACGTCAATGGGAAAAAAAACAATAAATAAAAAGTTAAATAAAAAGCTAAACAGTTGAAAAGAATCAACGTTTAAGTTGTGGTTATAAAGTGAGAATGCACGTTTAGAAAATGGAATGACATTTCTAGAATTAACGATGAGGACGAAAAGAAGATGATACGGGTACACACGTGAACATGAAAATATTTTGCATTGGCTCTATTGTATGTCATCATAGAATATAGAGTGAAGAAAACTAGCCGGTTTAATCAAGTGCGATGCCCTCTTGTGGATAATAAACATGTACAATAATTTTGGATTAAGAATATGTAAAATAATGAAACAGAGGTATTTAATCATCATCACATCATCTGGGATCTCATATCGACAAAGCTTTTACCTTTCTGAGACTCATGCAGCTGCAGTTTCTCCTGGTGGTCCCAGCCCATCGCAGATTTATCCTGACGGTCCGTCTGTACACCAAACTTCCCCCCGAATCCCTTCACATAATCTGAATCAAAAACAGGAATGTCACTTCTCTGCTTGATCAATAAACTGTCATCATCACTAACCTTTCTGAGACTCGTGTTTTTCCATCTTGCTCTGGTACTCGAAGCCCACCGCGCTCTTGTCTACTTTATCCGTCTCCACGCCGAACTTGCCTCCAAAGCCTTTGGCATAATCTGCAAACATAAGAGAGAAAGAAAATAAATGACTGAGGCAAAGACCCAACACGCCGTTGCCCACCTTTCTGGGACTCGTGCTTTTCCGTCTTTCCCTGGTAATCAAAGCCGACGGCGCTCTGATCCACACGATCTGCCTGTACACCATAGCGACCGCCGAACCCGGTGGCATAGTCTAGGACAGAAGGACACACGTGATGAGCAGAAGGAACCATGTCCACTGAAGAACCTCACTGATTTATCTCATCATCATCAGCTCACAAGAATCTCACATTGAAATGCAGTAAACAAACTTCATGCTTTCCCTGAGAAAATAACCAACAACTTATTGTTTTTAATAGATTACTAATTGAGCTACATGAAAGCTACATTTCTGCTGACGAATTGGAAGAGGAACGACCCTGAGGATTATCTTAAAAATACACTGTTCCTCTATTAATCAGAAGATAAAAAACGTCTCTATAGCTGAAAGAAAGAGAGTGTGAGTAGACAGACACGTGTTTTGAGTGTCTGTGTCTATTGAACTGTGTATGTTTTTGTGTTTGGGACATTTAATTTATTTGTTTAATAAAATAAATAATATTTAAATTGCTATCAGATGTATGAAATTGGTATCAGGCAAAATATCAAATGACTCGGATTAGAAGTCAAAAATAATGACCAAATCCAGGACACAATAATTGTATAAATAGCAAAAAAAAAAACAAAAACAAATGATTACCCTGAAAATAAAATTGGGGAAAATCTGTAAATGAAACAAAACAACAGCAGAAGTCACCTTTTTGTGAGGCGTGCTTCTCCGTCTTTCCTGCATACTCGAATCCCACAGCCGACTACAGGAAGACAGTCACACGAAGACGAGACAAAGTTAAGATAAAAAAAGAAGTCTTTTTAAATTCCTTATTTAAATGCTAAACAATGATGATCGTCAATTCCCAACTCACAAATCAGAGAGATTTGTATTTACAGGTGTATTCACAGTAAAGTTTGCGTTTGAGTGAGGAATGGAATACACACACACACACACACACACACACACAAGCCCGGAGCAAAGGGCAGCTTTAACACACACACACACACACACACACACACACACAAGCCTGGAGCAATGGGCAGCTTTAACCCCGTGAAACGTGTCGGTCCGGTATTTGAACCGGCCATATTTTGGTTGCGGACCTTACACCAAGCATAAAGCCACAAATGCTTTAAACTCATTATGCAATCCTAATTTTCAGCGCATTTGTGTGGACTTCCCAAAAATTTTAGGAGTGAAATCACGTGTTAGAATGTTAATGTTAATTAATGTTAAAAAAATATATATTTTCTGATCTTCACCAAATCTCATTTTAGTGGAAACTGAACACAAAGATGGGACTTTTGGATTCAGGCGTGGGATTCAAGAACAACCATGACAGAACATAATCAGAACATCCTGTGGATCTGCACTTGGTTTACCTGGTCGACACGATCAGCTTCTACCCCGTACTTTCCTCCGAAGCCTTTGGAGGTGTCCGTCTGAGAGCAGTGTTTCGAAAGCTTGCTCTGATACTCGTGTCCCACAGCAGACTGCAGAACAGAGAACACGAGTGTCACAGTCAAAATGAAGAGCATGAACTGCAACATGTCTATAATGTGTTTAAGTGTGAAGGTCTCTGTGTGTCGCGTGCTCGCTCCTGCCTTGTCCATGCGGTCTTCCAGTCCGAACTTCCCTCCGTACCCATGAGAAGCTTTGGGCATGATGTCCAACTCCTTCTGCTTCAGGTCACTGTGCTCGGTGGACACACGCTCCCGCAGCTTATGAATACTACAGGGGAGGAATTGCAAGAATGGAAAAACAAAAAAAAGATAATTAAGACATTTTGTGGGAGTAATAAAAGTCAATCTAATCAAATCCAAGATACTGGCTTCTATACATAGACACAGCGAAATACAGACAATCTTTTGAAAAAAGAAGTAAAACAAAAACCCTGGGGTAAATCAATTATGGAACAATTTATATTACAAAAAATGAGTTTAATATGGAAAACAAAAGAGTGTGAACATACTTAATGTGCTCCTGATGACCCGACCCCAACACCGTCTTGGCACCCCATCGCTGCTCTTTCTCAGACACATCATTCTGCACGGTGGTAAGAGAAGAAATAAAAGGTGGATGAGCAAACAAGGTGAAACAGAAAAAGAGAAAAACGGGTCATCCGAGCCGTTCAGAACCTCAAAGTCAGGGTCGGTCTCCCAGTCGTCTGCTCCTTCATCCATAGAAACGGAGACGGACTGACCCGCGGCTGCTTTCCACATCTGACAACACAAGTTAGGGTTCAGTTCAGCAGTTTACAAGGGTTAAATAAAAAAGCAGGGCATGTGACTTATTAAAGCATCTAATAGGAAGTAAATCTCATTTTTATGATAAATATTAAGATCTAAAGCTCTGACGGCTCCAAAAAAGCAGATCATTGCCAAATAGAAACGTACATGAATAATCAATGGGTGTGGATCAGTGAAGAACAATTCAAGACGTGCCAATAAAATTACGTCATGGCCAATCGATCTTAATACGTCAAAACCTATAAGGACTTCCGTCGTAATAATAATAATGCCGACAACGTGTTTTCATCAATAGTAATTTACGCTAATTGTTTCACTGAAAGACGAACAATTCGCTTAACAGAAAAAGTCACAATAGCGTTCGAATTCGCGGAAAAGACTTACGACATTCCACACATTTAATGTGTTTTTAATCATTACATTATAGTTACTAGACAAACTCTAATAAGACAAGATTAGATAAGAAAGTCATTTTCTGAAAATCAGAGTACACTTGTAATCTCAGATAGTCGAAGTAGTTAAATCTATGATGTAAAACATCACTTGTCCACCAATACAAATGCATTCAGGTCCTTTATGTTTGTTTGTTTTTATTGATGTTGCGCTTATTTCTGAGAATGTCAGTCAAGACGAGCTATAAACAGCGACGGCTCAAAACTGGCAGCTCGCCTTTCCTCTTCCATTTAAAAAACAGCAAAACCAAACTTACTGTTTATTTGGAATTCCTTCTTTGAGTATTATTGACGTAAATAAAGCTATTGTCGAGTGTGAGTGGGTCGTTTTGAAGGGAAAAAGTCGTCAGGTTTCCTCCCCACAGACTTCCACTTCCCACTTCCTGCTCCAAACCAGAATGCACCACCTGTACCGGGAACAGGGGGAAGTGTGTCTCACTCGCCGCCTCAACAGCCTTTAATCCTTCGACGGAGAAAATAAATATCAAAACTATGTAAAAGACAACAATGTGTTTTTATATATCTTATTTTATAGTTAAACGTAAATTTAACTGGTCCAGGTAATAAGGTCTACTCACAGGGATCACAGGGACTCACATTGTCGACACCCCCACGTTCACACTGTAATAGTACGACCAGAGGGAGAGTCGCGGTAGACCGAACCATTCCTTACACGTCACCGGGAGCCGCAGTTCCTCATTCACACACTAGGGATGTTCCGGAGCATCAATATTATTCCAGAAATAAAGATAAATATTTATCAAAATAGACAATACTGAAACGTTGTAAACGATTACTGCTATTATATATGCTAATATATCATTGCTATTCTTTATATTATATAATTACACGTTATATAATACAACTCTTGAAAGTAGGTCTGTCTTTAAAAAAAAAAAAAAAAGTAGGACTTGTCTGCTACTTGTTTTGATCCTCAATAGACTTTGAATTTACACTAAAAAGACTTTGAATTGACACTGGCAAGGTCAAGATCTCGGATAAAAGCTACTGAAATTAGTTTTATTAGCTTCAGGTCTTTTAGGCAAGACACTCATTGAGGTGCTTAGTCCCCAATTTTGCTCCACACTGGTGTAGTAAGCGGAAAGCCATCCCTGGGAGGACTCGGTACACAGCATATATTACCAGAAGGAGACCTAAGGAATACCCAAGATGAGCTGGAGGAGATGATGAGGGAGAGGGAAATCTGGGTACCACTTCTCACAGGGTATTGATGTGACCCAGCCAGTGATATGAATGGAATATGGTTAAAATTAATCTTTCAGTTTACTATATTTAGAACATTTGCTTTGTCTTTTAAGACATAAACTTATTTCGAGTAAAGGTTGCCTTCACAAAGAATCCCACACAATGTTTGTCATAAGGCCACCACAGAATATTTAAAACCAGTCATGTTTATACACGTGGATAAGATTATTATCGGAGTTAAAAGCAGAAGCCCCTCAAAGGCAAAAATAAGAATGCAACAGAATCAAAGTCACCACTGTTCAGCATCATCATTGTTTCATACACAAACCTTCACAACCATGTGATGTGTCTGATATATCTGTTTGAGCATAATATAAAGAAAGAAAAAATCCCATTTCTTTGAATAATTATTTTATTGGTGTATTCAGTGTAATTTACACCCAGAAGCAGAGACAAGACACAAAGAGGCACTAGATCTTAGCGTGAGAGAAGACTATCAGTGTGACTGAGTTTTTTCCCCTTCCTATTACACCTCTCATTACACACTGTAGCTTGGCTAAATGTTAAAGGCAACACTGAAGACATTTTGTTCAAGTGATTAGAGCTAATCCTTCCAGCTTCACAGTCCACATTAGCGCTTGAGAAAAATGAAATTTGCCATCCATGTTCACTTCTGGATCTGAGCTTCAGATTCCTCGTCATCGTCTTCGTACATCTCACCCTCTTCTTCAGCCGTGGCATCTTGGTACTGCTGGTACTCAGACACCAGATCATTCATGTTACTCTCCGCCTCAGTAAACTCCATCTCATCCATCCCCTCGCCAGTGTACCAGTGCAGAAAAGCCTTACGTCTGAACATGGCGGTGAACTGCTCCGAGATGCGCTTGAACAGCTCCTGGATGGCCGTACTGTTGCCAATGAAGGTGGAGGACATCTTGAGCCCCCTCGGCGGAATATCACAAACCGCTACTTTGACATTATTTGGGATCCATTCGACAAAATAGCTGCTGTTCTTGCTCTGAATAGCCAACATCTGCTCGTCTACTTCCTTCATAGACATCCGACCTCTAAAGACCGTGGCCACGGTGAGGTAGCGCCCGTGACGGGGGTCACAAGCCGCCATCATGTTTTTGGCATCGAACATCTGTTGAGTGAGCTCGGGCACAGTGAGGGCGCGGTACTGCTGGCTCCCACGTGCGGTTAGAGGAGCAAAGCCCGGCATGAAGAAATGCAGGCGAGGGAATGGCACCATGTTGACCGCCAGCTTCCGCAGGTCTGCATTGAGCTGACCAGGAAAGCGCAGAGACGTGGTGACGCCGCTCATGGTGGCCGATACCAGGTGATTGAGGTCACCATAAGTGGGCGTGGCCAGCTTCAAGGTGCGGAAGCAGATGTCGTACAGTGCTTCGTTGTCGATGCAGTAGGTCTCGTCCGTGTTCTCCACCAGCTGGTGTATGGAGAGTGTGGCATTGTAAGGCTCTACAACGGTGTCTGACACTTTTGGAGAAGGCACCACGCTGAATGTGTTCATGATCCGGTCAGGATACTCCTCCCGAACTTTACTGATGAGCAGCGTGCCCATTCCAGAGCCTGTACCTCCTCCGAGGGAATGCGTGAGCTGGAAACCTTGCAGACAGTCACAGTTCTCACACTCTTTCCTCACCACATCAAGAACCGAGTCCACCAGTTCAGCTCCTTCAGTGTAGTGACCTTTTGCCCAGTTGTTTCCAGCTCCACTCTGACCTGCATCAAGGACACAATTACTAAACCCTTTAGTACTGACCACAGGAGAATCTAAGATGCTGCTTTCAGCGTTTCCGTGTAATAAAGAAACACTTTACAGTATAAAGCTTGCTTTTAATGTATGGTCAGCATCTGACTGCACTTGGGATGTACTCGTTAATGTAGGTTGGTAGATAGGTAGGTAGATTGGTAGATAGGTAGGTAGGTAGGTAGGTTGGTGGGTGGATGGATGGATGGATGGATGGATGGATGGATGGATGGATGGATGGATGGATAGATAGATAGTACAATTACAGTATTCTGTAAAGTGGTTTGATTCAGTTGATCAGAACTGTTCTCAAGACATGTACTGAATCCAGCTCCAATGTTTAATTAGAAATGGCTGTAAACATATCGGATGACCAGACGTTTTTTTGTTTGTTTTTCTTAAATCAGCATTGATTCAGCAACACTTGTCTTTTCTGTCAGTGCTCTCAGTGTTCTGAACCTCAAGATGGATTGGTTGTCTCCTATGTCTCATCATCACTTTCTAATAATTGCATTTAGAAAGCAAAAACCTCTGTCCATCTTCTCCTGTTATCCCTCTTCTCCTGTGAGTAATATTTAGATGGAGCTGTATAATGTTGTGTTGGCATGTTAACCTTGGCTAAAAAGAGCAAGAACAAAATTTGTATTTAATATACATACGTATTACATGAGTTAACATGTTAACTTGTAACCTGACGTATTTTGCTAACTAACATATGGCATATCATCTTCATGATCAGCCTAGAACCAAAATAAATAATGCTGATTTTGTTTTGTATACTTAAACTGACCAAAAATAAAGTTATCTGGTCTGAAAAGGTGACCGAAGGCCCCAGAGCGAACGCTGTCCATGGTACCGGGCTCCAGGTCCACTAAGATGGCTCTGGGAACATACTTGGAGGCTGTGAGAAGATAAAAAGAGCATTGCAAATTAAGTAGGTGACACAGTTGTTTCTAAAATAAGACTTTAGGGGACAGATCCCCAAAGCACTGGAGCCAAAATATATATTTCTGAGAGCTACAATTTCGGTCGTTAGATATATACAGTAATGTACAAGTATGTTTACTGCTTGCTGCATGTAATGAGTTGAAGATTTCTTACAGGATGCCTCGTTGTAATAAACACTGATTCGTTCCAGTTGAAGCTCTGAATCACCCACATAGTTCCCAGCAGGATCAATGCCATGTTCATCACTTATCACCTCCCAAAACTGCACACAAAAGAAATACACCATTTACAAGCAGGACATCAACCAGTGTCATCATTGTTGTGTGAAAAAAATAGGAAATGAAGAGAAAGTCAAAAGTACGGTTTTATTGTTTCAATTCCAAAGATTTCTATTAAAAATCTAATTTGAAATGTAGATTTATATTCACTAATAATTATTATTTTTTAAACTTATTGTTTGTTCATATGAGATCTTCTCGGAATGAGTTTACATTAACATATTTGTAATATCTATCACTTAATCAGTGCTAAATCTTAAACATGAATCAGCAAAATACAAATGTTGATAAAATCCATGAAACTGGATCTAAATCTGAATAGGACGTTTACATTGTGAGGCCATTGTGCTCCAAGGACATGGCTCGCGTGGAGCATCGCAGTATTCAAGCGCATCAGTGACATCATAGTGAGTGACCAAGCAGAATTTTAATGAACTTCCATTTGACCGTCGCTCTCTTTGTTTCCTTTGTATCATTTTAGGTTCATGATGGATACAATTAGTGCAACACAAATACACCAACATTGGACAATTTTATGTCTAAAGAAGCCGGAAGAAGATAATGTGACACGTGACACTGTTTCTCTCTAAACGTTAAACTGTGTACCGTTAAACTGATAAAAAGTTCGAGAACAGAAATCAGTGCTTTTGCTGATCTGTCTCTCATCTTCTCGGTGTCTCACCTCTCTCTCTCTCTATCTCTCTCTCTCTCTCTCTCTCTCTCTCTCTCTCTCTCTCTCTCTCTCTCTCTCTCTCTCTCTCTCTCTCTCTCTCTCTCTCATCTGGGTGTGACACACTGACTCTCAGAGAAGCATATTTTACATCCTCCTAAAATTCGCTTTTGTTGTTATCACAATTAACAACATTGTGTAATTTAAACTAGAATATGTAACAATAATTAAAATTATAATTAGAAAACATCGTTAAACGTCTGCATGCATTAATAGAAGAGCATGATTGGGCAGAAACGAGACTTGCCTTGGCTCCGATCTGATTGCCGCACTGTCCTGCTTGAATGTGCACGATCTCTCTCATGATGTCCTCTGTGGGTCGCGCGCGTGATGCTTCCTGGCCGGGCGCGCGCTTTTATACTCGCCAACCGTGTCGCTCCCGGTGAGAGAGAGAGAGGGAGAGAGAGAGAGAGAGAGAGAGAGAGAGAGAGAGAGAGAGAGAGAGAGAGAGAGAGAGCGGCGGCGCGTGTCAAGCAGACACACTGTCCTCACTCTCTCTCTCTCTCTCTCTCCTCTCTCACACACACACACACACACACACCGCGCGCACACTCACGCACACGCACACGCACACACACACACCACACACACACACACCACACACACACACACACACACACACACACACCCACACACACACACACACACACACACGCACGCACACACACACACGCACACCGAATGGGGGAGTGGGTGGCGAATTGAAAGTTACCGTAAATTGAGATAAAAGATTTAGAGAGTGCAAGAATGAAAGAGCAACTTTCTGAATGAGGCAAAAAAGAGAGAGAAATTAAGAGAAGCGCAACAAGATTGCAATATAAGAGAGAAAAGACAGGAGATGATGACTCCATTGATACAGACATAACTTAGGACAAGTTACTGATAAACTCCAAAGGTTTTTAGTTAAAGAATAATTTGGCTTGCCACACGAGCGCGTGCGTCGGTCTGGGGGAGGAGCTAGCTCATTTTCGCGCTGAAAATTACGTCATTGAGCCACAACAGAGAAGTTTCAAAATCGAATCTGAACATACGTTCCTGTTTGCATCGCAACCGGATTTCTACTCTGATTTCTACTCTACTCGTATTCACAAGAATGTCGCGGCTTAAATCCACCAGTTCGTCTACAATGAACGTCCATAAATTCGGACCGAGTTTTGTAAATCACCTGTGACACCTGGCGGGATCAGCGCCATCATCTCGCCATGGATCCTTCTAGAAGTGGCGAGGATCGAGACCCTCCGATATTTTCAGAGCAGGACTATTTGGACATATGCAGACCCCTGTCAGGTGGGACATCGTTACCTGAAGAGAGGGTCCCGGTGCAGGTGTGTGAGGAGCTCAAGAATGAGGAAGCGGCGTGCACGCGCACGTCTCAGGTAATGTAAAGTATTTTTAAAAACATAGAAAACTGTGAGTTTTGCTACAAAACACACAGTTTTTCATCTTCTAAATTCAGCAAAGCCTTCTCAAGTTTACTCTTTTAATGTCCTCAAAGATTTAGTCCCACAGAAATGACAGAATACAGTTTGTATAAATAATTGTCGAATTGAAATTCAGAAACGTGTGTGATCAGGAATCGCTAAAGTTATTTTTTTATATATGTGTTTTTATTAGATAAATCTCTATTGGGGAAGTATTTTTTCTTTTCTTTTTTTTTACATTGATCAACACACTCATTTATAAAGAGTGTGTGTGTGTGTTAACAGCACATGTTTAATATTTGGTAATGTATATTATATTACATTTTATAGTCTGAACTGTCTTGAATGCGCAAACAAAACCAAAGACAATTATGGACAAAAACTGCATTTTTAAATTGTGGTGTATTAGTGTGAGACAGGTACAGTCTGGAGTGATCGTTCTTGGTGTTTGTGCAGGACTGTTGGAGCATCAGGCTGATGGATTCAGCTCAGGGCAGTAACAGCAGGACCGCATCCCTCTGCATCTCTACTTCAGCGTGAGGACATCACATCTGCTGTTCTTTCTACTTCCAGCTGAGTTTAGTGTGGCTTCTGTGTGTCAGGCTGTTGTCAGGCTGTCTTACCGGTCAGGAGGTTCTTCCGGACTCTGGTCTGCTGTGGGCTCGTGTTCTCCTGTTGGACGTGGCTCGTCTGGAGGAGACTGAACTTATCTTCCGTGTTGCTGTGCCGTGGCTACAGACAGTAATTTTTCACAGAAGCAAGTGTATGAACAATTCGATTTCTTACTTGCCTCTTTTCCCATGTAATGTTTATTGTTCACATGGATGGTTGATTTCTTCTCACAGTGAGCAGCACAGGCCAGGAGCTGATGGACACACTGTTGAGGAACCGAGGTCACTCTGATGCCAGTGGGAAGTATCTACTAAAGCTTTGCGACACGGAGGAGTATCTCAGAAGGTAGTCACATGTCAGACGTTGAAGAGGCTACCATATTTGGCTCATGAAGGTGTTGCCTGTGCTCTTTAATTTGTACATTCACATATTTAGTGATTTTGCTCCATAACCACAATAGGAGGAAGCGGTTATGGCTGTACGCTAATATTAGAATCATTTTCTATCTGAGATGACCTTCATAAGAATCAGTGTGCCAAATCTTGACCCAAATATCCATGAAGTAGTTTCTGGAAAACAAGCATTTTTTTTCATTTGTTTTGGTACCTAGACTAATATTATTTGACAATATTTCATTTTTATATACATCATAGCCTGCTGAAGTGACAACAAAGTCAAGTTTGGCGCCTGTATTATGAAAGGTTGGGCACCACTAACCTAAGTAAACCACTGTCAAAAGTAAAGCTTCAAGTTAACATCTTTATTGTTAAACTTTAACTAAGTTGTGAATGTGAAGCAACTTCCCCCTGTGTAAATGTTTAGGTTAAAGCTGAAGAGCAATCTATTCAGCCAGACATTTGAGTAAGGAATTTAAAATATGTGACCCTAGTCTGTTTTAATTATTGTATAGTATTTGCATTGCAATATAAGAATATTTGTCTCTTTCTATTGTCCACTGTTTTATAATTTTCACCTTTTAAAGATTCAGTAAAATAAGAAGCGGATAAATTGTGATTCAGATAAAAAAAATCAGTCCAAATTGAAGTACTGCATAATTTTAATGTACGTTTTTTAATTATAATTTTTAAATATGCAAATACGATTCAGAAATGCCGGTGGAAATTATGATACTCACATTCATAGTCTCATCCGATCACCTGAAATTGTTTCATGGTTTTAAATCTTAAAACAAAAACTTTTTTATGTATTTATAACACTATAATATACACTAAATAATATTTGTGAGCAAAATGATTCAGAGTAGGAAAAACTAGTGGCGCAAGTAATGAACATTTTACTGGTTTACGTGAATAAGATCTGAAAATTGAGGAAATGAGATGAGTAAAAAAACGTGAAAAAAACATGTAGTGAAAGAGTGATAAACAAATCAGAATCCTGCATCATCAGAACCTTGGATGCTTTATTGATTCCACTCTTTTCTATTGCAGTGATGAGATGCTGGGAATATGTGAGCGGATCCAGGTCTACCAGAAGTTTGATTTGGATGTTCCTGTCAGGATGGTGCTCAGGAGCACAGCAAAGCCAAGGCTGACACCAGACGTATGGCTGGTCATTACTCACAGAGTCACTCATCTGTCTGGTCTCTTTAACTGATGCTGTTTCTTCAGGAGGAAGACGCTAGGCAGATGTTTGATTTCAGTCAAGTGTTGGCATCTGATTGTGCCTTTAGCACCATGAGGTTTGTTCCTGTATTGCTGCAAAGCTGAATTTGCCATAATCACACTTCTGTTTACATTCACACATGACACATTCTCGCATGATTGTAGAAACTCACTCATGTGATTTTTCTTTTTTTTTTTTTTGAAGAACATGTCTTCAGGAGAAATTGAACGGCTATTGCAAAGAAGTTGAAAAGCTAGTTGTTGGCTTGGTTTGTATCATTCATTATATACATTTTTTTAAACTTTCATTTAAGAAATAGGGTGTGTGTGTGTGTTCAGTCACACTGAATATATGGTTTATAATCATGTAAAAACATGCACTGTACTGTATGTACAATATTGTCATGTACAGTATGTATATATACAGTACATATGTATTATATTATATCTTATATATTTCTATATACAGCACATGATGGATATGTATGTAAATGTGCGTGTGGACAAATACAACTTTATTTAACTAAACTTTATTATTATTGTTTTTATGTATACTTCATTCCAACTTTTTATTTTTTTGTGTGAAATTTTCTCCATGAACCTCACTATCTTTCTTTCTTGATGGTTAATTATTTAGATCTGAAATCCTCACCATGATAAAAAAATATATTTTTTTATTAAATGCCAAAAATAGTATACAGTTTATAGAAGTTCAGATGTTGTTGACAACAGCTGGGTTAACCCAGTTATTTCTAGAGATGCAGGATTTGAGTTACAGAGAAGCAACTGTGTGTATGAACAGTAGAAGTGCGCGTTCCAAACAAACACTGTCAATGTTCTCTCGTTCTTTGGCCTGAAGTAATGATGTTGTTCAGTGGTTTTCACGGTTACATGATCTTCTACACTACAGACAAACAACTTTCTCCATGTGTTTGGCTCTTCAGCGTGGCATCAGTGGAGTAGTGGCAAGCGTTCGTGGCATTTGTGATCAGTTGTGTGGCATCACTTCAGTAGATCTGGAGGAGGCTGTGGGACATCTGAAGCGCACCGCTTCTGTCATGATGGTTTGAATCGGACTCATTTTTCTCTCACGTTTCACATGTGAACCGACCGTCACTGGAGATGCCTGCTATTTCCTCAGAAAGAAAGCGGTGAAGCCCGGGGAAGTTTCCTACGGGATGAGCGGAACTGTGATGCCGGTGAGTTGTGGAGCATCTACAGTTTCTGTAGAGCAGATGCTTCTGAATTGTCGTATAAGGATGACGGCATACCACTGACTTCATATTTCAGCTGTACACAAAGTCCATCAGAGTTTGCTGAACCTGCTCCACGTGTTCTTCACCAACTTTGACCTGGACTTCAGAGGACCAAAGACGCAGGAGATGTTTCCTGAGACATCAGATTCACAGCTCAACTCTCACATGCTACAGCTCACCCTCACGTCTCTCTACAGACTGCCGCCCGGCTGGTTAAACAGGTACGACCAGACCGTAAACACACCACTGCAAATCTGAAGAAACACACCGTCCAGACGCTTCCTTTATTCTCCTGTCAACATGGGATAGACAAAGTTGAATGTTTTTAAGTTCAGTTTCCAGAAGCCTCTTGAGTTTTCAGTGTTTATACCACACACAGACTAATGATGATGCTATCAACCTCAATAGTCGCTTGTGAAAATATTCTTCAGTTTTGTCAAGACCTTCAATAAGGTCATGACAGTTAAATATTTTCACAATTTGTCACATTACAATTACAGTTGGGTTGGTTAATTAGTTGGATGGTTGGATACTAATTTACCTAAATTCGTAGTTTTTTTACTTTTTTAAATACTGTGACATGAAGTTATTCAGATACTGAATAATTTTGAAGTGAGTGACTGAAGCAACAAAAGTACACTGTTACTACACATGTTATTACAATACAGAAAACTACATTGTAATAACATGCGTGGTGGAAACGCATGGGTTTCCATGCCGCAGTGGGTTTAACTAGGGTCGTACAGTAAATTGACATTCAGAACTTTAAGATCAAATTTTTCCAGGTCAATTATTTTAATGACTTTACCTTGACAAAACACTACCGTGAATAGTCACGTCAACAGGTGGAAACATTGCTACTTATTTTAAGAGAACTGCTTATACTTCAAGGGTAATATATTGAAATTAATTTATTTTGTTACTAAATGTTCTAAATGTTACTAAATGTACTACATACATTAATGAAATAAACATTCATTAATTGTAATTGTGTTAAAATTATTTAATCAAGATTTAGATTTTAAATACGAACCGTCCAGCCCTAGGTTAAACTGAGCAATTATAAGGAAAGTTTATCTGTTGACAGATCTCACTCTAGATTGATGGTGGACCTGATGGCGGATCTCCCATGATTAAAAACCCAGTCCACGATGATCACCTCAGACTTGTGGAAGTATTTTTTTGTGATTTAGTCTTTGTGTGTGTTACAGTTTCGATCATTTGAGTGTGATCTGCTCACTCTTGTATGGGAGTGGAAGTGTGAGCGAGCCCGTGCAGTCGCAGAACATCAGCCTGTCTCTGCAGGTCCACAGCAGGATCCACTGCAGCCGTCTGTGAGGACATTTCACACCGCTACAGTAGTCACAGTCTGTCTGATGTGTGTGTGTGTGTGTGTGTGTGCCCTACAGACTGGTGTTTCCTGTACTGGTGCGGGAACTGCCTCATGAATCTGTTCTGACCTTTCAACTCTTGGGATTGAAGCCCAACAAAAGCTCTGAGCTACTGTGCTGGGCAGCACTTCCTCTCTTTAACAAGAAGTACGCCATCTTCACCATTCTTACTCTGTGAATTTCCTTGAGTTGATTGGTCTCTACTGTGTTTGCACCAACACAGGACTCTCACCAGCGGCTCAGTTCTGCTCAGCATGACCTCACAGCCGATGCCCAGCCGATGCCCTCCATCACCAGCAATGAACGACGGTCTCCGGCAGCCCACAGGAGTCATTTTACAAGTAGGATTTTTACAGAAGGCTGTAATTGTAAAACCTTTAAATAACCCTTTAAAACAGACAAAAACATGAAGCATATTAAATCAATTCATATAAAGAAGAAGAACCAGACTCAGACAGTGTTAAAAGCCAAAAGTAACTCTGTGCCAAAAGACTGTGTATAATAAAGTGTGAAATAATTTGGTATCGTAACTAGTGATGTCAAACGGTTACTAATGAATAATTATTAATATTTTTGATTAATAATTAACTAATTAACTGCACTTCCCTAACCAAATTAATAGTCATCTTCTTGTGATGTGCTCTTCTATGACCCTCTTGTGATTGGCTCTTCTGTGACTCTTGTGAATAGCTCTTCTGTGACCCTCTTGTGATTGGCTCTTCTGTGACTCTCTTATGATTAGCTCTTCTGTGACCCTCTTGTGATTGGCTCTTCTATGACTCTCTTGTGAATAGCTCTTCTGTGACCCTCTTGTGATTGGCTCGTCTGTGACTCTCTTGTGATTGGATTGCAATTGGCTTTTTTGTTGCGGTCTTGCGATTAGCTCTTCTATGATCTGAACAATATATTAGTCTTATTTGATGAAATACGCACCCAATGTAGTTTTTTTTCATCATTTGTTTAAGTATGGAATTAATGTGAAGTGTATCTTTTTTCTGTGAAGGTGGATTTTCCTGTCGGTGTCCAGTGGCAGTATGAGCGAGTCTTGCCTTCCCCAGGAACATCTCATGAGTCTGCGTGTGAGGAGCTGCATCAGAGGATAAGAGTGGTGTCTCAGAAACACTGCTTACCACTGTGAGTGTGTGGAGCCGACTCTGGGCTCAACGGAGAAAGCGTTGACCATGCATTGCTGCTTCTTTTCACAGCATGAGTGACAATGAGAAGGCCTTCCTGTGGAGCAAGCGTTGGGTCTGCAGCAGGAGGAACTCGTCCCTGCATCTGGTTCTGGGCAGTGCTCCTCAGTGGAAACCACAGAACCTTCCGGAAATCTACTCCATGTTGGAAACGTGGGGCTCTTTGAGCTTTGAGGAAGCACTGTTCTTGCTGAGTGACGAGTGCGTTCTTCCTTTCACACACTCAAATCAAGATTTATCATGTTGATTTTTATATTTGAGACATATTTGGAGGCAAAACACTTGACATTCTTATTTGGGGAAGCATACACATAAATTATTATTTTTCAAATTAACCATACACGGAAAAGCTGAAATGGTCATCCTGGTCTGCAGGACTCACTCTCTTCACTTTCACTCTTCACTTTCCACCTTGAAGTGGCTAAACACTTGGGATTCACCTCATAAACTTTTGAAAGTTCCTGTGATGATGTTTGCAGTTTTCCTGACCAGCATGTGCGCTCTGTGGCCGTCCAGTGTTTCCAGAAGATGAACGATAGTGAGCTGCAGGAGTTTCTTCCTCAATTAGTTCAGGTGAGTTTGAAAGGAAATGTCTTTTCACAACTTGAGTATTTTTGTCTACACAAAAGTTGTACCCACTGTGCTCATATCTCGCGCGATAATATTGTGGGGAAAAATACATATTTTTTATCTGCCTTATGGGCTACCTCTTCTTGTAAACCACATCTGGAAAACCAAACACCGTCAAGAAAAACAATTTAAATTCACAAAATTATAATGAAAATGAATAACAATTAAAACATTTTAAATAATTTGTTTTCCTTTAATTGTAAGACTTTTTTCGCCCTTTTTTTTTT
>CM051499.1:18236418-18274818 GCA_028031935.1 Paedocypris micromegethes
TTACACAATATTATTAAGTTTTTAAAAGACCATAAATTTTCTGTACATTTTTCCTTGTTGTTTTTAGTCTGTACACTGACCTTGAAGGATTTTCAATAAGTAGTCCCTGATTTGTTGTGGATTTGAGCACTGTGGGCCATTCCATCGGTTTTTCATGCATTGTCACTGACTGCTTCTTCAGGCTCTGAAGATGGAGTGGGAGATTGAGGGTCCGCTGTTGATGTTCCTGCTCTCCAGGGCTGTGCGTTGCGTCCGTGTGGCTCAGCAGCTCTACTGGTCAGTAAGCAGAGAGGAAGCTCTTGTGTACCGTTGACTTTTTTCATGGCGTGTGGTTTGTATTGTGCAGGTTGCTAGTGGACGCTCTGGAAGACGAGATCTACAGGAGCTGGATGAAGAAGGCTCTGTCAGCACTGAAGCACTGCTGTGGACGTGCATTCAGACGTGAGCTCGAGCAGCAAAGCAGACTTATGCTTCTTCTTAGTCAAGTGGCAGATAAAGTCCGGAATGCTGACAAGGCTAAGAGAAAGGTCAGGAAGTTCACACACATCCAGGAGAATCTTAAATCTTTCCATGTTTCATATATCTTGCAATGAGGTTTTCTTTTCTTTGTTTAGGATGTGTTTAGTGATGAGAGTCTGAAGATCGCCAGCTTTTTTGCTGATGGTTCTTTCTCGAGACTTCCTCTGGACCCAGGTGTGGTGGTCAAAGGTGTGAACATTGAGGTAAGAGATCACATATACGCGTTGTGTAAAATACAATCAGTGCACGGAGGTAATACTACAACGTTGTTTTGTCTGTAGGGGTTTAAGCTATTTAACTCAAATGCTGCTCCTGTGGAAATCTCGTTTGTGACGTCGGATCCACTGGGTCAGAACTACAGTGTCCTCTGCAAGGTGTGCAAATTGTCTCCTGTACTTGCAAAATAAGTCTTGAGAACTAATGACAACTTCCTGTGCTTCAGACAGGGGACGACCTGCGGCAGGACATGCTGGTGCTTCAGATGGTGCGTCTGGTGGAGCGCATGTGGAGAGAGGATGGCCTGGACATGCGGATGGTGCTGTACCGGTGCATATCTACTGGAAAAAATCAGGGTCAGTTGGTTCTCACATTTCCTCCTCAATGACACTTGACATTTGACACAATGTGTTTGTGTGTTCTTCTGAGTGTCCTAACATCTGTGGTGTTCTAGGTTTAGTGGAGCTGGTGACGGACTCAGTTACTCTGGCTAAAATCCAGCAGGAGTGGGGTCTGTCTGGAGTTCTGCGAGAAGACACCTTAGAGAAGTGGTTTCACATGAGAAATAAGAGTGCAGAAGAGTACGAGAAGGTAACATCCCTTGTAATGATTAGGAATGTGTGGGTACATAATGTACTTCACCCCTTTACATTTTCACTCTTTGTTATACACAGTAGCAGCCATTTGCTGATTTGGTCATTTACAAACTCCATGCCTCATACAGACTGAAAATACTTTTTTAATACTTCTCAATATTTGCAAGCACAATTTTCAGCTAATTCTGCACACTTTTGATTTATTTTTGAAGACCTGGATTTGGGATCCTCAGCTATTCTTCTTTGCAGGTCCTCTTTAGTACTGTCAGGTTGGATGGTATGCATGGTGGAACTCATTTTCAGATCAGAATTAGAATATTTTCAGACAATAACTCTGGTTGACCCGGCGTCAAGCTTGTGAATGGTTACCGTCATCCCAAACGCCCATCATTTATAGATTATGAAGACCTCTATCCTAGAAACCTTAAGTAAAACTGAATTGTATTGTGCTTTTTAGCCTTAGAAGAAATGTTGTGATGGTCAGAGTATGTCAGGTCTATGCTTGCTTTCTCTCACAACTGCAGGCCGTGATCAACTTCTTGCATTCATGCGCTGGCTGGTGTGTCGTCACGTTTGTTCTGGGCATCTGTGATCGTCACAATGACAACATCATGATCAAACACAGCGGACACATGTTCCACATTGATTTCGGCAAGATCATGGGAAATGCACAAATGTTCGCCAACATCAAGAGGTGAGTGCGTTTAATCTTGGAAAAATTAGACGGAGGCGCCTTTCTATCAACTCGTTGTCCCGACAGAGACCGAAGTCCGTTCATCTACACCTCAGAGATGCAGCGCTTCATCACAGGTGGCGGGACCAAACCACAACGCTTCCACCGGTTTGTAGAGCTGTGCTGCGAAGCTTACAACAGTTTACGCAGACGCACACCTCTGATCTTGGGCTTCCTGCAGCTGGTGAGAACAACATGGGGACACGTTTGATTAAATATGCCTAGATCAGGAAGACCGAGTGTAATCTTATTCTCACAGATGCTGGGTGCAGGGATGCCTGAACTCAAGGACATTCAGGATCTTCAGTATGTTCACAACAACTTGAGGCCTCATGATTCTGAGCTGGAAGCAACGTCATATTTTACTAAGTATGTCAGATCCAGAAAATTCTGGTCCTGTTGAGCTTTAGACCATCATATTTTGTTCCATGGCCATTTCCGACTCAAGTTGTTTTCAAAATTCAAATTCACATTTTATTTGTCACATACACAATTATTTTGCATCGTCCGGCATATAAACTTAGGGTGGGGCGGTAACAGTACAAAACAATAAGATAAGGGATAAAAGCAATGCAATACAATACAAATAGAGATAAGATAAAAATACAACTAAAATACAAAAATACAAGATAAATATACAAGATAAAATATGAAACATAAAAAAAAAATGTCATAGTTTTCTCATGATGTTGTCAAGCACAAAAATCTTCTAGAAACTCACTCCAAATGTCTCAACGTCTCAGTACTTCTCGATGGTCCAGCATGTTCTTCATTTTAGAATTTGTTAAACGTGAAGATTTTGGTTCTGTACATCTTACATTTGATTGGATGGAAGAACTGAGGCAACAATAACTGACTATAACTTGCCTGTTTTTCAGGAAAATAAAGGAGAGCCTGGAGAGCCTTCCGGTCAAGATCAACTTCCTCATCCACAACATGGTGCAGTTTCCCTTGCTGAGACGCTCTGAAGAGACTGCTGATCAGAACCCATCCAACACCAACATCCAGGATGCCGTCATCCAAGGATACAGCATGAGTGGAAAAGATGTGGTTTGTCATATTTTTTTATGTATTTTGTTTTTTCTTTTCTCTATTTTCACCCGCTGTGGCAGAACTAAAGATAAGGAAACACATTCTAGTACACCGCTGAGTATTTGGAACTGAACAGGCTTTCAACTGAAATAAGCAGATGAAAGATCACATCCTCTATTACACAAACAAAGTTGTTGAACAAATCTGCATTTAATCCCACTTCCTGTAGTTGGAGGGGAATGTTTACATCAAAGCCACTTCAAATGGTTTATTATCGGAAGAGTTTTATTTGCTCCACTTTTGAGTTGCTGTTTTTTTTCCTTTTATTCAATTAAGTAGCATTCTATTTTCATCGTCAACCCTCTTTTTATCAGCTTCTCGTCATAGTTCAGCAAAGAAACAGTTTCAACATTAAATGTGTCCAGAGAAATGTCTTTTTCAACTTCATCCACTAAAATTGAATTAAATTTACTTTTAATGCAGATGAAGGCAAAATTGTGAAGCTTTTTTTTCGTTAATATGTATGTACATAGAAACGCAAATTTGTCCAAGTTTATTGGAATGTGCCGAGCATTGTGATCATACATACGTTGCTTAACTACTTTGCTTGGAATGTGCTTTTTTTTCTTGTCTATTGGGTTAAAAAAACTACCTTTTATAACCTTGTTGTTGCCTCCCGTGACTCTTTCATCATTGTTTTATATCCTCGTCAGAAGTATGAAGTGAAGGTGACCATGAACGACGGGCACTTTATCGGTCAGAAGAGCTTTGCAGAGTTTGAGATGATCCATAAGCTTCTTCAGAAACACTTCATTGAGTCAACGCTGCCAAAGTGAGTGAGCCTGTGTGAATCTGTCGGTTTGTGAGATTAATGCACAGAACTCACATCACCCTCTCTGGTGTCAGATTCCCGGGCTGGTTCACCGCGTCCCTCACAGCGAGCAAGAAGATGAGGCTGTTAAACCGGTATCTGAAGGAGCTGTTTGAAGGGCCTTGCAAAGGGGTACGTAGCTTCACACTGGGGTCTGAACTGCTGGAGTCCTCGATGATGGACTTAATCTCATTATTCTATCATGTTGTCCAGAATGAATACGTCTGTGCCCTGTTTACAGATGGTCCAACTGTTTCTGTCGCATCAGGTAAAGAATCATCAAACATGGATATTATTCCACAGATTTTGCTATATTTTGTTTTTTATCATAGAATTATATTCTGCAGGTTTAGTAGTATTTAGTTTGAAATACAGTACTTTATTCTCACACAGTGAAGAAATGTTCTGCATTTAACCCGGCCAAGCAATGGCTGTAATTTAAATTGGAACTAGAAGTAAGAATTTTTGAAGAAGAAAATCTGCAATAATACCAAAGGAATTAAAGACATTAAGCAGTTACAATCCACAGTGAAAATTGACTCAAAATTTGAATGTGATAAAAATTGAGAAATTTATTTTTGATGAAGCTTTATCAATTATAAAAATTAATGTCTTTTTCACACACATTTATATCATTGTGATCAAATTGTATAGCAGCTTCCCACTCTAACCTCAACCAAAATACAATTGCAACCCATCTTATACATCGTATAGGTACGTATATACTGTATTGTTCATAGCATCTGTAAATATATTCACATCTATTAAATACACGTAAATCCTGTATATTTGTAACTTATAACCGATATTCAGCACTTACTGCTACTACATTCAACTTGAACAAGTACAAGGCAACAAAATGCAATCTAATCTAATCTAATGTTATAAAATCCAATCTTCACCCTCAAATCAGCCCAAACCCAAATCCTTGTGACCAGCAAAAGTCCTCTAGGGTCCCAACTTTGTATAAAAACCTTGCATTCTGGGACCCAATTTGACATTTTTTTTAATGTTACCCTATGTATTCATGTTTTGAGCAAGCTTGTTTTGTTTAAAAATGTTGGCTACTGATTTTAGAAAACGAGACTCTTCTCCGACCGCAAATTCAGCTTTACCTGTCCTACAAAAACTACAATTTGTGTGTGATGGTGAAGCATTTGAAGAACATAGTGAGTAGAGCTTTACCTTCTGCACACTCTGTGGTTTAACGGCATGAATATGTACAAGTGTTTGTCTGCGAAACAGAGATTATCTAACGGCTCGTGTCCTGATGCTTATGTGGTCACAAGACTTCGGCCTGACCCGCAAGACAAGACAAAGCGGAAGACCAAAGTGGTCCGCAACAACGAACATCCCACCTTCAACGAACTGGTGAGAAATACAATACAGTGGTAACCCGACTTACAAAAGGCTCGGCTAAAGAAAGTTTCGACTTTTGAAATGTGAAAAAAATTGGTCTCTAGTTCCGAATGTTTTCAAGAGACGAAAGGCAAGAGTTGTGATTCGGGAGTACGCAAGAATTTTTTGATTTGATCTAAACTAAAAAAAAACTACGGGGGCTTGGAACTAAATAGGGCATTTGCATGTTAATTACGTCTCTACTTCCAACATTTTCAGCTTACAAAATGGTTCTTGGCATGAATTGATTTCAAAAGCCGGGATACCTCTATATTTTCTGCGTTTGATATCACACACACACTCTTCATTGCTCCCCACAGATTGAGTACAGGAACGTACTGAGTCTCCACGGCCGAGTGTTGGAGGTGACGGTGAAGAGCAAGAAGATGTTTGTAGCTGCTACCAATGTGGTTCTGGGAGAGCGAGTTCTGGATGAAGAGAAGTGGTTTCCTCTGGGATGTTCTCCGGTTTGAGCCTCACTAGACCTTCTGCTCCACTGGGTTTCTCCATGTAATGCTGAAACCCAGAGCATTTCAACATCACGCTCAGATAAACATCTGGTGCGTTGACCACTAAAACCAAGTCACATTCCCCTTTAAAGGGGTGAGACCTTAATTTTATTCTCCAAGTATATTTATTTAGCCCATTAAATGACATGCTTTCCCACAATGCATTGTGTGATGTGCATGAGCCGCCAATTTAATGAAAATTTTAAATTCTTTCACAAATATTCAGTCCTACTTTAATGTGCAAGATACCGATAGACTGCTTTTATTGGAGCGTAGAATACAATTCATTTAAACGTATGTGAAAGTTGGTTGATTTTTGGTGGAACCATAACTCTAAGCAATCCTGAACACCATGTTCTTGCTAGACCTGGAGATCTGATCAGTGCCATGGCAGACATTTTTATCCAAAGCTACTCGCAGAAAGATCAGATCAGGTTCTGTCTCTTGCTCAAAGACACTTCCGTTGTGGAACTTGCTGGTCGTGGTTTTGGTCACAAGGTCTCCTGGCAAAAGTCAATCAATCTCTCCGAGCTGCAAACACCACGGATTCCTCACCTTTCTCAGCATCATTTGGTGAAAATTTGGTTCTCGTCCACAAGGTGAAGGATCACGTCATATCAATAGAGGAGAAAGTTGACACTCATAAGATGACCATGGTGACCAAGAACAAGCCATTTCCTCTTCACAGTTGCAGAAGGAGTCGATGGACAATTGAACACAAAGAAGAGTTGTGCAACAGAAAAAGTGTTTTATTTTTTTCTCCATTTACACACTGTTGGCCTCCTAAACAAAAGGATTTGGGCGGTTGCGGTTTCTCAAACTGTCGGGCACTTCTGAACAACTTGGCACCTCAGTCAATGTCATTTTAGATTCCAGAATCAAATCCGTGTGAGCTGGTGCCACAGGCTGGAGGGCAGAATGTTCTCCACCTTCTCCATGATGAAGTTCAGTGGCGCAAACAAGGTACTCAGGAACTGCAGACAGACGGGAAAGAGTTCAACCTGGACTTTAAACAACACTTTTTACCTTTGTAAAATGAAACAAAATGGCATAAATGATCGTCCTACGACCAGAAAGACCGTAAAGGTGGCTTTAAAAAGGACATTCCGTTTACATGGCAAAATACCCTTAAATCTGTAATATAAGGCCACCGTGGCAGAAGGGTTGAAAAACAGAAGACCATGGTCTTCAAAAAGAGGTTTTAGGGTAGTTTCAGTATTTGACTTTTGGAGGGATTGTAGTGTAAAATTCAACCATTTTTCTACCCTTTTACCATTCCTGGGAAGCAGGAACCAATCCCAGCAACGTTAGTGGGCAAAGGTACACACTGGATTGGAGGTGTAGAAATTTTAGGAACCAGCTCTGGTTCTACAAACACAACTTTGTGTGCAGTTGCGGATGGAGGTGAGTGGCTTTTCCTCAACTGTAGAAGCTCCATCCACTGACACTGAAGTCAGCCAGATAATGTCCCGATCAGTACAGTAAGTCCCTTTTGTAAATTTTACCGCATTTAAATTCAAACTAAAGCCACTTTAAAGTGTTCCTGTGGTTATTAGAATACATTCGCACAGAGAGAAAAGACTGAAAAGTCGAAATTGTAGAGTAAAATTATTCCATTCTTGAATCGATCTGATTGTTACTGGACTAGAAGGTACATTTAAATTCCACTTTTTCAAATTTCAACTGTGTGGCATAATCCAGTGCTCAAAAATCAGTCAAATTGCATTACAATAGTATGATTTTGGTGCTACCAAGTTGTGCCACTTGGTGGATTGCTGGAGCATTACAGCTACTTGCAGGGTAATACTTAACACAGGAAAGCCACACTCATTTACACATTTAAACCTCCACATTCAAACATTTAAACCTCCACAGCTAATCCATATAAGTCGACTAGTCCCTAAACACTATTACTAGTTTGAAAAATTGATGTCTGTCAGTGCATTTGTTACTGACAATGTGGCAAACACACAGAAAAAGTAACTAGAAAATGTTTAATAAAAAGTTGCTGTGGAATGTTAAATGTTAATTTGGCTTGCCATAGTTTATAGCATGCCAAAAACTAGTTGGCTATAGTTTTGCAATAGTTGGCTACTTGTTTTGCTAACTGTTAAACTCCCACTGAAGATGAAGAATTTACTATGTGTGGAAGAGGAAACTACTCACTGCCTTAGCGAAGACCCCCATGAGCTCCGGAAACTGGTGCGTTAATAGCGCCAGCATGGCCGTGAAGGAGCAGAGACCCGCTGTGAACAGGATGAAGAAGGGCAGCTCCTTTTTGGGATACACTGACACCTCGTGGAACACTGCTTACACACACAAAACACACACACAGTTAAATTTACGCAGTGTGTGTCCAACCAGCTTTGTGTCAGAAGCTCCTCAGCCAAGAACTCATCAAATCCAGATACTTGTTCATTAAAAATACTTAATTCCAATTTGTTTTCTATGTTTTTCTGCTGCTAAACCCAACAAACTATTAAATCGCACTTGAAGACCAAACGGATGAGAACCAAAACAACATATGGTGATATGTCAAAAGTCAATTTCAGTAAATTTGGAAATAATTTCATACAATTCCTTCTAAACCTTCAGTTCTGCTTCAATCATTCCTAACGCTAAATGAATGATTTGTCCAAGGACGTTTACCAAGACAGACATCATAATATTAACAAGTTACAACAAAATAGTTGTAAAATGCCAAAAGCCGTGGTCATTTCCAGTTCATTTGTGACCGTTCAACACAAACTTATTAGAGATTTTCCTAAAAATGTGTTCATCAGAATTGTCTAAAAGTGCACCTTAGGGCCGAATATGGCCCATGGGCCGCATGTTGAGAACCTGTAAATCTTGACCATCTTGATTTCTGGACTGATTTGTCCTTCACCACAAACTGCTTCCTGTGATTCTGTTCTGGCCTGTGATTTCACACTGAGGTGAAGGAAAATCTCTTACTTGGTAAGAGCTCTCTGTCGGCCGTCTCTGTGCAGACTGGATATGGGTAAAACAGGTGGCCTTTCTCCAGAGGATATGGAATCATTCTGAAAGCTGAGAGAGAAACAGAAGCTCAGTGAAGAGACATGAAACTGATCAATCCAGCTTGGCCATTGACTCTTCGACACAAGCTAATGATCAACTTGTGAACACTCAATCGTATCCCTGGTCATGTATTATCATTAACTGACGTTTCAACCCTGTGTCAGCAGGAATTAAGAGATTCATTACATTAAAAAAAAAAGTCAACACTGTAATAGTAAGAATAAGTTACAGTAAAAATTACCAATTGCATTCATGGTCATTTATTATTTTTATTAACTGCCATAATCAGTATAATTAAATGCCATTTCATCAGGAATAAGGATTCAATACAATAAATATTTAATTTAAAAATGTGCGTTGCAGTAATGTTCAATGTACAGCGAAATATTAAGTAAGAATAAATTACTGTAAAACCTCTATTAGAAAGCCACTTCTATTTGTAGGCTGCCTCTAATAGAACCCCATGACGGAAGAATTGACAAGTAGACGTTTTACGATATTTAAACAAAAGTAAGTCCAGTATTGATAAGGGTTTATATGATAAAGGTTCGCTTTTTTTAACATTACATGTTTAAACATGTAAAAACCACACATTTTCTAAAACCGGAACAAGACTTGACCGTGGAATTCTGGCAACACTGATGGATGGATGGATGATGGATGGATGGATGATGGATGGATGGACTCACTTCCTTCCCAGGTGCAGTGGAGCAGGTTGAGCGCTCCCTCCACACGCTTCCAGTGCTGGAGGTGGAAGAAGGCGTACGCTATGGCCTCGCTGTCCCCTCGCTTCAGGATGTGCTCAGGCGGCAGTATCAAACTCTTCATCTCTAAGAGGTACTGCGGAGGAGAGAAGAGCATGTTGGCATTCTACGTATGGGTTTATATTTCCCAGTTTCCTGTTGCCACGCAAAGAGCAGTAAAATACATAATACCAATAGTGGTTTGCGTCTATATTAAATAAAAAAACTTTTGTGAAAATCAAAAATTATGGACTTAAATTAATTAATTAAATATTTACACAAACCTACTCATAAACCAGTTATTGTTGATAATAAAGAGAAAGTTTAGTTTATAAACAGATGACCTTGTTTGTGTTTGTCCCTTTACTAATTTTATATTTTATTTTGCTTGCCTGTTTGTCACACTGCAATGTTTTAAAATCACTAGTGTTATTTTTGACTATTATGTAGGCTTGGTGATTTTAAAGTATAAAATGTGACAAAATGCAACAACAAAAAAATTTGAGTAAAAGACCAAACATTTTTCTTCAACTGGAATGTCACATCTGGAGCATCAGGAGGGAAATGGTTAAACTCTTTCGGTGTCTGGTTTACACACACACACACACACACACACACACACACAATGTGACCTTTGGGATTTGAAGGTGAACTCTGATTGGCTGAAGAGAAACAGACTTCTCTTTTACTGCAGATCTTTCATGATTATCCTTCTGCTGGAACTTTTCCTTTTTGGGAATGTTTAATTTTTTGTACAATTTGTTACTTGATTCAGTCATTACAATTTTTTGTATATCATTGTGTTATTCCTTGCAATAAAATATTTTTCCCTGATAAGCTTGTGCTCATCATCACACAAACCACTTCCTTTCAAGCGTTTTGAAACAGAAAAAGACGCCAATAGATTACCAGTACACCACCGGTTCATTTTGTAGATACATTTCTCAGTGGATTTTAATGGTAGAACTTTTCAAAAATGTGTGTGGCCTCTTTTCTTTGTTTAAACAGCCTGAGAAAATGTCTCTTCTTCAACCTGTCCGCTTGTGTGTCTGAAGAGCATGAAAAGAAGATTTATACCCTTTTGTTCTATACGTCGCAGAAATGTGGGTATACGGAGTGTGTGTGTGTGTCCAGTGTTGGAGACACTTCTACAGCACACAGGAAACGAGAGTGTGACACAGTGATGGGCTTCTCACTTTAGGTACGTGTGGGTTGAACTCCACCGCTCTGTGTATGGCTTCTACTGCGTTCATCTCTGCTGTGCTCAGGCCTCGCCGTGACGCTGCTTCTGGAGAAAACCTGTGCAGAAAACCTCCATGTGACTACCTGAGCAATTACATCTTAATTCATCTAGTCTTCGGTTAAGGCAGAATAAAATATATGAAAAAAATATATCTACTTATATGCTACTACTTAATGTATAATAAAACGTGCAATGTGTGAAATATCTCCCTGTGCATTTTTTTCATACTTTTTTTCTTGCATTTTTTTTACTGCATTGAGTCTTTTTTTTATTATTTTTATCTTCAGTTTTCATTTTGTATGTGTATTTATTTGTATTTTTGCTCTTGTAACAAAAACATCCATCATTTGTGGGATGGATAAAGTTTCATTTATCTATCCATCTATTCATCTATACATCCTATGTATCCGTCTGTTTATCCTTCCATCCATTTATACATCCATCCATCCGTTCATCTACCTATTGTTCTCTCCGTCGGTCCATACATACAGTACATCCACCAGTCTCAAAAAATCCTATAGTTTTGCCACTGTCAATCCAGAGGATTCTAGAAATTAATAAATCCAACAGGGTCATACAAGTATAAAGTAAACTTAACTTAAACATACAGTTACTTATAAGTTATAAGTTCTTATTATGTTTCTCATCTTGATCAAAAAAGAAACACTAAATGATGCTTATAGAGGAAACAGCAGTAACTCACTTGTCGGACACGGCTCGAGCCTTCAGAAGAGCTGCTGTATAACAGATTGTGGCAGATTTTGGCAAACTTATATCTGTAGAAGATAGACAGATGAGCTTCAGATAAATGATGGCACATAAGTTATTTTACACACACACACACACACACACACGCACGCGCATATGTAGTATACCCATACGTACATATACATACTAATACATACAAATACTATATATAATATACTGTATAGTACTTACATATACACACACACATAGAAGTTACAAATCCTATTTACCAACAATGTAAATAAATAACAAAACATTTTGAAATACAAAATAATACTAAATCTTAAGAAAAGCCAGTGACCAAAAAGAGCTTTAGATGCACACATTCATAATTAGATTCACATTAGAAATTAGATTAGACATTAGATTCTTTGCATTTTTATTTATTTTTTATCAATTAAAATTAAGAAATCTCAGTTTTTGTATCAATAGGCGGGGCCAAAAATGACGCCAATTAAAATCAGTGCATAATAAACGGGTGCAGGTATTGGTAGAATAAGCATCCAAGGACAAACTGAAATCCCGTCCAATCAGAATGCTTCTACACTCGCCAGGCTAGTGGTGGAGTCACGTCTGGTGAAGGTTGACAGTGAGTAGAAAGTTCATCAGCGTGCTCGCATTGTTGTAATGGTTCAGAGGATAAAGAGCAGATTTTGATGTGAATGAGCTTGAAAAACCGTACCGTCGTATTTGGCGAGAACTGCTTGCACATCTGCGTAGTTCTGCAGCTCCAACAAAGACTCCAGCAGGTTCTCGTGAATGTTGAACATGCTGAGTAGAGGAAACTCCTTCATCAGCTGAAGAAAACACCACAGCGTCATCACCAGACCTCACAACAATTCTCTCCCATCATGCTTTTTTCAATTCTCTTTATTTTATGCGTTGCGTTTTTTTTTTTTTTTTTNNNTTTTCGCTTTCACAAAATTGCGAACATTGCAAGCAAGAAAAAAAAAAAGTGTGAAGCATTTTATTTGTTACTTTGAAATATATGTTTGATCATTGAGCACTCTGACTCTATAAAATTTTGCTTTCACATGATGGGCTTTACGTTGGCAAAGACAAATGCAAAGAAAAGCAAAGCACTAAAATTAATAATGATAAGAATGATTGAAAATAGACATCCAAGCAACATTTCTCCCAGAACAAGCACTTCACAGCCATTTCAACACCACAAAAACGACTACTTTCACCATTTCCGTCATTACGCTTAATCTTCCTCATTGATGAAGGTGTGTGAGAAATTTCACGTATCTTTTCTTTATTATTATGATGCAAGATTCCAAGAACTTTATCCTACAAAAACGCTTAAATGATGTGACGACAGATGTGTATCATGCTAGTAACTGGTGTGTATCGGGTCATGGATCACTCACGTCTCGCATCATCTTCACAGCTTCTCGCGTTCGGCCCAGCTTTCTGGAACACATGGCCAGTCTTCGCTTGATGTAAACCAACACGTTTGTGTCCCTTCCTGTCATAAGACAACGCAAACCTGAGCTCTCACCAGACAAGGCCAAACCAGAGGAGCGGCGTGATCACTCACGGTGCTGGGCTTCGTACTGTGACCCGTGATGCTGGAGCTGCTGACTTCGACGGTAACAGCTCTCGCCAACCTTCAGCGCCTGTCTGAAGAACTTCTCGGCCTCCACTATAGTCGTGGCTTCTTCTTCAGCCAGAAGAATATAAGCTGTAGCACAGCTGCAAACACATAGGTTCTCCCATCAGCATCCACACATCACGGGCCAAAGAGGCAGAGGATGTTTAACACAGGTACAAATAATAGTAACGCAAAAAACAGTAAAGTGATTCTAATATGAAAGTGGGTGTGGCATTATGATGGATTAACTGTAATTAGCTGGCAGCTCAGCCAATCCTCTGCCTTGGGAGCTCCGCCCAATCAGCGGCGAGCACAGCAAATGGACGTCACATAATAGAACTAATTATATGATTATAAGCCTTATTATAATGGCAAAACTTGACATGTTTGAAAAATGTGGCATCTGGTTTATTAACAAGTTATACAAGAAATAAAAGTCACCTGTTAATCCATTGCGTTTCAAACCTTTATCCAAATTACTGTAGATGGATTCTACCCCCTCAAATATATACGATAACCTCTGTTTTACTATTAATATTTAACAATTCATAAACAAAATATTTGTTTTGCACAGCATGAATGTGCATTAGCCAATCCATCCAAGACAAAAATGTCTCTATTTAACCAACTTTCAAAAGGGTCTTTCAAATTTCAAAAAAATTCAATTTTTTACATTACAGTAAAGTTTTACATATACTCATAACATTTTTGCAGATATTTTGCAAGTTGATGTGAAGGTTCAATCCTCATCAAGTGGAAAAATATCTGCAACTATCTGATTGGCTGGATTCTGTGACAGTTTGTCTAAATCAATTTTCCAGGTAAATAAGTGGAGAAGAAAGATCCAATAATATTTGCTGGAATTGAAAATGTTTCTATATTATGCATATTCTTGTTATCCATTGGGTGAGATTTTATTTCATGTGGAACAATAAATCAAATATAACAAATAAAAAACAGAAATGAAAGAAAAACTCACTCCTCCAGATCCAGAGCTTCATGGGCTGCTGTGATGCGAGCTTGAGGATTGCGCTCTCTCCAGGCCTTCTGCATGACTGTCAAGACAAACAGAGCTCATTAGCCAGTGGGCTTCCTCAGAAGACCTCGGGGGTCCACCAGAGGTGCACTCACTAGCATCTGCAGGTCTCAGGTGATCCGAGTCACAGGTGAAGAAGGTCTGATGATCCTGTGCGGACAGATTCATGTCGTAGTACGTGAGTGGCTCTCGACCCGTCACCCACGTGTACCTGCAAACAAAACGCCAGGTCGGTCACGCTCCATGTAAAGCTGATGTGCCAACAAGAGATGTTGTCGGTTTACAACACAATCAGACCAGATATAGTGCCATGCTTCCATCTAGAAAAGGCATGTGCAAAGTCCGGCCCGGGGGCCAATTGCGGCCTATTTTTTTCATTTTCACCGGCCCGCAGCCTCTGTTATGAAATCAATACTATACGGCCCACCCACACATTATTTTTGCAATGTTTGTAAAGAAGTTACACATGTTTAATCTTCACAAGAGTGTTTTTCCTGACAGAACTTTTCGTCATTTATGGTCTTCAAATAGGATTTTCGTAAAAGCTTAAAAGGAAAAAAATGTGCCAAAAAGTGTGCATTTGCAATAAAATTATTATATAATTCATATAACAGTTAATTTGTATTTAATTTCTTTGATTCAAAGAACGCCAAGCAGAATGTTGGCCCCCCCACACATTTTTACCTTGAAAAAAGTTTGGACACCCCTGATCTAGAACTTTCTAGATGTAATCTCGACTATTGTCTGTCATGCTAATTTTGTAGAAATGCCTGAGCTTTTACATAGTCATACAAGACTTTTCCAAAAGAGACTGAGAACTTAATACTGACCAGCAAAGCACTCACAAAAACAACAGACAAATTAATTTATGGCATGATTAAAGTATAATTAGTGTAGAATTTGATTATTCAAATTCTGACAGGGTGCATGATTTGCATGATGCTATTAAGTTAAGGTGACCAATAACCGTGCATTTGTAATTTGTCCGTATGTTTTGAGTTTGTCCAAACGTCTGGCTGAATTGAAAAAATATATACTAAAAAGGTAATTAAAAAAGCTCATATTTGCCTGCCTCGGATGCTTTTATTATGTTACATTATTATTGTCATTTTTATATTATTAATAATAATATATGGTTGTTATTATTATTAACTTATGTATTATTTTCTTGTTATATCATTATTAATATTAATATATTTTATTTGTTTGGATTTTAAAGTCCATAAGACGATTGAAACAGCTGAGTTTTGAGTCTTGATTTGAAAACCAGAGGTGTGTCAAATATTACAAATGTATTAACATTTTACAAAGTTTGGACACCCCAGTCATCAAACTGGTGACTCACCGGTTATATTCTGCTCCCCGGAAGAGGTTGAGAGGATTTCTCCAGACTTTACACTCTACACACACACACACACACACACACACACACACACACACAAAATCAGAGAATGAGTTGCTGTTTCACGTTGGCAGTGTGGCTTCAGAGTTCAGACAGCGGCTGACCTGACACACTCTGTCGACTGGAGTCTGTGTCACTGTTGCTGCTGCTGGAGCTGTTTGGAGAGCTGTTGTCCACGCCGCCGAGCAGAGGCCGCAGGTGACTGACCGATACCTGCTCGATGAACGATGTGCCATACTTCCTGAAATACCACCACTCAAAGATCTGCAACTCAGACACAAGCACAGTCAGTAAAGCACTGCGTTTGTGTTCTGGTCTGATATCACACTCCGTTCTGGTGACTTTGATGAGGTTGTAAGGCTGGATCAGTCGGAGTGGAATCTAATCATCAGGACGTGCAAACACTTGGTCTGATAACAAAACCACAGATTTCTGCACCCGTGCTGTGATGAGGCGGTCGGTCTCATGCTAAACTTCTGCTTTAGCTCAGCAGTCACACTTGTTCTGGAGCTGAAAAGTACATTTTGTACAGAATTTCTTGGACAGTCTTTTAATCAGATTTCTTTGGTTGAGATACTGACTTATTTTTGTGGAGCTTGATGTTCAAAAATCAGTCCAAACACTTCAGTACAATGTTTCTTTTAAGCTTCTCCTTCTCTGTGTTAAGTATTAATTTACCAGTACATCTAGTTGCAGGGTAATACTTACCACAGGTTTAGAGGAGAGAGGGAAGAGAGGAGAGGAGAGAGAGAGAGAGAGAGAGAGAGAGAGAGAGAGAGAGAGAGAGAGAGAGAGAGAGAGAGAGAGAGAGAGAGAGAGAGAGAGAGAGAGAGAGAGAGAGAGAGAGAGAGAGAGAGAGAGAGAACTAGGGAGGGAGAGAGAGTGGCGTTCCAATAGAGGTATTACTGCAAGTGCTTTATCTATTTGTAGGGTGTTAAGTGGCTGATGAAAATCATTTTTTTCCAGTTCTGTTGAAACCTAAACCAAGCTGGTCATGTGATCTGTTGCAACAACCTGAACAAGAGAAAGAAGTGGGCTCACCAGTATGAGTCCTGAGATGAGCGACGAGGTTCCTGTCAACGCCACATAGAACTTGGGAGTCAAAGTGTTGAGGAACATGCTCACTGCAGACAGAAAAGAGAAGCATCCAAGGATTAAACCCTTCATCATCACACAGTGCTCTGCATTTCACCAAAGTGAACACACACACGCATTGAAAGCCGGAGCAGTGGGCAGCCATGATATGGCACATAAAAAAAGTCTTCACTTGTAATACATATGGTTCGGGATTCAAATCTATGACTATTTGCTATGCCTACCACCAGGTCCAGGTATCTTCAGCAAAAACTGTTGGAGAAATTGGATTGTTCCACAAGCCTGAACATCTTCTGCATCTTACCATTTAAGCCTTAAATTTTAAGCTATGGTGGCAAGGAGCAGATAAAATGTCAGGTAAACCAGCTTTGACCACAAGTACAAACAGCTAGCCACTAGGCCACAACTTTCCTCCATTAGTCCACCATGGCCCATCACAGGCTGATGCCAGCTGAGAGCAGAGCAACACTTCAGGACCAACAGACGGTCTGCGTCTGTGAGCATCCTCTCAGCTGGAGACAGAGTCACTCACAGGCAGCTCATTCATAAAGGCAGCTGCAGCAGGGGATGCTGGGAAACACACAGAGAGGGCACGACCTGTGATAAAGTCAGAGAACTGACGCTCAGAACAGCTATGCCTTATCAATGGCCACTAAACAAGAGCTTTGGAATCATTGTAATGAGCCTGAGATACCTAAAAACTCCAAACTGAAAAAACTGGACCACTGGACAAGACTCATGATCAAAAAGCTATATACAGTAAATACAGATGTCAGTAACCATCTATTATTCTATCGCTTCCAAATTTGGGTGATGGAGAGCAGGAGCCATTCCTAGTAGCTCTGGGCTTGAAGGCGGGATAGACATCCGGAATGGTGGTGGGGGGGGGCAATTACAGTCCCAGATCACATTATGTATACAACTTTTTATACAACTACTTGCAGAGAAATACTTAACACGGGCAAGAACAGTGAGCTATGGCACGCCAAATTCACATTATACCTCCGTGACAAATGAGTTGGCTAGTCGTTATTACTAGTTTAAAACATCACGGTCTGCTAGTGCTTTTGTTACTCACGATGTGGAAAACGCAGGAAGTGTGACTAGAAACGTGAACAGTCGCTGTGGAGGTTTCCAGTTATTATGAATGATTTCAATAAAGTATGTTTCTGAAAATTCATATGCACCTTATAATCAGTGATAAATATCGAATCACTTATATTGTGCCATAAGGTTCAAGAGTACGTTGTGTGTCAAACTTTTACGGGACGTGTGCTTGTTTATCTTATCTTTTCTTTTTTTTTTTCTTCTCGTGTTTACATGTCTGTTAACATTCTGTACACTTGTTGTAATAAAATAAAGAATTCCTCTTCTCCTTACTTGCACCTACATGCCTAATAAACAAGAATTACAGGAAAACCACACGAGCAGAAGGAAACTCGAAAACCTCACAACGCCTTAATTTGATCCTGTGTGTGATTAAACATTTAGGTCAACTAAGCTGCTAAATCACACCAGTGTTAACTAGTTCTCAACATTTTGTTGTAGATTTGCAGCTCCACTTCCTAAACGTGCCACTTTACTTCATCTTCTGTGCTATCAATTCTCTACTCAACTTTTATACTTTAACATTTCTCAATGATTTTTCCCCATTCACTTTGAATGCGAGCCATCTTTCAAGCATTCTTGTTTCATCTTCGGAGAAATGCCGTCCGGTTTCCAAAACGTGCACACTTGATTCATCTTTTCATCTTCAAAATATCACTTTTTTCCCCATTAATTTTAAATGGCATTCATTGTAAAGCTTTCATCGTTCATCTTTTCCACTGCTACTCGTCTCTTCATCATTGCTTCTAGAAACATCCTTTCAACTTCAAATGCGTCTAGACTTCCATCTTTATCTGAACTCAGCTTCTTCATATGTATTATACTTTAAAGCAGAATAATAGTTTGGGCTCCATTTTATCCGTCTCCATTCCTTTCACCGGAGCATCTCAGTGTGTCAACACTTCTATCGACTTTTCTTTTGCAGTTTCCTTACATAAACTAGCGTCAACTTGTATCTTTCATAAATGTACTTTACAAAGAATCAAAGGAAAATTAGTCTTTTTGTCTTATAGAAATAAATCTTATTATCTTTCTGTTTGTCTTATAGAAATTGTGTGAAACATTGTGATAGAGCGCATGGTTTTAGAAAAGCATGACAGTCTCTCTCACATGTTCTTTGATTATTTGTGTGCTGAATGAGGTGCGCATTTTTAATATTTGTATGTTTTGTTATTGTATGTGCTGTAAATTCATACACATTTGATTAGAGTTTCACTGTGTTCAAAACTTTGTTTCTAAAAAAAAAAAAGAGAGAAAAAAGCACAGCCCTGGTCAAAGACTCTTTTGACCTGCTACATGCGTAAAATATAGCAGCAAGCAGCAAAAGTAGAGTTTGAGTCTTGAATAATCCGTTAGTGAAAATCTGAGACTTTTGTACATGGAAAAGTAAAAATGTTACAAACAAAAATGTTTTGTTCTGAAAAAAAGATTTCAATTTTTTAGACAAATTAATCTGATTTTAGCGACGACAAGTACATTATGTGGCTGCGGACTTGAGTCTAAAAATGACACACCACCTGTTTGAGATGCATTCCAGAAAAATCCAAACAACAGAAGGAACTGTTGCAAGCCTGTACCGGAAACACTTTCTGGCTCAAGTAAAAGTTAAAACATCACAAGTAAACACTGCATCTTATCTAAAGCTCTGAATAATCCAAATCTGAGCTCAAGATCAGCACATGTGTCTAAAGAGAAGACGGACCCGGCGGCACCTGTAAACCCGCCGCTGATCAGCTGATCAGGCTCCGGTCAGACGAGATCAATAACCCGCAGGCGGAGATGCAGGTGCGCATGATGCATCCTTGCATGGTTTTGTTTACGTAAGGCCTTGCATCCACCACGGCGCAATCTCTCACTTCCTCACACACAAACACACACACACAGACACTCGTCAAAAGCTGGTCTAGAAGCAGAGGCACTGCAGAAACACAATAGGCAGCGGATAAAGAGCGAGCCGTGCAGCTGCGGTGGAGGATGGGCTACTTACACGAGGACTCGCTGCCAAACATGGCTGATCCAGGAGCTGTGATGGAGAGAGAGAGAGAGGGGGGAGGCGGGAGGGGTGGTGGGGGGAGCGGGCAGCTAAACAGCAGGGGTCATCAATGCACAATGCAACCAACCCGCCGGCCCGACAGACACGTCCCCGCTCAGCAAAGCTCCGCCGCTGCCCTCTGTCCGTCCGTGATCCAGCGGCCGAAGACAGACAATCCTGCACAGATGCAGATGGCTCAGGTTGGCAAACACTGAGTGACGTGGTGGAGAGAGAAACACAGGCTGACTGAAGCACTGATGCTGATGATGGAGGGAGGAGGAGCCAACCAATCACATCCTCTCCACACTGCTCACGCTCAAACACAGGAAGAGCTTTCCTTATCTACACACACATGTCCTCTCATCATTACAGCTTTAAACTTAATTGCTTCGTGAAATATAAAGATTCTAATATTAATAAACCAAAAACAATATTGAAATGTTTATATTCAATATTGTGTTTTATATCAAACACAACTTCAGGAGCTTTACATCGGCAGATCTACTGCAAAATAGATGACACAGCTCATGTTAGTTCATGCCCATTCGGTCTTCTGGGTTTGCATTACGTACGCGAGTATACTGACTTAGAATAAAGACTTACAAACTTAACAGTCACATGGCACAGAACACAAACAAACACAGAAACACTAACCACACACTCGCTCTTTAAAACAGTGTCCATTTTAGACTCGGACAGGACGTTATCATCTGTTTCATGTCACTCATCTCTCCGAGTATGAGTCGTGCAACCGCTGAACAATCAACGCGCGATGCTTCTAGAAACGATGCTTCTACTGTATCTCCATCGGCGGAACTCATCACTACACACACACACACACACACACACACACACACACACACACACTGTCTCGCGTGACGTGTCATTCATCCACAGCGACCGGTGTGATTGCGATCTCAACTGTTTGACACTAGTTCCGTTAAAAGTGTGCGAGATCAATCCGTCGTGCATTTTTCACGGGACAAAGCTGCCGTGTCCTTAATTTCACGGACTATCTATCTTCGCCAATCATATTCCTGCACTTTGACATAAACAGATGTACGGAACGGTTAGCATTGCTAACACAAACTTCAAAACGTAAAGTTTGCAACTTGTGAAGGTGGGACTATTTCAAATGCATGGTTCGCTGCAGATTAATTATTTTTTATTTCGTGTTTGAAATCACACAAAGTGTTTGCTTCTCACCTTCGTTAAAATGAAGACCGCTCGATCAACGTGGCACATAAGACAACAGCAATAGAAGAAACACAGCAGACATGACACACCACGAGGCCACGCCCAGATCTGTATTTGCCCCGCCCACATATGTGACGAAAGAACTCGAGCCAGACGGCGACTGGTTCGAGCGCTTTGCTGGATTGTACCAAACGGATATGTAAATATGATCCGATGTTCCAAATAAAGTCTTTAAGATCCTCCAAACCATTGATGGTTGGTTTCTGCTGCGGAATAAGATCGTAATCATTCATGGATTTGATCAATCGATTTTCTTGGATTTGGGCTTTTAGTGGAGAATATTAAGCGTGCGGTGCAGATATGAAGCCAGTTGTTAAATCCCCAAATGAAACGATCACGACCAAGACAACACTGCATTATTTGCCAATTGTCGATAAAAACCGGATTAATTTTAAAAATGTAGTAACTCAATGCTATATGTGATTTAGAAGTAATAAATGTAATAATTACTTCTCGTGAAATAAAACAGCAGCGTGTTTAAATGGAGGTTTATCGCTGAGGAATCGGATCTTTTGCTTCGTGACGTCATCGCGTCCTGACCTCTCGCCAGCGCAGGAAACTGGAGCGCTGACAAACAGTCGCTGGGAATTTTGTTTTTAAAGCGCGTTCTTCTTTTTATTTGTTGTTTTTCGACCACAAACTCGCTGTTTACATAACCGTTTTTCGGTTAGTGCCTTAAAAACCGCGTACTGTGTTTTTAAAGTCGGCGATTTGCACTTTTATCCCGGTGTTTTTCCTGATGGATCAGATGGTGACGCGTCAGAACAATTGGAACTAAACAAGTCGCTTTTTAATACGAGTTTTGCCGTTTTAACTCGTATTTGGACACCGCGTTCGCGTTTTAATGCAAGTCGCGAGTGCTTGCGCTTTAATGAAGGTATTTTCGTTTGAATATCACTTTAGCTGCTAATGCTAAAGAGCGCAGGCCGCTGCTGGAGTTACTTAATTTGCGTGTATGTTTATTTATATCGTTTATATGTGTTCTTTGGCGATCCGGTGTGAGTTCGAATCAGTTGGAAGTACTTTATTGTTCGGAAATGTTTTGATCTCAGACTTAAAAGTCTGACAGTGAGTGATGCTTTTCACTCAAAAGTTTTATACTTCAAAGGCCCGGCTTATTTTTTTACGTTTTCTCTTGAATTTTTTACGATCCGTTTCCTAATTCACCTGATTTTACCTCGCTGTTTTGAATGGCTTGACTGTTCGCAATTGGTTGCATGTCCATCTCATGTGTTTGAACTGAAGACGATAGCGGGGAAGAGAAAGTTCTGCTGAGAGGCAAGGTGGGTAAAACTTTATGGTCTGATCTTCTACTTACACCAGGTCTGATCTTCTTGCACATACAGTATATGAAACCAGTTATACGGAGAAGATCAGACCAGGTACATGCACATAGATGTGCCTGGTCTGATCTTCTACCTTCTGCTGGTTTAATTTATGTGCTCCTGGTCTGATCTTCTTTATGCTCATGGTCTGATATTTTTTTTCTGATCTGATGTGCTATATGCATGTGGTCTGATGGTCTGGGCGCTGCAAATGTCTGGTCTAAACGTCACGTGTATTTGGTTAGATCTTTTCTGTGTACCTTGTCATATTTCCAAGAATGTTTATGCAATCTGAGGTATCGAGGGGGTTTTAAGAGGTGCTTAAAAACCCAATAAAACGTTCTAGTTTTACGGGTCAGTTCTTCTTAAAATCATCTGATCCATGGAATGCAATATTTTCTTCACTGATAGAAAATGTATATAAAAAAACATCCTCGAAACATTTTGGTTGAATTTTTCCCAGTACAATGTGTTGTATGATTTTAATTTTAGTCTAACTGATTCATATCAGTACATTTTACTTAAAAGGATTTCAAGGTTACATTATATAGTAGAGTTTTTAAGGTACATTATATAGTAAGGTTTTCAAATAATATAATTAACTACTTTTATACATACCATATATATAATTAATTTATTGAAAACAATAAAGCAGATGAAATGATAGTCACATGTCAAAAATTGCTTTGATAAAATTAATATATAATAAAATGTCTAAAGGCAGACAAAGTTGCACAGTTTCTCAGAATTTCACTTGACACAAATAACTTGTTTCAGAGTTTTTAATCAGTTAAATCAAATGTTTGCATGTAATATTCCAAGAAAAAATAAATAAACCAGCTGTGATGCAAACTGTCACATGCTTTGTAAATTGAATGGTTTTGCCACTGCTTGTTTACTTGCTTTGTATATGAAAGTTGATATGAATTTGAGTTTGATCGTATGATTGGAGAGCTGGTCCTGCAGTCAGAAGGTTACAAGTTGTAGTCCATAACTGAGTTCCAGAAGTTAGGTAAAGCTTCTCCCCTGACAGTTCCAGGTATGTTCTAGAGCTGCACAATTTTGGATAAAATGAGAATAACGATTTTGTTTTTTTTTTTGTTTTTTGCTTAGAATAAAGATCACAATTAAGATTTAACCTTTAACATCAGGTTGTCAGCTATAGAATAACATGTATTACTCTTTGCTTTAAATTTATGTGAATGTAAGGAAAATGATTTATGTAAAAGTAATAAACAAAATACATTTCAAGTAATTATGTAAAGAAATATCTTTTATAACCCTTTTAATACCTGCAAAATCTTTCAACCAATTTTAGTTTTAGGACCTGTCGTGGTGGACGGAGACCGCTAAGGAATCTGCTTTGCGATAGGTTCGCTTTGACCGATCAAGAAAGCGATGACCGTTTTTTGATCGTTCACTTTAACCTTAAGAATTTATTTATAAGAATTTATAACCTTTAGAACTTAACAATTTATACTTAAGCAGAAGAGATTTGCACTGAAGATATGTGCGTGCACCACTAAACACACGGACACAAAACGTGCTGCGCTCACTCAAGATCAGACGAGTTTAGCTGAATTGTATAAATGCTGGATTAAGATCGCGAATCAAGATCGGCAAGGCGTGGAATTGAGATTGCGATCTCGATAGTTGCATTTTTCTGATTAATGATGCTTTGCAAATATTCCTGTGTCCTGATGCTGATTGGACGCTTCTCTTGTTTGTGCAGATGATGTGCGAGGTGATGCCCACCATCAGCGAGGCGGAGGTCAGCAGTAACGGCAGTGCTCTGGGCTCCGGCTCGCCCGTGCAGGACTCTGAGGGACACTTTGAGTCTCTGATGGTGTCCATGCTGGAGGAGAGGGACCGGCTGCTGGACACACTCAGAGAGACGCAAGAGACCCTGTGTGTCGCTCAGAGCAAACTGCACGAGACCAGTCACGAGCGAGACTCACTGCAGAGGCAGCTGAACAGTGCGCTGCCACAGGTAACACACACCGGATGGGGACCGGAACTTTCCGTGGGTTGATGGTTTAACATAGTGATGTACAGATGCCACTTTTTTGGAGTACGAGTACTTGCATTTCAGTATGTTAAAGTATTTGTGCTTCTGTTAAAGAAGCCAGAAACACATCATTATTTAATCATCATTTAAATTTACAGGTAACAGCTTTAGTCATATAATTTAACAACAACGAAAAAAAAGGGGCTTGTTTGGAATTAAAACATTTATTTGTCGTGAAAAGCATGTTGTATGCAACATATTACAGAATAAATAATAATTAAAAAAAAAAACTTTAAGCATTGATCGTGTATTTTTTTTCAGTTGGTTGTAAACTCTGCCGCTTTGGACAGCACAAGGGACGTTTTATAATAAATCTTTGCTATTTAGTGCACAATAGTTGAATAAACTAACAACATTTTTCTCTCTTCTTGCAAAAGTTTGCTGAAGCGTGAGTACTATTTGTACTCGTTTTCATGTTGGGGTTTTAAGTTAATGTTTATCGATTAAACACGCTACATTTTGAGCCTCTTCTGGACAATTTGCAGTGCGCCGATTTGTCGTCTTCATTCACTGAAATGCACGTTGCTGACATGAACGCTGCATCACTAGTTTAAATCCCAGGGGATGATGTAGTTAAAGCAGTTTGTGCAGAAAGCAAAAACATGTGACAAATTGAGAACTTCAAATGGGTCCAATCCGAGTTTTTATTCACAACCTGTGAAATTCTGGTAAAAAGCACGGCTGGAATATCTGTGTTTATGATTCTGTGATTGCGATGGACTTTAGAACTATAGTTTTAGAGATAAACACAATCACTTCAAACTGAGACTGACTTTGTATTGTTTTTTTATTGAAATATTGAAAATATTGAAAAATCTGCAGGAGTTTGCTGTGCTGACGAAAGAGCTGAACCAGTCCCGAGAGCAGCTGCTGGAGCGAGAGGAGGAGATCGCTGAGCTAAAGGCAGAGAGAAACAACACACGAGTGAGTCGCACGCAAAACAACTTCCAGAGTTTACCACATAAGTCACTTATGTCTTTTGCGCCCAATAGTTCTGTTCATGCCCATTCTCTGCCTGAGATGCGCATCGTAACTTTCCCAATTCAGCACCAATGTAGGTACTCATACCAGCATTTGCCAAAAAAATCTTTAATATCAGCTCTGCACAAAATATATACTTTATTTAATCATACATTTAATTTATATAACACCTTTCTGATACCCAAGGTCGCTGTACAGGGATGGGACAAAAATACAAATAACAGAGTTACTATGATGAGTTTTGAGTTTATTCCTAAAGTTGGGCAGGAAAGTTATTGTCCGTAGATCGGGTGGGAGACTATTCCATAGTCGGGGGTGCTGGCTAGTTAAAAGTTGGTTAGTCGATTAGAGTGGTGGGCAAAAAATGGATATTAAAATTGGTGTACAAAACTCAACTTTGACAATATATAACAACAACACATAAAACGACATTCTTCAACGTGGTTAGTGACCACTTGAAAGTAGGAGGGGCTTGATAAAATCTTCTAGAGTCCCAGTAAGTAACTATCATGGAGTCAGAATGTGAAGTTCAAATGACAATTCATTACATGTTTAACCAATAAATCCTGAAACTTTAATTTTGTGCAAGTAAATATGCTTGTGTGCTTATGTTTGTTTCTTAGCTGCTGCTAGAACACTTGGAGTGTTTGGTGTCTCGACACGAGCGTTCTCTGAGGATGACTGTGGTGAAGAGGCAGGCCCAGTCTCCTGCCGGCGTCTCCAGCGAGGTGGAAGTGCTGAAAGCTCTGAAGTCTCTATTTGAACATCATAAAGCTCTGGATGAGAAGGTTCCCAGCATCTCCTTCTTGGGTTTCTACAGCTGTATGTACGTGAGTGAGGTCTGACTGTGTTTTTTTGCTGCACAGGTGAGAGAGCGCCTCCGCGTGGCTTTGGAGAGGTGCAGCATGTTGGAGGAGCAGTTGACTATATCTCATAAAGAGGTGAGACGATGGTGTCAGGGACGGATGCTCGCAGATGTCTGACCGTGTGTGTCTGCTGTGTTGTAGCTGACGTTTGTGAAGGACCAGAACAATCAGAAGAAATTGCTCAATGACTGCATAGGGGAGAACAACATCACTGCGGATTCCTCGCCAAACATCAACGGGCAGGTGAGCACTTCCGCCAGCCAGCACTTCAAAAGTTTTTTTTTTTTTTCAGACATCTCTGATGTGCGTGTTAAGGTTAGGTTTTATATTGTTGCATAACAATTATATATTTTTTCTCTCTGGCTGTTTGTTTTTTGATCTGCTGACACTATGATTACAGATTATAGAAGGTGGCAGATTAGATAAAAAAAAACTGAAAGGGATTGGATCCCGACGCCAGTGTTTTTGTTGCGCTTTGGCGATATGAGATGGTTCAAATAACAAAAAAAACAAAAAACAAAAAAAATAGAAATATTTGGTTTACACAATTGGCACAATTATGGTGGTAAAATAACAAGCAGCAGCTGTTTGTTGTCATTCAATTGTCATTACTTGAATATTTTTAACAAGAAATATGAGGTTGACTAAAATGGAAAATGAAAAAGAATTCAATGTTTTCAATGCATTGGGAAAAAGAGATACTTTTTTTGCTTTTGATCACTTTGCTTTACAAAAAAAAAAACTGCTGATGACCAAAGATGTTGGAGATAAATCTGTTCTCACCTTTAATGTGAATACTGGTTCTGTTCAGCATTAAGACAGACATATGCCAAACTGGTTCAAGTTGTTTCCAGTTTTGGCTTCAGCAGTAGAATGACAGCAGCGTTTCTATGTTTTGTTTACATGTTCCTTGGAAAATCATTGAACAGAGCTCAATATTGTTGTCATTTACCCTCGACTGCATTATAAAAGCGAAAGAATATTGGAATATAATGTAATATCAAAAATATATATTTTTGACCTTTCAAAATTAATGTGCTGTCACAACTTAAACAAAATATCACTTAATACAAAATTCAGTATAATTCTACAATGCTTTTCGGATGTTGAAAGTGTTCTTCAGTAAACGGCATAGAAAGCTTACTTTTTTTTTTTTTAAACATTAATTAATACATTCATTTTTATCATCTAGTAGTATAAAAGCTCACGTGAAAAGAACGTCTAAGTACAGTATGTGCTTTCACTGCAGCGTCTGTTTCCTGAGGAGGATCATGGGAAGCATGTGGAACTTCATGATGCCATGGACAGACAGAGCAAGGAGCTTCTACTCATGAAAGAGCGCGTGGTGAGTCTCAGTGGCCGTGTCACGGAGCTGGAAGAAGATCTGGACACGGCGCGCAAAGACCTCATCAAGTCCGAGGACACGAACAGCAGACTGCAGCGAGATATACGCGAGGTAAGTCGCTCTGTGGACTCTGTGATCAGTTCACGAGATGAGACATGTTTGAACTCTTTTTCCCGACAGTCTCTCGCTCAAAAGGATGACATGGAGGAGAGAATCACCACTTTAGAGAAGCGTTACCTGGCTGCTCAGAGAGAAGCCACTTCTGTCCATGACCTCAATGACAAGCTGGAGAATGAGATCGCCAACAAGGACTCACTCATGTGTCAGGTCAGATCATCGGAGAATTTGGCTTTGTGGCCTAATGGTTAGAGTTTAGGACTACCAACCTAAGTCAAGTGTAGAGCGCACATTTTTAGATTTGTCCTCTTGCTTTGCTTTCTCTTTTCTCTGATTTTATACTAAAATACATTGAGCTTCAAAATAATGGATGTTTTACATTTTTTTTTTTTTCTAATATTTTTTTGCTCTTGGAATAAATGAGTTTTATTTATAGATTTATTTATTTATTTATTTTTTTTTAACTGATAGATTTTTGTCTGAATGTCCGGACCAGAAACAGGTTTTTTTCTCTCTCTTTTTTTTAAATCTCTTTAAAATCTTCACTTTTTTTTTTTTTTTTTTAAGTCAGGTTGTAAAGTTAAAAACTTGAGCAGTTGAAGCTATTGTTCTCTTCTGGCTCCGTGCAGATGGAGGAGAGGAACCGGCATCTTCAGGAGCGCCTGGAGCTGGCTGAGCAGAAGCTGCAGCAGATCACGCGGAAGGCGGAGACTCTTCCTGAGGTGGAGGCGGAGCTTGCTCAGAGAGTCGTGGCTCTCAGTAAGGTACGTCAGATGATGAGCAGATCACAGATTGAGGAAAATCAAGTGTATTTTACATGATGGAAATGTTAAAATCTATCAATAGAAGCCACCCTTCTAAAAAAAACTATATAAAAAAGTGTGTGTGACTGAGGTCTGACTTGTGATCAGCATTTTCTGCTTCCTTTGTAGTGCCACAACACTTTTTAGGCCTGTTCATAAACCGAGAACATTTCTGAAAAATCATTCTGATATTAAGCATAGTATTATTTTCTATACAATGACTTTAAGGTGCATTGTCAAAGGTGCAACACTGATAAAAGTCAATTTCCTATTCTTTTTTTTTTTCTCCACATGTAACACACATTTTTTTTTGTTTGTTTTAAGGCGCACACATCAATGTTTAAATCTTTGTTTGGAAAGTGCCCCTTACAGTCCACAAAATGTGGTAATTATCCCACAGTGGTGAAATTGATAAAGATCTGCGTTTAATTCATTCTGTACAGTGAAGCGATAATAACTGAAATTTTGGATGAGGTTTGCGGTGGTGTTGCGGCCATCTTTCCAACACGATGCCTGTGGGCACCAGGTCGCCCACAAAGACCACATGAGTCGTCCTCGAGTCTGTTCTAGAAATAGCTCGCCGTAGCACCATGACCATAAATCATTTTTTGTTCAGCATTAAATATAGTTGTATTAATAATATTATTTATTAATTAACATTTAATTGGAGTCAATTAAGCACTTTTGTTATTTTAGTTTTTATTTAATCTTGGAGCATGTTGATTGGTTGACAGTCTCTACACCTTTAATTAACACAGATAACCCTGATTTTCTTTGTTTTATTATTGCTTTTCTTTGGAATTAAATCACAAAAATAAATGATTAAAAGACTGTATTAAATCACATCTAACTCTTAGAAAAGCAAGCAAATAGGTTGTGACCACAACTGACGGAGCTGATGAAAACGACCGCACCGTCCTCTCATTCAAGAGCCATGAAAGGAGGCTGAGTGCTTCATCCCTCTTGTTTGATGTTTTTTTTAATCTCATTGTGAGCTTTGTGGTCTTTGTCTGCCCTTTTATTGCCTTGTCACATGACCTTCTCTGCTCTTGAGTTTCACTCATGCATGTTTGCTTTGTTTCCTGTCTGAGCACGAGGAAATCTGTCTTTTTGGCAGGCAGAGGAGCGGCACGGCAACGTGGAGGAGCGTCTCAGACAGTTGGAGGCTCAGCTGGAGGAGAAGAACCAGGAGATGCTCAGGGTATGAAGCTTTAGATCAGCCAATGAAATAGCTCGGCTTGATTTGGCATCTGTTCCGAGCAAACGCTGCGTGAAACAGGAAGTCCATTGAAAGGTTTTGAATGGCCAGCGCGGAATAAAAACATGTCAGTGCTGATGTCTTGACCAAAGATGCGCAAAAACAGATAAGTGGTTCTTTGTGGGTCCGTTTTTTTTTTCCAACCCACTGCGTATTAACCGGCCAACCAATGACGTAGGCTTCTTGTGTCCACGTGCTTGTAGTTTTTTTTTGTAGGTTTAAATGGGTCACCCGCACTTTTATTCTTTTTAGGCCCGTCAGAGAGAAAAGATGAACGAAGAGCACAACAAACGTCTGTCTGACACTGTGGACAAGCTGTTGTCGGAGTCCAATGAGAGGCTGCAGCTGCACCTGAAGGAACGCATGTCTGCGCTTGAAGACAAGGTACGTCACGCCTCGCTGTAACTTTTCTCACGGTCTCCAACACCTCACGCACTTCTGCCTGTCTGAACCAGAACGCACTGATCCGTGATCTGGAACACACAAAGAAGCTGATAGAAGAGGCTCATCACGAGAAGGTACGTGAGCCGCCACACTAGTCTCGTCGTCTGAAGATTGACAGAATGTGTTTCTGTGACATCAGGAGCAGCTCCTCATCCAGATCGAGACCATGAGGGCGGAGAACGAGCGAGGCCGCAGCCGGAGCAACTCTCTGTTGCATCATGGGTAACTTTCGCTCTCAAGGATCAGAAGCACTGTCAAAGCACAAGTCCATCTTTTTACATGGAGTGTTATCAACTCGCCATCACATAATCTGTCAATAAAGATAACTGTAGCGGTAAATGTACCGCTTTGCGTTAAAAATGTGGGATTTTCACTCCTGAATGAAAGTTGGATTTATAGTTGGGCCATGACAAATACTTCTAAACAAGGTGAATGTTACTAGAAAAATCAAGAACATTGGAATACATTTGTATTTATTACTGGAGAATATAAACGCTCATTATGCGTAATTTAAAATTGAAATATGACAAAACCATGAAACGTTATTTGTCTCCGCAGTTTACTTTATTCTAGTATTTCACGTTCAATATATGTTTTTTTTTTGTTTTTGCCTTGTGAGTTGTGCATGTATTTTAGTAATGATTGAAGTAATAAAAGTCTAAATGGTTTGTTTCAAGTTATCAATGCTTCTAATAGATAGAAAATCATAAGAAAAACATAGACGTTTATTGATGCTGAGCCTTAGAACCTGTTGCACTTTATAGTCTGTAAAAGGCAGTAATTAAAAAGAATCTGGCTGAGAATCAAAGTATAACTTGCATCATATTTGCTAATAAGGAGAAAGTGTTCAGCTTCCTCTTCACTGAAAACTAACATGTTCTCCAGCAAATTAGATTAGTTAGTTTAGCAATTTTTGTTTCACGCCCGTGTCACTTTTCACAGGCGCAGTCATGTGAGTGGTACTCCAGACTTCCGCTATCCTGTGTCTGTGTCCTCCGTGATGGACAGTCACTACAGCAGCGCTCTGGTCCTGCGAAGACCTCAGAAGGGCCGTGTGTCTGCACTCCGAGACGAGCCCTCAAAGGTCCCAATCATTTTCACTTGATCCATTGTTCCTATTTTTGTCGACATTGTTTTTATTTGTGCGGCCGGTTTTGATAATCATGAACCAGAATAACATGGGATCATAAAACACATTTATTAAATAAAAAAGTTTTTTGTTCAATGTTCCATTGGTTAAGTAGTCCGGTTTTCTAATCGGGGTCAAAACATCTGAAACAACTACATTTTTTTCATTAATTACATGTTGAAAACTATTTCTTTCAAAAGAAAAAAAAAATAAGTTTGAGAAATACGTATTGTTTTTTTTTTTTTTTTCATGATGATGGGTGAAGCTCTGTGTTGCTCACTTTCTCTCATTTATGTCTCCTTCACAGGTGCAGACCCTGGATGAGCAGGACTGGGACAGGCTGCAGCAGGCCAATGTGCTGGCCAACGTGGCTCACGCGTTTGAGAGCGACATGGACATATCAGACATGGAGGACGATCGGGAAACGGTCTTCAGCTCCATGGATCTTCTGTCTCCTGCTGGACAGGCAGACGCTCAAACTCTCGCTCTGATGCTGCAGGAGCAGTTGGACGCCATCAACAATGAGATCCGGTAATTCACACTCTTACTCTTCAGTGTGTGAGGAGCGCTTCCACATGTTGTTTTTCGAAGTTTTAAATTTGTAGTTTCGAACATTTTTGTGAAAATGAGCAATTGGGGTAGCATGCAAATTACAATTTTGATGTAAAAAATTTACACTAATTGAATATAATTTTTATATTATAATATTTCTCTCTGACGTTCCTTGAACGTATTAGATAGAATTTTTGTCCAAATTAGCAAACAATATTTATCTCCTATGTAATGAGATTTATTATTATTATTATTATTGTTGTTATTATTACTCAGTCTGAAAAAGCTACTTGTCTGACTTCCAAACAGAAGCAAAATTAGGGTTTAAATATCTAACAAACATGAAATCTAAACATTTTAAAATATTTTATTAACTTCCCAGTTATTATTTAATTCAGTTTAATGGCTAAACGGAACCCAAACCGAATATAAACCGAATGGTAAATTGTTGCGTCAACTTTGAAAATCCAAAATGGCCCAAGCGATTGTGAGCTAATGATTGTGAGAAATATGAGATATTAAAAATGAAATAATTAAAGATATTAAGAGCTTTAATGTACCCTAAAGGGTTTAAATGGAAAGATATAAAGAACTTTACTGTACCCCAAAGGGTTAAGGATGTACAGAGTAATTACATGTAGACTAATTATGTGCTTGTTTTTTCTTGAATGAATACTTCCTGTGTGGAAATAATCTACAGGAAGTAGCTAAGTATAATAGCCTTCTAACACTGCAGGCTCAAACCCTAACAGCTTTCTGTACTTTGCTTATTTGAGGTTCATGCGCTTGGAGTGACACTGTGCTTGTGTTCAGAATGATACAGGAAGAGAAGGAGAACACTGCGCTGAGAGCCGAGGAGATCGAGAGCCGCGTGGGCAGCGGGGAAGATCTGTGTGCCCGTTTCCGCTCCATGTCATCCCTCCCGCCGTCGTTCCTGGTCTCATCCCATGCCGAGGCCTCACCACCGGGCTCTGGCCACTCCACTCCCCGCCGACCCCCACGCAGCCCTCATCGAGAACTGGACCGCATGGGGGTCATGACCCTGGTGAGCCCATGAGTCCCATGCATTAACGTGTCTCACTCTCAAGCAGAACGCCAGATGAGGTTTACAATAAGACTTCCTGCTCCACTCCCTCGACACAAGCCATTCGACCTGGGTGGTTTTCACTCCACAACAATCCCACAATCAAGGGCTTGAATTTATACTCTGAGAATGTCCTTCATATAGATCCAATCATGTTCGGCCATTTGATCTTTCCAACCTCAAACAATTAGATTTCTTTTTTTTTTGTTTTGCTCTGAAAGCGATCGATGGCTGAACTAGAGCCAGTCTGTGTTTGAAATGCCCTGTGTTAGTTTGTCTTGATTGCTTCTAACAGCGTGAACACTTCCCTTTCTTAATTTCACTTCATTGCTCAGAAATGCTACTAACTCTCTGTTCTTTCTCTCTACTCGCTTCAGCCAAGTGATTTACGGAAGCATCACAGGAAGGTAATTACAGGGAAACCGTACTGGTGATAAACTGCTTGCTCGCATAACAGAACCATCTTTTAACCCCCTCTGCACACTTTCAGCTTCGGAGCTATTTAATCATTGGCTAGGCTTTAGAGAGACCTACTTTTTATAGTGCAGAACCGCTCTTGGATCTAATCTGGAAACTATGCAAATAGACTTAAGTTGTGTTATCCAGACCTCTGACCACTGAGCAAGCGTGATGGATGGATGGACAGGAAAATAGATAAATAGTTAGATTGATAGACACGCAGATGGATGGATGAATGAATGGATGGATGTAGAGATGAATGGACAAATAGACAGACTATTAATCAGATATACATTAGAGATGGATTAATAGAGAGATGGGTCCGCTCTGAATATTACTCAGGGAAACTGTAAATGGACATAAAATGTTATGTTTTTTTATATATTATATACAGGTTTTAAATATGTTATATACAGGTTATACACAGTGAGACGCTAACTATGATTGAATCACTAGCTTCTGTTGAATATTTTTAATTAGTGACGTTTAGACCAAATTTATGTTGTTTTTATTTTATTTAATTTCTTTTTTGTTAATTGAATTTGAAAAAATTGAACAATATTTTTTATATATATATATATATATGTGTGTGTGTGTGTGTGTGTGTGTGTATATATATATATATATATAAAATAATAATTTTTTTACTTATCGTTTATGTACTGTATACATAACAAATAATAACATAATAATACAATCATCTCGTTCTATCCCATAATGCATGCTTGAATAATGACATGAAAGGTGTTTAACTGCAGTTATAAATTAATCGGTTGTGGTGTGTCGTGTGTTCAAATGCTCTTGACCAATGGAGTGTTTGTGTTCAGTGTGCACCAGATGATAAGGCCACCATCAGATGCGAGACGTCTCCCACCTCCACCCCATCCTCCAGCAGACTCCATAAAGGACTGCACACTGGCAGCCACGAGGATCTTCAGGTGCACAGGTCCGTGCCGCCGAAAAGGAAAAAAAAAAACTAGAATGTGTCCTATATGATCCAGGAGTGGCAGACAAACCCAACGCTTTCATCCAAAACCAATCGTGCCGATGTGGCTATTATGATCTAAAATTAAAAAAAACACCATAAAGATCAGATTTTTTTTTTATCAAAGTGTTCTATTAATATGTATTTAAATATACATCTCTATAAAAATAAAGAAGATGTATATGTATATCTCTTCTAGACCTTTATTAAAAAAACTTTTTTTTTTTTTTGGTTTGTTTTAGTTTAGTAGTTTATAATAATAATAAAAAAATGACTAGTTTTTAGTGGAGTAGCCGTGGTTTACAGGCTGTGTCTGGCTTTGTACAGTGTTCCGGATGGCGCCGGTAGTAACCCCAGTAGCAGCAACAGCAGTCAGGACTCGCTGAACAAGGGTGCGAAGAAAAAAGGCATCAAGTCTTCCATCGGCCGACTGTTCGCCAAGAAGGAGAAGCTGCGACCCAACCCGGTGTGGAAAGATGCTCAAAGCGCAGGTGCGGCCTCCAGGCTCATCTACCTTCTGCTTTTCCATAAACGGTGAATGAAACCTGCCAGAGAAACCAAAGGCTTTGTGTTGTTTGTGCAGGCCACTCCAGCTCTCCTGACGGAAGCGGCTCACAGGATGGCCAAGCGCTCGGTAAACTGGGTGGACCGGCTGAAAAGAACCGGAAACTGCAGAAAAAGTAAGTTCATTAGAAAAGACCATCGAGTTAGTCACTCGTGAATACTTTGTTGATCAAATCTCTAAACCAGGGGTGTCAGACTCAAAATTTTAATTTACATTTTGACCACTTCCGCAAAAAAAAGTCGGGTGCAGAACAGGATAAACTTTTTATTTTTTTTTTTTTTACATAAATATGGATATAAATGAACAGACAGTATTTTTAACATGACAATAAACACAAATATGGATGAAAATATACAGGACATTTTTCCAGGATAATTAGACTTGTAGAATGTTACGCAACTAAAATATGTTGTTGTTCATAAATATTCAGAAATATCAACATGTTTGGAATAAATGCAATGCAATGCAATTTTAATGAATCCACTTTAAGGAGCCTTGAGTTTGACACTTTCTCTAATCAATAAGTCAATTTATATCAAATCTGTTCGAATATAAAGTCATTTCATGTGTGTGTGTGTGTGTGTGTGTGTGAGTCTGCACTTCACACGGCTAGTCGCACACTCTTGTCCTGATAATCCTCACCGCCACTCACTGTGTTCTCTTTTCACACGCTCTTTTCCTGTCGTTCACAGCCCAAAGTCCGGGTAAGTGGCCATGTTGCTTGGGCTGCAGTGGAGCATGATGGGCATTAGAAACCCCTGCATGTGTGACGCTTGCTGTGATGCTCTGCTGCTACTAACTCTTTCCCCATTTGTGTTAATATTGCTTCTGCTTTAAGCCAGTGCTTTTTGATGTTGGTTGAATTTAAATTTGCAATTAGTTGTAATGTTTTAGCATGACCTTGCAGGTGACGTTCAGTCATCTGTAATACTGTGATTGTTTTCAGATAGTATTTTTCGTGTGCGTGCGTTAAAATTTATTTTTGACATTTTGATACTTAGATTTAGTTTTATTTCAGGATTTCTTGTAAAGAACCCGTTTGTATTGCATGAACTGATGATGCTCTTCCAATATGTTGTTGTTGTTGTTGTTGTTGTTGTTGTTTTTTTGACAAAAATCTGAATGAGGCTTTTTCCTGATCACAGACACAGAAATGTTTTTTTTTTCCCTCAAGACGAATATCCAAAATGCACAGTAATGCATTGCAACATGTCAATTGAGAACGGCAAATGAAACTAGATCCATACATCCAAATGCACACATTTTAACATTTTTCTATTAATAAACAGAGAAGGCTAGATTTTAGCAACGAAAGCTATACTATAACTAGATAATTCTGACGTTTTCACTATAAACTAAACTATCACAGCCACCTGGATACAGAGAACTGGAATTATTTTTTTATGTACAAAAAAAACAAAGTACATTAAAAACAATAACGAGTGTTATAAAATGATGCTTTAACATACTAAAAATATTAAAATGTAAAGATTTCACACCACATCATGCAATCTGAAAGCTGAAGTTTGAAGCGAGTCAAACTGGATTTTGGCTTTTCCGGTATGGAATTCTGTCAGGGGAAGTGGTGCTTTTTTTTTCTCGAGTACCGCTTTAAATCTTCAGCTTTTATGGCTCAGCCATTGTAGTGATGTGTAGAAAGAACGGGACAGTTGGAGTTTCTCACTTTAAGCTGTCTTACCCTCAGAATTTGAAAATGGCTTCACTCAAACTAACCTATTCTTCATGATTTTTATTTATTTTTTTTGTAGACATGAATTACTGGAAGAAGCCTGTCGGCAGGGTCTGCCCTTCGCACAGTGGGATGGACCCACAGTGGTGGTCTGGCTTGAGGTGAACGTTCTACTCTGGTAATGTGGTTGTGTGTACTAAGTCTGGACTGACCTGTCTCATCTCTCTCAAAAGCTCTGGGTGGGCATGCCCGCATGGTACGTAGCTGCGTGCCGCGCCAACGTGAAGAGCGGCGCTATCATGTCCGCCCTGTCCGACACCGAAATCCAGCGTGAGATCGGCATCAGCAATCCCCTTCACCGACTCAAACTCCGTCTGGCTATCCAGGAGATCATGTCCCTCACCAGTCCATCTGCTCCACCGACCTCCAGAACGGTAGGATGCCATCATGTTACGCTTAAATATTTGATTTCAAAAGTGGACGTCATATTCTTTGAAGGTCCTGAAAGGTGTTAAAAAAATATTTTTTATCTTTTTTTTTTAACAATAATTACAGCAGAGCAATTTTGTAACAATGTAATTTTTACATTATTTTACTGTACTGTAAAGATCATGTGACATTCAACTGAAGTTTAGTTTTTGTTATTTCTAGCTGCTTTCAGTAACACTGATGATAGATTCTGAATAAGATTTTAGCCTTTTTCTGTTTCCAAACTCTCATTTTAAAATTGGGCTCTGCAATTCACCCATTCAGATAGTAAAGTTGTAATAGAAATATAAACTATCGTTTTAAAAAACTAAGACTGTGATTTAACATATCATAGTAACATGCTTAAAACATAATAAAATATATAAAAAAATATGAAAATCTCATGCAAATTCTTTGTACAACTGATTTGAAAACATTTGCTGGCGTCTGGAATCTTTTTTAACTCTTATTTGGGACTGTAATTTTTGGGAAACGTAACGCTACTCCTCACTATGAATGCGCGTTAAGAAATTTCACCATTATCCAGGAGCCATAAATATCTATATTACTGGTCATCTATAGTCGTAATGGTTTGTTTACACACAGTGTTCCGAAAGAGAAACACTCTCGCTCTCAAACACACACACACACACACACACTGCTCTAACCCTTTGATCACTGCACGACTCACAATAACACTTGGTGAATGTTGTCACTAATATTCCTCCTGCTCTGTCGATGTATTCTTTCCTTCTTTCTTCTCTCAATCACTCATTCTCATACTCACTCGGGCCATGTGATGCATAGTCTTCTGGAAATGTGTGGGTCACGCATGAGGAGATGGAGAGTTTAGCCGCCACACCCTCCACGGTCAGTGACTGCACAGATAACGTGTGTGTGTGTGTGTGTGTGTGTGTGTGTGTGTGTGTTATGTGCTATTATGTGTCTTGCTTGTGATTGGTAGAGTGTGTGTGTGTGTGTGTGTGTGTGTGTGTGTGTAGTGCTCTGCACTCACGTGACGTTTCACACTGATGTCCTTGCAGAAAGGATTGAGTGTGTGTGATGCTGACAGTTTTTTTTTTTTTTTTT
>CM051499.1:18274823-18284823 GCA_028031935.1 Paedocypris micromegethes
TTTTTTTTTTTTTTTTTCACCAGCCTGAAATCGTTTGAATCTTTGAACCACTTGAAAAATGTCTGGATATGAATACAATCTGGAAGTACATCTCCATTTCAATATTTTTTTTTAATAAAGAAAAGGAGAGAAAGACAGACGAACAGACAGACAGAAAGACAGATACTGTATCTAGACAGACAGGTATATAGATGGATGGAATGATGGGCATTCAGATGGAAAGAGAGGGATAGATGGAAGGATAAATTGATAGATAGATAGATGGATTGATTAATTTATGGATGGATAGTTGAATAAATTGATAGATGGATTAATTTGTGGATAGATACATAGATATAAATGAAATTATAATTGGAAAAATATGAATTTTTTTGTAGAATTACTAAATTATTTAGATTATTAAAATTGCCATTTAAAATGCCTAAAGAAAGCCATATCCTGCTTTGGTGACATTTGTAAGAGAATGTGTAAACACACATTCGCTGACGACAGTGTGAAATGGATGTGAGTGGTGCTAGTTTCCTGCTGTAGTCCTTCACTAACTAGCACAAATTTGGTTGTGATTGTGTATTTTTTTTTTCCTTCACTCTGTATGCTAACACGCTAACCTCAGGAGGAGGAGGAGGAGGGCAGCTGGGCTCAGGTTCGAACTAACAACATACTTTCTGCTGAATCATCTGACACACACGCTCAAGTGAAAGCTCCATCTACAAAACAATTCATTATCGTTCAGTCATCATCACTCACTCGCTTTTATTGTAATGTTCTATAATGAATCTGGGGTTTTTGTCGCAGTCAAACAGAATTCAGACGAGTTTAGTTGTTAGATATGTCTACGTCACACACACGCACACACACACACACACACACACACACACACACACACACACACACTAGTAGTGCTAGTTTAATGGTGATGTGATATCAAATGTGGAAAATGTTTCACACTCAAGTTTTGAGTTTTTAAGTAGTATTGTTTTTGTCTAATTTGGCTAAAATCATGCAAGATTGCACTCAAAAAATACTGCGTTTCATGGAAAATATGATTGGAAATGAGTTTAAGTTCTCTGTCTGTTGCAGTGCATTTGTAAAGCGCTTTTCAAAATAGAAGAATGTTGCATTTTATTCAATGTTCGTTGGTGTTAAGATAATGGCTATGACTATGATCAGTGAGCAAGATAAAAAGTCTGGCTTGGCCAGGTAAAAAAACCTCTGATGGAATGAGATGCTAGGTCTAGTTTTCACTTCATTAATAAATCATCATCAGAATCTTTCTCATCATCTGTCGTGATCGTCATCTTTTCACTTTGACCTGATTGGTAACATTACGTGGTAACATATTTTTTGGTTACTAAGGTGACACAGAAACGTTACTGCAAAGGGGCTGAGAACGGTTTAGTTCGGTTTTGACCGAAAGCGAGAATTTGTCTACTTTTTTTCCATACCCAGGACCAAAAATTCTGATTTATCCTGAAACACTCAAACACGCAATTGTGGGATAGTTTTTCATTTTTAATTAAAAACTAGAATGTAAACAAAACCATAGAGAATAATAACGCATGAACACAGTTTTGTTATGCTTGTTTTATTTTGAACTAACTATGAGAGACTAAACAGAAATGGAACATCAGAACAATCGCATAGCAATAATAATAAATAACTCATGGGACTGTAGCTTTACCTAATACGTGAATTCAAAAGACAGAAATCGACGGACAACGGAAAGACTAAAACCGATTCTGCTGACAGACTCTTGGCCAAATCCTAGCAAAGGGAGATCAATTTCTGCAAAATGTTTCTGCGCTGGAATCGAAGTCAAAATGTGATCACTTTCTACCATTTACAGTGAAGAGCCAGATGTTTTAGAAGGTCTACATACTTATAGTGTTGTGCTTCATGCTCAGACTCTGGCTTATGGGGAAATGAACCACGAATGGATCGGAAACGACTGGCTGCCCAGCCTCGGCCTGCCTCAGTACCGCAGCTACTTCATGGAGTCTCTGGTGGATGCACGAATGCTGGATCACCTGACCAAAAAGGACCTCCGCAGTCAGCTGAAAATGGTGGACAGTTTCCACAGGTCGGTCAATGCCATTTGCATCTCCTCGTCAAAATCTCAAAAACTGTTGTAATCAAAATTATAATCTTTGCTATATAATTTTGCCGAAATACGATGTTGGTTTGATTTACCCTATTTCCGCAAATATGAGCACCCCACTGATTTTTCGGGCACAAAATAAAATGTCAAAAATAACAAACAATTTGTCACAATATAAACGTGTGTGTGTGCCTCCAGAGCCATTATTTAAAGATGTAAAGATAACAGATAAACACGACAAAATTAATTCTTATATTTACATGCATTTTTGAAGTTTGAGGTTTTTTAGCGTCTTTGAAATTGGAAACAAATACATGTTATTTTAATATTTTGTTTTTGTAACTTTTGTTCAGTCAAAATTGGCAAGCATAAGGTTTTCCATATACGATGATAATTATTGATATTAAAAATAAATGAAGCTAATGTACCTCCCAGCATTACTACATTCCCATGTAGCATTGCCATATTAACACATGTTGTCTTGTTTCCATAGGAACAGTTTTCAGTGCGGTGTGATGTGCTTAAGGCGACTGAACTATGACCGGAAAGAGCTGGAGCGACGGCGTGAGGAATCCCAGATGGAAGTAAAAGGTGAGCGTGTGTGGAGCTGGAGGTGTCCTGAGATTTACTCCAGCGTGTGGCTGCAGATGTGCTGGTGTGGACGAACGAGCGCGTGGTCAGCTGGGTTCAGGCCATCGGGTTAAAGGAGTATGCTGGGAACCTTCTGGAGTGTGGAGTCCACGGAGCTCTCATTGCTTTGGACGAGTCTTTCGATCACAATTCGCTGGCCCTGCTTCTGCAGATCCCCACCCAGTGTACACAGGTGAAGGTCCTGCAAACACACTCAGATCTTACACGTCTGACATAGAGGAAACAACATTGCAACCATATAATGTAGCGTTTGTTCCAATATGCTGTAATGGTAATACATTTCTCTCATCATATCTCTGTCTCTCTCTTTGTCTCTCTCTATGTCTCTCTGTCCATCTATGTTGCTCTCCTTTCTCTTTTGGCCTCTCTTTCTTTCTTTCTTTGTCTGTCACTTTTTGTCACTCTGTTTGTCTCTCTCTGTCCGTCTTGCTCTCTTTGTCTTTCTGTCTCCATTGATCTCTCACTTTCTCTCTCTGTCTCTCTCTCTCTCTCTGTCCATCTATGTTGCTCTCATTCTTTCTGAAACTCTCTTTCTCTCTCTTTCTGTTGCTCTCCTTGTCTCTCTGACGTGCTTTCTTTTTCAGTCTCTTTCTTTCTTTCTCTGTCTGTCGCTTTTTGTCACTCGGTTTGTTTGTCTCTCTCTGTCCGTCTTGCTCTCTTTGTCTTTCTCTCTCTGTCTGTCTCTCCCTCTCTGGTCATCTATGTTGCTCTCATTCTTTCTGAAACTCTCTCTGTCTATTGCTCTTTCTCTCTCTCTCTCTCTCTCTCTCTCTCTCTCTCTCTCCTTCTGTTGCTCTCCTTGTCTTTCTGACGCGCTTTCTTTTTCAGTCTCTTTCTTTCTCTGTCTGTCGCTTTTTGTCACTCTTTTTGTCTGTCTCTGTAAGTCTTGCTCTTTGTCTTTCTGAAGCTCTCTTTCTGTTTCTATTGATCTCTCACTTTCTCTCTGTCTGTCTCTTTCTTTGTCTTTTTGTCTTCCTGACGCTCATTCGAGCTCTCTCTCTCTCTCTCTGTCTCGATCTTCGTCTTTGTCTATTGATCTCTTACTTTCTTTCTCTCTCTTTCTCTGTCTGTCTACCTATCTTTCTCTCGCACCTATAGTTTATTAAAAGTATGTTATAAATACATCTATTATGTTGTTATTATTTTTTTTATCGATTTGTAATGGTTGTTATTGATCATCCAGTGTACAAGTCGTGTCTAAACCATTGCTGACCACTCATTCAAACGTATTCTGTTGATCCGCAGGCTCGGACTTTACTTGAGAGCGAATATGCCAATTTACTAACCGCAGGAACGGAGAGGAGATTAGAGGAGGTGAGCATCACGCGCTCCATGTTCGGTGTCCTGAAGCTGGCGATCTGTCTTTTAATCTCTGCTTCCACCAGGATGATGACAAGAACTTTCGACGCGCTCCCTCTTGGAGGAAAAAGTTCAGGCCCAAAGACGTGCGTGGACTAAACGTGAGCGCCGCGGACACGCTGCCCGCCAGCTTTAGAGTGACCGGCTCCAGCTCTTCCGCTGCTGCTCTGCTGACTAAGAAAACTCAGATGGATGGTACGCGAGCACAGACGTGATGCGTGATGCTGGGTTTCTGATTGGTGTGTGTGTGTCACAGGAAGTTCGAGTGGAGTTCAGAGACTGGAGTCAGCCGCTGTCAGAACCTACTCATGTTGATGTGACTCAGGTCAGTGCGCCATTCTATGCCAATTCTGGAACGTTCACGTTTTACTTGTGACACTTTCATCAGAAAAAAAAAGACTGCAGCTGAATTTGTTTCTAGATGATCTTGCCACTAAATCTTTGAAAGAGACTTTAAAAAATGTACAATATTATTTTTAGTGAGTACCAATCAATATTTATATACAATTTAATAATTTTTCCAAACTACTGTGATTTGTTTTGCGGTGCGTGGACTTAAAATGTTATTTTATTTTATGCGGAAATAAATGTTTTTATTTTTTCTTTATTTTATATCTGTCAGTATACCGTATTTATGCAAATATGAGCACAGGAGCTTGTTATTTAGCCACTGTTAAATGTTACGTCATGGCTAATGTTTCTTTATTTCTGTTATTAGCCAATACGAACTTTGACATTTGAAATATGCGCTTATAATTTGAAACAACCCCCAAATTTTTGAGCTTCTAAAATTGTAAAAAGAGGGTGCTTGCATACGGAATACGGAAATGTCTTTTCATGCAAAAAATAACAAGTTTAGTCTGATTTTGAGAATCGATGGGCCAATAATTGCCCGGTTTTTGTTTTTTTTTGTCCTACAAACTCCGTTTTTCCCTCCACAGGTGAAGCAGCAGAAGACCCCTAAGCATCAAGCTGCATTTCCCAGCATGATTTTTCTTCCCTGTGTTCCCTTTTTATGAGCTGAGAGTATATATATATATATATATTTTAGATTTGAATAATTCTCTTATTTATGTTAAAACCAGAGGCCTTGGAATCATTTAGCGGCGTCTCTTATTAACCCTTAATCTTTACATACGATACATTCTTATCAAGTAGCTCTTTAGATGAAACCTTTTATTCCAAAGTTTGGACCTTTTGTCTATATGTTTGTTTTTAATCGTCACGTCAGCAAATTCCTCCAACATTTTTCCAGCCGTGTTTTGTGGGAAGTATTTTCATACCTTTTCTAAGAACGTGACCCCGAGTCGACGGTGTTGTGGAATTTCTGGTACGCTTTTGTATTTCCTGCAACACCAAATTTAGACCCTCGTGAAAGCCATCGTTTCTAGACTTTTCTACCGAAAAAGATTTCTGGCGCGTTTTTTTTTTTTTTCTTTTCTCTATAAGGTTTCTCGTGTTCATTCCCTGGTGCTGCTTTCAAAGGAAGAGAACATTCCTGCGTGACTCTTGCTCTCAGATGGACCAATCCTCCAGTGGCCTGTGCTCCAGCCTTATCTCTCTCCCACTAGAACATTCTTCTTAATCACCTTTTTGATGATGTGTATTTTTATTGCACAATATTCAAAAAGGCTGTAATGATATCAGTCTTTTGTGTTTTTGTTTTCTCCAGTCTTAGAAGCTTATGCACAATTAAAATCACTTGTTACGTTGTATTGACTTATTTAAACAAATCTGATCCTGTTATAGAAATGATGTACAGTCTAAGTACTAAGAACTATTTTTGTCACAGTATTATTTATTGCTTTCATTTCAATAAAATACTGAAACATATTTTCCACTGCCAATAAAATGTCTTTATGATTCTTTCATGGTGAGTCTTTTATCATTCGCCGTTCATAGACTTTGCTGTTCTACGTGAGTTGCATATAAAGATTTATTTTATTTTTTTAATCCAAGCCAGTTTTTTTTTTATTTTTTGCTTCAGATGGGAAGTAACTGTTTGAAGTTTCATTTTTGATGTTGACTGTAGATATCAAAGGCAATGCTCGGGGTTCCTACGGGTGCTTGAAATCCTTAAAAATGCTTGAATTTCAATTGTTTTCAAGGCCTTAAAAATGCTTTTAAAATAAATGAAGTGCTTGAAAATGTAATTATACTTATTTGACAGCAAACACGGTTACCTTGACTTATGAAATGAATCCCTGCCGACAACAGTTTCGTAAGGCATAATTTTCATAAATTGGGATGTAATTATTAAGTAAAAGTCCTAATAATTTCCACCTCAAGATGTTCAGAGAGATTTTTCTATAATATGAATATATAACTGATTAAACACACGTTGCATAAGTTATGCAGAAAGAAAAAAGTTATTGACCTCAAAAATGAATACTGTGGTACTAAAGTAAAACAATAAAAATCAGTTTATTATCTGTCTTTGTTCCCTCTTATTGCAGTAAAAAAAAAAACTATTTTGACTCAAATCTTTTACTCTTGAGCAATAAAATGAACAAATCATTTTGAGTCATTTGTGCATTTCGTTCATATACATTTCGTTAATTTGTTTTATATTGACTTTAAATAACTAGTATTGACAGTATTGCTTGATTTTGACTTTTCAGAAACTGTAGGAACCCTGAATCCTGTTGTGTCTACCAAATACGTGTGTGTGTGTGTGTGTGTGTGTGTGTGTGTGTGTGTGTGTGTGTGTGTGTGTACAGTATATACACATCCAGACATTCTCTATTAGGTAGACCAAATGTATGGTTCTGTTCATCACAGCCGGTCTTCCAGTAATCCAAAGATGCAAAACAGCCCCAGAACATTACACGGACACCACCAATGTGGTCACGGAAATGTGTTTCTTTACACCAGACGTAATGGGACAGACACCATCCGCAGTCCACAGAGTGTTTTTGGCTTGGAACTCATCTTGATGTTGTCTGGCAAAATAGACACAAGCCAATATTTATTTTGGAACCCTGTCATGAAGATCTTTGTATCCAGGCCCATTTTGAATGATGATGTTGGTTTTCTATGACCTCTTGGTTGACTATTCCAAGACTCTTCGGATAATTTTGGTAGGCCTGCCAGTCCTGGAATGGACCGCTGTTCAGAGTTTTGGCTCTTTATGGTGAATTGCACTGTGGTTTGCTGGAGTTAGATTATAAAGCCATTTAGAAATGGCCTTTCCACATTGAATCCTCCCGAAATACATTCTCATATGGTTCTTTGAATCTTGCCATGTTCTCTGGATCCAGTGGTTACTTCACTGTGCCAGTTCGGAACCTTTTGAAAGAATTTAGCAGATGACCAAACACATTCTTCAAATCATTGAGTAATTATATTTTGAAGGCAAGTCATTTTTCAGTCCTCTGTTGGGCCCCACAAGACCCCAAATGAGTTCATTTAAGTCTGACATATTTAATGGAAAAGAAAACACTCCTTTTTGAGTGAAGGAATGTTTGGATATTGAATGGCAGAAATTAATTTTGTCATCTCTTTTTTTTTTTTTTTAATGAGTCACGTGTGCTAGGTGATGGATCCAGAGATTTGAATTCTTTGTAATTGAATGCATTTTCTTTGTAATTGATATTGATATTTTTAGTGTAGACATTGTTTGCAGATACTGATACACCATACATATACAAATACAATACACAAACAATTACTCGTATGGGATGGACGATTAGATGGCACCAGTAAGGATTATGGGAAACGTATTCCTTGTTTAGAGGCAAAATGGAAAGTATCCGTCACTATTCAGGTGTTTTTGTGCCCTCTTGTGGCGAGATAAGTACAGTGACATGTAAAAAAATGCTTTTGTTTGACCCGTTAAGATGGTCAAGACCTTGCAGGAACAAATAAGAGACGAAAGATATGTTTGGCAACTTCGCGAAAATTATCGGAGTTGATATACTAGAGAGCATGAACCAAAGGCGTTCATCTGGTGAAGAAGCTTAGGGGACCATCACACTCAGCTCCATCATCATGAAAGCATTATGCGCTAGTTGTAACTAAGATGAAGCCTACACATGTCCAGTAGGCGAGAATAGAAGCTTTGAGTAGAATTAATAGCTTTCTTGTAGGTGTTATGCGCTTAAAGTGTCATTAGTTTGTCCTGAATGATGTTTGTCGTGCTGCATGACATCCAGAGGCTAGCATTAAAAAAAAAAAAAGCTTTCTTTGTAAAAATGTATTGAACTAATCCAATGTTCATTCACCCTTCCTTCCTTTCTTTCCTCCTTCATCTTCAATGTGCAACTCCTCTACTATGGTTGGAAATTTAAAGTCTGCATTTATGAATAAATAGTTTCACTTGTGATAGTTTCAGAAGTGAACCTACTTAATGTTACAAATTCCATTAATAAAGAAAAAAAGCTTGTTTGTAAATTGCCATCTAGACTAGAGGAAGAGAAGTGAAGCTGGTCCACAGTCTATCTGCAGTACAATACGTATATCGCTTTAAATAAAATTGTCAGATAAAATATTAAAATGAAATCCGTTTTATTTTATAATCATAGGTTAAACATATATCGTTATAATCATATATTGCATTTCATTCATTCTTTGAATTAATTTGTTTCCCTGCATTGATGATTAAAAGCCCAAATCTTTGAGATAAGTGATAGGTGTGTGTGATTGAACATTTTCAATGGAAGGAGTTCCTGAGGGGAGAGTAACACACTGAGAGAATGTCTGTGTAATCAAACTTTCCAGCCTGATAACTTCACCACGCTCTTATCATCCAACGCTACACAATGACAAAAAGTAGCAGCAGTCGTATAGAAGAAAAGCACATAACACACACTTTGGATTAAATGCCATAAATGTGATGACAAGAGTAAACACACTCACACACCCACACACACCACACACACACACACACACACACACACCCACACACACACACACACACACCACACACACACACACACACACACCCACACATATATATATATACATATATACATTAACTATACATACATGTACATACATACTACCATACAAATAACCGAGTGTACAAATATACTAATGACATACAACAATACGTATGATGTGTGATATTATGTAATAATTGAACAATATTTTCAATTTAAAACACTTTAGAACACGACACACATTTGCCTGAACTATTGTTCTGAGCATTCAAAGAGAATTTACGAACTGTGCAGCGTTTCCACACAACCCATCTGTTTTTCCTTGAAGCATTCTAAAACCCGACACACACACACACAGGGTAATGAAAACTAAAGTTATGTGGAACGAGAGAATACAACGAGAGGAGAAAGACAAAGAACCTGTGAAAGAAAGAGACAAGCATATGAAAAGAGAACAAGAGACACACACACGCACCCCCCCAAAAAAAACACCATAATATAGAGAGAGAGAAGAGAGATAGAGAGAGAGAGAGAGAGAGGAGAGAGAGAGAGAGAGAAGAGAGAGAGAGCTATAGATAGAGATGAGAGCAGAGCTATAGCTCTATCTAGAGTCGGATGGCATGTCTACTATCTGATAGCTATCAATTCTATATTCGAGCTACAAACCTATTTTTTCTTCTTTATCTTTCTGGCTTGACTGGTAATTTGATGAGTGGTTGAACAGGGAATGAATAGCCTGACGATTTTCACCTCGGGAAGAAAGAGATAAATTGTGCTTTTTATTTGCTCCTCTTAACCGAAGAGCAGGTGAGTAGAAACGGCTAATAAATCCTCACAAATTACATCCAACGACTCCGAAGGTCAATGTGTTTCAGATCACTTCTCCATCTGAAAACGTCAGCAAGGAAGAAGGAGACACAGACACAGTAACCATACCAGATGAATAGATAGATGGAGACCAGATTAGTGTATCCACTGATAGATAGATCGATTATAGATAGAAGAAGATCGA
>CM051499.1:18285901-18305123 GCA_028031935.1 Paedocypris micromegethes
CACACACACACACACACACACACACACACACACACACACACACACACACACATTTATGCTCTCACTCACACTTGGGACCAGACTCCAATTCACCTTTCAGTTCACCTTTCACGATTCAGACTGTGATGATGGAGGAAGCCCACACAGTTTTTATGTGTCATCAATTCAAATTTAAGCAGCCATTTGTTAAAATGTTATTACAGTTTGATGATCACGTTTCATAATATCACACACACGCGGTGACGCGGGCACAGACCTTTACAAATTACATTGTCCTAACCGTTATTTATTATTGTCATGTTCTGCATATTGTAATCCAGAATTGCAAACGTCACCGTGCTTTTAATTTGTAATTCTTGAATATATATAATAATACGTCCAATTACGACTGTCATAAAAAAATGACAGACTTCACGCAACTTAATATGACGAATGTCGTGTGTTCGGAACGCACCACTCCAGCAAACACAGGGGTGTTGGTATTCCCTGCACCATAGCTTTTCAACAGAAGAGTGCGATATGTGGTTATTTACTCGTGTGTGGTGTGAAATCTTTCAGAGTACATCAAATGTTGATGAACAACTGGAGATGAGTCCGATCTCTGCGGAGATGAAGCATCGAGCACCCCCGCGTTTATCTCCACTCACCCGCGCCGCCTGCAGATCAATGACCGCGTGCAGCAGAAGCGTCACGCTCGTGCGCGTGCCATCGGAACGTGTAAGAGCATTTACACGGCCCTAGAAATATCCATACTAGATCCAACAATCACATAGTTTTATTTTAACCAATCAACGCTTTGAGCCCCTGGGTTAAACGTACGTACCAAATGCACACATTTAATATTAACAAAACGTGCACATTGTTCAGAAAACAATTCGCTATATAAATAGCCGCCGTGTGTAACCTTTAATCCGATTTCGCGTACTTACAATCTCCTAGCGAACGGCTGTTAAAGTTACAACTGGTTTCCAAAACAGAAATATACGTCGATGTAATAAAGCGAACTCAAAAACGCGAATTTAAGCAAACAGGGATTAGCGTGCATAAAAGACGACAAGTCTACGCTTCAAACTCAATCTGACGAATCTAGTTGGACTACATCTACACCCAGATCGGGAGCGCGCGTCGAGAGCACGAGCGCCGCTGCAGGGATCGTGCCGCGCGTGCCAGTCAGTCACAGCTCCAGCAGCTGAGGGAAGAGGAAGGTGTAATCTGGCGGCTAACGTTTACACCGACTCGACACGAGACTTCTCGGCAAATGTGCGCAGAGCTTTAGACAGCGCGACACGGACGCCTGCACCACCCGTGTGTGCTTCACCGCGCGGCGTCATTGGACACAAATGAGCGGCGGAGAGGCCGGACACAAACGGTTGGGATTCCCAGCCTAGATGGAGAGAACCCGAGCGGGCGGAGAAGCGTCGCTGCTGTAAATAATTCAACGTCAGAGCGCTGAAAGAAAATGCATCTGCACCAGGTGCTGACGGGGGCCGTTAACCCGGGGGACTGCTGCTACTCCGTGGGAAGCGTCCACGACGTTCCCTTCACGGTGGGTGAAATAAACCTGCGCAATGCTTTATTATAAGCCCGTGCGTGATGAGATGCGCGAGATCGATGACCGAGTGTGAGCGCCTTCATGCGGTCTTTACGGATCATCATCATCATCATCATCATCATGATTCGTGCCTGGATTCAGTGTACCATCTGTCATCTTCAAGGTTATCCGCGGTGTGTGTGTATTCGGTGTTTGATGGTTGCTAGGTTAAAATCACGTTTCGTATTGGCTGATACTGGCTGCGTGTCGAAGCACATACAATGATGATGATGATGATGATGATGATGATGATGATGGTGCTGCTCAAAAGTGCTGTGGTTGCTTACACCTTTGATGGCCTAATCATATAGACGGGGAGGTTTCCTGCCTGAGTGTGTGATGAGACAGCCATTGTATTTGAGGCCATCAGCTGTGCACACACTGACCTGGTTGTGTTTACTAGTATCTCTAGTAATAATGCTACTTTGCTACTTCACTACACTACTATTACCGTAATAGTAATATGCTTTTGAAATCATTAGCACTGAAATGTATAGCTGGGGGATCATCTCTCTCTCTCTCTCTCTCTCTCTCTCTCTCTCTCTCTCTCTCTCTCTCTCTCTCTCTCTCTCTCTCTCTCACACACACACACACACACACACACACACACACACACACACAGTTGTGTGACATTTGTGTACTACACTAGTTTCATTCTGCATTTGTATGTATTTCTATGTTTTATGTTATCAAAAACATAAAACTTCAAAGTTTTCCTCTTCATTTGAATGTAGCAATTATGTAATTGCTATTTAATAACAGCAACATATGTATACAATTAATTAAAATTAGTACAGTATTTTTAATATTACAATTATCATACTTTACAATATCAAATACACACAATTGCAAAACAATTTCCGAGATATATTTCCAAATAATATATATATATAATAGAATATATATATATATTCTATTAGTAATTATATATTGCATCATTGAAAGATATTTATTGATTTCAGTAATGTATAAATTACTACCGGTACGAAACATGCATGATGTTTTGCTCAGGCTTAGTTTGAAAACTTGTGAAAATATATTCTACACACTGAAGTCACCCTGGAATTCAGTGTTTAAAAACAGGACTTTTGAAGCGTCAGCAGTTTGTTCTAGTAAATAGATGTGCGTCATTCATTGGTTGTGACTGTTGATTGTGGGTGTCGAATCGACTGAGTTGTTTTCGGAGAGGATGTTATGTTCAGCATCGAGAACAATCTGACATTAGAGTTGTTGGACTTTGCATGATGATGTTCAGCCATCAGGCTTGTCTAGGCTCTTTTCCTGCAGAATCGGTCCAGGATTTCCAGAAATTTCTCATCATCAGCATGGCTTGACTGCTGTTTGGCGTTTTTCTTAAAAGCATCTTCAAGCTGCAGATCAGTACAGGCACTGTCGTGTCATTACGTGATCGTAGCAGCATCGTGTACAGTTGACCAGTCATCGTCCTGAGGCCTTTCACCGCTAGCACATTTGAATTGTCATTTCTTATTGTTTTAGTGCTTAATCTGCTTTTGAAAGTGCTGTTGTGAGCGGAGATGGTTCTCCTGATTTCTCTGGTGCTTTATTATTCAGAGAAACAAGAAGTGAAACTTGTAATTTGTGGTGTTTTTTCTTGGGAACGTTTCCTTATCAGGAACCCACTCATGTTCTTTCTCATTTGATGTAGATTAGGACTTTTGCAATCTCACAGTTTGTCAGACGGATGTTTTTTCTAATGCTTTCAACAATGATGTTGGGTATGGTGAACATATTCAGTTGATTTAAAGCATTAATAGATTTTTTGCAAATTATTGTTTTCATTAAAACATTAGTTTAATCAGTTGTCATTAATGCATTCGTGTAAACTATACTGTTTTAATAAAAGAATTAATGTAATCTGCATTCATTAAAGCATTAATGCTAAGTAATCTGCAACAATATGAACAATATGAAGTAATCTCTTTCTTATCAAAGTGTTAATTGTATTTCGTTTTAATTAAAGCATTCGTGTAAAGTAATCTGCTGTCCTAAAACATCTGTTTTCATTATAGCATTAATGTAATCTGTTTTATCTACTGCATTCATGTCAACTGATATGTTTTTATTAAATTAGTCATGTTTAAAATCAAGATTTCTAAGTATCAAGGATATACAGTTGTTTAATAAACATTATTTACAACAACAATAGTATTACCACTACTACTGCTACTACAGGAGCAGCAACAACAACAACAATAAAAATAAATACCTTAAATAGAAGCAAAGTGTTGGAAAAACTGAGCAAGTGTAGTAGTTATTATTAATTAATGTATTTATGTAATTATGAATTATGTTGTTGTACAGTTTTAAAAACTCAAAAACTCCAGTTGAAAATAACCTTGAGGGAAAACCAACATTGGCCTGGTGCAGCCTGTTTTACTGCGGCTGTGTTTTGCTTGTGCGTGTCTGTGTGTGTGTGTGTGTGTGCGCGCGCGTGCTGGGTTCTGTGTTCAGGATGTCACCAGGTCCTCGCGGATCTTCCAGGATTGGTTTTCTGTGGAAGATTGGTGCAGCTGCTTCTCAGAGCCTTGAAGCTTGACTGCGTGTTGAAGAGACGAGCAGATGGACATGACGGTGCAGTCATCACCGAGAACCGGAAGCCAGCACAGACGAGACAAGAGACATTTTCGATTGGAAGCAGTCCGTTGTCGCACTTGTTGTTTCCTGCTTGTCATCATTCGCCAAACCTGCCAAACGATGCCAAAGCAGGAACGTCTTCCTTTCACTAATTCTCAGATGCATTTCTCGCCGCCGAGCAGAACGTGTCTGTGTGCTTGACTCCTGAGATGGTGGGCCTTGCCTGAAGTGTGTGCAGCAAGGCCTGTCATTGGACGAGACTGTAAAGCCACGAGGTGTCTGACTGTGTTACGATCACGTCCTCCTTGAGCGCTGGGAGCGTTGCCTCCGTCACAGTGGCTGGATTACGGCACTGCGGGATCATGATGCCTGTGAGGTTTGAGTGCAGATATTTGTCTGGATGAGGATTAAATCAGTAGTGTATGAACATGGACAGACGCGGCTAATGCAGACCAGTAAACAAGTCGATGCATGTTAATGCAAGTAAGATGATATCACGGAACAAGCAGCTCGTCTTCCTCCTTCAACACACACGCACGTGTCACGTGGGATCACTCGAGTTGAAACGATGTTTTCGATACTGTGGATCTGCATTTTGTTACGATTTGAGACGATTATAGTTTGTTTTTTGAGCATAGAAGCATTTGGCTCAATCAGTAGAGCTGGTGTTTTAGTTTTGATGTTTTATTTGTATTCATCCTTCAAAATCCTTTTTCCCATTTTGTGGAGATGGAGCCTGAAGGTTCAACCAATCACAGAGTGGAGCACACATTCACACTCTCTCTCACACCTGTGGACAATTTTACACTCCGATTCCCTCTGAACACTTGTATTTGTGGGAGGAAAACGGAAGCCCAGAGGAAACCCTCTGGATGCAAGCTCCATTTTTTTATTGTTGATAAATAATTTGCTAAATTAGCAACATGTCACTCAAAGTTGACTCTGGATAAACAGTGCAGATGAATTGACATCATCATGATCACAATTATGCTCAAGATTACAGAAGTAAAATAAAAGTCCTGTCTGAAGTTTTAGGCACGACAGCCCTTTTAAAGTTGTATTTGCGTAGCCGTGTACTAAAAAATAGAATAAGCCTATACTAAAATAACTCTTTAATAAAATTAAAGTCAGCAAAATTTGCATTCTGTCACTCAACATTGACATAGACTCTGGATAAACCGTTAACTTGCAGATAAATTGACATCTGAATCTTGATAATTCTCAAGATTACAGAAACAGAAATAAAATAGTCCCATCTGAAGTTTCAGTTGTGCATTTTGAGAGAGAGAGAGAGAGAGAGAGAGAGAGAGAGAGATTTACTGCACAGATAGTTTACCGCTAGAAAGATTGTGCTTTTCACTTCAATATCACAACTTTTTTTTCATATTAATCCAAAAATTAATCAAAAATATTACTATCATATCAGGATAAAACCTTTAATGTTTCATCTTTATTACACACCACTGGAATACATCAGAGGAAAGCATGCAAAGTAGATTTACTGCGTATACGTTCTTTGGTTAAAAAAAGAAATTGTAATTTATTATTTTTTGTGCACGTTTGTATTCAAGTATATTTTGTTGACGTAAAGTCGAATTTCTGCGTTCCATGCTTTTTTCATACAGACATGTGTAATCAAACACACTTTTTTTTATTAATTTTGTTATTCATATTTAGTGATGCAGTGTGAATAATTAAATATGAGAGTTTATTCTGTGTTTGCTAATTTTACTCTCTGTTTGACGTCATACATTTTCACAGACATTTGTGTTAAAAGAGTGTCTGTGAAAGTGTGTGTCAGGAGCTGCAGTTTGAGTAAAGGGCAGAAAATAAGTGATCACAGAGAATCTCTTTGAAATAGTGAGAAAGAAATAGATGGAGAACAAATTAATTTCCAAATCCGTCCGTTTTGCAAACATTCAAAAAAAAATTGAAATATAAAAACAATTTAACATTTTAACAGATGTTATTTCATCCAATTGTTTTTGTAAATGTTGAATTCTTGTTGCATTTAGCTTGATGTTAAGTTTATTAGTTTTATTAGTTTGTATAAACGTTCTCTTATAACAGCATGTTGAGATTCCAATTATAGATTCTAGTCTGAAAACATGTTAATTTCAAACTTTTTTTTTTAAGTTTAACATTTGTGCTTGTTTCATTAATTGAAATATTTTTAATTTATTGCAAAATTTTACATTCTCTTTTTGCAGCACAAAAACAGTAAAGTCACTGTCCAATATCAGAATCTTGTGATATATTAAATCATTCAAAATGTAAAATCTGATGTTTCCAGTTCCTTGTAGAATCCACGTCACAGAGGATTAAGGCAGTTCTGAAGGCAAAGGGGGGTCCGACTTGGTACTAATGAGATGTGCATAATAAAGTAGCTAGTTAGTGTAAAATGACAATAATAGTATATTTGTACAATGTTTATAAATTGGTTAGGAGTTATTCATAAGCTGATGACCTAAGTGCAATGTGGAGTTAGGGTTACGGTTAGGGTTACTAAACACGACACTTGCTCTTAAAACGTTATTGGTAGGTCAGCGGTTGCTTTACATAGCAGGTCTTCATCCGCTTAAAGCTTTCAGAAGGACTAGTCCTGATCTCTGGCAGGTTTTACAATCACAGCTCACGTCGACTCACTCCCGCTGACAGCCACGTAAAGCCTGATCAGGCGGGATGAGCGGAGTTGTCTTCTCGCAGAGGATCACCTTCTCTAAGATCGATGAATGATGCCTTGCTGCCACCGTAGTGTCTGTTACCTCAGTGGTGCAGAGAGACGTGAACGTTTCGCTTTAACTACTCCCTTTCTTTCTGTCTTGCTTTAGGACTTGTTCTTTCTCTCTTCGGCTTTCTGTTCTCGAGTAGTGTTTATTTTAGTCTGGAGTAGGTCTGTGTTTACTCTAGATTAGGCTAGTTTAGTCTCTGTTGGTTTCAGTTTCAGTTTGTTTCAGTTCCACTTAGTTCTGCGCTCAGCTGATTTTTGTATTTTTATACACATTTTAAGGTATATTTTTAGTTTTATATAAATGGTAATTATATAATACATGAGTAATTTATAATGGTCTCCTATTGTGTAGAATTACATCTAGGCCAATATTTGTATAGAGTAATGGGACGTTTATTTTAAGATTATTATTTAATTAATTAATTAAATCTAAAAACTAAATTCAATTAGAAAAAATATTTTTAAATAACTAATTAATTAAAAACCTAAATAAACAGGGTTACCTTGATTTTGTGCTTCTTTTACCACCAAGAATGTCTGAATAGTTTTATCATTTCTGTAGAAGTAAAGAGCATCTGAACAGGTCGTTTAAGTAGTTTAAGTTATGAAAAAATAAAGTGATGATATTTTAAGGGTTACTTCTTATCTCATTTGGGAAGGGGTGTGTGCCCGGTGCCACTTTAGTATCCCGATGGGCCCCAAATAACCGGAATTGACTTTATAAGAAACACAAAATTGGGTTTCTACTCGTTTCTATTTTTTCACTTTCCTCTCATTTCTTTCCCCCGTCTTACAAGGGTGTCTAAACAAAATACCACAATCTCACAGCTGAACTGGGAGGGTAGGGAGTAAATACGGTAGTTAATTCAAGAAAATATTTGTTCTCTAGTATGTCAAATATTTAATTATTAAGGGAACATTTGAATTTGTATATACCATATTTATATATTTTCAAGCATTTATCATATATGTAAATCATTTGATTTAAATCACGATATTCTGTTTTAAAAAAACACAGTAATGGTGGGTTTAAACTATGTTTGTCTTTAATCTTTAAACATCAATATTTTAATAAATAAAGGCTTGGAAATACGTTTTACTATTACATTTTCACTTTAAAATAAGTAAAATAATTTTTGTCAATTCTTTTTTTAATTTGTTTTTTATTCCTGTCAAAAACGGCAAGAACGGCTTTAGAATTGACAAAACAAGTAAAGTTTGTAATCCACAATAATTTGTAAAAACAACAAAATGTGCATGTTCTCTTCATGCTTGTGTGGGTTTCCTCTTACATTTTGAAGTGTGTGTGGCCACCAACATGTTAACATTTTACATCTTGGATGGATGGGATTCTAAAGAAAACAAAAACGGTCAGCATTTTCAAATCTCTGCTGTTGTTTGTAACCTAAGAATCAGTCCTCGTAACATCCCTATTCTACTAGAAGAAGAACCTGATGACCTCTAGAGTTCACTAGGGGTCATCGGGTTCTTATCGGAGCATGGTGATTGAGTCGAGGTGAATTGAACCGTGTTGAACTGATTTCAGGTCAGTGTGTCGAGATATTCAAGATCATTAGAGTTGACCTTTGTTGAACTGAGTGTTGATTGTTTGTTAATTAATTATTAATGATGATTTATTTGATTAGGTTGTGGTTTTCATTCACCAAACTGAGCTAAACTTTCTTTTTCAAACTCTCACTGTGACTTTTTCACTTTTCAATTTATTTGACTTTAGTCTCACATTTAAATCAGTTTTAACCAGAAACCCATTATTTATAAACATAGTTTATAAACAACGATATGTCCCAAAATATATTTATTAGTCTAAAATAAAATATTTTTAGCGATACTGTAACATCTCTAGTGAAGTAGCCAATGTCGCTCAAGTTCATCTTATTAACACGTGTGGAAAAAAAAAACGTGTTAAAAAATGTAATAATAAATGTAATATGTTTAGCTGACACAAAAATTGAGAAGAGTATTTTGGGTCTTTTCATATAATGCTCGTAATTATACATTTATATATAGAATTGTATTTTATATTTGTATTTTTATATTATGTATTATATTATGTTTTACATTTTCAAATATTTGTATCTGCAATTACTCCAGAATCTGCAATTTCTCTCCAATATCTAAAAATGTAAAGAACTTATTGTTTAATCGTTATCAAATTTCACCTGGCTCTATTTAAATGTAACACTTCATTTATTATTTTTTACGCGTATGAAATACGTTTTTTTTCTGCTTGTTATTTGTCACACTCTCAGTGTGTTTTCAACAAAGGAACAAGTCATAGAGAAGACACACAGTGGTGCAGCTCTTGACTTTTCAGTGTATCGTGCTTGTGTGTGTGTGTCTGTGTGTGTGTGTGTGTGTAATTACAGTTTGACCGAAGATGAATGTTTGGTTACGGCCGAATAATGTCGGAATATTGTGAACAGTTTGCCGGTGTTCTCACTCAGCAGATTGCTGTGTCGTTTTTATCTTATTTTTATCGTATTTGTTGTATTTATAGTATCTGCCCTGCTGCGCTGTGTTGGCATCTGAATCGAAACATTCCACGCAGCATGAACATTTTTATCGTTTGTCAAGCTCGAGTGATTAGTGTTTAATTGTACTTTTCAGATCTGTATGATCGTTCACACTAATTTGCTAATGAAATTTCATACTAATGAAAATGGAAGTAAATGACAAGCTTGGTATCACTCGGCTCGATTGCGGTGGATAATGCGCGGCGAATGAACGACGCACACACACACACACACACACACACAATAGACAAACTCCAGTGTTTCAGCTGATGAATCTAAGTTGGGGGATCAAGAAGGATAAATAGAGTAGAGAAAAAGAGACACCAAATACAGTTGTTTTTGTTGGAAATAGTTTGAATTTTTGGCAGTGACACTCTGTTTTTCATTACAGACTTGCAAATAAATGAAACTTGCAAGTATTTGCAGCGATAAGCTTTTTAGCATATCACACTTTAATAGAGACATTTTGTTTTTGGTCATTTTTGCGGTCTTCACAATATGAGTGGACTTGTGTTTCTTAGTTTTAACTTAAAGCATAAAGATGTTTTAAAGTCTTTTTTTTTGTGCAGTTCTTTCAGTCACTGTGCATCAGAAGAAGTTTAGACCAGAAACCAAATGAATGACTGGAGCTCATCTGTCTGCAGAACTGATGTCTGTGCGAATTTCTCTTGTCTCGCAGGCCTATGGATCGGGATGTGATATCGTAATCCTGGCGAGTGATTTTGAGTGCGTTCAGATTATTCCCGGAGCTCAGAATGGAAACATCCAGGTGGGATGTGTGGAGTGCTCTCAGCAGCTCGGCCGGGTGAGAAGAACCGACTCTTTATTTACATCATGTGATCTAGAGTTTATCCCAGAGCATCGCTGCTGTATCTGCTCTTTTACAATCCTCCTTTGCTTTGCAGATCGCTGCATCTTATGGAAATACCGTTTGCATCTTTGAACCAATTACCTCTAATCCGAACAAACGTCACAAGGTGAGATTCGTTTTTTTCAGAGTCTTAAATTTGGTGGCGGTTGGTCCAGGCAGTTGGATCATCCACACAACATTGGGTTTAACAATTGGGTTTCACTCCTTGGGCATAATGTGCTGCCCACTACTCCGGGTTTGTTTGTGTGTAGCTGTGTGTGTGTGTGGCTTCACTTGATGATTAAATGCAGAGCACAATTTTGATTTGGTGTGGCCATATCGACAAACTCACTTCACTTCAGATTTACATTTTCTGCTGGATATTAATTAGAGATGATAAAAAAGACTATTTGTAGGATGTGTGCGTTTACATTTTTTTTTTTTTAACGGAACAAATGCTCTTAAAGCAGCTAGAGTACTTTTAAAACCATGTTATAAATTATCATTTGTGTAACATATTTAACAAATTTTAATCTTTTTTATTTCATAGCAATTGAATTATCAATGGCAAAAGACTGGCCAGTTCTTCCTGAGCGCTATAACTTACAACTTGGCCTGGGACCCTCAAGGTTTGTGCGAGTTTGGTAATATTATTCAACTTCTCTCGTCCTAATGAGAGGGCGAAACCTCTGAAAAACATGAAATTAAAACATATATATGAATTCAAATTGTTCCAATCACATATTGTTGAAATGTTTAACTTGAGCGGATACAAGTAATTCAGGCAATGTCTGTGTACATCACATCATGAGAAATTCTGTATTGTAAAATATATATATATATATATATTTACTTATTATACTATGAATTATTGGAGTGTATTTATGTGTCAAAATTCCAAAATTTCTTTTCCTAATTGAAATGTTAAAGGGAATCGTATTTTGGCGACGACGGAGCGCTTGCAGTTGTGGGCTCCCCCGGCCAGTGACACGCTGATAGAGGAGGAGGACAGTCAGTTGGGGGACGATCAGGCTCACGGGCTCGTGCTCAGCGACTGGAAGTGTGTCTGGCAGTGCAAGTGAGTGCAGCTTAATGTGCCCGTCCATGTGGGTAAGCGAAATCTTAACCTCACTTGTGCGGTTCATCATGTTTTCCTTCCTGCTTTGTTGTTGCTTGTCGCAGAACCGCTGCCTCCGTCCACATCACTAAGTGGTCTCCTGATGGGGAATACTTTGCCACCGCTGGGAAGGTACTTTACAGTGTTTGTGCGACTCAACTTCCTCTTCTGACATTCCTGCTGGAATTCCTTATTATTAGACAAAGTAGTTCAATCTAAAACTATGCATTCTCCATGCATTTATTTGTGCTTATATGTACATATATATATATAAGGCGTCATATTTGGCATCTGACCAGGCCAACAAAAAGGGTCTGTAGTGAAATCCAAAGATGTCATTTTTCAGATTTCCAATCTGAAAAAACTCGAGTAATTTATTATTTTGCATTTTATCTCGATTCCTAATCCCATTTTCACATGCACACGGAAAACAAACACTTACTCATTTATTGTCAAGCATTTATCAAATATGTAAATCATGTTTTTTAATGGTTTTGAAACACTCATTCAGACAGTCAGTCAATCAATCAATCAATCAATCAATCAATCAATCAATCGGCACACGCTTGCACACATACACACTCGATCCACCAAACATTTTGAACAGTTTAACACAGTGTTTTGGGAAGTGATCCAGGTTCTGATGGACATTATTTCGGTTTTAAAAATTTAGATTATCCTCAATTCCACACCACTCTTGGAACTCTAAATCAGATTGAAACATTTGTAGTGATTTCTATTAATGGTGAAAAATATAAAATAAAAATGTATTTTGTTTTTAAAATTTGACCCAAGTTCAAATTGAAATGTGAGGCTGATGTCTTGATAAACTCAAAAACATTTGAAGTTATAAGAAAGAGTGTCCAGACTAAGCGTATATAGCAAGACAAACATTACACTGTAGTCACAATATTTATTTGTATTTATAATGTAATATTAGAATATAATATTTAATATGTACTATTATGAGAGGTAGATTTCCTATTTACTGTGTGGATTGGGTTGTGTGGTACTTTTAGTCAGTAGAACTTTTGAGCAAATACCCCACGGCTTATTGTGTAATTACACTCCGTAAACAGTGGAATGCAAAATGATTTATGACTTAATTTTTGAAAAAGGCCTCTTGGGAGGATTTTTCAATACATTGTGGGTTTTTCAAAAAGAATAATTTTATTACGAATTAAGTCAATCAGTGGTAACAAAGCTTTTATATTATTATAAATAATTTTAATATACTAGAGTATTATTATTTTATACTGAAGACGTCTTACAAAAGGATGTATGTATGATTATGGAAATTAAAAAAGCGAGTCACATGTAAGTTGATGTAACACCTTCAGGGTCCAGATTTGGGGGCTTCAGGGTCCAGAGGTTGGGTTTCACTAAATACAAAACTCATTGTCTAAGAACGTTGGTCACAGTAAGATAACCACATGTTTCTTATGCGGGAATACACATGTATACGGACCTTGGAGGAATGTCTGGCAAGTTTTGTAATACTTTAATTTATAAATTATTATATAGTCAAATCAGTTCATAATTTTTCAATGATTTTGTTATTATTGGATTATTTTCCCTAACTGGCTGAATAAAAATCATTATAAGCACATGATACATACAAGACAAAATTAATGTGCGAATCCTAGTTAAATTGGATTTGTATGGCTTAGTGTGTGTGTCATACAGCGCTTTTGAATTCTGTATATAGTTTAGTTTGTGAGCATTCACCACTAGTTGTCACTTTTCTTGCTTTTTTTTACGCAAGGATAGTGTGTGATCCACACGTCAGCTGGTGTGAACATGGCAGTGTTTGTGTCTTCTCCTCAGGACGACTGTCTGCTGAAGGTCTGGTATCCCACAACGGGCTGGAAGTCAGCGGTGGTGATGCCCGACGTGGTGGATAAAAAAGCTCCATCTGTAAATTTCTCCTTCGTGTATCTGGCACATCCGAGGACAGTCACGGGCTTCTTTTGGAGGAAAACCAGTAAATACATGCCCAAGTATGTCAAGCACACCCACAGAATCACACTAGCTTTTCCTCCCACAGACTCGGCTGATGTGACAGCATGTAATGTCTCAGCCGACAGGGAACCATGCAATATATTATTATACAGATCCTACAAGAACTGCTGCTGACGCTGCCAATCTGACTAAAATAGGATTCATCGTTTTGCTTCCTCTTTTTCTGTCGTCAAAATAGATTCAGTCTGGGTTTCATTTGCTGGAAAAAAGAACAATATATTATGCTTATAATTGTCACATAAATTAAATCTCAATAATATAAACTCAAATGACTTATACGTATTTATTATACTTATTTGATCTGATTGGCTTATGATTAAATGAATTTCAAAATTCAAGCCAAAAGAAGTTGATCTTGTGATTAGTGTAGTGGTTCATTTCATAAAGGATGTCAGTTTTGAGATAAGACTTGAACCCTGCAGTGGCTGCTTGCGGCTGTATTTGTGGTTGTTTTTGTATTGTGTGTGTTTTTTAATGTACTGTATTGTGTTTGTTTTGTATGTGTGTCTATTTTACATGTTATATTGTTTACATAATAGTGTGGCGCTAATTTAATAACCATAACTACCACCATATTACTTTTTGCTGAAACAATAGACACATTTAAATATTGTTTGCAAATTGATATAATTATCGTCAGCTTATCGTCAGTATTGTCAGCTTTTTTCTATCACATGCAAATTATGTGAAAAGCACTTGAAAAGTTTCCAAAATTATCTGAAAGATTTTTTGTTTTGTTTCTGGTGTTTGTTCTGCTTTGTGTGTCCGATTTGAACTGTTGTGGTGTGTGTCAGGGGATCGGTGTGTAACGTGTTGCTGACGTCCTGTGCCGATGGCATCTGTCGAGTCTGGAGTGAGACCCTCCTGCCCGAGGACAGTCTGATGGGGGGCCAGATCACAGAGAACACCACTAGCTTCAGCTCTTCTCTGCCAAACGTCGCTCAGAAAGACAAGATACAGCACGCCCTGGAGGTCAGAGGGCAGAAATGCACCTTTTGAGATTAGCCTTTTGTGACATCCATGCACTCTTGTTTGGAAAAAGAAGTTTTCATCAAAATGAAAAAAATCATCTAAAAGTTTAATGACCAAGTAGGCCAAAATTTAGCATGTGTGAAAGTTAACACACCTTTACAAAGTTTATGCATCGCATAAAAACTTTTTAATTAAAATTGTAAATTAAATGTAAATTAAAATTTTACATTTTAAAATATGAAATGTGTATAAATATTCTGTCTTTTGTATTCTGTCACTGTCAACATTTTTTTCCTTCTCCCATTTCTGCAGTCTATACACCACCTGAAGCACCTGCGCAGGGGTCGTAGAAGATCATCCGCCCTTGTTGCTCACACCGAGATGCTTCCAAGCCAGCTGGGGTCTCACGAAACCCACCGACACATCACTCACCACGCCAACGCTCTCTGCCACTTTCACATCTCAGCCAGCATTAACCCCAACACAGGTTTGCACACACACGTACCGAGTCCTGACACAAAGGGCTGTCAGAGGCTTGATCCATCTCTCTGTCATCAGACATTCCCGCAGCGCTGGCTGGATCAGGCCTGTTCTCCGAGGAAGTGAGCGGAGGCTTTGTGGTTCACTGGCTGAATAATAAAGACCTGAGCTTCACTACCTCCATGGATCTGTTCATGCAGCAGCTGCGCAAACTCTCTGAGCTGCACCTGGAACATGCTGCGGAGGACTTTGAGCAGGAAGCAGCTGCCAAGTTTGATTTTGGTACCTTCTAAATTCATCTTTTTCATTTTCACGCTAGTTGTCAAGTTGATCTCATGTGGGTGCACTCGTTTTCCTGGTTTTCCATTGTTGGAAATGTTATATTTGTTACACACAGACCCACTTACTGCAAAAAATACATAAAAAAGCAAACAAACAAAGCCAAAATATCTTGCAATACATTTTGTTTTTCTAAATAACAAGATACATTAACAAGCTTAGAATTAAGAGTGAACCATTACTTCGCTTGTTTTAGGATTTTAAAAATCCGAAATAAAAAATAGGATTTGAATTTTTTAGCTTAGAACCAAATGAAAATGTTGATGAGATTTTACACTGAATGGAGACATTTTTAGACATTTGTTTTAACACAAAACCAAATGTCAAATCAAACTTTATCATTTTGAGAACACACTGTTTCTCAATTTAAGAAGCAACTACCTTTTTACATTAAAGCCAATGAGAACCAGTCCTGCATGCAAAAACAAATCTTCCATGTAACAAGACTTTCTGTTTGTTAACTTTTCCATCCAAGTAAATTTTCCTCACTCCGTTGGCAGATATGTTTACTTGATTTAATTAAATTTTACTCAGTTTGTTTTTTATGTTCTTATTTCATGTTTATTTTTTTGCAGCGCACATACACGAGAACAACTACTCTGTATTACTCACGCTGTGCACGTTGTGTGTGTTTGTTAGATCTGGATGAGATGTCTGATAAGGGCTCGTCAGAGCATGAGGATGCTGACCAGGAAGGCAGCACCAAGGCTTCATCACCGGGGTCCAGCAGCAGCGTTCCTCTGCCCTCGGTTCTCCTGGACCGTAAGCTGGAAACTCTCATCCTAGAGTGGAACAAGAGTCCTGACATGCTCTTCACCATTCACCCTCACGATGGTTCCTTCCTCGTCTGGCATGTCAAGTACCTGGACGAGTTCATACCGGGAATCTTCAGACAAGTTCAGGTGGGGAAAAAGCTTGTTACCGACGATCTCTCAAAAGTGGGCTGAAGTGAATTTTTGCAGAGTACACTGCAAAAAATACATTCTTGACAAGCCAAAAAAATCTTAAAATTAGACAATAAATCTTGTTAATTTTCTTACAAGATAAGTTAGCTACCTTATAATGCAAAAGGAAAGAGTACTCTGCTTGTTTCAAGAAAATAGGGAAAAATGCAGATTTTGATGATATTTAACTCTGAATTGAGACATTTTTAAAAGTAGACATTGTTTTAACACAGAACGTCCTGACACGAGAAATGTCACGTCAAATGTTCTTACTTTAAGAACACACTGTTTCTCAATTTAAGTAGCAGCTACTTTTTTATATTAAAGCCAACGAGAACAAGAACAGATCCGCAGAAACAAATATACCGTGTAACTTTTTGGTCTCGTTTTAAGCTGTATTACCAATCACCCCATTGGCAGATATTTGTACAGGATTTAAGTTTTTTTTCAGTAATTTTGCTTTTTATTTTTCAAATGTTTCATTTGGGTTTTGCAGTGTGTGATTGTTTGTTTTTCCTCCCGTTTCTCGCTCAGGTGGCGTTTTCCTCTCGTATACCAGTCGCATTCCCCACCGGTGATGCTAACTCACTCAGTAAGAACATCATGATGTACGCTTGCACCTTTATGGAGGAGGATCATGGCGTCCTGGAGGATAAGCGAAGCGGTCAGCGTGTTCCTCAGAGCGCGTCTGCGTCCGGTGGCCTGGGTGCTCTCGGCCATTCCCTCGCCGCTGTCATTGGTCCTGCCGTCATGATGGTGTCCAAACACGTGGATGGGTCTCTCAACCAGTGGGCCGTCACCTTTGCAGAGAAGTCCGCGTTCTCCAACGTTCTCACGGTTTCCCACAAGTTCCGCTATTGTGGGCATCGTTTCCATCTGAACGATCTGGCGTGTCACACAGTCCTACCACTGCTGCTGACATCATCGCATCACAACGCACTGCTGACTCCGCCCTCTGGTCCCGGAAGCATTGATGGAGATCAGCTTGGATGTGTGACTACAGCCTCTCAGCCTGCGAAGGGCTTTCCGCATAAACAGCTGAGGAACGCGGCCACTCGCACCTTCCACGATCCAAACGCCATCTACAGCGAGCTGATCCTGTGGAGGGTGGACCACATCGGCCCCCTCTCCTGCACTGGAGGCGTGTCCGAGCTGGCACGAATCAACTCTCTCCATACTTCCGCATTCTCCAACGTGGCTTGGTTGCCTACGCTCATCCCCAGCTCTGTGCTCGGTTTGTTCACAATGTTTATTTCATTTTTACATTTCGCACTCTGATGACTCATTTGTCGCTATTATCCTACAGTGTTAATTAGTATTGCAAGACAATCATTTAAAAAAATATTCGTCTGTTTCTATTGACCAAATTGGGGAACGTGAGCATTTGACAAGTTTCAACATTCTGTGACTTTCTACTCAAACGTTGAACAATCAACACAATTTCCGTCACTCATAATTAATGTAAGTCGACCGTTTGGACTAAAAGTCAACATTTTTTGATTCATTGTTGATTAGGAGACTCCATTTATTCATGAAACTGCTCTGGTCCTAATTGGACACGGACTGTTATGTAAAGATGCAATCAAATTATGCAAATGTGTGAACATTGAATATGCAGAGAGAGTAATAACCATGTCATATGTTGATCTTGATCCTCCAATTCAAATGATGTGAAGAACCAGACTGTATAACAAGTGCAGTTCCAAGTTGCAGGAGTAAACCTCATTCCCAATAATTAATTAGTACAATTATAAAATAACATACTCCTAACGTCATTATTTGTCATCTTTATTATTCTTTAATTATAATAAGTATGTCTGATTGTGTGATCAAAATAATAAAATTCATATTATAAGTATAAAGCACCAGCTAACAATAACTGTGTAATGAATGATTTCTATAAATAAAGAATAAATGCATTATTTTTTTTCTACTTTCAATTAATTCATTTATTTGATTTAGCTGTACATTTTGTGAATTATGTTTATACTCTGTTGTGATTCCCTATTGTAATATGTATTGTTCCATATTGTGATTTTAGTCATATTTTTAATTCTCAGCCTGTGTTGAACAGGATGCCATTCGTTGCTCTATTCATTTTTAAATGTTATGTTCTTAAACTCTTCACTAGGAACTTACTGTAACTCTGCAAGCGCATGCTTTGTGGCTTCGGATGGTAAAAACCTGCGTCTCTATCAGGCCGTGGTGGACGCACGCAAACTTCTGGATGAACTGTCTGACCCAGAGACCTCTGTAAGAACTTGATAGATTTCACTCTCTTACAAATGTTGCATGCCTTTTTGAACTCATATTTTGCTTTTATATTACGCCATATTTTACCGTATGTGTTTTATCATAATTCAAAACAAAACAATTATCATAATATTGTTTCTTATTTCTGTGATGATAATAATAAATTATGTTGTGGTAAGATAATATTATTGGATACAGTTGTCAATTATAAATCTTTATATCTGTTTGTTTTTTTTTGAGCACATTTTCACTTTAGGAAAGAAAGAAATCATAAATTAATTATTTGTCCATACATGACAAATACCTTCCATTTAAATGGTATCATGAAAGTTTTCTATATTGAAAAACAAATTGTATACACTGGGATAATCACAAGAGTTTTTTGTGATGTTTGTAGAAGCTGGTGGGTGAAGTCTTCAACATTGTGAGTCAACAGTCTACAGCTCGACCCGGCTGCATTATTGAGCTGGACGTCATCACTAACCAGGTGAGTTTATATCTTAACAAGACGAAAAATCTTGCATACCTTACTATCTATTAGTATAAAGCCAATATGCTAATTGATGGTAAATGTAAAATGAACAGACGTAATAATGATGTGTTTGTCTTTCTAGTGTGGGACCAACACCCAGTTGCTACACGTATTCCAGGAGGATTTTATATTGGGATACAAGCCACAGGAAGACATTCCAGATTTTAGTGCTACTAGCTTTCCCTCTGCAGAAGGTAGTCATTGCTCTTTGACATCATTAGGCCTGAGAAATACAGATGGGTGGACTAGTTTTTTTTTTTTT
>CM051499.1:18305144-18310144 GCA_028031935.1 Paedocypris micromegethes
TTTTTTTTTTTTTAATCGTGTTTTGATTCTTGTCCCTTTAGAATACCAGCCGCCTCCTTTCTCAGAGAAGTTCTATCTGGTGGTGATCGAGAAGGATGCCAATCGTAACTCGGTGCTGCAGATGTGGCATCTGCATCTGCGCTCTGAGCAGGCGTGTGTGGGTGAGTAGTTTGTGGAAGTGTGACATCTGAGCTTCATGAGTAGAAAAATGTTACTTCCTCTAGCCATTTCTTCTCTTTCAACTGGAAATAATGCCTCTGTTTTCCATTTTTTTCCCTTTCTCTCTCTTCTATTTCTTGTTCAACACCTGTCTTTCATTCATAATATATCCAATTCTTTCTCTCACTCTTTTTATGATTATCTCTCTCTTTCTCTCCCCCTTTCTCTGTTTTCTATCTCTCTTTTTTTACTTTGACTGTTTCCCACACTTTCCCTCTTATTCTCACACTTCATCCTCATTGCTCTTTCTCACTCCCCAATTCTCTTTCTCACTCACTCTTTCTTTCATCCTCTCTAACTCCCTCCCTCTCTCTCTTTCTCTCTCGCTCTCTTTCTCTCTCTCTCTCTCTTTTTCTATTTCTCTCTCTCTTTATTTAATTTTTCTGTCTCTTTGCCAATCTCTCGCTTTCTTTCTCTCTCTCTTTATACTCTCTCTGTCTCTTTTTATTGTTTCTCTTTGACTCTCTCACTCTCATTTTTGCTTTAACAAAAATTTATTCTTTTGATTTTATCTATATCATTATTTCTTTCTTATTTTTCATCACCACCTCTCCCTCACTACACTTTTTCTCCTTTGCCTTCTTTTTCTGTCCTCTCATTCTCATTCTCTTTTTTTTCGTTTTTTTTTTTTTAAGTACAGTATTCGTGTATAATAATGTACATGCTTGTCTTTCTGTTAATCGTTGCAGAGGAGGCGATGAATGACCAAGTTTTCCAGAACCAGTTAACAGTCCCAATGAGTCAGATCAATGCCGACTCCTCTCCAGACATCACACCAGGTCACAGTCCGTTACCACGCTCTTCCTCCTCCGCCAATCTGCAGTCTGCCAGCAAACTCATCCTGAGCTCTCGACTGGTCTACAGTCAGCGGCTAGATCTGCCTTTTGGAGTGGAGCTTATCAGAGCCACGCCCTCTGGTGGTAAGTGCCTTGTTTATAAACAATAAATACCTTATTAGCAGTCCCTCAGGATTTCACAATTCTTTTTTTTTGTAAAGTACAATTTTAATAAAATAATATTAAAATAATAATTTTAAATATTTTTGCCAAATATATAAAAACTAATTTGTGGTTATAATTTCCAGAGTCATGTGTCATTATTGTTTTTTTTTTTTTTTTTTTTTATCTTTGTTTGTGGTTGAAAAGCGGATAACTGTTATAGATCTGAATAGATCACTCGCTCGATGCATGTTAAATGGAGTGAGAAATCATTTAAGTAGACAATTATGTTTTCATTAGGGCTGTCAAAGTTAACGCGTTAACTCATGTGGTTAATTAAATTAGTTTAATCGCGTCAGATTTTATTAACGCCATTAATCGCACTTCCGTGCTTTTGTTCCTTTAGATAAAATTGTGTTATCAGTCTTTTCAGCTAGACTAATTATTAGTGCCATACTTTTGCCACACAAATATACAAATACATATCCGTTGTCTCTTTTCCACAAAACAAATTACTAATTTCTTTTTTAATTATTATGACCGGCTTACCCATCGTTTTCTTTAGTCAAAACGGTGGATTACAGTATTTAAAGTGTTTATTTTGTGTTGAGTTTACATTAATTTACATTTTACACTTCAATATTCAATATTACAAGATTCTATACTTGTTCATATTATTAATAATTGTTAATACTAAAGAATTCTTAATAATAAATTATTATTAATATTATTTGTGATTTAGTCACGATTAATCGCAATTAATTTGGTTGAGGAAGTGGTTTTAACTAGTTAAAAAAACTTAATCGTTTGAAAGCCCTAGTTTTGATGTTTTAAATGTATTCTGCTACTAGTTTGTGGAAATAAATAAAATTTTGCTGAACTATGTAAAAATGCAGCAATATATTGAATTCCAGCAATTCAATATTCAATGGTAGAAATTCTGTAATAGAAACATTTTGCTAAATAAAAAAAAAAATGCAAAAAACTATTTCTGATTTAATATCTTAGAGTCATAATGACAATAATAATTTTAGTTTGTATGGTAATTTATATTTTTTTGCGATTGTGTTTTTTCAAGGTCACTTGAGCTCCTCGTCCATCTACCCTGTGTGTTTGGCTCCCTACCTGATTGTGACCACGTGTTCTGATGGACGTGTGCGGTTCTGGCACTGTGGGGTGGACATGGACTCATCAGCACCAGTTCCAGAAGAGACACGCTCGTATCGCTGGGAGCCCTGGAGCCTTTTGAAAGACGAAGACAACGACAGCTCTGTTTGTGTGGCTGGTCGGCCCGTGGCGGTCAGCTGCTCTTACACAGGAAGACTCGCCGTATCATTCAAGCAGATCACACCGGGGTTAGAAGCCGGCCTGTCTCACGAGTTCTCCATGCTGGTTTCCATCTATGAGTGCGAGTCTACCGGTGGATCAGAGTGGGTCCTGGAACAGACCATTCACCTGGATGATTTCACTCGGCCCACAAAAGTTCTGGATCCTCGTGTTAGTGTGGATAGCAATTTGGTCGTTTATAGCAAGTCGGATCTTTTCGTAACCAAAGAAAGTCCCAACATCAAACACTTTGTGCACCTGGACTGGCTGTCAAAGGAAGACGGGTCACACATTTTGACCGTCGGGGTCGGATCTAATATCCTTATGTATGGACGCATCTCAGGAGTCGTCACGGAGCAAACGGGGGTTAAGGATGGCATGGCGGTCACCCTGCCTCTAGGGGGCAGTATAAAGCAGGGCATTCGCTCTCGCTGGGTGTTGCTACGCTCGGTGAACCTGGTCTCCTCCGTCGATGGCACTCCATCCCTTCCTGTGTCTTTATCTTGGGTGCGAGATGGCATACTGGTAGTGGGAATGGATTGCGAGATGCAGGTTTATGCCCAGTGGAGGCAGGATGAGAAGCCGGGTCACTTTGAGGACAACTGCGTCTCCTCGCCCGACCTTCTCAGCGGTCGCACTGAGGGAAGAGCACGATCGAAAAGCGTCTACGAAGGCAACGTGGGCATCGATGATGCTTTCCGGCCTCCAGCGGTGATTCAAGATGGCGGGTTGTTCGAGGCGGCACATTCTTTGTCGCCCACTCTCCCGCAGTACCACCCGACTCAGCTGCTAGAACTTATGGATCTCGGAAAAGTCAGACGGGCTAAGGCCATTTTGGCACATCTGGTCAAGTGCATCGCTGGGGAAGTGGCCGTGGTAAGAGATGTGGAAGCGGGCGAAGGTGGTGCCAGGAGACACCTCTCAAGAACCATCAGTGTCACAGGTAGCACTGCCAAGGACACTATCGTCGCTGGGCGGGATGGAGGGCGAGATTATACCGAGATCAACTCCATTCCACCACTTCCACTCTACGCCTTGATTTCTGCGGACCAGGATGCCTCCTTCAAGACACCAGAGGAAGTGGGAAAAGCTGGGAAAGGGACGGAGCGTGATGCCCTGAAACCCTCTGATGATCAATATGCAGATTTGTTCCAGGTCCAGGCCGTCACCACTGATGATTTTGTGAGCTTTGCCACTGAGAAACCAGAGAAGAAGTCTCGAGTGATTAACCTGTCCCAGTATGGCCCGACATACTTTGGTCCAGAGCACGCGCAAGTTCTCTCTTCACATCTCATGCATTCCAGTCTTCCGGGACTCACACGTCTGGAGCAGATGTTCCTCGTCGCTCTTGCTGATACAGTGGCCACCACCAGTGCAGAAGTGGCTGGATCCACAGATAAGCGCTACACTGGTGAGTTGGCATATCAGATCCATCTTAAGCCATGTTCACACCGGCGAAGATTAAAGAAATGATTATATCGAGATGACTTGGGTTGTAAAATTACACACATAGGAACAAAATCCTTTTTTGTTTTAATATTGCCCTTGTGTCGTAGGCTAGCCAATCAGATTTGAGCTCACTTGTTTAGTGATTAAGGGTGCTTTCACATTCGTTTCTGTTCGATTAAAGTGAGCCAGAAAGGGAACCAGTGGAAAGTGACCTCAGTTCTTTTGCTGTTCACATCCTAGTTGCCTAAGAAGACAACCCAGTTCTCTTTTTGGCAGCAATGAATAATCTCGTTCACACAAGATTCTGTTAATTCCGGGACCGCTCTCCTACGATGTATTTTGCCCTTTTCTTATGTAAGTTTTTCTTGTGATTATAATGCGGTATTGGTTCTGTTAATACTACTTTTCTTTATTTATTGTGAGATTAAAAGAATGGCTGTAATTTATTAAGAATTAAAAATGCTTTTTAATAGATCAGATTTTATGAATTGAGAAGAGTAGTTGTTTAATGCAATATTTTTCCAAATATTAATAGATCTCCGCTTGGGACACACAACCCCACGACCTGCCATTATGAAAACGGTTTATTCCCCCTTAATTATCATGGCGAAAGCCTCCTGATGTTGCGCACGCTGTGAAACGGACCTCTTCGCTTTCACGTATTACAAAGTAATCGAACGACATACTGCCCCGCAAACGAACCGCACTCAGACCACCTCGGGATGGTGTGTTCACATAAACGCACTAAACCTCTCCGAGAACGTTTTGAAAGGGTTAAACGAGCTAGGTGTGAAAGCATCCTAAGTCGAACATGCCTTGGTTTGCGTGGTAATTATGATGTGATCGCCTACTAGCTGGAGCTTTTGCTTTGAGTGATTATTATGGATAAGCGAGAAAATTCTGCTAGCAATTTATTCTTGGTCCATCAATGTCAAGGATTTATTTCACAAGACCATATTTTTAATTAGAGGTTTATTTTTCAGAATTCAGATAAAAAAAGTAGTGAAATTCTTATTTAACTGTTCCTCTTATACAAATGAATAAAAAGAGTTTATAGAATCATAAATG
>CM051499.1:18312644-18322653 GCA_028031935.1 Paedocypris micromegethes
ACAAACCCGGATTAAAACAATATTTTATAATGTTAAAAGGCCAAATTCTCGAAACAAATTTGATACGTAATGTTAATGTTGTGCACTTATTTTGCTCTCAAGAAAGTGAGAGAGAGGGGAAAAATAAACTGAACCAAAATTATAGAAATCTAAAAAAGTGTATGTTTGGCCTACATGTTTCGAATAATAAAACTCTAAATGATATTTTCATGCTGCGTATAATCATCTTATTTTGGTGAACATGGGTCACGTTCCGTTCATCAGGAAAGATTTTATGCCCAAATTTGTTGACAAATATGGACAGTATTTGATTGAAATAATATTCCCAATGTCCTTCAGGTAGCCAAAGCAGCTTTTCAGAGGAATAATGACCCACTGGATGCTGCGCTGTTCTATCTGGCTATGAAGAAGAAGGCCGTTATATGGGGTCTCTTCAGGTACGTTTTGACATTAAATATTTGCCTGTGTATTTTTTTTTTTTACATTTATTTCTTTATAGGTCTCAGCACGACGAGAAGATGACCCAGTTCTTCAGCCATAACTTCAGCGAGGACCGCTGGAGGAAGGCAGCTCTGAAAAACGCCTTCTCTCTCCTAGGCAAACAGCGCTTTGAGCAGTCGGCTGCTTTTTTTCTGCTGGCTGGATCCCTAAAAGACGCCATTGAGGTCGGCAACAGCTTTTTGTATAACTGCTCTGATTGATCAGTTAATTTATAATCACCCATCTCAGACAAATACAGTCTCAAATCTGTTGTACAGGAACAAGAACAAGCAACAGTTGCACATATACAAAAGAATATTAACAGCGATATTGATATTGATAATGTATTACATTTACTATAATATTGACCAGTAAGCAAGTCATTTTGTGACACTGGCTAGTAAAGAAAAACTCCAAATGAACTTTTAATTCCAGTAACTCTGAAATCCCAGTGTATGTTTACGACTTTTCAGATTGTTTTAGGGATAAAACTAGAAGCGTAAACTATGAACAAACTTCCTATCAGTTCTGTTCTGTGAAATTGCTGCTTCTCACTGCACAAAACCTAAAGTTTTCAGAAGTAAAACTGTTGTTTTATTTTACAGCAATACGTAGATTGACATGGTTTTAAAACACCCTGAATTATGCATTGGGGTATACAGCATCTAGTGATTGAACCCAAAATTGTGTGATTAGAACCATCCCAGTTAAATCCTTCTGAAGTTTGTCGGACCTGTCTGATGTCTCGGTGGCGAGAGATGATGTCACGGGCTTGTGGTTGTCTGAGTGTGATACAACAGCCCTGAACAGATGCTTTAGTCTCAACATCACAGATAAACTCCCTGATGAGCCACTGACAGCTTTAGTTTGCCTTGGGCTGGGTGTCTGACAGAGCCTGGTCAAAACACTGAGATAGCAACAGTCTGCAGAGATCGTGACGCAACACTTTAATGTTGTGTTTTTATGATTGAAATGAGCTCTTATATTAATTATAGCTCTATATTAATTATACATTTTCTTTTAATTTAATTCTTTACATAAATTTGATTTTGAAGAGAAGGAATGCTTTATTACTAATTAGTCAGCATCCAAAATTACATTTATACTGTTTCTTTTTGCACACCAATATTTAAATATTTTTGTTTTTAGTCTTTTATCTTGATTCACTTGAGCAATATTTTGATTGATTTGGTTAGATTTTTTCGATCATCATCGTGCGCTTTGAGACAGTTAAAACTGTGAAAAGCGCCCTACAAATACTCATATTGTCATTATTATTATTATCATCTTTTTGATTCACTAGATCATTTTTTTAATAACCATGAAGCCGTTTGACGACATAATAAGAATGTTTGCTTGTTGCATTTTCCCAATTTTTTCACTTAGAAGGAAAATGTAACTAGCAACAGTATTGTTTTAAAATGTTTTATATCATGTTTGTGTTTTCTGTGTGTGTGAGCTTTTGTCGAGCGTATGAGTGTGTGTGTGTGTTTGTGTGTGTGTGTGTGTAAAAATCATAAGAAAAATGATTCACATCCTGTTAAATATGAAGTCACTCTGATCTATTCTGCAAGGGATTCTGGTCATTTCATTGATTTGTCTTAAAACCGTATATGTATTTTTGGCCCACCTTTGCTTAATCTAAGTATCTTTATTTTATTTCCAGGTTTGTCTGGAAAAGATGGAGGACATCCAGCTTGCCATGATCGTGGCTCGACTCTACGAGGCCGATTACGAGAGTTCCTCGACATGCAAGGGCATTCTGTATGAGAAGGTGCTCGGCTGCAACAGAGATGGAACCGGATTTTCCTGCACCAAACTGCACACTGATCCATTCCTGAGGAGCATTGGCTACTGGATCATGAAGGATTACACCAGAGCTTTAGATACACTTCTGGAGCAGATTTACAAAGAAGATGATGAGAACCCTGGTGAGAGTGATGTCTACACACGCAAAAAATAATCTTTTTCAAAGCCAAAATATCTTTAATAATATTATCTTTCAATAAATCTTGTTTTTTTTTTAGTCAACTAGCTCAGAATCAAGTGTGAAAGATTAATTTGAATTAAGAAAATTGACTTGTTTCAAGCTGTCTTATCAAGTAAAAGTTTCTCTCCCCATTAGCCGAGAATTTTACTTGATTTATGTTTTTTTTTCACTCATTTAGTTTTTTATTGACTTATTTTTTCATTTATATAATTAAAATATAATTATATTTTCATTTTTACAGCTACATTTATATTTTAGCTTTACAGCCACACAATCCTATCACAGACTGACCTGTTCGTTTGAAATTTTTTAATAAAATCCAAAATGTAAAAAAGTGACTAATTTTCCTGCCCTGATATTTTTTTGCAGATGTGCTGGTAAAATCTTGCAACCCTGTTGTCTTCAGTTTCTACAACTATTTGCGAACCCACCCGCTTATTATTCGCCGCCATTTTGCCAATCCCGAGGCATCTATGGCGGTTGTGGCCCTGCCTTCGGAACGCAACTGCCTGGATGAAATCAACCTGATAGAACGCAAGCTATTCTTCACCACTGCTAATGCTCACTTTAAGGTGGGCTGCCCGCTCCTGGCCCTCGAGGTCCTTTCCAAGATCCCTAAAGTCACTAAGAAAGCCTCGTCTATGAGTAAGGGCTCATCTGTGGCCAATGTGAGCGCAGGGCAAGTTCAGGAGAATGGAGGGAAGCTTGTAGATCTGGACTGGGGTGGTCCAGCTGCTCCCACGCAGGCCTGGGGAGCCGAATCCTCAGCTGGACTAGACTGGAGCCAACCCATTGCTAAAGCAGAGGAAGAGGGTCTTCAACTTGATTGGGGTGAGGAGAAAGAGGATGATGAGGATGAAGAGGAAGGGCTGATCATGAAGAAACCTGAAGCCGGAGAGGACACCAAAACATCAAGCAAATCAGAAGGTCTGCAGCGGGAAGACTCCACCGGCGAGTCTGAGGTGGACGTCATCGCCGAGCAGCTGAAGTTCAGGGCCTGCTTGAAGATTCTCATGACTGAACTGCGGACGTTGGCAACAGGTTATGAGGTGGACGGTGGGAAATTGAGGTTTCAGTTGTACAACTGGCTGGAAAAGGAGATCGAGGCCATGCACTACATCTGCAACTATAAGGTTGGTGTCCTGCTGCTTCCTTGAAGACGTTATTCCGATCTGATGTGGGTATTCTGTTTCAGTTTGAGGGGAAGTCTGTGGTGGGTCAGCTGGAGAAATGGGGTGGAGATGGTTCGCTGGATTTGGATGACTCCCAGTTCCGCAGTGAAGCTGGTACCTATGAACGCCACCAGATTGAGCGCCGCCGTCTGCAGGCCAAGCAGCTGCACGCAGAGCGGAGAAAAGCTTGGCTGAGGAAGAACCAGGCTCTACTCCGAGTCTTCCTCAGTTACTGCAGTCTGCATGGAGCCAAGGGTGGAGGAGTGACATCTGTCCGGATGGAGCTGCTTTTCCTACTACAGGAGTCACAGCAGGTTGGTTTACTCTTGTGTCCGGACTGTTCTTCCAAGGATCGCCCAAAAATAAGACCTAGGGATTACTAATCCAAAATTACAGTATTCAATATAGTCATTCAGAACTTATAATTGATCAAATGTTTCCAGGTAAATTATTTCAATTACTTTCCTTTAAAAAAACTACCCCGTGTGATATTACCCCACTCTGTCACGCTATATTATTATATATATATTTTTTTTTTCCGTCGACTTGTCAAGTATGGAGCTTAGACAATGAGCAACATGAGCAGCTTATATCCCAAATAATATTGCGGCCTCTGCCATTTGGACACATTTTGGCTTCAGGAGGGATGACAAAGAGCAAAATGAAGTCAAGTGTAGACACTGCAGAAAAACGCTCAAAGGTAACACGACAAATTTGAAGTTCCTCATCAGAGCGGGTTTTTAGTTTGGGAGAAACCATTGTTATTTTATTTAGAAGAGTACTGCTATGATTTCTACGTTTAATAAGAAAATTATTTATTTTGTTTCCAAATGTGACAGTTATTTAGTTTTTTTTTGCAAGAACATCAACAAAAAACAAGTAAATTATTCAATTATTGTTCATTATTCGTAATCAAGGTTCAAATGTTGAATTTATCAAGATTTAATGCCCCAGCCCAACTAGTTATCGGCTGAGTTTAACATGCTGACGTGTCTCAGTGGAGGGTTTTCAGGCTTCTAAGAGGAAATCTGCACGAGTTAATGAACTGAAGTTGTAATTGAGGTCAATTCTAAATTTGGTTTTTGTCCTTAGGAAATGACAGTGAAGCAGCTGCAGTCTCCTCTTCCTCTCCCGACCACTTTGCCCTTGCTTTCGGCAAGCATCGCCCCAACCAAAACCGTCATCGCCAATCCCGTCTTGCACCTCAGCAACCACATACATGACATTCTCTACACTATTATGCAGTTGGAAGCTCCACCACATCCTGATGTTCTAGATGATCGGGTTAGACACACACAGAATGATGAATTATTTTGAATTATAACACCAATTATGTAATTACGAACACCTAACGTACTTGTGTTTTTCAGGTAAATGCTCTCCACACTCTCGCTGCATCACTTTCGGCTTGTATCTACCAATCTCTGTGTGATAGCCACAGCTACAGGTACAGAATTTCGATCACTTTAGCCCTAGTTTGTAGGATGTTAATGGATTGAACCACTTCCTGTTACTGATTTGGTCTGCGTTTGTGTGTACAGTAGCCAATCAGAGGCCAATCAGTTCACCGGCATGGTGTATCAGGGTCTGTTACTCAGCGACAGACGTAGGCTTCGCACTGAGAGCATTGAGGAACATGCAACACCCACCTCTGCCCCGGCGCAGTGGCCAGGTATATTTCTTGACTTACTTTTCATTTGGACATGGGAATGCTATCCAGAGGTTTAGTTTAGTTTATTTAGTTAATAAACTTATATTTATAAGTTATTCATAAAACACAAACCATGAGAAGCAAGAAACTACAATATGTATTTAGGAGCCATAAATATCGTATTTATTGTACCGAATATAAGCAAGTATAAGCAAAAGTGTGGTCTATAAACAATAATTTCTTTTTTTTCCCCAATAAAAAACTACATAAAGTTCAAGTTCATTCCACATGTCATTGATGGATATTCAGTGTCTCATTATGTTTGTTTTGTCTGCCTCAGGAGTCTCATCTCTGATCAACTTGTTGGCGTGCGCTCAGGGAGACGACGACATGCATCTGAATGTAATGCTCTGTGAGGCTGTGGTGGCCGTGTACCTCAGTTTGCTGATTCACGGCCTGGGCACACACTCTGGAAACGAGCTCTTCCGATTGGCTGCACACCCGCTCAACAACCGAATGTGGGCTGCTGTTTTTGGGGGAGGGGCCAAACTAATTGTCAAGCCTAAGAGGCCACAGGAAATTGCTTCAGGTACGTCCCAAGTCCTGACTTTGTGTGTGTGTGTGACGTTCTGATCGAGGATCAAATGAGGAGACTAACACTAACATCTCAGAACATTGTTTACTGTTATTTTATGTGCAGCTATGTAATTCTAAAATACAATATATGGAGATTATTACCTTTTTAATATAAAAATATAATCAATTGAAGATAGGTTTCCTAAGGACCTTCGTTCTCTGTTGTGACATATCTGGCATCTTCATCTGGTGGATAATTCTAGGTTTGGTACCCATATTTCATGGCATCAACATGCGTTGTACTTGAGTGTAAAGTTTGATTGAGTGGAGATTATGGGATGGGATTGTTTTTCAGCATACTAAGACATTTTCAACTAGTCCATGTTCTCAGCGTTGTGGAAGAAGTTTGCAGTTCTTACATCCTGTCAGTGCGCCACAAAGTAGGGTTAATAAAGACTGAGATGATAGTGATGTCAAGTAACTTGAGTAGTCTGGTAGTAGATCTCAACCCAATAGAATATCTTATGGCAGTGTTTCTATGAAATTATCATATGTTCTAAACCATTTGATGGAGTCACAATTGTTGATTTACGTTGTTTATGACTTGGATTGGACTAAGCAGAAAATTCCAGAATTTTGAGTCCAAATATGTAAAGCATCTTCTGGATTACATTTTAGTAATAGATATATTCGATTTGAAAGAAAGACTTAAGCTGTTGGAAATGTACAAGACCCAACAGTATATATAAAATGTATTTGAAATGAATTAATATGAATACAATACAAGATAATACTAAAATATTAAACACAATAAATAAAATGTTAAAAAGCATGTTATTTTACACAGAGAAGGTATTTTGAGTACACTGCTTTACCATATATTACACATGTTATCTTATTTTACACATGTTAAATATGTTACACTTATGTTAACATATTTATTTAATCAAAGACCTGTTTTGCTCTTGGACCCAGTGTTGTTAATGCTATCAATTCAACTGTTAGCAGTTTTGGATGAAGCGGGGTTTCAGGGGTCAGAGGGGTCAAAGGTCACAGCATCTGACAGTACCAGCATCACAGTCAACCAGGCACCGCAACAGATAGAAGTTTCAAACTCCAACCCAGTGGAGTCAAGTAAGAGCTCAGAGGCACTTCCTGTCTCTCCAGATCAAGCCAAGGATGCTCTTCCTGTCCGCTCAGAGAGAGTGTGTGTGTGTGTGTGTGTGTGTGTGTGTGTGTGTGTGTGTGTGCCGTGTCTGTTTCTTCTGTGAATCATCACATTTCACACTTTCATTTGTCTTTGTTCTGTTTTTTCAGCTTGTCCTTCATCTGCATGCGTATTTTTGTGTGTGGTTTCATTTTCCATAACTTTGTTTGTTGTGTGTGACCATCACAGCCGATGTGGAGTCAAACAGGCCGACAGAGCGCCAGCCTGAGGCGGCTTCAGGTACTCACCGTCTCCATCTTCAGTCCCGCTTCACTTCCATTCTCAGCCTGAACCTCCTTCTTCCCCGTGTCTGTGTAGATCACGTGTGTGTGGAAGCTCCTAGGGACTGGAGCGCAGATGCTGTGGTGTGTGTGTGTGTGTGTGTGAGCACGCGCACAGCTGTCTGACTCTCAGATGTTTGTGCTCCTCTGACTAGAAAGGATCTTTTTCATCAAACTAACATACAGTGTAAAAAAACATAAATATGACAAAATTATAAATCATATGTACATTTGTGTAATCTGGACCGCCGTACAATTCTACCGGCTTCCAAGACTCTTTTACATAGAGCTGTTATTATTGGTTTTAATGACCTGGCTATATGACACAAACTACAGATCCCATAATGCAGTGCATTAGCTGCCTTGTCTTGTGTAAACATTAAATGTACAATTTGTTTATGCATCGTTTATCTGTTTTTCTGTATTTTGCACATAATGTATTGCAGAAATTCTCTCTCTCTCTCTCTCTCTCTCTCTCTCTCTCTCTCTCTCTCTCTCTCTCTCTTTCTCTCTCTGTCAATCATTTACTTATTCACCCACACACTCTCTTATCCTTTTCTGTTTTCTCACACACATGTGCTTGTGTCTGGCCTAATATAATAAGTCAATGTAGCTTTATACAATAAAACATGGCAAACACTTTTTCATAATAATTTTTTCCCCAATCTCTTTTACTCACTAGTCATTTGGCAGACTTTTATTCTAAGTGACTTTAATCTAGGCGCCTGTGTTCTCTTAGGGCTGTGAGTACATGTAGCATTAGAAGCAATTTGTCTAAAATTGTCTGCTAAACAAAAGGAAACAGTAAATGCTTCACGAAAGGTTACATCTAGAAATTAACTAGAAAGAAAAGTGAGGGTCAGTGAACAGAGAGGGGTCTTCTATTAAATTTGTGCTAAAAGAAGGGCCAATTAGCCTAACTGTTTTTTTGTTAAAAAACTGTACGTTTAATTGGGGACATTGAAACTGTTAAAGCTACAACTTACTGTAAGTACTGTACTTCAAAATGAAATCCGTGTGATACTTTGTGGCTCTTCAGCTGCTGCTTTCATCTCTAAAGTATCGGCGACGGGAGCGGCATTTGAAAACAAGCCTCCTCTTTCAGCAGGAGTTTCGCTTTGATTGCAACTTCTGAAGGATGTTCCCAGGATAACGTGCAGATGTTGATGCAGTTGATCAGACGATGAGGTTGATGGAAAACCTTCTGCAAAGCTCCAGTATTAGGGTCAACATGGTTACGCAACATGGTTCAGCAAGAATGAAAATGATTAAATTCTAGAACAAACAGACTTGTCATACTTAAAAGAATGTATGCATCCCTCCAGCTGTCCAATATTAATACATCATTAATACATAATACTTAATACATATTAATAACTAATAATATTGATGACTAATATTACACTCTCAAATCTGTCTGCCCATTTGTTAATCTATCCATCCTTCCATTTATCCATCCAACTAATATCATCACACTTTTTCTCACAGTAAATCAGAAAGAAAGAAAATGATTCAATTCTAGAACAAACAGACCTGTCATACTAAAAAGAATATATGCATTCATCCATCCAATATTAATATATATATTAATAACTAATACAATTAATAACTGATATCACTGTCTGTCTGTCCATCTCTCTATCCATCCTTCTATTTATTCATCCAACTAATATCATCTCGCTCTCTTCTATTCTTTAATCTGTCTATACATCCATCAATCAAACTAATATTATTACATATCTTCAATTCTGTTAGCTGTCTATCTGTCTGTCTATCTCTATCCAATCAAATATGTGTGTGTGTGTGTGTGTGTGTGTGTGCGTGTGCGTGTGCGTGTGTGTGTTGTGTGTTTTGAAAAACCTTGGAATGGTGTGCATGTGTGTGGTGTGTGTGTGTGCGCGTGTTTGTGTGTGTGTGTGTGTGTGTGTGTGTGTGAGAGAGTGAGAGAGTTTTCTCACTCTGCTTTTGCAAACCTCTGAAGCTCACACTTTACCAGCCTGGCAATGCTTTAAAGAAGGTTTGACACTCTGCTGTAGATCCTCTGAGCTTTATCATCCAAACAGCTTCTGCATGAGACTCTGCTGAAGACCCTGATCTGCGTCTAAATCGGTCTTTTCTCCTCATCTTCTGCGCTCGGGTTTTATTAAGGTTGTTGGGCTTTTCTTGGCTGCTGCATAATTTTGACATGTGAAACTCTGCACAAGTGTTCTCAAAATGGCATCACCATGTTTTAAATATACCTTTTCAGTCTAATTTTAATAGTTTCATTATATGAAACTATTTAAAAATGCCTTTATGTTCTAACTGCTATGCTGCCGGTTGTCATAAAGAGCTATACAAACTCGATTCCAAAAAAATATGGGACAAATTGTGAATAGAATGCAATGACGTGGACATTTTTAATTGTAATATTTCAGTCATAATGAAAATTTAATTCAAATAAATAATGTAATGTTTATACTTTATAAATCAGTTGATTTTATGTTTCATGGCATCAACATCAAAAGTGTCTCTTTTATATGACAATCTGCAAACATTGAGGAAACAATATAGGAATGGGAAAGTTGAATCGGGTTTGTAGAAATAAAAGTAAAAATAATTTTATTTTTACCATAATCTTTACTTCCCTTTTTTTTTTTTTTTTTTTTTTTT
>CM051499.1:18325242-18400228 GCA_028031935.1 Paedocypris micromegethes
TCTCTCTCTCTCTCTCTCTCTCTCACACACACACACACACACACACACACACACTCACATACACACACACACACGCACACACACACTCACTCTTATTTACTCCCACCTCTACCATTCACTATAACTCTTTATTTCTCTCTCTCACTGTTGTTCACTTCCTCTCATTCTTTCACTGACTCGTTCTCACTCTTAATCTCAATCACGCTGTCTCTCTTACTCTATCTCTATCTCTCTCTCTCTTTTTCCTTTTTTCCATCTCTCCACCCCCCCCTCTCTCTATCTCATCTTGAAACAAGATTCATTTTGGTTTTACTCTGTTGTTTCATTTGTTTTTCTCCATCTGTTTGTCACTCGTGCATGTTTTTTGTGCTGTGATCGTGTGTGTGTTATTGTGTGTGTTTGTGGTGTGCATTGTGTATAGTCTTTAGAAGATCATGTGGACCACCTCGTTCAAACCTACGTTACTGGATCTCGCAAAGCCAACAAGGTATTTAGACGTGGTTTAATAGTGGTCTCTGGGGGAAAGAACCCTTCTCAAAACTCTGCAACTTTTCCTCTCTGACCTCACTCGTCTGTTTCTCACCTCACAACCCTTCACTAATCTGGCTGGGCACTGTTTTCCTTCACTAACCGATGACTGCACCGCGAGTGGAGATGGTCAATGGTTCATGTTGTGGCCTTTGAGGAGGAGGAGGTGTGCACATGGTCTGACCTGCATGTCATCGCGCTTCCTGCTGCTTCGTGTGTGTGATCTTCTCTTCACGTGAAAGCAACGGAATATCATGTGCCTCTGTGTGTTGCAGGTGGAGGCTGACATGGGTTACCCAGGAGGCAAAGCTAAAGTCATTCATAAAGAATCCGACATCATCATGGCTTTCGCCATAAACAAGGTTTGATAATCCAGCTAGTATGTAATTTGTTTCAGCAGATATATACATAGTCAAGCTCAGGCTTTTTCTGCTTATTTTAGACCATCAATGTTTTCATCAACCACGACTTTGTATTTTTAATCTAGACTAGTGGCACCCAACCTTTTGTAACATGGATGGCAAATTTGACTGCAAACATGAAAACTCATAAGAATATTTAAAATTTGTCTAGTTGACAAAATGTGAGTAAAGAAAAGAATGCTTAAAATTCTGCTTTCTTTTGACATAAACACCAGGGTAAGTTTTAGTTTTTCAGATTTATAAATGTAACTGGTGACTGTTCAGCATAAAAATTTGATCTTCTGAATTATATGAAGGTCATCTCGGATTGAAAGTCCAATTAGTCTAATATTAGCGTACAGTCATACCTTATTCTTCCAAATAGACTAAAATCACAAAATTACTGTGTGTATATAGAAATAAAAGAGCAAGTCACATGTAACACTTTTAAGAGCCGGATATGGGTTTAAGAGACGGATAGGTTTGGCATCACTTTTTCCATCACCTCCTATAGTTTCTAAAGTGGGTTTTTATGTTCTCTTTTTAGGCCAACACTAATGAAATCGTCCTGGCGTCCTCTCATGATGTGCAGGAAGTAGACGTGTCCACTCTGCTAGCCGCTCAGCCTTATACCTGGATCGGCGAAGACTTTGACAAAGAGTCTCGGAGGTTAGTGACTGTTGTCGTGTGGTTTTCCACTAATTAATTACTACTTTGGCAGTTTTATTTTTATATTCACCTCACCATCCTCAAGGTCATATGAAGTTATTTTTCATTACGAATTTTTTCAAAGATTTCTGATTCATTTTCCACTTCAGAATGTTCCAGAAACTAGTTAAATAAGTGTATTGATTGTACAGTGTTTAGTGCTATGCACGGCCTTCAGACGTCTGGAGGTGGTTGATAAAACTTCAGCACATCCTTCTGCTTCACAATTGGGCAGATTTTGCTCAGATGGTTTCTCATGTTTCATTTCATTGGAGAGCATCATCTGCTTTTTTGTTTTGACACTTCCCTTTCTCTCTTGGGAGACGCAGTCAAGTAAACTGGACAAATTGTTCATTTTATGTGAACGAGACGTGTTTGACACCGGGGGGCGCTGTCTGGATGTTATTGCCCATATTGCCCCTGGATATTGTAATATGCCCATATTACAATTTTTTGCTTCTGTGTGAGCAAATCAATTGACTACTCGTATCTCAGACAAATTGTTTATCCCGCATAAGATAGTGTATAATGTATAATATACACTGTATACTATTGAAAAAATAATTGTCGAGTTTCAAATATTACCAATTTTATTGATTCAATTGTAGGAACTGCAGTTGGATCTTTTTCTTTTTTTCTCAGTCCTGTCCATGTACACTGGACCCAAATCCAATGTAGTTTTCTGATTGTCTGATTTGGTTTGTGTAGTTCTGATGATGTGGATTACCGCTCCTCTCACACCAACATCGCCCAGGCCAGCACCGCCCCCTTTGCCCCTCAACAGATGGCGGTCTCCTCCTCCATGCCATGGCTTGGCACTGGGCAGACCAGCCTTGGTGCCAGTGTGGTATGTTCATCTTTTATGTTTGTCCTAATACATAAATATATATGTTTTTTTTTTTTTTGTTTATTGGTAACCATAAACAAAATTGCATTGACAAGTCTATAAATAATTATTCTGAAAATATTTCAAATGTGTGTTACGTCTTGTTCCAAAGATATTGTACAGTCTTTCCAGGCACAATGGACATTTTGAATGTAATTTATATTCTTGCTATAAAAAATATTTTTAAAAGTTTTTAATCCCTATTATATTAAACACTGCTCTAACATGATCAAGCACTTGTGTTTTTTTTTTTTTTTTCATTTAATTCTTATTCTTATTCAATATTAATATTATTATTATTATTATTATTATTATTATTATTATTATTATTATTATTCAAGGCAAATACAGTACAATCCCTTACCGGAACAGAAATGCCATAGATACCACACTATTTTCCTCTGAAAATTAGTTGAACCCACAGAATGTAAAAATAAACCAAAAATTATATTCATAAAAATATTCATTCTTAGTTCAATTTTTCCGACGTGGCGCTTTTAACCAGGTTGATTTCAAAAGTGTGCGGAAGGTATCAGATTTTTTGGACAATAAGGCGAAACTCCACACAGAAAGAAATCTACCAGGCCTCAAACTAACACCTCGAGTCATAGATGTACAGTGTTGAGTTTTTTCCAAATGCATCAACTCAACCAGGATTTTAGACATAATTTTAGACGTATTAAGGCAAATCATTAACATTTGATTGTCATCTTTTCAAGTTTTTATTTTATCCTTGGTGCGATTATTCCAGGATATCTTTTAATCTTTATCGGATGAGCTTGCTACAGGGCCAAACGCAGTCTAAGACCAGCAGGAAATATGTAAAGGTGTAGTATCCTACATCAAGTGTCACATTCCCACAGTGTTTTCCTTCGCCTGTAATCAGCAGAACACAAACAGCACTTGAGTCGTGGTCTCAACAGAGCTCTTGATGAGTCTGTATTGAGCTGATAAGAGTAGTTGGAGGTAGCGCAAAGAACCGCAGACGGCCCAAGGTACAGACCTGCGTCATCACTCCAACATCTCTCGCCCGCCGATAACGAAAACACAACAATGCTTTGAAACCATCTGAAATGCTCGAAAGCAATCAGTCCAGACATCACTGATTTAAACATATACAGACTTTCAACACTTGTAAGTTTAAGCAACTGCTAGTACGATCTTTGTGAGGACGTCACTGTTTTCCAAATGCAATACAGTATTCCAAAAACATACATTCAGGAAAATTTGAGTGTCTAAATGACTAATATACATTTATGAGCACTTTTAGTAAAAGAGTGTTTGTGTCTAACTCTAACTGTGTCTAACTGTGATTGGTTGAATTCTTGTCTTTAATTGGTTGAATGTCTTCAAGCCTAGCTGCTGAGGTTTTCTTCCTGATTCCTGTGATGCAGAAATGGACATTTCTGGACATTTATGTCCATAATTATTTATATTGAGTGGGATGCATAAAATCGGTCGTTTTATTAAATGCTTAAAGTGAAGAAATGCTAGAGTTTGAAGGCTTGCTATTTTGCTCACTTTTAGAAATATAAATCAATTTCTGATGTGTGGTGAGGTAACGGATTGTTTTATTGTCATATTGCTGATTAAAATGTTTTAAAGCCACCTTATAGTATCAAGCATCTCAGTACAACATCACTTCACACGGAGCTGCAATAACATGTCACAAAAAACGTAAAACACACACACCCAATTATGTGCATGCATTCTCACACACACACACACACACACACACACACACGCACGCACACACACACACACACACACACACACACAGAAACTACCAGCGTAAAACTCCCAACACATACACACAAGATACAAAATGTGTGTGGACAAAATCACTCACCATTACACACATACCAAACATTTTTGGATAAAAGCGTCTGCCAAATGACTGTAAAGTAAAACATAAACACACTATATAAACACATATAAGCATCCGTGTCTGCTCTGAAAAGTGTGTGTCTTCTGGTAGATTATGAAGAGGAACCTGAACAACGTGAAGAGAATGACGTCTCACCCCATCTATCAGTACTGTAAGTCCTCTCGTCTCACACACACACACACACACAGCAGATGTTGTAATACACGGCGTGACGCTTGTGATTGGTGTGTGCAGACATGACCGGTGCTCAGGACGGCAGCGTGAGGATGTTCGAGTGGAATCGGCCGCAGCAGCTCATCTGTTTCAGACAGGCGGGAAACGCTCGAGTCACTCGCCTCTACTTCAACTCACAGGGAAACAAGGTCTCAGCTCTTTGCTTTTTGTCACGCTTTCATTATAACATAGTAAATATGTTTCTATTGTACAAGATTTGGTTTTTGTGATTGGCAAACAATTGCAAACAAAATCAAATTTTCTGCTCCATAAAAAAGGAATGGCTGCTATTTATGTAAATCAGACAATGAATTATTTTACAACACAAAATCAAAACACACACTCTCTTTCTTTCTCTCTCTCTCCCTATATGTCTCTATCTCTCTCTCCTTCTCACAGACACATATTTAAACATTTGAAACCGAAAACACACTTGAATTCTTGTTTACACAAACAGACACACACCTACTTGAATTTATAACAAAGCGGTGTCCCACTATTACCCTACATACAAAACAATACACCCACTTTAATCAAAACTCTATTGTAACTTCAACCCTAAACTTCAACCCATATTGTCACTTATACGGGCCCTCAAAGTTGTGGGGCCCATACAAAGGTCCCCACAAGTGTCCATAGGTCACTGGCTAAAGGTTAAGGCCATCCACTCAAATTAATCACTAACATAATACCCCCGTGATTTTTTAAATTCTGTAAAACGTATGTCTACAGTGTTCATAAAATATTCTATTTTTTTGGTTCATTATGAAGAATATGAACCTTCAACCAAAATGTATCTGTTTTGAGATTAAAGAACATATTATCATAGTGATATTGCAATCAGAAAACTCGGAAATGGCAGCAACACAAATTGATATAAACATAAAAGACCTTTACATCTCATGCTGACAACTCCAAGATTCACTGAGAACACACACGCTGTCAGATTACACACACACACACACACACACACACACACAATCACTCGCTCATTCACTCTATTTAGTTTTCACACTGGCCTGCCACAAACCATCCATTGTCTGGTCATTTCCTCTTCACAGAATAGTCTATGTGAGTTCTGCATTAATCTGTTAATGATGTCAAGCTTTCCGATTCCAATCATTTTATTAAACACTCTTTCTGTCTATAAATAACTCTGCTCTTCCTCTTCGTCTCCATCTGCAGTGTGGCGTTGCAGATGGCGAAGGCTTTCTGAGCCTGTGGCAAGTCAATCAGACTTCTTCAAACCCCAAACCCTACTTGGTAAGTTACATATGTTTAAGCTTATAACATGTTAAGCCTGAAACATTGACCACTGTAAATTAAAGATTGAATAAAAATTGATTTGACACACACAGTTTTACACAATACAATGTGCTGTTAGATTTTTTGTTCATGTATTTTGATTACATCTTGTATATACTCATATTAGATGTATAATATGTAGTATATATTGAATCAAAATGGAATAAAACTTCAAAATAAAAAATCCATGCAACCTAAGAGACCTAACTAGTGTGAAGATGACCCACAGTGACCCCTTATCTGACCCCGTCTTGAACTCTTCAGGACAGTGTGCGTTCTTAATAATAAAAGTCATGCGTGTGTGTGTGTGTGTGTGTGTGTGTGTGTGTGTGTCTCACAGAGCTGGCAGTGCCACAGTAAAAGCTGCGGGGACTTTGCCTTCATCACGTCCTCCAGTCTGATCGCGACAGCCGGACAGTCCAACGACGGCAGGTCAGTGTCATGACCCAAACAGTAGCACATTTGTGTATTAATAGATATGAGGTTTGATGTTCTGTTTTCCTTTTCTCCTCAGGAATGTTTGTTTATGGGACACTTTGGTCTCCCCCAATAACACTATGATACATGGTAAGGTTTGGTTTTATCTGCCTTCTAAATTCTTTTTTAAAAATAAGACCTATTTTATTTCACAACAGAGAACAGTTCTCCGTCGCTTTAATAATCAGAAGGTGACGTAGAATAAAAATCCTTGAGCAGAAGATGAATATATTCATACATCGATTAACTTCAGCATTGCCAACCTGGAGACAGCATGATAAAGAAAGGGGTGGATGAATGAAGAGAGTGGAAGAAAGAAAGGGCAAAAGTAAAGAGAGAGACAGAGAAATAAGTAGAAATAGAATGATGCGTGAAAGAGAGAAGAGTGTGAGTTAATTTTCTTACACAGTATTTACTTACATAAGTACAAAATTTCTTACAAAAGTAACACAGTATTTTACTTTCAACCGTAAATATTCCATAAACAATTGAGTAAATCACATGATTAATGAAATCACAGGGTGAATAAACTTTAATTGACTCCCAGCAAATCTACGATCAAATCAACGATGCCCACAAATAAGTGTTGTGACGATTCAGTTTGGTTCATCTGGCTTGTGTTCCCAGCGTTCCAGTGTCATGAGAACGGGGCGACGGTTCTTCAGTACGCCCCAAAGCAGCAGCTGATCATCACAGGCGGCCGCAAGGGATTCGTCTGTATTTTTGACCTCCGTCAGAGGCAGTTGCTCCACACCTTCCAGGCCCATGATTCCGCCGTCAAAGCTCTGGCCATGGACCCCAGCGAGGACTTCTTCATCACTGGATCGGCTGAGGGGAACATGAAGGTGACTGTGCACCACCAATAGCTTTTTTTTGGCTCTTTCTTAGAAGAGCAAATGAGTAGCTTGCATGTCTCTTGCATGATTTTTTTTCAAGTTCCAGTTCATTTTTTATAGTTGTTTTCTCAGTCTAAGTCAATGCCGCAAAGTTTTGAAACCTTAAGGCGAAAGCACAAATACGTTTACATAAACCTGTCATGTTGTAACAAGATAATGAGAAAATGAGACAATAGGTGTTTAAATAAGGTAACTAAGTGTCTCAGAGTATACTAACAGAGTGTACTAACCGTCACAGAGTATAATATTTGTCACAATGACTTCGGCTACATTTTTTTTAACCTATTTATCATTCCCTACCTGGGAGGCGCTGTTGTTGGCAGTTATAGGGACTAATGGAAGAGATTCTTTCCATTAGTGGAGTCTCTTGATGTGTATAAGTTGTTCATTTGTTTAACGGGTCTTCGGGGCTCATGCTGCAGTGATTATTACTTTTATGCACATTAATGTTGTTAGTTTCAATGCTCTTTGACAGCGTGGCAAGCCCTAAAAGACACAGGATGTGATAGAGCAGTTGGTCACACATATATATCACCTGTATAACAGTGGCCTTCTAATGGAAAGTTTCCTTCTAATTTTCAACCCTCTTATTGTAGGAAGTATCTCCCTCGAATCTAAACTCAGAACTTCAAAGATGTTCCACAAGAGCTTCCAAAGACGTTCCTCAGTGGTGTTGACTTCAGCTCTGCTTGTGTTTCAGGTGTGGAAGTTAGCGGGTCACGGCCTGATGCACTCCTTCAGCACCGAACACGCTAAGCAGTCCATCTTCCGGAACATTGGCGCTGGCGTGATGCAGATCGAGACCTCGCCAGCCAACCGGATCTTCACCTGCGGAGCGGACGGGACCATCAAGATGAGGGTGCTTCCCGATCGCTACAACATTCCTGCCAGTATATTCCAGATCCTCTAACACGCCTCCTTAGCTGTGAGTGGTCAGTCTTGCTCTTCAATGAAACAATAACCCCGCCCCTTGGAAGGTGCTGGAAGCTAGGGTTCTGAGGTGGGATGGCATCACTCCCGGAGACGTGTGGGTAGTATGCATGAGCTATTTGAGTCATCGCACTCCATTCCCAGGTTTGTCGGTCGTGCTCGTAGAAGTGCTCAGAGCTGCGTTATTATAAGTGTGAGTGTGTGTGTGTGTGTGTGAGTGTGTGTGTCTTCCTTTTGTGCCCATTTTAGCATCCAAACTTACCAGCGCTGTGCTTCTGCTCTCAGTTGTTGGGTTTTGTTTCTACTGTATGGCTTCTCCCTGGCTGCTAATGTATTTGCGGAGTGTAAAATGGCACGACACCCTGATGGTCCAGCTGTGACCCCAGAGAACTAAACCCACACACACACACACACACACACACACACACACACAAAGCTGTTTCAACACACTTTTCTGTCACATTCCACATAAGATGATGATGAGGATGAAGATAATGGTAGTGATTATGACGAGGATGATGATAATGGTAATGATGAGGTTGATGATGATGATGATGATGATGATAAAGAAGAAGATGACGATGATAATGGCACAACATCTCACGCTTGTGAACTTCCTCCTGTAATTGATAATATCGGATTGCTTGCTTGTTTGTTTGTTTGTTTGTTTGTTTGTTTGTTTTTGTTTATATTGCAGATCGTTGTCTTTTGTTGAACTTTAGGAATGTAAAGTATGTTTAGATGTCTGGGGCAAAGTGCAACACCAAGTTAGACGTGTTTTATTTATTTCTCTTTTCTTTATTTATTTATTTCTTTGCCATTTTACGTTTTATCTATTTCAAATATTTGCACTCCTATCCGGGAAAATATGAATTATGACAAGTGGGATAAAAAGCTATAATAAAGGAAACTGTTATTTACAAATGAATGTCTGGATGTGTGTGGCAGAGTTGTGAAAAGTTACATATGTACACGCGCACACACACACACACACACACACACACACACACACACGCACGCACACACATGCGTATATACAGTGTGTGTCTGTGTGTATATATGATATATAAGACTGTACAAACACTATAATGCTTTTATTTTTGGGATTGGGATTTCCCTGCTGTACTTGTGGAATATTTTCGGTTTGCTGGACGTGATCTATTTTTTCAATCATCTTTGTGTTGGTGTCTGGTTTGCTGGCATCGTGTAAACTGTTTGTACTTCGGTGTTGAAGCGATGGTCTGATATGTAATTCTTGAACAGTCTGATCCGTCTGCGTGTGAGAAGCAAACCCCAAAACACTGGCTGATCTTCACTAAAGAACAGGGCGTTCTGTCACCGTCAACGTTTTACCTTTGTAAGTTAAATAAATTCTTTTTATTTGGAAAAATGGTTTGGTTCTTGCTGTTTTTTACACACACACACACACACACACACACACACACACACACACACACACATGCTACATGCATGAAGTTACGTTTATGGAACTTGGCAACTATATTGGCAAAAACAAAACCGTTTCAATGTTTTTAACAATGTCTAATGCAGTTAAAGTAAATTTCTACAATGACATGCTAAATGCTACACTGACATGTCAATTAAAGTATTTACAGTTAAATCACTGTAGTTTCTGTATTCACTGTTCATATGTTTTATACTTGCATGTGCCATAGAATTTAAAATTTTGAGTTTTCAATCAAAACTTATTTTATTATATTTTATATAACAACAATACATATAGTGTTGTTATATTTTTGTATGTATAACAATACACATTTTTGTGGCTGGTTTATGTAGATTTGTAAATTTTAGTTCCCTTTACCGTCAGTTCTCGATGAGGATGTTCTTCATTCGGGAAACCGAGGTTACGCAAATAACCAAGACAATTTTAATATACCATTTTATTCAACACATATTTTTAACGTGCTTCCTTTTTTTGATTTAACTTCCGATTCTGTGTCACTGGGAGCAGTAGCCAATCCCAGCAACTCTGGCCCTGTAGGCGGGACACACACTCTGGATGGGTGGCCGACCAATCACAGAGCAGGACACACACATCACACTCACGATGAGCAGTTTGACTTCAGCTTTTCCTGTTTTTAGACAGTGGGAGGAAACCAGAGACCCAGAGAACATGCAAACAATCTGTTTGACCAAGAAATGTAACAACAACCATGCAAATGCTGAAACAATTTAGAAGAACAGATATCTAACAAAATCACCTGAAACAATGGAGATGATTAGATATCTAACGAAATCTGTAAATTTCAACTTCAGACTTTATGAAAGACAACGGCAGGTAACGTTAATGCAAAAACTGGCACGCAAGTTAATCCCAAGATTCAACAAAAAAAAAAAAAAAAAAAACCAAAGCCGATCTTTCATTTCCCTATTCATCTGTGAGAAAACTGACTTGGAGGGACTTGACGTAGCTGTTGTCCCACACGTAGAGGTGCTTGTCTCTGGGATTGTAGGAGATCATGGACAGAACCCCATCAGGAGCCCTGAGATCCAGACTCACACTGATGGGCTTCTCCTTCAGCAGGTGGAAGGCGAACGTAACCCTGGTGTCTTTGGAGTCTGTGACGTACAGGACACCGCAGGCGATGAATGCGTTCCCGGCCTTGGTCCTGGGATAGCTGGTGTTGATGTAAGAGCTGATGGAGAATGTCTTGTTGTCCACACGGGCCACCATGATGCTATCGTCGAGGCTGGAGGCGAAGATGATCCACATGCCGTTCTCATCCTCGGCCAGTTTGAAGTAGGTCTTTGAGTTCTCCAGAAGGTAGGAGCGATTGTGATGCAGAGCGTTCTCAATGCTTAAGGTGTGTAAGATCTTTGTTTGCAGGTCAAACCTGAAAAAATGTAATGGAGTGTATAAATAAAATAGGAGTTGATTGATATTGGTGTAAATCTATCGTTGCCTTATGTGTCCACTTGATTCTGGTTAATTGGGCCAACATAATTCTTATGACATTAGAATGATGGTGTTCACTTATTAGGGAGAACATTCTGCTTAAATAGGACAAAGAACTTCAGATGAAAAGAAGCAGACGATGTATTTGTAATGCTGTCTAGTAAGTGAACATGGAGGTATCTGGAATCTGTTTACTATGTGCAGTCATCACGTCATAAAGACATATTGGTGTTATAAGTCTCATCTAATTTTGGTGAACACAAAACTATAATCCAGATTATTTTGGACAAATTGATCCAGTCTCATTGTGTCCAGATAAACTGGAAACGGCTATGTACAAAGCTTTGCTTGTCACTTTGAACAAGGACAAAGATGTAAAACACAAAAGAAACACAATTTCTGAATGGTGAGAACAACATATAGAATCTATACCATTTGATCATATCCTATCCTAGCCTTCCTTGTCTTAGCCAAGCTAATCCTATCATATACTTTTCTGTCCTGTCCTACCCTAGCCTAGACAAACCAATCATATTCTTTCCTGTCCTGTCCTAGCTTAGCCTAACCTATCCTATTAGCATATTCCGTCTTAGCCTAGCCAATCCTACCCTATCCTTTCTTGTCCTATCCTAGCCAAGCCAAGCCAAACCCAACCTACCTGACCCAAACCAATCCAACCCAACCAAGCCCATCCTATCCCAGCCTAACCTAACCTAACCTAGCTGATCCAAGATGATCCTAGCCTATTCAATCCAGTCTTGGATTTAAATAATTTGTAGAGAGGTTTGTTTTATTTTTTTCCAAACTAAACCTCATCAATCTATTCTTTCCTCATTTTTTCTATCCACTCTTTCATAATTCCGCATGTAATTCTTTTCTAAGGGTTTCGAGTTTGAGAGGCATTTTCAATGATTCAGACTCCATATTTTTAAGTCCTAGCTTAGTCCCAATTCAAGTCCTAGCGCTGCAGTGTGACAGTCCTTAATTCCACAAAAGCCGACGCCTGCTATGTAAAGCACAGAGATACTGAATAAATACATTCCTCTCCCCAGACCTTTCCAAAGACACTTTTTGTCTTTTCATTGCGTTAATATGAGCAATCAATCACCAAATCACTCAAATGAGAAGTAACCGCATCTAAAGACCGGAAAAGACAGGATTATTTTCGTCTTTGAAAGCCCTTTCCAACTAGATCAGGGGTCCTCAATTATAAACTGAAGGGTCCACTTACGAAATTTCCGTTCAGTCTGGGTCCGGAAAAATATCGGTCAAGTTGCAATATGAACTGATTGTGAATGGCACCTATCCGTTATAGAAACAACATGTATGGTCATCTCTCGATTCTAGAATCTGTGTCACTACTCATAAATGTAATCCTCCTTGTGTGAGGTTTTGTAAGACCCAAAACATCTTCATAAATCTGAACACATATGTTCACCTCCCTTTCTTCATCAAACAATCTGAGAAAGATCATAAATTGTAAATATCTTTTGAGTCCCCTTAAACAGAGACAGTCACCACTTCACTCACACAACTCATTGACTATTTCAGCATTAAGAAAGGTGTCTTTGTTGTCCCAGGACATGTGAGACGTTCGTTGCCTGTGTGTGTGTTTGTGTGTGTTGTGTGTGTGTGTGTGCGTGTGCGTGCGTGCGTGGAGGGTAATTTGTTCAAATTGTGCGTGCTGGATTAATAATGGCATTATTTGGATTAATAATAATTATTAATGGCATTTCACGATCACTTTTGACGATCGCGACGTCTCGTTGCAGATATTAAACACATTTGTTCCTGCTTCGCGCGGATGCATATTATTCTGTCCACTCACTCTTAAACTCACAGTTTAAGTCAGCTTTTCTTTTCTAATCGACGGCCAGCTTGAGCTCGCCATATTCTTTAGGTTAAAAAATATCTCGATTTACGCAAACGACAGAGCGGCCGTTCGCCTGGCTCTGGCTACCCTGAAGACCTGAGCGACTGCGCGGCGCCGCGGCCGTGTTCTAAAGTAACTGAATGCCGCCAGAGCGCTAACAGATGACGTAGTTGTCACGTTGCTCTTACAGCGGCTGTGATTGGACAAATCCCGCAGCTAAAACGAGTACAATCATTCAAGATAAATTATATACATTTATACATAGATTCGTTTGCGTTGGTGCGTGTGTGTGAATGAACAATGCAGAATAAAAATAGCGTGACCACTGAAAACGCCTTTGGATTTTGATCACAAGAGTATAGCATGTTGGTTTTGCCGTCGGTCCAAAAGTAAACGCGTCAGGGTCCGGATGCGGACCGGAGTCCGCCTATTGAGTACCCCTGAACTAGATGTTCCACTTCACTGAGTACATGGCTTGCCTCGCAACCAGAGAAGCATTTGTTGGGCACTGTGTATTAAGGCTGCCCACTGCTCCGGGTTTGTGTGTGTTCACTTCACTGGAGGGTTAAATGCTGAACACAAGGTTCAGGCTTGGTTGAGCCTTACAAAACCACACCTGTACAAGTATTTGAGTAAATGGATTTTGTTACTTTACTTATGTTTTTTGTTACTTTGTACTTGTACTGAGTATCAAAAATAAAACCAACTTTTACTCTCAACTCCACTACATTTGTGATTGAATAGTCGTACGCTTTTCTCCACTACATTTACTCCACTATACTTTCCGGAATTGTGCACGACAAGCCGAAATCGATTTATAACGCAGTTTTTTTTTGGGGGGGGCCCAAAAAGGCAATAATGGATGGCAATAATGGATGAGGCAATAATGGAATCTATTCATCAGCTAATACACGTGATCACGCTTTAAACACGTAATCTAAATAAAATTTTTTGAATAAATTATTATTGATTGAACTTTTAAAAAAATTGAGGTGTTAAATTTTGTTTCTATATTAGAAAACAAAACCTCACGAATAGTGTTTGTTTTCACATTTTGTAGTGGGTTATTTGTGTGCCTAAATTCAGTGCAAGTGAAAGACTCAAGTTCTTTTCAAATTGGATACTTCGCTACTTAGACTCGACTCTGAAATAGTTTTTTTGTTACTTGTAATGGAGTCATTTTTACAACAATTATCTATACCTTTACTCAAGTATGGCTGTCTTTACACCCCTGCACATCGACCTTCTGTAATATTCTCTATGTTTCTGCAGAAGATGTTTTGATTTGAAGCAGCTCGTACTTTGCAATATTGGAGGTTCCGGCGATATGGTACATTATGGAGCGGTTGTGAACAGCGTGTCCACAGCCTTGGAAAAACCTCTTGAGGTCGATGGATTGGCTGCTGCTGTTCTGGAAGGCTGCGATGCTGTTGTATTCCTTCATGACTCGACCTGAAAATCCACAAATGTTGTAGATGAAAGCGAGAAAAACAAGCTTTTGAATGCACAGTGGTAGATGATGTTCTGAGACATCCAGCCAAAATTCATCATTTTTCATAGATAAGACTTAGTGTTGTAGCTTAAATACTAGTTTTAATATATTTTTTACGTGGCGCCTTCAAACCTGAGAAATGTTCTGCAACCCAGATCTTCTCATCATTGTGAGCGGCAGTGTCCATCATCCACGCTCCGAACGTGCTGCTCATTTTCATTAAATGTCGCGGGTTCAGCACTGATTTTATGACGCAGTCTGAAAATAGACAAAATTATAGTTGCTTAAATTATTCAGTTGCTTAAATGGTATAACCAGTGCATATTAACTTAGCCTGATACCATTTTTCTTCAAAGATGCCATTTTCTGATTGACGGTCTCATCGTTTGGGACAGAATTTAAGTGACCTAAAAATTGAGGATGACATCAGGGTATTGTACAATAAAAAAAAAAATGGGCACAAAAAATAGAAAAAAAAAATAACTAGAACTTAAATGTTTTTCTTGTCCATTTATTTTGTTATTTGTTATTTATTTTGTTTCTTGTCCAACATATTTTTTATTATTACTGAACTTTTTCCCAACTCACCCACAGACTCTTTGGCCATATTTATATTTGAGCGGTGATTCCTGTGTCTGGGCGGCCCCTGAGGTCCAGGAGGTCCTGGAGGACCAGGTGGTCCGGGGAGACCAGGAGGTCCTACTGGACCTGGTGGGCCTGCAGATTGAAAAGGAAATGATTATACTTCCTTTAGTCATTATTTCAATTTTAGAAGAGCGTAAACATGCGATATAAATGTACTGCACAACTTAAAAATGATTTCAAAAGCAAACTTTTTACCTTCTATAATGACATCATTTGATGGTTCTCCTGGCTCTCCAGGGGGTCCTGGGGGTCCGGGATACCCCTGTTCTCCTTTTTCCCCAGGCTCCCCCTCCTGACCTGGAGGACCTTGACATCGTTAAAAAATAAATGACTACAATTTGGCCAGAATTTAATCGAGTTAAAGTTTACAGAACAAACAAAATACATTACAGAAAGCACAACGTTCCGTTTATATTAATAATTCAAGCAGTGACGGCTTCTTCTGGAATGTATGTGGGATCTGGAACAGTCGCTCAGTGTGACTGTCGCATTCATGAGCTTTTTCTACGCACTGTTGGTTCCCAATGCCGCTTGAGAAATAATTATCAGAGATGGATCAATCTTTATTATGATAAATGTAAAAATAAAAAACAATTGTGCTAATTAGATGTTTAAAGCTATAAAGTATATTGCTAATTGCTACTTTTCTTGTTTTATTTGCTGTTCAATGTAATTTTGTTATGTGATATTTTATCGTGTGTGTGTGTATGTGTGTGTGTCTGTGTGTGTGTGTGTGTGTGTGTGTGTGTGTGTGTGTGTGTGTGTAAGGAATATTCCCTGCTGACCTCTTTTGCCACGTTTTCCCTGGGTTCCGGGTTCTCCTGGCAGTCCCGGAATTCCATCAGTTCCAATTGTTCCTGGCATTCCTTCCAAACCCGGCAAGCCTAGAGTTTGAGAATCAGTTTGTGATCAGACTGCCTGTCTGGTCTGATCAGCATAATTATATTCTACAGTCGTTTTTAATTGGACAATCTACTGTCTTATCAAGTCTGAAGATCAGACCTGGCTATTACAGATCTAAAAGAAAATCACAGAATCAAACCTGGAATTCTTTTGGAAATGTAATACGTTCAAATTTAATAAGTTCCAATAAGCAGCAGAAAGACGACACGGTCTAGAAAAACATCTCTGTGAGCAAAAAATAAAAGCGAATAATGTTTAATTCATTTGTACCTGGCATTCCTGGTGGTCCCGGGGGTCCTAAAATTAAAAGAATCAAAGTTTAACATAAAAAAAATAAGATGTAGATGATGTGGAAGATGTGAAAAGCTATGTTGTACATACACACCTGTCAGACAGACTCCTTTACTGCTGTTACAGATGTCCAGCAACACCTTTACCTGAAGCATCACATTCACAAATCAACTTCCCATGTAGCTTAAAGCAATAATATGTTTTGTGTTATTAGAACTGCTGGAGCGATTGTCATAATAATAACATATTCATTGCCACAATAGTAGTAAAAAATATAAACTTTTTTATTTGATTATAGTAAGATTTCCTTGCAACCAACATCAAAATGAATTTTTCTTTAGGATCAAATTCTAGTTCTGGATTGATCATTTTCAGGAATTTATTGGCTCATCTTGAATTGCATACACAATCTGCTAGGGGAAAACGCCAGTCCCACGATCAGCAAGCTAGAGAATTTCAAGAAACAGTAAAATAAACCGTTATGGAACACGCAAATGTGTATCGTTCAAAAGAGCTGCAGGAAAATGAACATTCCCACTCAAACACCACAACAAACAACAAGATAAATGAGTTTAATGATATGCGTGTGTGTATACAATACACATATACACATGCACATATATAAAAACAATATATTTTTTTTATGTTTATATTATATTTAAATGATTTATCTTAAAGTCCCAATTTGCACACATTTGTGCTGCTTTATTGTGTCAAAATGGTCATAGTCACCTGTATATGTACTGTTAAAATTACTAAAATTTACTACTAAAATTTACTTTTTGCTTCAACCAATAAGATCAAACTATTCAATAATAAAGATTCATTTACAGCTAAACCTAAATGCAAACAAACGTCAGTTTTAGATGTGCTGGTCCCCAAAATTGACGTCGAAATTTGAGCCAAATGAGCCAAAACGTATTGTTTTTTTTTTTTTTTCTCATTCATGAACATGAAAAAATCAAACAGCAGTTATTGTGTTCTTACGGGCACCATGGAGTAGGTCATCATCATCATCATCCCGTCCTGATCCTGGGCTCTGTGCTGGTAGACTGGCGACTGCTGCGGCTGGAACTGGACGTTGCTGAAGACGTCCTCGTCCACGCTGCCCTCGTGCTCCTCCAGGGGCCGCGCCCCTCGGTGCTGCCGGCTCCGTCTGTCTGTGGACTGGTACTGGGACGCCTCCTCTCCGTTCACCTGTGCCATAAACTCCACCACAGAACTCTGGGAGACCTCCATCATCTTCCTCTCCAGCTCCGTCAGGTGAGTCCACGTCTCCCTCTGCTGAACCAGGAGCAGAACCAGACCTGCCGTGTTGATCAGGGCCACCAGACACACACTGTACAGAAGCCATCGCATCTGCCAGGGCATGGGACCACCGCAGGGTCTGAAGCCCCCTGTCCTTCTCAACTCGCCCAGTGGATCCAGCATGGTAAGCTCCAGAACCTGGAAGAAGCCCTCTGGAAGAAGCGTAGAGACCACTGGAGTGTGTGTGTGTGTGTGTGTGTGTGTGTGAGGCGGGGTCTTTGTGCCGGACTGGAGATGAATCCCCCTCTGTGCGGTCACCTGATTTATATGCAGTAGACTCCATTCTTCAACATGGCCGTGGGCTGACCATCAGAATCTACATCAACATCCACAGCCACTCATGTGAAAGAAATCCACACATGAAGATATCTACAGTCACAACCTATCTAATAGAAAGGGACGTGTTGCGTTATTCCTTCTCAGATAGTGCTGCGTACGAGAATTGAATTCCATTTTTGTAATAACTTTCTTTTATCTTCAGATGCTTCGTGCGGGAAAAGTACAATTGTAAAGGTTTAAAAGACTGTAAAGATGTAAAGATTATTGTCTGTCTGTTTGTCTGACTGTCTAACTGTCTTTCTGTTTTTTTGTTTGTTGGTTGTTCAGTTAGTTAGTTAGTTAGTTTGTCGGTCAGTTGTTCAGTCTGCCTGTCCATCAGTTTGTCTATCTCTCTCTCTGTCTGTCTGTCTGTCTGTCTGTCTATTCAACTTTCTGTCTTTCTATCTGTCTGTCATTCTGAGTGTCAGTTTGTCTGTCTGTAAGTTTGTTTATTGATCAGTTGTTCAGTCTGTCTGTCTGTCACACTGCAAAAATGCACCTGAAAAAAAAGAAAAAAAAAAAAAGAATTGACTTAAAAAAAAACTTAAATCAATTATCTGCCAACAGGGTGAGAAAATTTTACTTGATAAAACAGCTTGAAACATCCTATTTTATTGAAACAAGCAAATTAATCTTTCACTCTTAATTCTAAGATAGTTAATTTATCTTGTAGGAAAATAACAAGATTTATTGTGTAATTTTAAGATTTTTTGGCTTTTTCTCTTGATCAGAATTTCACTCTTTCTGTCTGTCTGAGGGTCAGTTTCAGTTCAGTCTCTCTGTCTTTCTGTCTGTCTGTCAGTTTGTCTGTCGGTCAGTTGTTCAGTCTTTATGTCAGTTTTTAATTCAGTCTGTCTTTTAGTTGATTGTTCAGCTTGTTCTTCAGTCTTTCATTCAGTCTGTCTATCAGCTTGTCTGTCTGTCTGTCTGTCTGTCTGTCTTTCTTTCAGTCGTCTGTCTGTCTTTATCTGTCTGTGAGAGTGAATGTCTGTGGTCAGAGGATGAGCTGAGAGTGTCAGACTGAGTGAGTGACCCACTTCTTCTGCTGCTTTAATCTCCTCTCGCTCTTCTCTCGTCTCATCAGGAGCCTATCGCCTGTTCCAGGGTGAAATGTTCTGTGAGCAAACATATCTGTATATCTTGTTTTAATTCCAGACCAGACCGCTGATAACTGCTGTAAGTGGAAGTGGAGGTCTGTTGTGTTGGGTGGTCCGCCCTGCAGTTGTAGGTCATTGCATAATAAAGCAGACATGCTGGATGGTTGAGCAGACACGCAAGAGCCCTGCATGTGTGTGTGTGTGTGTGTGTGTGTGTGTGTGTGTGTGCAGCTCTTACGCCTTTACTTGACAAAACTTGAGAAAATTACTTTACGTACAAAAAATGACTAATGGAAAAAATTACACTAATCAGCTCTAGAAAGGCTTATTTAGAAAGTAACTTATTTTAGGAAAAGGTTGAAACTAATAATTCATTCGTTCGATTCGATTTTTTATTTTTTGGCGCCTTTTATGACACTCAAGGTCGCCTTACATGACACACAACATTCACACACACACCAATTGCTAATATTTTATAGTTATGCCTATATTAATCTTTTTATGCTGTACGTGTTAAATTATACAATATACATACGATGTGTGTGTGTGTGTGTGTGTGTGTGTGTGTGTGTGTGTGTGTGTGTATATATATATATACGTATATAGATATATATTTTTGTGTACACACGTATTTGCATATTATATAACATATACAGTATTTTCCAGTTAGTTTGGGGAGCAGTTTTAATTTTCTCGATGAATAAATACCAATTAAATATTTTTTGACATATTCTCAATAGTTTAACATTAGTGAGTTGTGATCTTAAATAACATTTTAGATATTTGTGCCAAATTATATTAGCTAAATTATAATTATGCAATAATTATTATATTATAAAATCAAAATAACAACAAATAAAGTATATTCTTGTACAACAACTGTACATTAGTACTTTTGTTATTATTAAGGCAATTGACATGTACCATATACAGTGTATGCTGCGTGTTATTTGAGTATTAGTAAGTGTAATATTTGACGCATTTATAAAAAGCTTACAATTAATTACACTTGTGTTTTTTGATTGACAGAGTAACTAATGCTGTTTAAAAAAATGTATTACTCAAACATCATGTTTTTTCAACACAATGGAAGTGTTTGATGGTATTGGAAGAGAAACCAGAAGCCACCAACAGACCTGGAAATGGCCTATAAATCTAGATGTCCACAGATTCTTTTCTTCTTCTCTCCATCCCACAGTTCTGCCACAAGGAACAAACAACCTTTTTTGAAAGAATGTGAAACTCCAGGATGATAAAGGCTGCATTCAAGCGACAGCATATTAAAGTGAAATGGTTTTCAATGTGCCGAGGGACATTATGTTCTTCAGTGAATTCCTCAATCTGAACTCCTCTAAACGGACAAGTAGAATCCACAGAAGCGTAGAACAAGTGCATGCACAATGTTCAAAAATACATTTTCAAAGATTTAAAAAAAATCTATAACCCACTATTTTTTGTTTCTGTGTTTTTCGAAGGAAGATCAATGTTATTTAACCATCCAATAAAGGATCATCTAAGGAATCTTTTCAAAAATGTACAAAAGAAATTCAATAAGGGAATCTTAGAAGTGAAAACATGTTTGGACCCATCACTGAGCCTTGTGGAGCATAATGTTTGACATCATTGTAGAAAAGAAATAAAGCTTCAAAATAATATATTCAAAGTGGAAACTGCCAGACAAATAGGACATTTTCTAGATCTTTCTTACGTGTTATTGGTGAAATTAATGTAAAGGTCAATGTATGTATTTGATGTAAAGCTCTTTAAGAAGCGTGAGACGTTCATTTAAAGAAGAAAACTATTTGTTTCTATGAATGATGAGACAGGGTAAGCAAATCCCAACCGTTATGAATCAAGAATTCACTGGTGAAATAGTAAATTTTCTCACTTGTATGTAAATGACACGCCACATCTGCACTCTGAAGATGCCTGTGGAAATTCTTTGCTATGAAAGTGGGAGTTTAGTGAATTCACAACGTCTGTGTGACTAATAAAACAGACAAACTGAAGACACACAAAAAGCTTTTGTCTTCATAACAAGCTGTTTTGTTACCAAACAAATAAGGAATATCCTTAAATATATCATTAATAGTTTTGACTTTCAAGAGAGCATGAATTTTCACTTTTCAAGTTGGTTAAAGATTTTGTCAGTAAAACACTTTGTTAATTAAGTGTATTATTTTTTTTTTTACTATAACTGGTGAATGACTCAGAATTATATGGTTTTTCTATCATTTTTAAGTATTTTTTTAAATGACAATTTTTTAATGACAAAATGTTTTAGAATTGTTTGCTTGTTTGAACGATTTTGATTATTAATATCTTAAACAATCATTATAATGAGAAAATTATTATGCAACCACACCAAAATAAAAAACAAAACGGAATAAAAAAGTTTTTAAAAACATTAAAAAGACCAGAAAGATCATATGGACTCATACTGTATAGAATAGATGGAGAACGCAAATGGACCCATTACTGAGCCTTGTGGAACTCATAATTTATTGAACAATGTATTACATTTATGTTTTGTGTTATTGGTGCCGCACTTTTTGTGTTATTGGTGCCGGTTATTAAATATGCACTTTTCGCACAGTGAAAAAAAAAAAGCTGAATTTCTCCACTAAGATTTTTGGTTCTTTGAAGGTTCTTCTGAACAGGACAAGGCCACCGCACTGAAGTGTTTGAAGAAATCTCCCGTCCAGCTGAGGCTTTGAGTGCCGTCGTGATGTTTTGTAAACTCTGTGTGGGGCTGATGCTGAAGGACACCATGAGCTCAAGGTTACATCAGCTTTTTATTTTGACTTTCAATTCATCCGGATCCAGTCCCAAGCTGCTTCTCCCATATAAAACGCAGAGGTTTCTGCTGCTGGACGCAAAGAGACTGTGACCCGCCTCCATCAGCTCTCATGGCGGCCGAGCTGCTCCAGTCCTGCGGGATGAAGTCGGTGGATCTGGTGGAAGCCACGGTGGAGCTTTTGATTCCTAGAGCCTCCAACAGCAGCGAGGGGACGCATGAGAACCTCTGTGGAGCCACGGTGACGCTGATGCTGATGCTCCTCTGCCTGCTGCTGCTCATCAGACACCATCACACCCACAGCTCCTGCCCGCCTGGTTAGTGACTCCTGCTCATGGCTTTATTCTCACCTACTATATAAGCCAGAACACATTTGTGCGTTTATTTGAATTTGTTAAATATTAATTTATTTATTTTAATATCGAGTACTGAAAAAAATGACTGATGTTAAGAACTTGTACTAATATTTAATTTTGATGAAGTAGATTCGAATTTGTTGATGCAATTAAAGGGAATAAAGAAAAATGTAGAACTATTATATTAGTAAGTATGCAATAAATAAATATGTATTGACCTTTTGCTTGTATTGTTTTTTTTTGTTTTTGTTGTTTATATTAATTACATCCTTGACAGTTTCATAAGACAAGATTTTAAATATCTTGTAATACATAATTTGAATAATAATAATAATAAATAACAATAACAGTGTTTATGATCTATTATTTGTATCGCTTGCTTTCAAATACATATTTAATTTTGGCCAAATTATTATTGTGTTTATACTGTATTCATGTAATGTATCTGTAACACTGCAGATGATTTAAATAGCTTTGACTACTAAAATACTTTTATATAACATGAAGGTCAATAAACATTAATATAAAGGTATTTTTAAAATAATGTTTTATTTGTTGTGTTTTTTACTAATTTTACTAATTATTTTGTGTTTATCATTACTATCATAATTATGCATTGAATATTGCATACTGTATATATAACAATATATCAATATACTAGTATACAGTATAAACATTTACTAGTATATTTAAATATGCATCATACATAAGCATGTACACATATGCATAATGATCAATATAGAAAGCACAGTTTGTCTCTAATCCAAAGAAACACAATGTCACACAACATGCAGTTTCTTTCACTAATGGGTGTGGTGTGGTGGTGCGGTCAGGCCCGTGTTTCCTCCTGGGTTTGGGTCCTCTCCTCTCTTACTGTCGGTTCATCTGGTCCGGGATTGGAACAGCCAGTAATTACTACAATGGAAAGTATGGAGACATAGTGCGTGTCTGGATCAATGGGGAGGAAACACTGGTGCTGAGCAGGTGAGTTCAGGTCACACACACACACACACACACACACACACACACACATACTCAGAAATCTCTATAAAGAGATATCTGAGTGTGTGTTTGTGTGTTGCTCACGACTCTTTGGAGATATCTGAGTGTTTATGTGTGTGTGTGTGTGTGTCACAGGCCGGCTGCTGTGTATCACGTGTTGAGACGGTCCCTGTACACCTCGCGCTTCGGGAGTAAACTGGGCCTGCAGTGTATCGGGATGCACGAGCAGGGCATCATATTCAACTCCAACGTCGTGCAGTGGAAGAAGATCCGGAATTTCTATGCTAAAGGTGTGTATTATTTTTATTTACTAACGAAAAATAATGTTATTTTTGTTATTATATGTGTTTGCAAATACAATCAGTTGTGTTAGCAAATGTCTGAAATTTACTATTCAGTTTAAAAATCTTACTATTAAAAGTGTGTAGTTATGATAACATGCTCAAATGTAGAGATAAACCAGAGATTGAATGTCTGGTGCTGTTGCTACCAATATAGTCCACCAGGAGGAGCTGTGGAGCAGGACTGTAACAATATGAAGCACAATATTAATATTTTCCATACATATAAACTATATAATTTTATATAAATAAATAATTTGATTGGAAATTATTATTTGAACCTGACAACACTTAAAATAATTTTTTTTAAATCATTAAATTACAATAAATATTATATTATTAAATACACATTTACAATTTTAGAATGTATATATTTGTTTTCTAAATTATATGTATTTTTCTCGGGTGTGTCAGCTCTTACTGGTCCAGGGCTTCAGAGGACGATGGAGATCTGCACTACATCCACAAACACACACCTGAAGGATCTGTCTCGACTGAGGGACACGTCAGGACAGGTGGACATCCTGAACCTGCTGCGGTGTATTGTAGTGGACATCTCCAACAGACTTTTCCTGGGCGTCCCGCTCAACGGTCAATATGATCACAACACAAAATATCGTATTTTTTATAATCTGTATGTTAGAATGAGTTTGTGTGGTCTTCTGCTTTAGAACACGACCTGCTTCAGAAGATCCAGAAGTATTTCGACACCTGGCAGACAGTGTTAATCAAACCAGACGTGTATTTCAAACTGGACTGGCTTCACAAAAAACACAAGCAAGAATCGTGAGTTACTAGGGCTCGTGTGTATGTGAAAAATCATTGAGAGAGAGAGAGAGAGAGAGAGAGAGAGAGAGAGAGAGAGAGAGAGAGAGAGAGAAAGGGTTATCTCTCTGATTATATTAGAGTACTATAGTGTTATATGTATATATTTATTTATATATATATATATATATAATAGTATAATATATAATAATATATAATAATAATATATAAAAATACATTATATAATAATAGTATTATGTGTTTTATAGGTACATTTTTGTTTGTTTTTAATATTTTAAAAAAAATAAAGTGGCAATTGAAACAAAAAGGCTTGGAGGCTGGACAAGAACGTCTATGTGTTTTTTAATGGTTTTTTTTAATTATATATCATTAATTTTAATCAATTGAGGTCATTATGCATTAAAATAATGTAATCATGGTTTTCATTCATCAAAGTCCTCACAATCTTCACTTCGTCTCGGGTGTTTCAGTCAGGAGCTGCAAGACGCCATTGAAGCTCTGATAGAGAAGAAGAAAGTTCTGTTGTCCCAGGCGGAGAAGCTGGATCATCTGGACTTCACCGCCGAGCTGATCTTTGCCCAGGTGAGTGTTGGACACGTGGAACGTCTGACTGATGAAGTGTTGGTGAAGTCTGTTGTGTGTGTGTGTGTGTGTAGAGCCACGGTGAGCTGAGCTCTGAGAACGTAAGGCAGTGTGTGCTGGAGATGGTCATCGCCGCTCCGGACACTCTCTCCATCAGTCTTTTCTTCATGCTCCTGCTGCTCAAGCAGAATCCAGACGTGGAGAGCAAGATCCTGCAGGAGATCCAGAGCGTCGTAGGTGTGCTGACACACTCTGGGTGGGTTTCTGCTGGTGCTGGAGGTCTGGCTTGTGTTGCAGGAAGCGGTTCTCTGGAGCACTCACATCTGGCCAGACTTCACGTGATGGAGAACTTCATCAACGAGGCGCTGCGATTCCACCCGGTGGTGGACTTCACCATGCGCAGGGCACTGGAGGACGACGTGATCGAAGGCTACCACGTGAAAAAAGGAACCAACATCATACTGAATGTCGGACGGATGCACAGATCGGAATTCTTCCCCAAACCCAACGAGTTCAGTCTAGACAATTTCCACAAAAATGTGAGTCTGGTTTTTGTTTGATCACGTTATTAAACAGATGTTGCTTCGCTCAAATCTGCTCCATCCGCTATAAATGCTATAGCTGATAAATAGCATCCAGTACCTTCAGCATCCTGCAGATGGCGATATTGCCTCATCCGTTCAAGAAATTAACCACGGTAGAAAAAGATGTCGACTTGACAATCACAATATAATGAATAATTCAATTACATAATTGTCCATTCAAATGTAAAGAGTACAAATACGCAATCAAAAAGTGTTGTCAAGTAGAGTAAAAGTGGCTTATATTTTTGAAACTCAGTACAAAGTAGCCAACAATACTCAAGTATAGTACCAAAGTCCATTTATACAATTACTTTACACCACTGGGCAGCATTAAATTATTTAACACTTCAAAAAGTAACTTTATCAGACAATGTTCTGCTTTTTATTTTGCTATTTATAAAAACTACAGTATATAAATAATCCAGTCAAATATAAAAAAAAATAGCTGGAAAAATGTACAATTCTGCCCTTAAGTGAAAATAAAAGAAATAAAACTGTTGCAGGTCTGCACTCGCTGACACCTCGAGCAATGTTTTAACCCTATGACTTTTGTCGTATATGGTGTTATAATTATTAAAGCAGGTCTCTCTAAAGTTTGGGGACCTTTTAGATTCATCCAAACTCATGGACTGTACTTCTTCTGTTCTACAACAGGTGCCGAGCCGCTTCTTTCAGCCTTTCGGTTCGGGTCCACGGTCCTGTGTGGGGAAACACATCGCCATGGTGATGATGAAGAGCATCCTCGTCACGCTTCTGTCGCGATTCTCCGTGTGTCCGGTACAAGGCTGCACCATAGAAAACATCCCACAAACCAACAATCTGTCCCAGCAGCCGGTGGAGTCGCACCCCACAGCCCTGAGTGTGCAGCTCATCCTGCGCAACGCCCTCTGAACCGCCTCCTCAAGCCCCGCCCACCTGTATTTATCTCACGCTCCCTTCTGCTTTAACATGTTTTATATGTTATCTTCATGGTCTATGTATGATGTTGTGTACAGGTTTATAAAATATATATTAATTCTATTTCTAAGCCTAATTTCTTTTCCGTTTCTGGGGCAAGGGGAGCGGGACACACCCTGAATAGGTGGCCAACCAATCACAGAGCAGGAGACATATTTTACATTGGTTATTATTTTTTCTAATTTGTGTAAAATGCCTAAAATTAGGCACAGTATAACAAAACAGTTCAGTTGAATTGGTTTACACTCCTGTACAGTGTTGAGGGATGTTGAATGAATCTGTTATTTTGAATCCATGAAGCTATTGGGTGCACAATTTAAACACTACATTCAAGTATAATGTCAATATATGGGACATATATTGTTTTTTTTTCTATAATGTTTTTTTAACATATATATGCATATTTTGCCAAAATAGCTTCTTATAAAGAGTAGAGAAGACACGATGATAGAAATATATGAACAATAACTATATTTCCATGTATCTAAATATTCAACTGGACATAATATAGAATACGCTTTATATGTATATTTGTCAGCGCTACTCCATCACTACTCCATCTTGCCACTTTTATGAAGGATGTATTTGGTAAATGTTAATACATGCAAATACCGTAAATATAATTGTATAATAAACCATGTAAAGTGTTTGTAAATGCCAACAGACAACTCCAGCATTAAACAAAGAACAGAGTATCTACTAACAGTGTGTGGGTTAAAGGGGCTTGCCAGGAGTGGTACTTGCTCCTCGGTTGTGGGTTCAATCTAAAAAAAACTTTATTATTAAGTATATAAACTATATTATTATTAAATTATATTAGTTATAAAATATATTATCAAAAAAAGCATTCTCAAAATAAAGTAATTATCACATTATCAAAATAATGAAATTATTGACCACATGTGTATTATGTGTTCTATTACAAAGACTCCAGCAGGGGGCAATGTCCGTTCACTTAAAAAAAAGCGGCTATCAAAAAATGTATCTGCCATTTGTGTGATATGATAAGTAGAAACGATTCTAAGGGCCCAAAAACTTTTGAGACCCCCAGAGACCATCATAGTTAATAACAACTGCAATAGCAGGACTGAAATTGCTAGCAAGGCCTGTAATTGTAATTGCTAGCAATGCCACTGCATGTCGGCTCAGCGCCTTTGGTTGCAAGTCCAGCTCCCTGACCACTAGGCCACCACTGATAAAGGTTCCAGATATGGAGCTGACATGCTTGTCGTGCGAACAAGAAGTAGCTCAACTCAACAGATGTTTGTGCATCTTCTGTGTGTAGTTGGCAGACAACTTACATATATGTCAGGCCCCAAATCCTCCATATGGGGTCCATAGACCCCTGAGCAACACACACACACACACACACACACACACACACACACACACACAAAACTCCATCTACAAATGTGTGGATTGAATCATGTGTCAACTTTTAAAGATGAGTGGATCTACACCGCAATTATCGTGGCGTATTGAAAATGTGTGACTTCATGTTGTTTTTTTGGTAAGAGGGAATTATGTGGTATTTTTTCCTCAATTTTAGAAAGAAATAATATGGACAAAAATTTGATGGATAAAAAAAATGCCATGGCTGCACCACTCCAGCACCAAAGGTGTCAGTAAAACAGCACTTGAATCCAGAAAGTAATGTATTGATTTGTAGTCAATACATTGGTAGTACTGTAAATTCTTAAAACAATGTACAATAAAAAAAATAAAACAACATGAAGTCACACATTTTCAATACGCCAAGATTCCGCATAGTTAGAACATTATTGAGACCCAGACATGAAGAGTTCACGAGCATCTGCCATGAAGAAGTGACAGCTGACCACACGTCTCTCAACCTGAGGGTCTTCAGCCCATCTGCCAGAACCCAGCCTGCTGAGAGCCACTGGCGTCAGACACACACACACACACACACACACACACACACACACACACACTCTCTCTCTCTTTCTAAGGTAACAGCCCATGAATAAGCAAAAAAAATAATAAATAAATAAATAAATAAAGAGAAAGAAGGAAAGAAAAAAACTTGCATTTCCTTTTATGGAATATTTATAGAATAAAACACTCCACTGGTCACAGAAAGTTGGCAACAAAAGAAAATATAGAATAGAATAAGAAGAAAAGAATGCACAAAACAATGCCCATAAAAAAAAAAAAAAAAAAAAAAATATTATATATATATATATATATATATATTATATATATATATATATGCAATACAACCAATTTACAGAAACACATTGGGAATTATTAGATTTAAAAAAAATATACAGTATATATATATACTTTAGTATAATATTTTATAGTATAATATTTATAGTATAGTATATTATAATATAATAGTCATATACTGTTCATTCAGTGCAGAAAAACAAATGAATTAAACTTGAACAAAATCAAACAAATGTATTTAGTTAATAAATACTATGTTTCTAACATGTTATACATTGTTTTATTGAGGAATTTTTACTATTGTACTAATACAACGTTTTAATGTTGTACAAATACTGTTGCATTTCAAAAGTGAAGGCAAACAAATAAACAAAACAAACAGGCTTTTGTTGTCAAACACAAACGTCCCTCCACTTACTGTATCTACTGTACTGAGAGAACTGAGCTACGTGCTTCACACCCAGACAAAGACGCAGGAAGAACAAAGATTCACACTGATAACAATCAAACATGTTTCTATCATGTCGTGGTCTGGTTTATCATTCCGATCTCTCCGACTATAAAGCTCCTCATATTCCCAATCCCAACCACCAGCATACAACCCATTTTCTGCCATCTTTGTTAATGTGCCCTGAACCATAACAGTCATGTGACTAATCATTTAGAAGCCATGACAAAACATTTTAACCGATAACACCACGAGCATCTACAGTCCCTCCAGTGGAATAAAGATCCTTTTTGTCCTCAAACAACGAAACCCACCAATACCCACGACAGTGCCCACCGTCCCAATGAAAGTTTCTATTCATGTTTTTAATCTGGACAGTCTGGTAAATACAAGCGCTTCTGTAACCCCATCACTCTCTCGTCCTTTTAAAATGCTCCTCTCATTAACTTCCTTCTAAAAGCACTTTCAACTCCATGGCTCACAGGCAGAGAACCCACTCGCCACTGGGAGAGTTTCCCTTCTTTTCATGTTTTTGTGGGCATTACAATGTGGAGGGTAGAATGTGGAGGAGGGACGGAAAGACGGAGCGAGGGAGGGAGATAGAGGAGGGGGGGGGGGCAGTCAGAGAGAGAGGGAGAAAGAAAGATGGAGTGAGATTTTAGGAGTTTGGGAAAGAGTGTGCGTGAAAGAGAGGGAAAAAGGTGGAGTAAGGAGAGTATGGAGAGAGACAGAGTGAAAGAGAAAGGGGTGATAAAATATAGAGAGAACCTGGAGAGGGGAGAAAGTAGTGAGAAGAAAGAAAGAGAGAAATAAAGGGAGAGTTAAACGAGTGAAAAAGATAGTGGGTGGTGGTGAGGAGAAAGAGAGAGTGAAGAGAAAAATGGGAAAGGGAAAGAAAGAGAGGAAGTAAAGAGAAAAAGTGAGCAAGAGGAGGGAGAGTAAAAAGAAACAGAGAAAAGAAGGGAGTGTAAAGTTAGTAGAATAAAGAAAGATTGGGGGAGTGGAAGGGGAAAGAGAGTGAAAGAGTAGGAATAGAGAGAGAGAGAGAGAGAGGAGAGAGAGAGGAGGAGAGAGAGAGAGAGAGAGAGGAGAGAGAGAGGAGAGAGAGAGAGGAGTAGGAGTATATGGGGAGTTGTGGGGAAAGGTGAAAGAGGAAATAGAGAACGAGAGAGTGAGTGAGAGTTGCAGGGTGAAGGAGGTGGAAACAGAGAGAGCGAAAGAAAGAAGAGAGGGTGAAGGAGAGATGGGGAGTTGGGGGAAGAGGAAAGAGATGGAAGTGAGAGAAACCGACGTGTGAGAGAAAGAGAGAGAGATGGGGAGTTGTAGGGGGAAATAAAAAGGGAAGAGGAGGAGAGGGGGGGGGGGCAGTGAGGAGAAGGCGCCCCTCGAGGCGCCGTGGGAGCAAGTGAGAGCTGGTGAAAGCGGCCGCTCAGTTACTCACTTACTCACTCACTCACTCACTCACTCGCTCACTTACTCACTCACCGACTCTCTCAGATTCCAAACACGGACAGCCGGAGAATCAGCGCAGTGACAGCGCGGAGACAAACAGGAAGTGTAGAGGAAGCTTCAAAAGAGCATTGTGGAGGAAAGATGGACTCGGATTCTGCGGATCAGAGTGAAGGAGAGCTCACTTCTGGTAAGATCTTACTCGTAACTTACTGCGTAACTCCTGCGCGGTCGCGTGACGGCACGGACAGGCGCGGGCACGTGCGGATACTTTTCCCATTAACACGTTTAACATTCCACATCTCACTGGTCCTGTGGTGTCTCTTCTCTCTCTTCTGTCTATTCTCTCTCTACATCCGATCGTTTTTATAATTCCAAAACGACAACGGCAGTTTTGGAATTATAAAAAGGCACAGTTAGATTATAGGAGTGAAATACTATGGAACAGTATTGTTTCTGCTTTAGACAAGTCATTCATTGTGCACATTTTATCAACATCAGTATTATTCAAATGTTTAAAAAAAAAAAAAACCTTTTTTTATTCTGTATCATCTGCGTTAGCAATATATCAATTGTGTGTTTATTCCTTGAATAATTTATTAGTTACACAAATGAGCAATGCAGAAAATCTTGACCACGTGTAAAATATGGAAGTATTTATTTACTACTCCCTGTTAACTCATTATTTATGCATTACTCAAAAACAATACAATGGACAAACTACAAATACACAATTTATATTAAGGACAAACAATAAAACTGGTTAGACAAAGAATAAGCAGTAACCAAGCACAGACGATTACAGACTGACACGAGATAATATGTTTCAATAAGGAGGAGAAAGAAAGAGATGAAAAGAGAGAAACGAAAGAGAGAGAGAGAGAGCCCACCATCAGCATCAAGATGGTTATTTTAAAAAGAAAAATAAAAGACTTAAGTTCAATTTATTTATAAAACACTTTTTTTCATCATATTTTTTTTAACCAAACATTTTTTTAACTACTTGCTGTGAGACTGTGTGAAAAAAGAAATTCTGAAATGAATGTAAATATAGATTTTACAGATACAGACTATAAAGACTTTAAACTGCTTTTTAAATGACACTAAATATTTAGCGTTTTGTAACAATATATAATTAAATTTTTTTAACTGGGGCAAGATATTTTTAATGTTAATGCAAGTACTTAAGTGCAATATCAAAATATTCCAACTATATTTATGCCATTTTTATTATAATCATTTGAAAACTCAGTTACATAATATAATTGAGTTTCAAAAACTCCATATGGTGGTCAAAATCACTGACCCCTACAGCAGAAATGCTCTTGTCCTGCATAATAATGTACATCTTAAAGTTGTATCACATTAAAAAAAAACAAATCAGTGCGACGGTCCCGACGATAAAGTGACTTAGTCAAGAACAAAAGGTTCCGGAAAAACTGACCTCTATCCTGGAGCAAAATAGTCAATGCAGATTTATTCTTGACTTATTTCTAACTAAAACGTTGGTTGTCAAAGAATATATAAATCAAGCACATGGCTTATGATTTTGACTCATTCTGGAATATACATTCATCCTTATTATGATCCTTGTTCCAAATTCTGGGTCTCGGGGGAGCTGGAACCAATCCCAGTAACTCTGATCCTGAAGGCGGGACACACCATGGGTTGGTGCCCAACCAATCACAGAGCGGGATTCATAAATGTTAAAAAAATATATGCCAGCTTTATATTAAGATTTGTGTGTCAATCTGCAAAAAAAAGCTGCATGAGAAAAAAAAAAGATGCGTGAGAAAAGTTCACGTTTGGATGTGTTGTTCATGTAGACGCAGCACTTTTCTGCCGTCACTCCACCCACTGCTGATGAAGCACAAATGTGGTGGTGGTGTGTCTCCGTTATTGGAAAAGTTTAGCATGTCTTTCTTTCTTTCTTTCTTTCTTTCAGCAGTAAGGTTTAGGCTTACTGTCAGGTTTGGCTTACGGTTATATTCAAAAGATTTTAAGTACAAGAAATTTCCAAGTTTATTTTAATTGTTATGAAAATTACTAAATATGAGTGAAAGAAGAAAATCTGTTAACTTTTATTACCTTGAAACGTAACAATAAAGGTAACAAAGCTATTTGTGAAACGCAGTTAAATAATATTTGTATTTCTGCTGTCCTTAAGACACCTTTTTAATGCTTTAAAACACAATTTGCTTTAACTAAGCACATTTTAAAATGTTAGATTATGAATGGCTGAAATCTGCCCAAAATATTACATATATAAACATATATATGTGTGTTGTGTGTATATATATATATATATATATATATATATATATATATATATATATATTATTATTATTATTATATATTCATTTATTCAAACTGTCATAAAGCAGCTGTAAAATATTAATTCATGACTGAGAAATAAGTTTATGCGCGCACCCACACATCTAAATTATGCAAATACAGTAACAGAGAGCGTTTGAAGTGTTTACATATTCTCATGATGAGATTACTATCAGTACTTGCCTTTATAATAGTTTGAATTAAAATCTCGTTAGATGTGTTGGCGTGAGAATTTTCAATTTCAAATGGATTTTTAATCCTCTTAGCTTTTTACACTTTTAAGATCTTAGAGATTTTTCCGGATTTAATTGTTAAAGTGAATCAGATGTTCTTCAACTGGCTCCAGTTCAACCCAAATCAGACAAAACCCAGAATCTCGACTCCAACCTGTCAAATCTGAAGACACCCAGTTTATCATTGACGTTTGCATTTAGTAGTTGCCAAGTTCTTCCTATTTACAGGCTCTGTCAGACATCAGAACCAGAACCCAGACAAAATATGCAGGGATTGTGAGCTCACTGTCAACAATTAGGCCATCGCTCACTCAATGCGGAGCAAAAATAGTTCTTGTGGAGTCGCAGTGTGGCAGAGATATTTAGAAGAGCGTCAAGGTGATGATTCAATGGTTCTCTAAATAATGAACACCTACGTATATTATTCTTATATATCATCCATTTCACACCGTAAAGGGTCACTTATTTCTTTTTAGGAAAGCGTTAAAGTATCTATCTACTGTAACCACGTGGTCCTCAGACTTAAATGTTAACTTAAGTGACAGAGGGACTTATATAGTATTAAAGTATATAACTTGTAGTATATAGTCATGGCATTTTATAATAACTGTTTTTTCCTCAGTTTTCCTGCTGTTCCACTGGTTATTTCCGTGTTCAGTTTAGAAGATGACTTGACTAGAGAAATCCGTCTGGCTCGGAGTTTAGCACAAGGAACTCTTTGCGTGGGTGTCAGTATGTGTGTGTGGGGAGTTGTCAAAGGCAGACAGTATTTGAAAGGTCTGCTTTCTTAAAGACCAGCAGATCTGACAAAAATACTGCTGAAATGGTTTGGTTGTGTTTAAGTAATCAGAGCTTTTTTCCCTTTTCGCTTTCTGGGGAAATGTGATGGTTTAGCGGAAAGGAGGGTTGTTTTTTTATATGAATTTAGTATGTTTTTATTAAAAGTGGTCATAGATTATCTTTTTAATCTAGATTGTAATCTTGAAATTAATCTAAAGGAATCTCGAATTAGACATGTCCTGCTTTGGCTAAGGCATTCGTAGTAGTACTTGAAATTGAAAGAACTCAACATAACTTTGGTCTCGACTGTGGTTAACCGGATGCTTCGGATCACATTGGGACATAATCAGTTTGGTTTTAATAGCTGAGAACAATTTGGTCCTAACAACTAAGAACTTGCGTTTGCACAGTTTAACTGACTTATAATATATAATGCCATGTTGTGTGTACATACATATATACCTATATTGTGTATGTATATATATATATATATATAGACATACACTGTATATAATATTTATTGGATGAGCCTAAGCCTTATAGGTCAAATGTTATTAAAATGACAACTAAAAATAAATAGAAGATGATTTTATGTCCTACCAGTGGGAAAATCGCCCAACTAAAAGTTTAAAGCAAAGACTAAATGTGACATGAGGACTATGTGAGATAATAGTCCAAAGTGAAAGGACAAGAGAAAGTAAAAAAAAGGTCATTCATTTCATTAGTTAGTAGAAAACACATCAGAACAAAAAGACAAACCTCATAGTGTTTTTAAACTTCGCCTGAGGAATAACAGAACCACAGTTACTGATATCTCCCATTAAACCCAATGTTGCAGCAGTATAAAGATTATTACATCTCCTGAGGTTTTTTAGGACTTTATTAGTCTTTGCTTTACACTGTGATGAGTGTTCTTAGATAATGGTCAAACAAGAGTGTCATTATTCTCTTAAAAATAACAGCGCTCGCAAGGCATCCTAGGTAAACCATCCATAATAAACCTTTATTTAACCAGGTAAAAGCACATTAAGATCAAGATCTGTTTTACAAGGGTGACCTGGCCAAGAGCTCAGCAGCACACGTTTTTAACACGTTTTGTACACAGTGGCATACATTTCTGTATATTTTTACAAAAATACAGACATTTTCAACACACAACGATTTTACGTATTTCATACAGTTGCCAGTGATACAGTTGGTCTTTAGTTGTTTGGGTTTTATTTAATCTCTTTGCTGAAGAATATAACATCTAAAATCCAAGATAGTATCATTTCAATACTAACGTAGCAAACTAAACATTAAAATTAAATTTTACAACATTGTACGACAGTAATGTTTGTAATGTTTTTTAAATTCAAACACATCACCTTGAGTGTCTCACATAACCCATAAACAATCGTTTAATGAACAAAAATCAATAAAACAAGAGTCTTAAAAACGACTTCATTCATCAGCGTTGTAGAAAACTATGACTGTTTCGGTACTAGTATGTAATTTGACAGTGTAAACTAAAAGTATCCGGGTTTTTCTGTCATTTTAAAATCATTACGAGAGTCTGAGACCAGTTTTCCATTTCAACATCAGCTGCAGAGGACGAACCTTTTATGTCAGATTTAGTTTTGTCTGGAAAATGCATGTGCCTGCCAGACATGATGCAGCTTTCCTTCCCTTAAATTTACATAATCACTCCTGGCTGTTTTGTTTATGGGTTTCTGACAGCACTTTTTGAAGTTACTTGGCTGGTCATTGGAAACAAACAGGCAGTATGGGGATATAGAGAAAAGCAGAACACGAAATAAACTAGAAGCGTAATGCAAAGCAAATCAGAACACTATTCAATCACAAGACAAATACTGACCGTTGGTATTCTTAGCAAAGTGTTTAAGTTTTTGAGTTTTTAAGACCTGTATTGTCACTCACGATCTTGAACTGCCACCTCACGGAAGTGGAGGTTTGTGTGTCCGAAAGATTCTAGGAGCTATAGTGTTGGGTCTATTGTATGCTAATAGAGTATGATAGCTAGAGCAAAAACTAGGTCTAGATATGCCCTTCACATGATTGTTTCCGAATCGTACCCTGTACCTCTTCCTCATAAGACTTGGCCCGGGAAAGAGCCTAGAAAGAGTAATGCAAGTGAGTTCACTGCCAAAGGGGCCAAAAGGGGTTGGTGCTAATTTGTTGGTGACGCTGTAATAAATGTGTCTATCATGACAAAATATATGGTATATCATCTACGGACTAGAAGTAGATGGGTTTACCTCTATGCCTAGTATGGGATCTAACATCAGGAAACAGAGAGGGATGGGGCGAGTAGGAATGGTGTTATTCTTAGCTCCCCAACTCAGCCATCATGTGTCAGAATTCTCATTGATGGACAGGAGAGTTCCATCTATCTGCTGTTGGAGGTTGATGGGTCTTTCATTGTTTCTTGCACAAAGTAGCAGTGTGAGGGCTTTTTGAGTCTGTGAAAGGAGTACCTGAAAGTGCCACAAGTGGGTCTCCATAGTCATTTTGAGGGTCAATGATCATATGGGAAACAGTGATGCATAAAAGGGCATAGTTGGAAGGAACCTCCTGATAATCCCCTAACAAAACATGTACCAAAACCAGCAACAAGCTTACTCAACACAAATCAAAAGGCAGTGGTGTTGGCATGTTGTGTGGTTAGCTTGGCTTGATTATTTTGGACCCAGGTTTGAGGAGATCGTAAAGTTTAAATGATTTGCAGACCTGATGCTGCCTTCATGTTTATAGTCGGTCTAAACCAAAATATATTCTCAACACTTCTAACCAATGGCGCCATTGTCAAATGCAAGTTGGACTGCCAATGGGCTCATCAAAGGCCTGGCAAGCTGGCTATGATTATGGCAATTTGGTCCGTAAAAATTGGCAAAGCCCAGAAACCACTGCAGGGCCTTGTGAGTCTTTGGAATTAGCCAATCCACAAGTCTTTACTTTGGCTGAATCTATCTACACCTTCTTTGGCAAAATGAGGTGACCTCATGCGGAAGTGAACACGGTGTGAAATATACACTTCAAAAAGGAGTCAATTTTCCAGCAGCAGCTGAAGAACTTTTGACATTCCAGACCAGTTCCATTCCAGGAAGTCAAAAATAGTTTGGAAACGTTGCTTGAAAAACTCAAAAGTAGAGAAGTTCTGAACCAAAGTCATGGTTGAGCAGTAGTTTGTTACCAGGGGTAAATATTTACTTGGTAAAGTGGGAGATTGGTAATCAATTCCAGGCTCTTCCTTCAGTATCTAGAGCCTTCTAATTTATCTCAGTGCTTAGAACCTGGCCATGCAACTCAGACTGTTACTCTAGTTCTGATCCTACCGACCCTTCTGGACACCGCAGACGACCTAGCTGTGTCCTGGACTATCTTCACCACATACAGAGCTTTAGAGAGTTATAGGTCCTGAGGCTTGCATGTACAAGTCTCCTTAATATAAACCTGGGGTTATACTCATGGGTGCTGACCAGGTCCTCTTCCACAGCCAGATTCTCTGGGACAACCACTGTGTTTCCTCAAGAGATGATGCATTTTAGCTTATTGTTTGGTCTTTAAAGTATGTTGGCAAGCATCTTCAGCATCTTCTTGTATAACCTTAGTTCCTCGATGGGAACTCACTAGACCTTGTGCCCTGCTGCCACAATGTGATTTGCAGTTTTTCTGTTTGCTTCTTAGTATAACTTGGCTGATTTATTCCATTTTCAAATTCATATGAACATTTGTGGAGGGGAGCAAAACGTAAATTCCTCTCGCTAATTTACATTGGCCTTTTAGATAAGTCCAGACGCTGAAAATGATCCAAGCTTGTAAAAGTGACTGGCTTCTGTGAAACATCTTACATCCTTCTATTTACACAATGGCTAAATCCCTAGATAACGTCCAGCCCAGTCTTACAGGCCAGTCTCTGGGGAATGTTGGTATGAAATTGTGGCCTAGCTTTTGCCCCAGATATGTCCAAATAAATGTATTTACCAATCAGAAAGTGATTCTAAGCAGAAACCTTAAGACGGGATGTACCTTAGAGTGGACCACTTTTTGACTTTGACAACTTTGGAAGCACATTTACTCATGCGTGTGACTACATTCGCTCTAATCCTGCAAATCTTCAAAAGGAATTTTGGACTTTTCCATCACACGTGACTAAATATAACAGAGCTTTAGTTTGGCAATGAGACTTCTCGAACAGTTTAAATTTTATTTTTTTTTCCAACATTAAAACGAAAATAATAGCTTTTTCATAAAGCTAAACAGACTGGATGTATTTTTTTCACATTCTGTTCTTTGTCCTTCAGAATTTGTCTCTTTGAGGAATGAATTGGGAATATGGAAATATCTGAAATCTTTGCCAAACCACTCACCATCTTTGCTGTGCATCTTTGAGAAGTTCCTCACTAGAGCAGACGTTACTGTTGAGTTGGTGCTGATCCCAGACCGAGGGGCCCATGGCTCCGGACCCCAAACCACACATTACTGTCTCAAGGCTGCACTAATAACAATCTATAATTATTATTCCATAAATTCTAAACCAGTAATTCCACTAACACAAGCTTTAGCATAACAGCTCATTTTAAAATGCAGCGTTTACTTTTCAGTAGTTGTTGAACGCCAGACATTTAGTTTCTGTCAATAACAGATAAAAGATTCAGTTTTATAAATTCTTTGGTTTGTAACATGTTGCAAATTTTCCACTGCGGAATTCCAAACTTCACATGGTATTACAGTCTCCTGTGGTGTGTTTCAAAGTTCTTGTCATAATGGCTGACACAGTCAAGAAATGAGAACAGGCAAAGTTGTTTTCATGTCAAGTGTGTCCCTCGGGCCCTCACTGAGAACACTACTCTTCTTAAAAGAACACCCAGAGAGATGGGAAGAGACAAAGAGAGGAAAAACGAGTGGGAAGAAGTCAAGAAGCCTGTGGCAACCTTTGGTTTTTGATAGGAAATTGATGTCTTCTCTGTCTCCAAAAGCATAACATTCTAATCTCTTTTGAGAGGCAGAGAGAGCTCTGATCTTGGAGGGAAATGGCTCTTTACTCTAAAACCTTTTACAATTTGTATGCTTGACAAACAAACTAGGATTTACTTTTCAGAATGTTGTTAACCTGCTTCCTGTTTCCATAGAGGGATATCTTCAAGCTTTGAAGTCGACACTGATGCCTTAATTTGCGACAATGTAAAATGTGCATGCTCTAAAATTTACCACAAACGTTATGAAATAGTGTAAAAAATGTGTACTTATAAACTTGTTACTTGAACACACAGATTCCTGATCCGTATTTCCACTTTGCGCATGAGTCACGCATTAGTAATGGTGGTAAAAATAACTATTAACGTGGAAATATGGAAATGTTAGCTGACAAGCGTCTACTTTTTTTCATAATCTGTTAGTCACACCATACTTTTGCTGAATAAAATTAATGAATTAATAAAGACGTTCAATAATAATTATAATAATCGTAAACGTATCTATGTTTTCTTATTGAATTTGCTGCATCATGCATGGTCTCAATCGAAAAACAGATCCATACATGCGTTAGAAAAATGTTTTATAATCTTAAGTAGCAACTTATCCTACATAAAGATTTTCAATCCATCCATTTTCTGTATACTCCATTTCTGGATCTTCATATATCAGGGGTGCCCATTGCGTCGATCGCGATCGACCAAGGCATTGTGAGTAGATGGGGAAAAAAAGTCGAGGGAAAAAAAAAGTTTAAAAACTCTAGCAACTTTGCGAGTAAGAGATCGGCTAAAAATGAGTTTAAAAGATGGCGATTCTACCCCACACGCAATCTTAATCCAGCATTTACACGATTCTGTCAAACTCTAATTTCCGACGAGCGTCTCTCTGTCAGCTGTGCGCGCTCGCATCGGGGCGGAGATCCGTGCGCAGCAGCGGTCACGTGCGCTTGTTACCTATGAGTCGGCTAGTCGAGATTAAAAAAAAACATACAATAAACAGAGAGACTGAGTGAGCAAACACAACGGTCAAGTAAGTCTGCTATCAACTCGGACATTTTCGTAGCTGAAAAAGGATTTTATTCTGAAGTGTGTGTTTACTGCGTTTTAAAACCATATTTAAAGTGAGGTGATGGCAATATACAGCAAACATCTACAGTTGAAGACAAAATAATTTAATAATACCTTTATTAAAGTAACAAAGTATTAAAACTGTGTGTGTGTGTGTGTGTGTGTGTGTGTATATATATGTATATATATATATATATATATATATATATATATATATATATATATATATATATATATATATATATATAAAGCTGGTAGATCGCTTTGACTAGGTCATTTGAAAAGTAGATCGCGAACTGAAAAAGTGTGGGCACCCCTGTCATATATGAACATTTTCAACATTTCATAATATTTCTAAAGTCAACAGCATCTTAATAAAACATGTATGTCATTTGTAAACCACAAACAAAAGGTCAGTGCTTTAGTCATATACTCCCAACAGCATTTGTTTATGCAAAATTACAGATTTGTTTTTCCTGGAACAACTGAGGGCAAGATACAGAGATACAGACAGGAGAATTAACACAAAGATGTGAAGTGTCTTGTGTTTTTCACACCTTTTTAATTAGATAATGTCTGAAAAAAATCTCTTTTGACAGCTTAACACTTTCAAGCTCATGTCAAGGAAAAAATAGAAACAACCCACACAGGCAGATCCAGGCACAGCCAACGTAAGAGTAAAGCTGTTGTTTTGGTCTTTAGTAATTGTTGTGGTAAGTAATTCTAAAATTAAACTCTTGTTTGTCCCTCAGAGGGGAAATATACAGTGATCTGCATTTAAACCATCCAAACTGTGAAGTGTGTACACACAGTGAGGCGAACGTCACGGTGTGTGTGTGTGTGTGTGTGTGTGTGTGTGTGTGTGTGTGTGTGTGTTGGATTGGTCAAATGCTGAGCACAATAAAGGTATACAGATTTGTACATTTATAAAATTATTAACTCTAATACTACTAGATTAATGAATAATTACTATTAATGAGTTATTGTTTTGTATAAAAAATTGTATTAAATATTTAAAAAAAAAATGTAATAATGAAAGACATTTCCATGTCATTTTAGGACAGAATTCGGGTTATGTTTTAAAGAGTTTGAAACTTTTCCTACAGACACAAAACAACCATATATCTGAAATATTGTTTCTGTCGATTGATGATAGTGAGGACGTCTCCTTTGCCGAGATAATCAATCACATATCACATGTTTTACATATCAAGATGCGGATTGGATCACATGATTACTGTACTAGCACGCCTTAGACTGGCCACAATAAAGATCCTGAAAATAAAGATCATGATTTTTTTTGGGAGGTCTATGGACTCCAATGAAAAAACAGTCAGTATTTGATGCATTTTGTTGTCGGAACAACATTTGTGGCTTTTCAGAGTGTCCTTTTATTGTGGCCCACCTAAGACACACCCGTCTAATCAGAATCTAGATATGGCACACCTGTGAGTGGGATGGATTATCTTGGCAAGGAATAATTTCTCCTTTATGATTCCATCCCCACTCAAAACTAGATTCATCTTGGTGATTCAATTTACACTGAAACAAAACCACTAGATATAAACCCACACACTGATGGCGGACTTAAAATAACACAATGTCAGCTTATGACAAAAACACACTATGACAGACATGTGTAAATCACACTTTCTGTCATTGCCCCAGCGGCAACATGTACAATTTCTCAAATTTTGTGCGTAAGTTTGTCAGGTGAGTTTAAGTGTGATACAGTGGTACACAACAGTAGTCATTAGCACATTTCTCTCTGTCACCGTATGATTGACTTGCGTGTCAGCCATTATGGGCAGCAGCAGAAAGCCTGTGGCTCAATTCTCACCCCCTGAGACGCACCACAGTCATTATCACCCACAGCTCACACTCACTCCACAAGTCTAGCACCACAACATGGCTCCATGATTTGTGTGTGCGAGTAAGAGGCCACCTAGAATATTTAGGTTTAACAGAGTTGACGTACATTTTGTATGCTATGGTTTTTCTAGCAACACTGTTGAAAACGTTTTTACTATTTATTATTTTAATTGACGGGAAGTTGGTTTTCAAGGAAAAAATATAGTCAAACCGTCATGTTCTATTAGACTCTTCTGATGATTCATTTTTGTTGCTTAGAGTCTTTTTATGTGCTACTTTCATGTTGCACAACATAAAAATCAATAGAAATAGAAATCAAAGATACATTTTCCCTAGTCGACAGAGTCTTTAGGGGACATAATGGTCTAGTGTCTAGCGCTGTCGCCTCACAGCATGAAGAACCACAGTTCAAGGTCCAAGTTTAAGACAGAGGTTGAGGTCTTTCTCTGCTTCTGTATTCAGTTTCCACCCACAGTCCAAAATGTGTTTAGGAGTCTGGACAATTCCCCAAAGGCGTGAGTGAGAGTGTGAATGTCTGTCCCATTCTGTGATTGGTCGGTGTGGGTCCCACCAGAATTGGAGTGAAGCTAGAATCACTGGAGAGCAAGTGACATGTTGTGTTCTGTCTGTCTGTCAATAGAGATGCACAATCATTTCACTGCAGTGATATTTGTCTACCTTTTTAGGGCAAGAAAGTTTCAACTCGAAGAGTCTCGCCCTTCAGGCCCAAAAAAAGATACTGAGCAAAATGGCCACGATGGCCGTAGCAAACCTCCTCACAGATGACACCAGCAGCGAGATCCTGGATGAACTTTACAAAGCCAGCCGAGAATACACCAAAAGCAAGAAGGAAGCCCACAAGATCATCAAAGACGTCATCAAGATCGCACTGAAGATTGGCATTCTTTACCGGAACCACCAGTTCAGCGCAGACGAGATGGAGACGGTCGAGCGCTTCAAGAAGAAGATGAACCAGGCAGCGATGACGGTGGTGAGCTTCTACGAAGTGGAGTACACCTTTGATCGCAGCATTCTCTCCGAGCTGCTGATGGAATGTAGGGACCTTCTCCATGAGCTTGTGGAGAATCACTTGACCATGCGCTCACATGGGAGGATTGATCACGTGTTCAACCATTTTGCAGATGTAGACTTTCTCACCGAACTGTATGGCTCATCTGAGGAATACAGACTGAACCTGAGGAAGATTTGCGATGGAATAAACAGACTTCTGGATGAGGGGACACTCTAACCGCCAGACCAGGACTGTTTCAACAAGACTCTGACTTACGAACTAGGTGTTTGGCTAAACTTTACATCTGGGGGAGGGGGAATGATAGAGTAAATTCATTTTAAGTGTAATCTAAAAGGTAAAGATAGTCACCCAGATGAATGTCATGTCCTCACACTCAAACATTCCTCAAAAGGCTGAAGGTTGAGTCACGTCAACTGGATTTCCTTCTTTTCCACACACTTGCCTAAAGTATCATAGGTATTTGCATTGCTTATGTCAAGTATAATCGGTATTGTAGGCCCTTATGTAATTTATCGTGAAGTATTCTAAAAGTATTTGGCTAACTTTTCTATAAACAAAAGCCTCCATGTGCGGAAATTAGTGATCCACACAGGTGTCAACACCCCTCCGACGTTAAAGGGGCATTGGGTGTGTCCTTTCTGATGAACATCTGGGGTCTTCATCTGCTTCAGAATCGTAGATGGTCTCCAACTTTTCCCAAATCTCTTTCAGACTGATAAAGTCACTTCGACACACGGTTTGGAAAGAAGGAAATTCTGTTGGCATTACTCAATCATCAGACAGTTCCACACGGATGATTGAGAATCTCCATAGTCAGTTTAATATAAGGAAACTTTGTGTCCTCTAAGTCCAACGTTTATGTAACCAAGTAATTGTTGCAATTTTAGCAACCCATTTTCTTTGAGCAACAGCCTGAGCTTTACTTTGTGTTTGTTTACGAATAACAAGTCCGTCCATCCATTTTCAGGAGTACTTTTCCTTTGCGTAGTATGGAAGAGCCAATCTCAGCAACTGAGCCGACACAAACACCCTGGATTGGTGGCCAACCAATCAAAGAGCAGAACACACTATTCTAAACTCCAATTCTTCTGATGCATGTGGACTATTTTGGACTAAACCGAAAATACTTTTTTTTTTTAATCAGTCAAGAGTGAACAAAGATTCGCAAATCCACAACAGTGCATATTAAAACCACCAGCCAATCAGAAATTAAACTAAAGGAAGAGGCGATTCTGACCCAAACGCCTAATTTTAGTGATGGCATTAGATTAAAATCTAATGTATTTTAAACAGCAAGATTCATTGTAACAATTTTAGGTACAGTCACACATCTACTAAATAGTTTGAACTATTATGCGTCACAAATCTGAGAAATTTACAGAATCCCTAAAGGAATGAGGGTTATTTATCACAAAATCATAAATAAATGTGAGGGTAGCCATAATATTATTCCCCACACAAGATGATAAATCAAAGCTCGAAAGATGTTGTCCATTATTACCAAAATCATAGACTGCTGGAATAGTCTATAATTTATTGATTAAAAAGCAAGCATAAAATAAACAAGGTTGTACTGATTTTCCAGTTAAACTACTTTTCTTGTGGTGTTTTAAACATGGTTTACACTTGCATTAAAAAACTGGAATAATAAATTAAAAACGACAATAAATTATTTAGAATCAAGTACGTTGCCGTTTACAATGTGAAGTAATATGTAAAGAGTTGCACTACTCTGACGCATTTTAATTGACATTGTATGAAAAAGACCAGGAGTCAGTCAAAAAGCGTTGACTGATTTTTAGAACTTTGCCTTAGCATCAAGCCAGACATTTAGATTTTTGGGGTCATAATAAGCATATTTATTCTATTTTATTCTCATCTTTTTGCATAAATCTTTCCTTAATATAGAAAAAAGATTTGACAGTTCATAAAAGAACTCCAGAGTTGACACTGAAAAATACCACACAACACAAATATCAGTGATGTGTTACAAAATATTGGCTTGTTTTATTCCCTGTAATAAGTCGAAGTGTCTCTCCTGATGTTTGGCTCGGTCTACTCTAACCTGATTGGTGTTCAAATTCAATATGTGTGTGTGTGTGTGTGTGTGTGTGTGTGTGTGTGTGTGTGTGTGTGTGTGTGTGTGTGTGTGCACTTGAAAAGTGTCGGTTCAGTAACCCCTGAATGTGATGCTAATATTGTAGAAATAAAGTTCAAATTAAAAATTCAGTGGTCAGAATTATTTTGTTTTACAGATGGAGTGGCCCAATGGAGTAGTAGCAATTCAGTCTGGTTCAATCAGTTTTCTGCTACACGTATAGAATTAAAATAGAATAGAATAGAATAGAATAGAACAAAACAAAACAAAAATAAAATTACTTATTTGGTCTATTAGTTGGAAAATTACAGTGAACAAAACAGTGGTTAAAAATGTTTATAATATTTACAAAAAAATATCACACACATCTGATAAAATGATTCTTTTTTTTTGTTAATGTTAATTGGGTGTGAAGTATGTTGTATGTATTATGTATTATATATATATATATATATATATATACTACTCGTATTTACTAATTTATAGAAATATTTAGGACATTACATTTAAAAATATATTTAATATTTTTTAGGACCCATCAAGATTTAAAACATTTCTACACCGTATGCTCTAACAAATATATATATATATATTATATATTTTTTTTTTTTTTTTTTTTTTTTCTACTGTATTTACTAATTTATTGAAATATTTAGGACATTACATTTAAAAATATATTTAATATTTTTTAGGACCCATCAAGATTTAAAACATTTCTACACCGTATGCTCTAACAAATGTGTAAAAAAAAAAAGGAAAAAACTATTTTCATGAACCAGAAATGGAAAAAGTGGTTCAGTTTTGTACCTATGTTTGTGTTGTGGTTTCTAAAAGGAACTTTTATTTTATTTCTTAATTTAGAAATCTTATTTTAAATAATATTTTTATTATTTGTATACTTATTTAGTATTAACTTCTTAAGTTATGTAAAATTATCCAAGAATAAGTATTAAAAACTGTTTGTGCTGTCGTTTAAAACAAACAAACAAACCTAAAATATTCAAATATCCAAAGCAAATATTTGACTCTGGGGTCGATAATATAAATGGCCCGGTGGCCCGGACGCACTTTTAAAACCAACCGGGCCAGGGTGGGCCAGTAGAAATGACTCGATAAAAAAATTTCTCATTATTTATCTGCATTTCTGTTTAATCGTACCGCGAATTGTGTAAAGCGTTATGTGATCCCGACAGTCTTAGACTAATATGCAGTGCACCGAGTTTTTGGTGCTCCGCCTCCAAACGCCAAAAGAAAATACGAAAAGAATAGGCAGAGAATTGCACTTGTTCTGTTTTTGTTTAGTTTTTCTGCACTTTGCACTAAACATACATTAAACAAATGATTTTCATGTTGTTCAAGCAAACAGTTATTTATTTCTTTTGTGATTATTGGGATCAATACACAATGCGTCGACCTGGGCCAGTGGTTTTGATAGTCGGGCTAGTGAACTTCAAAAGTTACTGGCCCGGAGGGCTAGTGGAAAATTTCCCTTATTGTCTACCCCTGTGACTGAAAGTCTCTGCAAAAACCAGCCACAAGATCTCACCCTCAAATCTGACATCAATTCTTTGATGTGAATGGAAGTTAGACTCGTTTTAAAAGCCAATTTCATCTCTTCATCTCGTGATTTGTAGCTACGATGAAGTTTCAAAGGCTGCTGCCCAATTTGAGTCTCTTTGAAAGAAGCCCAATGGCTCTATAATTACAGCCATGACAGGAGAGACTGGAACAGAAAGAGAGGGATGAACTTCTGGTTTAGATCTTTTTAAAACACCCACCAACCAACAGGCCACCCACTTCAGCTCCATGACTCACCCTGAACACCGTCGCCCGCCAGAGACTTGGAACATCACTCGTACATTCATCTCCTGGCTTTCATTTTTTTACATTTATTCTGTTAATGCAAAAAAAAGGATGAAAGGACCATTTCATTCCACAACATGTGCATAAATAAGCGTGTACAAAAATCACATTCAACCGCAGCACTGCATAACTACCAGTTATTTTCCGTTTCATAATTATGCTAATGATTCTCCTTGCTAATGGTTTCTGGTGAAAGAAGCATGAATTTGGACGGATGTTCTCTCTTCATGAATCACAAGACCACATCATGACGTTAATGCTAACATTTCTCAAACCGCTGACGGCGTTACGTAATGAAAGCATGAAGCTCCACTCAGAGTCGGAAAGGCACGGGGAAGCGTGTCCTCCTTTACTTCCTGCTGATTATACTGCGAGAGATCAGCTCCTTCATGATCTCATTGGTTCCTCCGTAGATGGGCTGAACTCGAGAGTCTGCGAAGGCCCTGGAAAACAGCAACAGAGAATTACGCCAACTTCTCTGTGCGTCTTTACTGTATTTACAGTATGAGCAAGAGAATGTCTGCTGTACTTATGATACTCTGACATTGTCTTGGGAAGTAAAAAAAATGTTTTAAACCCAATAATATTTCAATGCATCTAAAAGAAAATTATATTTTACACAACTATAGATAACATAGAACCCAAATGATAAATCTATCCATTCATTTTCTAAGCAAGCAAAAAGTGTCACCATTTCTATGCAAAATCAACAACTTGATTTTATACCTCATGGTGTATTTTCTAATAAACATTTTATTATGCCATTTAATAGCATGATTAGGGCACTGGTTGCCCCCTGCTGGATAACCTAAAAGTGACTACATGTTTAATTCTATAAAAAATACATTGCAATTGCACCTATTTATTGGTGTGTAATTATATAAAAATAGGTATATTAATAAATATTTTCAAATTGTGAGTAAAATGTTACTTTTACTCTTTTTAAAATTAAATATTTTAAATCAGTTGAAAATGTTTTCAAAATTCAGTTCACAAATTGTACTTGTTTTAGCAAGTACAACTTGTCATTACCTACTTTGTCATTACCTGATTGTTTTATATATTTATGTTACAATATTATGTTTTCACATGTTTCTACTTTAAAGTTTTATAATTTTTTCCAAACATTTTACCTTGTATTTAGATTTGTGTCCTTTAAAAAAAAGTGTTATGTATTTACGTTCCAAAGATGCAATGATCTTCTATATGTCTTGCACTTATTGTAGAATTGACAATATAGTTGGATTTGACATTTAAAATTACAGCAAATGTATTGCTATTGGGATGATAATGGTATGAAAAATGAATTGTCCCTTTTGTCCTTAAAACAATCTATATTTGGTCAAACTGTTGGTATTGTTTCAGATTTTTTACAGTGCAAAAAAAAACACATACAGTCACATTAACAGTGTAAATTTTTACTACTCTAGTAACTCACTTGGCAATGGGATATTCCCACATGTATCCCCATCCACCATGAAGCTGCAAGCACTGAGTGGCAATTCTATTCTGCATATCCGAAGCCCTGTGAAGGAGAAGAAGAAGAGGACATCTAGGCCAGTATTGCAGATGAAACAGTAAAAATACATACAATGTATCTTCCTGGCTTCAGACAAGTGATATCATTCTGTAATCCGGCTATAAATTAAAGCAAATCCTAGCGGCACAGTGGGTAGCGCTTCATGCCCTCCAACAAGAGGGACGTGTTTTAGTCTCAAGTTCAAGGCCTGTTTGGGACCATTTTTGTTTTCGTCATGCTTATGCAAGTTTCCTCTGGGTCTCCGGGTTCCTCTAACATTCCAAAAACAACTTTCATAGGTGTGAAAATGAATATGTGTGTCGTGCTCTGTGACTGGTTGGCGACCAATTTATAGTGTGTCTCTGCAGTCCCAGACTTGCTGATTGGCTCCAGCCCCCCATGACACAGAAATTATAAAGGCGTTTCAGAAAAATGGATCGATGAATGAATCAATTGTTCATTATAAAACATAAAACATACACAAAACGAATACAAAAAAGGATCAGACGAAAAATGTAAGGCCAACTGTACTCTGAGATGGAGTGTGTAAAAAAAAACAATGAAGTGTGCTGAGAGTGTTTCAGGAAGCATGTACCACTGATGAAAACAGGCAGAAGAGTAAAGACATTTCATGGGGAGTGACAGGTGAGGACAGAAGAAAAACCAAAGATTCAAGAAAAAAAGCAGGTGAGATGGGAAAAGCTGGAAGAACTGGTAGAAGAGTCGAAATTGAGAAAGACAGAATGAGGCGAGAGTTGGAGTTTCGCTACAGCACTCTTTTGTTTTAATATAATTTAATTTTGTATAAATACAAATTAACTTTTTTTTTTAACCAACCTAGCAAAAAATGGATTTTCATTGGATGCAGCGGTGTCTGCAGTTTCTGTAGAATTTGTGATACTGTGCAAACTCCAATGTTTAATTTTCTTTTTCCCAGGAAATTATTTTGTGAGTCAGACTTTCTGGTTTTTGAGCTTCTCACCAGTATTTGGCCATGGACGCTGTGCTTGAGTCCAGCTTCTTCTCACTGTGAAGCTGAAGGCAGCTGTCAATGAAGGCTCGACCCACACAGATCTCCGTCTTCAGCTCGGCCAGTTTGTGCTGCACTGTCTGAACAACACACACACAAACACGTCAGTGTTGCTATGTAAGAGACTACGTACTTTCAGCCTCCGGAACAATCATCACACAAAGGTTTTGTAATGTTATAATTCCAGAGATGACCACCAGTGAAGTTTTTATTTTCTTTTCCTAGGTTTAATTTTGTTTTCGTAGCCACTGGTGCCTTTCTGCTTGTTCAGTTCAAAACAAGAGTTATAATTGTTGCATACTACTATATAATATTACAATATCATAATACATATCATATTTATATTAATATAATCTATTGTTCTTTTCACATGCTTTGTGAGTGTGTAACTGTGTTAGGCATGAAAAACGAAGTTAATAATGCTTGAAAAAGTCAAATTTTAACTTACAATACAAGTTTATTTGTGTCTCATTTTAAGATTCTTTTTTTAAGGCAAGATAAGATTATCGAGTTTTACCTCGATTACCTCGACTGGCTGGGTGCACTTAACGCTTTTTGTTATTCTTGGCACAATGAAGACAAACCAGTTTGAAAACCAATCAAACAAACGAATCTGCCTCCAACGCCAAGCCAAATTTAAGTGAATCAAATTAAGTCAAATTAAACAAATAATAAATTGGAACAATGGAGTGCTGTGAAGAAGTACCATGGATAAGCCAAGAGAACATTTTCTCATGAGAAAATATTCTCACCTGCAGGTCTGCGATGGTCTTGCCGAAAGCCTTTCTTTGCATCACGTAGTTCCTGGTTTCCTCAAACATAAACTCGCAGCTAGCGAGACCCATGACCGCGATCAAAAGACGCTCCTACAGGACGTTTGAAAAACATTTTAAGTCATTTGACATTATAAGCTGATTTTCTTGCACATTGTATTCCACATTATATCCTGCCTTTCCTTTTTATTGTTCATTCATGTACATTTAATATCCTTTAATTCCAGAATATTTGTAATTATTATTTCTTCTACTTTTTATGAGCTTACCTGTGGTAGTTCGTTCATCAGATAAAAAAATCCTTTATTAACCTGACCCAACAGAGCATCAGCAGGCAGGCGGACATCCTCAAAAAACAGCTCTGCCGTATCCTGTGCAAAATTCAAAGACCTGGGTCACATATCACTAGATCCTTTTTAAACATTCTAAATCCAAACCGCTTGGGTTTACGTGCTTGCACAAAAAAAGAAACAGAAACATTTTCTGTATTTTTCTAAAGCAGTTGACACCTGAGCTTTCAGTCCGATCTTCTCCAGTTTGCGGCCTTTGTTGAAGCCTTTAGTGCCGCTGTCAACCAAAAACAGACTGATTCCATGAGCGGCCGTCTTCGCTTCACGATTGGTGACAGCAACAACAATCACCACATCACTCATCCAGCCATTAGTGATGAAAACCTGAAACAAAAATGCGTGTTAATCACAGTCAAATAGAGGTTTTACAGTATACACAGACTTGCATTTATATCGACCCTCAAATAAAAAAAAAAGTTGTGGGGCCCTAGTCATAGCCCCCACAAGTACACAACGGGGCCCCACTTTGTCCTAAAAACTAGAATTCTGGGCCCAATTTTGTGCCAAATGGAGGAACACACACACACACGGTTAGATGGACAGACAGATAATCTCACCTTACTTCCATTTAGAACCCAGTCATTGCCATCTTGCACCGCATATGTTTTTACACCTTGAAGGTCACTAAGAAAAATAAATATTTTGTAAAACTACTGAGAAAAAATAATGTAAAAAGCAAATTACAGTTTAAAAGGCAATTGTACAATTTAAAGATCAATGATGAAATATATTTTGTTTTGTCAGCTGTCCTAAAAGAAAGTTAAGCTGTTACTGACCTGCCAGCTCCGGGTTCTGTCATGGCAATGGCTCCGATGCATTTCCCAGCAGCCATCTTTGGAATATAACGTTCAATCTGGGCTTTCGAGCCATAGTGACTGATATAAGGCATCACGATCTCCGAGTGGAGAGAGAAGCCAGGGCCACTGCAGTTGGAGTACATTCTACAAGCAGAAATACAAGGCTAGTTTTGTGACAGTTGATATCACAGTTTGTGGCTAGTTTTTATTGACTAGTGCGTGTGTGTCTGTGTGTGTGTGTGCGTGTGTGTGTGTGTGTATGTGTGTGTAAAAACAAATCGACGTAATCCAGTCTATATACTATTAATCAATTTACAATTATATTAATATTTATCTTGTTAATATAGATCCAAATATATTTTGGTTTCTTATAAAAAAAAAATGTAAAAAACAAACTCTCTTATAGGGGTCAGTTACTGTAAAGGCCCCCAACCAGTGTAGGCTTGAGATCCCTACTGTAAAGAATATTAGAAAACAAATAAATAAATATATTATTACATATTAATAAAGAATAGATATTAATACAAAGGTTAAAGAACATAATATTGGCCAGTAGCATTGTAAACTTTTTGTGCGTTGAACAATTAAGCATGACACAAATGGCTGAATAAACAAAACAAATAATGTAAACCAACAAGTCTCAATATTTGTAAGTGAATTCGACTGTAAGCTCAATTCATTCCAAATTATGGGTTTTATTTGGATCTACGGCAGATGATAGAAACACCTACTGTTCTTCCCAAACTATGGCAGCAGACAGCAGGTCTCCTCCGATTCCTCCATGCTCCTCCGGCGTGTAAATACCCAGTAATCCATGTTCTCCTGCCTTTTCCCACACCTCTCGGCTAACTTCACCTGCTTTCTCCCACCTTCAAAAACAAACCAAATCTGATATAAATCTACCAAAACAACCCAAAAAGCAATAAACCACCTTCAAAACACCTACTGAGCATGATAAGGAAGAACTTCTTCTGCAAAGAAACGTCTCACATTCTGCCGGAACAGATCGTGTTCCTCAGAGAAGATCCGTCTGGTTCCGATGTCCATCAAAGTCTTGGCCATTGGGGTTTCAGGTCGAAAAGCTGCTGGTGGTTCCCCAAGCTGGAGGTCGGCATGTTGCGCTCTACAAAACATTACAGCAGGAAAAAAAAACATGCTGCATAAAAACGGGACAATTATGCGTGTGTATGAATCATCACTGTGTCAAAATGTGTGTTAAATACATGAATAACTGTGTTATTCTATACAGTGACCTTGAGTGTCATGAAAGGCACACATAAATATGTATTTTCATGTCTGTAGCTTCAAATCTGCCGCTAAAATCGTTCAGTTGAAAACTTTGATCAAAATAAGAATAAAGCACAGAACTTAATGTTATCCGTGTTTTTTTTTTTTTTTTGTCATTCTCAGCTTCATAATAAATAGGCTGTGCACACACACGCAAATACAACGTTTTAAACAATGTATTTTTGTATTATGCAGGTAAATTATGTAATTATTATTATGTAATTATAGACAAAATATTAGCAAAATCTGCAAAACCAGAAATTCGACACTGTATTCATTCAGTATGTATGAATGTGATGTAGTGTGTTTGAATTAGACTTACAGTATATTCATTCTTTAGTATCACACTCGTGAATATTGCAATGAACATGTTACTACATTTTAATACTTTGGGATTTAGATTTTTGATGAAAACGTACATTGTAAATTGAACTTACCGCGACAACATGATAGTAAACGCTTGTTTACTCCGAAATGAAACATTTTTTGTGTTCGAAAAAATCCGTCCTAGAGATTTGAGGGCAAACATCACGACGCAGAAGGAAGAGTAAGAACTTTAATACAGACCGTGAACTTTACTCCACATTGCACAAAAGCGCTTCCTAGTGGAAACATATTTCAGCATGTCAAAATAAAAGTCTTTACTTGCTTTCTTCTGTAAATCGAGCATTTCAAATACCTTTACGAAATAATGAAATAATAAAAAAATAATTCTCATAAAAACGATTAATTGACATTTAACTAAAAATTATACAATCTAACAATGCGGACGAGAGCATGTTCTCTTGTATGTGTTATCGACATATTAAGACATGGAATCCAAAGAACCACGAGCTTAAAAGACCCCGTGAGGCTGATGCTGAGTACTTAGTTGATGAGGTAGGTATGTAGATGCTAGGTAGGTAGGTAGGTAGGTAGGTAGATTTTGGGTGTGTGGTAATAGAAAGATGAGACGGTGGATGGGTATGTATTACTCTTTTTGTTCTAATTTACATACGGTTACACAATCTAAGTGTAATTATTAAAGTGCAGACTTCTGTTCCATTTTGAATTGTTGTTACGTTTAAAGCGTCAGGTGCGAAGCTACAGGTGAAAGAATATTTGACACCTGCTGGCCAGTAACAGTAATTGCACAAACAAACATCCAATTCTTATCTATCTATCTATCTGTCTGTCTGTCTGTCTGTCTGTCTGTCTGTCTGTCGAAAGAGAGAGAGAGAGAGAGAGAGGAGAGAGAGAGAGAGAGAGAGAGAGAGAGAGAGAGAGAGAGAGAAGAGAGAGAGAAGAGAGAGAGAGAGAGAGAGAGAGAGAGAGAGAGTGAGAGAGAGAGATGAGAGAGAGTGAGAGAGAGAGAAGAGAGAGAGATAGAGAGAGAGAGAGAGACGTGCGTAACCCTTTCATATTAAAATGATGTATTGCGGACGGTGAATGTTGTTGTGACGCAGGTGTTTCTGACTGACGCACATGGGCGGATGTGATCGTGCCGATCTCCTCCTCCATCCTGAAGCTGCTGGAGTCAGGGCCCGTTACACGAGGAGCTTCCATCAGCTTATCGGTTAATTATAGCCAGCGACCTGGTTTCAGCACTGCAGGGTCTCAACAGCTCCGTCAGCGCTCACAGCGACGGCACGCGCGCCTCAAGCATCGCTTTTTATTCACCGATTTAGTATTTGATGTAAAAACACAACATCGATCGATCAGTGAAGACAACGAATATTTAGCGATCCAGCTGGAGGATGTCGACAAAATGCACATGGTTCGTGTTTGTCCTTGCCGTAATATCGTATGTCGGAGCGTTTCCCACTCCGGCCGCAGACGGTAAGTCACCAGAAACCGTTATAACGCAGTTCTTGGTATTATAATCGTATTTTGCAAAAATAATAATTCCATTAAGCATATACGATGTACTTGTTTGTTATCTGCGCACATCTTGTTCTCGCGCTCACCATTTATTTTGTAAAAGTACTGATATATTATAGGATTATTCCACATGAAACCTTTCTACTGTAGCTGTATTTTCTTGTTGCCTTAATCTTTTCTCCTGTAATCCGATTATTTGGTTGAAGCTTTCCTTGAACTCAGTGGACCTGGATGCATCAAAGATCTTGATAAAGAGTGAAAAATCTAATTTCGTGAATGATGGGAGCAAAATTAAGATTTGAACATGCAAATATTTTTCTATTTACGGTAGTGATAAGATATTGTTAGTGCGTCTTAGGATTATGTCTAATGTTTTATTGCAAAATATGGTAATTAGTGAATCAAACTTGTTCATTTTTGCTTCTATTGACTATGTGTTTGCAGATAAAAGTATATACAACCGAGAGCTAACTGAGGAAAAACCGTTAGATCAGCAGGTACATTTTAGTTGTCATGGTTTTTTTTTTTTTTTTTTTTTAAGTTATTATTACACAACCAAGTACAGTAGAATAAAGCCCAATGGTTTATTAACTCACCGCAACCTATGTGTGTTTTTAGATTGCTGAAGCTGACAACATCAAAAAATCAGGTAACAGATTTGATTGTAAATCTCGATCAGATCTTAGGTGATTTGTTGACTCTTTTTTTTTCCATCCATCCAGAACCTAAACCGACATCCCCAGCTGAGGCAGGAGACTCCAGGTCTAAGGACGATGACATTACTTTTCTGAAGTCTCTGGCAGAAAAGTCAAAAGATTCAAGCAACGAGACTCCCATTTCAGAGGACTCCGAGCACCAGCAGCATATCCCTGATGAAGCTGACTCAACCAAGAACAGGAGATTAGCTGATGACTATGACTCCACAAAGAATGGGATGGACCACAAGTACCAAGGTAAAAGAAAGCTCAAAATGTAAAGCTACTGTCTTAAAAATGTTAGACAGTCGTACTTGACATTAATTATTCAGCGTTTACAGTGGAATTCTATAGACTGTTTTTTTTTGACTGGCTATTTTTCATAATACATTTTTGTAAATATTAAATGATGGTTACATTTCAATGTATTTTGGTCAGCCCAATCAAAAGCCACATTGCCCTGCTTTGGATGGATTAAATGCTTTTTGCTGGAACAGGTGGCAGACACCAAAGATCAATCAGGGGGAATTTTGTAAAGAGAGACAGACAGGCCGAGCGAACGAGACTGAGGATTATGCCTCTGCAGGTTGCAGAACTGCATGTTTTATAGCATTCAATCTTTTTGCCTTGTTTTTGTGAAAAAAGCCAGGCCAAAACAAGCCCTGAGCACTATGGTGAAAAGCAAATGTGTGAGAAATACACACTGTGGAACTATTTGTCATTACATTTTAAATTGTATCAATTTCTTGAATCTTAGAAAGCTGAAGATTTTTTTGTACGCTTGATTTCTTAAATTTGTGACCTTATTATATTTTGAAGTATTGTTCCTGTCTATGTTTTCTCTACTATTTCCAAGTTTACGTAGGAAAATAGAAAGGACCATAAACAGATCCTTCTACAGTAGTAACCCAAATTCTTGCGTGACATTAAAAAAAATGTTCACGCTGTTGAATATACTGCTAAACTTGTGTAGGTATAGGTACTAATTACTAGATTTTAAATGCATTCTAATATATTTCATTCTGTTTAATTAATCATCAGGCTTTATTATAGGTAACATCACACAGCATCACATTTCATTTTTAATTTAAATTTTAATTGAATACATTTAAATTTGACAATAATTAACTATACGTTCTGTGAATTGTTGTCTGTAATCCGGTAAATTAATAAACAATTATAGTTGTGTTAGTAATATACAATATTGTTACACGGACAAAATTTATTTTTTACTTATTTTGAACTGGAATGTTACAAGATTATGATTTAATCTGTGTGTATATAATGATATAGTGTATGTACTGGGAATTAATACTGTCAAGATCCAGTACCAGATGATTTATTTCACACATTTTCCCTCATACAAATTCATGAAAGAGACAGCTCTGAAGGCTTTAGAATTATCTCAGGACTTCCTCCCAAAGAGTCTGTAAATTGCATTTTGGTGAGGAAAAAAATGGATGGATGTGTTCATAATCGACATATTATAGGTTATAATATACTATATTAATTTATATAATATACAAAATTTATACAAATATACAAAATTACTTGTATTCTTTGTTGTACAAGACAATCTTGTTATTATCATTATTATAACTATTATTATTATTATTATTATTATTATTATTATTATTATTATTATTATTATAGAGATCATATGTTATTGTTATTATGACATTAAAGTAATACAAATTACTCATACATACAAAGATATAAATACATTTTGATCTCTTGTGTTGTTCATTCAAGTATATCTGAGCGTAGAGTTTCGATCGTGTTGTCCAGGTATCTGTGTATTAGTGGATTCTTGTGACAAGCAGTGTTTTTGTGTTATTCAGATGATCCAGAAAGTTTCCGGCAGCTTGATGGGACTCCTCTTACAGCTCAGGATATTGTCCAGAAAATTGCCAAAAAAATCTATGAAGAGGACGATAGAGGAGTTTTTGACAGAATTGTTTCCAAGCTTCTTAAGCTGGGCCTAGTAAGTGGATGCATTATGGGAAATGTAGTGATATTGTAGTAGAGGAGGGTAAAAGGAAGATTTGTTCTACTTCATGCAAAGACAAATTTATGATGCGTGTTTTTTGCTGTTAAGATTACAGACAGTCAGGCAGAGAAGCTGGAGTATGACGTTGCTGAGGCCTTACAAGAATTGATTACCAAAAATGCCAAACAGAATCTGATTGAAGATCTCAGTATGGATTATCCAGCTAACATGCCTGTCAATGAGGTATACAGAATCAAACGCTTTTGATTTTATTGAAAAACAGTAAACTGATAATTTAATGTAAATCGCTTATCGTTTTTTCTCTGAAAGGAACAGGATGTGGAAGACAGGCCCAGCCGTCAGTATGAGGAGGACGAAGTTCAGGATGATGCAGATGAAACTACCGCTGCTGATGAGAGTGATGATGAGGAGGAGCAGGAGGAGGAAAGCAGAGATGACACTGTGAGGGCAGATGAATCCTGGGACTCCGTGAGCGACGGGAACGACAGGAACGAGCTGAACCCAGAAGATGAACTGCAGGACCTTCAGTTCTTCCCAAACTTCTACAAACTACTCAAGAGCCTTGATTCTGGTAGGTGAATCTGTGTTTCTTGCATTTTGTGCAAATCTTTTGGATTGCCGATTTTACTGACGTACTCCCAAATGCTTTGGGACATTTTGTTGGTTGAAATTGGCCAATCTTAAATAAGAACCTTCTGGTTATGTATGCATCTTTTTGATGGGACTTGTGTGGAACACCTTCCCTGGTAATGTGGAGTAGCAGGCTGTGTTAAAGCCCTAAGGCCGTAAACACAACATAGATGAGGCTTTGAACACAGATTCTAATTTTTAACAGGATGTGAACTCTTCCACGTGAGGCAAGGTTTCCTCTTTAACCTGGATAGAGCTGATTTGTTTTCAGCAAAGAGCCATGATCTTGCACTTGAAGAGGCTGATTTTCACCCTATCCGTTTCACACTCGAGTGAAATGTCCAGCCTGAGGATGCCAACAAGGCAACATGAATTTATTACACAGATTAAATCCTGTGGTCTCAAACCAGAACCCCTGGACTTTGGGCTGCACATAGGAATCCTTTTAGAAAAATAATAAAAAGAACCTTTGAGAAAGTCAATGTCCAACACGTTTTTTTTCTGCTAGTAGAGCTCATGGTATGTTGAGTTACCAAATTTCATATATCCAAGGAATCTGGTTAAGCTCCAACACCAAAATGGCTAAATCCCATTAATTATACCTCAAGCACCCTTGTAAGGGTGAAGCTGATCCAGAGTTCATATTTTGGCAAATTTCATCCAAGGTAATTTAGATCCAGTATAGCTTCCCCGGAAGGCTGAGGAATATGATCCTCCTGTATTTGGAACACAATCTCTGGTCCACTCTTTTAAAAACAAGAAAAATGAGGTGAAAAAATGACAGAGGAAGTAGACGGAGAGAGAGAATGAATGAATGAGGTATAATTACATAATTATACATGCGTAATTATTATGTCCAGTTAAGTATTCACCCACCGTACTCTGCCTATACAGAGATACTGTCTCTGACCTCAAGAGATGTTCCAACCAAGACATCCCTCCACCATCCAGTACTTGAGCAAAAGTGTCATCTACACCTTGCCACTGGAGAGTTTTCAAAATGCCCCAATGACCAAAGTCAAAAGGGAAAATCCTTCAACCTCATAGTTGAGGAGATTTTAGAAATATCGCCATCACCTTCTAACTGTATCTTCGGTTAAGGGCAGAAATTGCCCACTACTTGTACTGGTAAGGTAGCGCATCTCCATCCTGAGACGGTGGGCAGTTGCCAGAATTCCGTTGAGGCATATTAATAGTCTTTAGCCTTGGCATCACAGACTGAGTTTGTGCTCGTAGGTTTTGCCAAAACTTACAGTGTCAACTGCTTCAGATCTCACTGCATTTTCAGCTTATCGAACTTTTAAATTTTATTCCACTTTTACTTGACAGAGCAAGATAAGCAGGAGAGAGATACCTTGATTACCATCATGAAGACTCTGATTGACTTTGTGAAGATGATGGTGAAATATGGGACAATCTCACCTGAAGAAGGAGTTTCCTATCTGGGTAAGGTTGGCAAGTTATATATATTTAGTAAATAGACTTTGATTGAATCGCATTGCACACTACTATAAACTTGTACTATTCACAAAGTACAGTATGATAGACTGTACTTTGTACAAATGTTAAATGCATGAATAGTAACATGAATCAATACTAAATAGAGATGTTTAGCTGTTAACAGATCGTGATGAAGGTTTTGTTTTGTGTGAAACTAAACCAAAGTGGGTACTTTAAATCCTCAACCTATGATGTCATCCTAACCATATATTACTGCTCTTATTACTGATGACGGTAGTACATTAACGTGCAGTAATCGAAATACATGGATTTTTATTAATATAAATACAATGTAGAACATATGGTAAATTTGTACATTTATTTTGTTAATAACATCATCTGAATCGCTTTTGGTTCAGAAAAAAAATGTGGATGGGATAGAAGTGTAGTTTTTTTCTTTTCTTTGTTCAAATTGTATCATTACTCTGCTATATTATAAACATATACATTCTTTTCCACAACTAAAATCTGTTTCTAGAACCAGATTTTCAGCTCTAGGCCAAATGTAGTCAGGACTCAGATAGCATCCTGTTTCTTTCATCCTGTGTCCGAACCTTTTGTTCCATACCTTTCTTTATTTCAGTGTAATTTATTCAGTCTGTTTTGCTAATGACATTTCCAGGGTTGTTTAGACAGAAGACAGATAACAATGTGGACTTTTCCATTGCGTAATAATGTGGTTACTCTGGCAACCTGCACCACATCATGACCTCGCTGCAAAGATCAAATGGAATGGCAGGATGAGTTGCCAGGAAACTGCCGGTTATTGATCCTCTGTGGTTTAAACATGAGATGAGACTCCTGCCATTGTGTTCTAATGTTCCATACTCACTGTGTGTGTGTGTGTGTGTGTGTGTGTGTGTGTGTGTGTTTACCTCTTGCAAACAAGTTTCTACCTGACATGTTGTAAGTGATTATAGGAAAGCGAGATGTTGTTTATAGATCGTTTTTTTTTTTCTCGAGACATGGATGAAAGACTAACAAGAAAAAACAGAACTGACACTAAAGAGATACGATATTTGATTGATAACTTAGAGACAATCATTTATTAATGATCGCTGTGTGTGTGATGGACTCAGAGATTAAAGTCTTTAAAGTGAACGAATATCTTGAAAGCAAGAAAACAGACACACAACATTACATAAGGCTAGGTGCTTGAGATAGAAATAGAATATACTGTAACTGTTACCGTCCACAGAATTTTACTACATTTGATAAGTTGATAGTGCCTCTTTTATCAAGTCTGTGAAGGTCTGATGTTTAAAAGTCGAAAAAAACATCCTCTTTAGAGTTAAGCATGGTAAAATTATGGTGTTGTGGTATATCCTGTTCTTATATTTAAACTGTTTTTATATTCTGTTTAGATTTTTTCCATCGTTTTGACTTAAAATCAATGGCTTTGTGAAATCCAACGCATTAAATCTTATTAACTTGAAGTTATGATCGCAGTAATTTGATTAACACACTCTAGGGCAAATCTTTCTACTGTATATCTACTGTACATATGGTAACACAGACAAAGTCGTTGCTTGGTCACATTTCGAGTATACTATCTGAACTGATTCTATTTTATATAATGTGTATATATAGACTTACCATAGCCTTATGTGCTCTTTTTTCTTGCAGAAAATCTAGATGCCATGATTGCGCTCCAGACAAAAGACAAATTGGGCAAATCTCTGGTTCCTTCAAGCAATACTCCTCCTCCAAGTAAGAAAAAACTTTACTCAGACGCTCAACATTGAAATTACATTAAAAAAAAGCTTTGTTTAATGAAGTCACCACTGTGCTGATTTTAAGGAAAGGCAGATGATGACGACAACACCAAAACCGAGGCAGCCAAAATGCAGATGGAATACGAGTCTCTGAAAGATTCGACCAAAGATGTCCAGACTGAAACAGAAACCAGTAAGAACCAAATAAGGCCATGGAATATTTTGCATTTGATGTCTGGTTGTATAAAAACTAACACTAACACCATTAAACCAATTGGATAACTGTTTGTAGTTCAATTTGTAGCTCATCCCAGTCTAATTTTCTCATTAAGTCAAATTAATTCTCTTCATTTCTTTAATCTTTTTTTTTTGTGTTATATGTCTTTTTATGCACTGGTTAATGATTTTTTTTACTTCTAATGTGCACCTGTTGCATTTTTAATTCTTCATGTATTCAAAATCATGTATTACATATTTAAAGTCAGGTTTTGCTTCTTTTGTTGAAGCTTTCTTATATGCTTGTTAGTTTTGAGTGTTTTCGAAAAATATTTTTGCTTCCAATCAAAAATCTAGTGCAGGCATAACCAAATGTGGATTAGTTCTTAGGGTGAACGTGTCATTACAACAACACATTGTTGATGTGACTGACAAATATGGAGCATTCTTTGACCCATTTACATAATGTGAATATGTTAATGAATAAAGCTCCGCCAAATTTATTGTTACCAGACACGAACAGTTGGGAGCAATTTTGCTTGGTTATTGTTGGATTCAATATATTTACTTACTGTATTTACAATATACATTATTTATGCATTTCCCTCTTTTCTCCTCAGTAAAGTCATGCTACAGTTGTCATAAAGAATGATTCTGCAACAAAATGAAAAGACGCGTTTTTTAATTAAAAAATTATAAATTTTTCATGGCATGATTTCATTGCATTGAGCTAAATCTTTATTCAGTGGCCTAATCTTTCTCACACTAGAAATGATCAATTCATTTGCGATACTGTGTTTCCATTAGGCCATCCAGGGAGATCTGAGAGTTATCTGGATGCCATCAGAAAGAACATCGAGTGGCTGAAGAAACACAAGGAAGGAAACAAAGACGGTAAATATTCTCCTAAAAGTGCATCACTACATTTTGCTAGATACGTTAATTTCAATATTTTTTCAAACTGCAAGCCTGTTCGAAAGTCCGACCATATGAATCCTATGATCTTTGATTATAGTGCGGTTAATTTCTAGATTTGTTTTTATTTATGAGCTTTAATAAAAGTCATTGATCGGACTTAAACGTCATTTTAAACAAATGCGTCAAATTCTAATTATGTTATTATTGATTGTAACATCTGTCAGTCAAGAGGATAAAGATTCCAATCCTATGATAATCATTTTGCTTTTATCAAAGCCTCGTCTTTGTACTTAAGAGTCTGTTAGAGCGATACCACTAATGCATTCATCTCTTATAGTGTTATTTTTTGCAATCAGCAGAGTAGATTATCGATCTTGAGTTTTTAGTAAGTGTGTGTGCAGTTGTTTTAGCTGAGCTAAGCTAGCAGGCCCAGCGCTGCTCCTAGTATTGCTTACGAAGTTGCACTTTTCACGCTTTGGATATATAAAGCCGAAAAAAATCGATCAAGATCCCAGAGAGCTAATGAAGTCTTAGATATTATGAATATCCTGGTTGTGGTAGAAGCGCATCAGTAGTGAAATCACTCTTTTCATTCCTCTAATTTGCATTTAAATGAGCGTGGGTGAGGGTGCTCATGAATATGCATTGTCTCCATGAGGTCTGCTGTGCTTTAGACAAAGATCAGTGTGTTTCTGTGTGAGACCGTCCAACTGTTCTCGGCAATAACTACACAATATTTTTTTCCACAGTTACTGTAGTAGTAGTAGTAATACCTAATAAAAATGTGGACCATGTGCAGTATGAGACACTTTCATTAAACATGAAAAAGAATTACAAAATTAGATTCAAATCTAAACTAGTGTAATGTATTCTAGTGTAATCTAATTATTGGGATGTAATCAAAGTGTAAAGACTGATCTAAAAGCACATGAAAAGCTAAGTAAGATGTTGGTATAATAGCATCCAAGTGATACATCTGCTTTCTGTATTTCTGTCTTTATTGTCCATAAGTAAGAAAGATACAAATTGTACTTATTTTCAGGCTTACACTCCTGTAATTATTACACTTTATTTAGTGTTTAGTGTACGTTTGTTTGGCTCTTGCAGCAGTTGTTATTTCTGATTTACAGTTTTCTTCAAGTTCAAGTTTATTTATTTAGCGCTTTTCTTAGTGCCAGACCAACGCAAAGTTGCTAGACTAAAATGTAAACTCGCTAAAATGTAACTTTCGCCAGTGATTTTTGAACTCAACAAATTTCAGTCACAGCCACACACGGCGTCATAGACCCTCCCCATGTAGCTGATTGGACAATTCTGTGACCTTGTTGAATAACACAACGCTTAAACCAAGTTCTGGACCACTGGTCAAAAAGGAAAAGAAAACAGTGTAATCCGGGAAAAGAAAACAGTGTAATTGCAATCAATGTAAGTCACGTTAACAAAAGAGTCTGCTAAAAGCCGAAATGTAATTTTAAGCAACTGTTCAGCCCAAAGAACAGATTTTGGTCGTGTAGATTTAGAGGTGTTAAAACAGCGTCTCCCACACACTCCTGTTGTCCGGCGTGCAGAACTAGACACCTAAGTGATCTTTTGAGATACGTGATTATATAAAGTGTGTTATTGTGGGTGGCTTGGTTGCGTAGTTGCCTCACGATAAGAAGAAACCATTCCAGACTCAAGGTCGTGGCCTTTCCAAGCAGATGATGTCCAGTACTTGCGTGGGTTTCCTCTGGGTCTCGGGTTTCCTCCTACAGTCCAAAAATAAGCGTTCTGGAGAAATTGAGTCAGAAAATTCTCCTTGGTTGTGACGGTTCGTTGTATCCCGCTCTGTGATTGGTTGGCCATTCATTGAGGCAGTTGCTGTGATTGGCTCAGGAATGGAACATTTCAGAAAATGTTTGAAAATTTGTTTTTAGAATTAATTGTTCAAATTTGTTAGAAACCTATGAATTATGTACATTTCACTTTCACATTTTTTGGTTAGATTTTGTATGATCCTTGCCAACTCTCTTAACGCAGATTTGTGTTTTTTTTTTTTTCTAATTTTAGTTAGATTTGTATGATCATTGCCACTTCTCTAACACAGATTTGTGTTTTTTCTAATATTTCTCAGCTGTATTGATCAGTTTCTCATGTGTTGATCGGATGGGTTAAATGCAGAGAAAAACTTTCCCCACTGAGGGACTAATAAAGGTTCAATTATTATTATTATTATTATTCTCTTTTTGTGTGCGTCTCTAAGATTACGACCTTTCCAAGCTGAGAAACTTCATGGACCAGCAGGTGGACTCATACGTGGACAAAGGAATCCTCCAGAAGGATGAAGGAGATGTAATCAAGAGAATCTATGGAAGTCTGTAGGAACCACTCGTCTCGCTTCTCCTGAAACTTTCATTTTTTTTTCTTTCATTATGAATCTTCTACTGCTCATACTAACAGACTGTAAAGCTATAACATCTCCTAAATATAACCTAGCAAACTTGGGTAATTTACCTTACTCTGTGAAAGCAATATCTACTCTCGGCGGGACCAATCGCAGCCGACTTCTATGATCTTGCTTATTACAATCACAACATCAAATGTTATGTACATTAGAATCCTATCCATGTACAGTAGAATACAACGAGAAAAAGTCAAACTTCTTGTCCTTTTACTATTGGCGAAATGGCAATAATTGTAAAAGAAAATTATTCAGACGTGCATCTTAATGATATGCATAGGTGGAGCTTTTAAATATTCCACGACCTCCCATTTTATCATTTTTGATATAGTTAAAAGCAAGTTTCTACTGGATAGAACCTACAGCAGCTACTAAGGGATCGTAGGAAAAGTGCATCTTGTTTCCAGCTTTTTTTCCCTCAGAAATCAGCTTCGTTTGATGGAACCGTCAATGCAATTTCTAGTATCCTCAGCATCTTCCTCTTCCATCAGTCTGTTTAAGAAGACTATACGTAGATTTCTAACATATATTAATTTACTTTGTAATCTATTAAAGTACTAACATACATATCATATTCTGGGGTAATTTCTGGCTTAAGCTGCTTCTCTAAGAACCAGTTATTGTCTTAGCAGCAGGTTATTATTGTACATGTAAAATACATGTATGCTTACTGGGTTTGATTCATATATGTTTGATTTTATGAACTGAAGCAGGTTAACCAGTACTATTGTGTCCAAGTCGACCCAAAACTTCTGCTTTTACGGTCAATGAATCACTTTTTGTTGCCATGACATTTGTAAGCTTTCTTTCTCTTTCTAAATAAAAATCAAGTATTTTAAATAATGGTAATATTGTGGTATATTTTATAATTATGCAATATATACATAGATGCCTGTGTATGCATGCCGATACTAACTCAATAAAAAAAGATTAAAGTAATAAACTTAACTTACACTGTTCAGAAAAAAAAAGCAGATTTTAAATGACCATAAAACCTCTAATAGAACGCCACCTCTAGTAGAACACCCCCTCTAAAAGAGTGCCCCCCTGACAGAAGAGTTGGAAATTAGACCGCTATGAAGTTTTATTAGAGATTTTACTGTAATTTTGAAAAAAAAAAAAATTTAAAATTATTGTGTTGGTGTGAATTTTACAATACCATGTTTCATAAATAGTATATAACATGTTTTTAAAGAGAAATACAATAATTAAATTAAATAATTACAAGTATTTACGCAAGCAAAAGATTTTCCGTTCCATTCAAATGTCAACCTTCAAGACAAACTAGCAAGATTGTAGAAATGTCATGGTGGTTGAGGCTGAAATGAATCAAGTCCATTATGAATTTTACAATGTTTAATTCTTTGCAAAATAAATTGCCATTCTGACCTTACAAACAGACACACACAAACTTTATAGGATTTATACTATGCAAATAACTGTTTATTTATACTAATTCCATGCAAATGAAATGAATCATCCATACCTTAAATAATCAATATTTAACTTCAATATCAACTGCAAAAGTAAGTGTGCGTCAGTATATAAGTTCATCTGGATTAAGTAGATGTGAAGAACAGTGCATTCCAGAATACACACGTCTTTTCTAAAGTTCACACACAAACACACTGCAATAAATTAAATATAAATTGTCAAGACAAATTGTTTATCTTGATTTTTGGTTCCATCTTTTCTCAAAGTTGTATTTTTTTTAAGAATTTGGAGAACCATGCGACACCAAGGCAACGGTTTCTGAGTCAGTGTTATTATTTTTATCTGAAAGAAGCATTTATTCTGCATAGCTCAAACACAAATAAAAAATCTGAATAAAATCCAACACACACATAAAAAAAAAAAAAAATCACACATTCCTTCCAGAAAAAAAAGCAACTTAGGTTGAAACTTATTCAACCTAATAACATAAAGCTCTTGAAGGAAAAAAAGAAATAACTTAGTATAGTATACAGGCAGCAATAGTATAGTTTGAATGGCGCAAGACAGATTGTGATATACAGGATAAATTCTATTGCTGCTTATTCTGAGAACAGTTCTGCTAAAACATTTCCACTGTCACGTGAGAAAACATATTTAAAACAAAAACAATAAAATTGCACTAATACTGCAGAAGGCAATGCTGGGTCTTGAGGGGCTGGAGACGGGTGGTTCCGGGTCACAGCCCGACGTACAGTAGAGATGGAAAGAAGCAGGTAAAAAAGGTTGAAAAGGAGGTAATAGCGATGGGTCACGGTCAGATCCATTAGATCTCCTGATACGACGAGTCCGAAGGATCGTAGTCCTCTCTGAAAAACAGACGAAAATGACTTTCAATTAACAAAGTTAACAAATGAACAAGAAACAAAAAAAAACACAACTCTTTATTAAGAATATTTTAATCATTTACACAATATATATATATATACATATATATATAATAAATATTAAAGATATATATATATACATATATATAACCCTAAATAATAATAAAACAAATATATACATGTATATATTTATAAATACATAAACTATATTATTATATTGGATAATCGAACTAGTGATGAGCCATGCCAAATGTTTTAGTATTAAGATTTTTAATATTGCAACAAAATTAAATGTAAAAAAGAAATTTTACAGATTAAAAGTCTATAAACACTCAATTCACTGTAAAAACTGAATTTGTAAACAATTTGTAAATATGTATTTTAAAAACAAAAAAATAGAGTTTGTATTTCCAATTGTGCTAAAGTCGAGGCAAAAAATAAACAACAGCACAAAAGTCTTCTTTCCTTTTCCTTCGTTTGAATTAGAGGTAGACCGTTTAATTGGCCGGCAGATGTATCGGCCCAATTTTTGACGTTTTTACGGCCGAGCGTTTAATAGGCCGATTTATAGCCAGGCATGTTCGCGGGAAGCCGGGGCGCAGCGCCGTGCGCAGGCCAGTATCCTTCAAGCTGAACCGACTCGCTGGAACTCCACGCTTCACATGATGCAGAGGATGCTGGAGCAGAAACGAGCACTCAACATTTATGCTGGAGAATACGGAGAAATTACTACACTATCTGCAGAGCAATGGGACGTCGTTTCAAATTTGAATGACACGTTGGAACCTGTTGAAAGTCACCCTAGAGATCAGCAAGTCAGAGGCTTCCATCTCCAGTGTCATACCAAGCATCGCTGTGCTGAAGATGATGCTTCAGGTAGAGGGTCCTACCTCGAGGGGGATTAAAACACTAAGAGAAACCATGCTACAAAGTTTGAACAAAAGGTTTGAAACAGTGGATTAAAGAAGAGCCTGCCATTGTGTTTCAGCAACTGAAGCCAGCTAACACTGATGATGATGAGGCTTCCGACCCAAAACAGAGAAGGGTGGAAGAGACAGTATCGCCTAGTCCCACTCCCTCCTGTGTTCTTATGGAGCAAATGTATGCTAATATCCTTCTGCCTCATGTAACTCTCACTCAGGAGAGCGGTGATGACCTTCACATTTCAGAGCAGCTGGATCAGTACCTGCGTGAGCCACTCATAGACAGACTGACTGGTCAGCCACTGGAATGGTGGAAGCAGAACACGTCCCGCCTTCCCTTGCTTGCGCCATTGGCAAAGAAATTCCTTTGTCCGCCCCCCTCCTCTGTACCCAGCGGGAGGGTATTTAGCGAAATGGGCAATATTTACACTAATAAGAGGAGCAGCCTTACAGGGCAACATGCTGAAAAATTGTATAATTTATACAGATGCCTTATTTCCTAATTTTTTGCTTTGTTTATTTTTTTACATGAGTGGTTTGTTTAATAAAAAATGTTATGTTTGGAAACATTGTGTATCTTCTTATTATTAGCTTGACATTTTAGTATGCTAATGAAGGGGAAAATGAAGGGGCAAGCGTAAAGATATAGGCACCCAAAAATCGGCAGCACATCGGTCATCGGCCGACTCTGACCGCTAAGAATCAGCATCGGCTAAAGAAAAACCCATATCGGTCGACCCCTAGATTGAATGAGTAGAAAAAGCCAAAACTAATGATATAAGTATATTTAACTCTCACGGTCTTGTGCATAGTGGGCAGTGACGCCATGTGAAAGAAACTGCATTTTGTCATGTCTGAGAGATGAATTTCATTAATCTGATTGTGAATAACAAAATATAAAGAGTGTATGATAATTATAACCAACTTATCTCATTCTGTACTATAGCAGTAAAACCTCCTCCACGCTTTCTCCATGATTCCTTCTCTACCATGTCTAGTAGACCCTCCCCCTGCCCTGAATCTGATTGGACAGTTCTGTGACCTTGTGAACTGTTTTTGCGGTTGCGCTCGAGATTTGACTGTTGACTGTCAATAGCTAGTCGATGTCCTCCTACATCTCCATCCATCACACACACATTTCTCTTAGAAAGTGTTCTGGAGAACTTCTGCTTGAAATAACTTACCAATAAAGCCAAAAATTGGCTTATTTGTTATGAGATCCAACAAGGTAGTTTTTTTTAACCATTTAGTTTTTGTTTGTTATTTGGGACGAAAAAGTTGCAGGTTCAAATCTATTTCAGCAAATCTTTTTTCAGACATTGCTCATTTTGTAAGTCACTTTGGGAAAAAGCGTCTGTCAAATAAATGGGGGGAAAATGAAATAAAGCCAGAAGTCGATGAATACAGAAGACCATTTCTGGACCATCTTATCTCCTGCAAATTGATAGAGGCGTTATGTGTATTCGAGCAGATGTTTAAGCAGATGTTTACCTGCCACCATCATCTTTCAGTTTGCAGGCGGCTTGTTTGGACTGCTTGATCTGCAGGTCCAGTCTGTGTAAGTAGTCTTTAGCAGACAGCTCCTCGTTCTGAACCGGTCTGGTGTTCAGTTCTGGAGCGGAAGGTTCTGGAGGAGGACTGGGAGCGTCCACGTCCTGACTCACACAGGGAGACTCCTGCGGCGTGTTTACCTCGCTGTCCGGAGACTCCAGAGAGAGTCCGTTAAACAGCAAGCGCTTTTCAGACTTGACCGGAATACTGAGTGTGTTGCGAAGGAACATGCAGTCGCCACTGAAGAGCTTGTTCACGCGCTTGATTTGCTCCATCTGTGGAAAAGAGAAGTGAGAGAGAAAATGACCAAATGCTGGAGTTTCTAGCAAATGCCTGGTGAAACACACGACTACTCACCCACCACTCTAGTCTTGACGGGTAGTTTTTGTTTGATCAACTTTTCCATTTATCTCTCACACTTTCTATCCATCACACACCATCTCACACTTTCTTAATGCAACCATGATCTATCCATCTATCTACTTCCTTCCATGATCTATGTATCTATCGTTCCATGATCTTTCCATCCATCCATCTAGCTTTCCATGATCCATGTTTCTAACTGTCTATCTATCTATACATCCATCTATCCATCCATCCATCCATCTATCTATCCATCTACCTAGCCTTCAATGACTTATCTAACTATCTATCTACTACTTCTCTTTCGGCTTTTCCCTTATCAGGGGTCGCCACAGCGAGTCATCTATCTATCTATCTATCTATCTATCTATCTATCTATCCATCCATCCATCCATCCATCCATCCATCCAGCCTTTGACCTATCCATCCATCTATCTATCCATCCATCCATCTATCTAGCCTTCAATGACCAATCTATCTATCTATCTATCTATCTATCTATCTATCTATCTATCTATCTATCTATCTATCTATCTATCTATCTATCTATCTATCCATTCATCCACGTATCTATCTATCCATATCTCTAGCCCTTAATGACCTATCTACCTCTCTCTCTCTCTCTCTCTATTGATCTATCTATCCATCTACCTATCTAGCCTTTGACCTATCCATCCATCTATCTATCTATCTAGCCTTCAATGACCGATCTATATATCCATCTACGTATCTGTCTGTCTGTTCTAATGAGCAGCTCGTGTAACACTAATATTTCGGATTAAATTACACACAACACGGGAATACGAAACTCAGAAGGCCGACTGCAACCTTTTTTCTGCTGCCACTGATGTGAAACGCAGAGTATTTCCTCACCGTGACTCCGTATTTCAGTGCGACGCCTTGCAGCGTGTCTCCGTCCGTCACCCGGTGCTCGATGTACGTCTCTCCCAACGGCGCCGTCACGCTCGCGGTGCTTCCGTACGAGCGCGTCTTCGTCCGGGCCAAACTCTGCGATAGTTCACTATCAGACTCCGATCCGGACCGGGACCGGGGGAACAGCGGCTGCCCGAGGCGAGCGTCTCCCGCATCATTCCGCAGCGGAGGAAGCACCGGAGAAAACTCCGCCATCTTCAATCCGTGATTTAAGCTTTAGCTCCACTAAATGTCATTCACACACATGCCTCCGCCGCGCCGTTCGCTCGATGATGTTTACAGGGAATAGAAAGATCTCGCTGACGGTGTTGGCGCCATTGTTGTGTTCGTAGGCCTGAGCGCGCGACTCCCAGTGAAACCTTATCCACTGACACACGATCAGCTGCCGACGAGAGCAGCCTGTATGGCAAGCCGCTTGTACAAAAACTCGAAACGTATATGCACACGCGTGTTGATTATAAATGACAGACGCGCGCACGCACAATTAAAGCGCAAAACGGCACGTACGTATTTTGCTCCAAAACACAAAAATATAATGCATAAACATTTTTTTTAATGTACTTTACTGCTATTATTGCCAGACGTTAGCAATACAGTATATCACATATGTCAAACTCAACACATGATGTGGCCCCCGAGAGCTTAAAAGTTTTGACTCTTGAGTATCTAAAAATAAATACCAAAAATAGTGCTAAAAAAAGCACTACATGTACTAAAAAAAGTGCTGGCGTTGACCAAAAACTACATTTCCAACAATACCTTTCGACCACGGTAGCCGTGGCAATGTTTCCACAGCTGTATGCAATTTTTCTTTATTCACTTGGGCAGTTTGATCCTTTATTAATGTTATTTATTAGAGTTATGTTATGTTAGAGTTATGTGTGTTTTCATAAGCTGACAACATTTTAAAGGATTTATGTGAGAGCAACAAGCAAACATAGCTAGGTTTTCTATGCAACTGCAATTGTCACTTGAATAAGTTATAATAAATAATGAGTTGTTTAACATTAAGGAGTAGTTAAACTTATTTTAGATTACATTTAGTTACATCTGGCCTTAAGGACAGTCATTATGCTGATGACGCCCTCAGTGAAAATAAGTTTGACAGCCCTGCAGTATATGTTTGAACTTTTACCATCCATCATTTTTCTATAGAGACTATCTATCCATCCATCCATCCATCCATAAAGATAGAGGAGCTGAAAAAAATACAGGTTAACCATATTAAATTCCCCATAAACACTGGTTTGTTTAATAGGCAACGGGGTGATGAAGTGACCTGGTTTGGATCAGTAGGACGCGCCAGATGTTCACTTGCAGCTGGATTGTTGGAGGTAGCAGGTAAGGACACAAACAAACCATTAGAAAAATGAAATCCAGCAATGTAATGTGTTATAAAGGTTCAGGGTTAGTTTGCTGGGATAAGGATCATCCAGCTCCACTACAAAAAAACAAAACATGTAGAGCTCATCGAGGATCATCTTGTAATTTGCCATTTTTGATGTCTTTTGATGTATTGTATATTGTTTATGGCTCTCAGACATGCTAACGCAGTGGTGTGAAGTTCTTGAGTAACTGGACTCTGTTACTTAAGTATTTTTGGCTACTTTGTACTTGTACTGAATATAAAAAATATAAGCATTTTACTCTTTACTCATTTACTCTCTTGACTACTTGACTACGTTTTTAATTGAGTAGTCTTTACTCCACTATGGAATTAGATTAGTGCCAAAAATATTGAACGTAAATTTCAAAGAAACGAACGAAAATACGTTCAATATTTTTGGCACTAATCTAATTCCATACTCCACAACATTTGAATGGACACTAACAATTACGCGTTACACTGTAATTGTGCGCAACAAGTCAGCAACTTTTTCTATCGCGGCTTATTTCTTGGGCGGACGAGGCGATAACGCCATCTGCAGGATGCTGAAGGTACTGGATGCTGTTTATGAGCTAAATCATGTGAACGGGAATTAGCGGTTACACTTTTTTTATCTATTTTGTTTTGCCATTACTTAAGTTATCTTTTACTCAAGTCTTTACTCTGACTTGTAATGGAGTAATATTTACAGTAAAATTTCTGTACTTTTACTCAATTGTGGTTTTCAGGTACTCTTTACACCTCTGTGCTAACGTCATGTTTAGTGATTACGGATTTCAACAAAATACGTTTTTTTACTACGTACGTTAATTGACTTTTCGATGCATTTTGGGCCATTTGAATAATGTTTGTCTAATGTCATTAGCTTTGTCCACTGGAGCATCCATAAAAACATGTTGTTAAGGTATATTCACAGCCGGGTTTTACTGAACGCTCCTGCATTTTAATCAGAGGAACTGAGAAGATCAAATGGTGATTATCACACATGGAGGCAAACACATCGTGACATCTGTTCTGAGTTTCTGAAAATTGAAAGCTATTGCATTGAAGTTATCCATCCCATCTCTAGAACATTTACACTCTCCTCAGTTCTCTTATATGTATACACTTCTGGACTGTGAGAGGAAACCAACGCAAGCATGTGGTGAACATGCAAAGACCCCTTTATCTCACCTTTAGACCTTCTCGCACAGTTTTCGAGACCCCTGACTCGGGGCATCTGCACTATTGTATTTTAGGTCTATACGTCAGAGATGATGTTCTCAGATAAATGTTATATGATGGTTTGTTGCCATTAGCAAGCAGTCACGGGATTTAAGGTTTTCTAGATGTTCAGTTTGAAGGTGGTCAAGGACACTGGAGGATTAACTGTCCAATATTGCTCCATTATCATGATTCTAAACTCATTTTTCCCCCCACACTCTCCTTCTTAAAACCCTTGGTCTTAAGTGGTCTACGGCCGAGGGACATTCTGTGTTGTTATCGAGAGATGTGGTGGCCACTTCTGGACCAATCAGGAGAGAGACGGCAGTAATCCATCATTCAGAATTGCCTTTGATGTGCAAAACGTAAAAAGGTGGAATAATCCAGCCTGGTCTAAAATGTTCTAGTGCTTGATGCTGCTTTTTTATGCTTTTTATTTTTATTTTCTGTTAGTATAAATTTATGTCTAAAATGATTTTTTTTTATTTTTAACGACATCAGTGTCACGACTTCATGTTCATCTTGAGCCTTAGAATTTCTAAATTAATTTCTCAATTTGTCATATTCGTCCCGGGTTTTCAAGGCGAATGGACGCAAATTAGGTGTGGAGACTTTTATTATAGAAACATGAAAAACAATAAAACAAAATCCCACAAGGGGGCAGTAAAGGACAAACTAAACTTACAAAAACAAAAACCTTCTGTCTGAAAAGTTACAGCATGCCACAAAATGAAATGAAAAATTAAAAAAATGATCATAGAATTTGGATGATATGTGGGGATGATTGGATTATATATATATATTTTTTTTATTTAAAGCAGCATGAAGAGATTTAATAAGATCTGGCATTAAGATTGACTTTTTTTTGTATATTTACAGTACAACTTAAGGTTTGTTCTCGGCTTTCCATATCCAGAATGGCGGTGGGAGTAGTCAGCATCTAACGTTCACCCTATAGGGTTCTTGCCCTTCGGAGTGGAAACTATGAACTGCTTTCACAGGCTTTGACCATTATTGGCCAGAAGGGGGTGCTACAGAATCTTAACTTTTTTTGTCGCTTGCTAATTAATCCTGTAAAAGTCAGCACACACTAATTTTCTGCGATGTTAATAATAATAATAATAATAATAATAATAATAATAATAATAATAATAATTAATGATATTCATCTGATGGTCACCTGCCTCTCACACGCGTGCAATGAGTTTGGACTGACCATCAGCCCGAAGAAGACCATCGTCATGGCTCAGGGCACAGAGTCTCCTCCAAACATCGTCATTGACGAACACAGGTCGTCGAGAACTTTACCTACTCATGACCAGCTTACACGCAGTTCTCAGCGAGAGACGTCTCAGGTGTCTCGGTCAAGTCAGAACAATGGAATCACACTGACCTCCTCTACTGTGAGCCGACTGATTGACTGACTGACAGACTGAGGGTCATATTTAACACTCGGAATCATGCAATAAAGCTTAGTATTGCGCATATATGGTTCTTTATTGTGTAAGCATTCTAATAAAATGCATTCATTATTTCATAATTATATAGAACAATTGATTATAATAACATAGTCATTTATATTTTGTCATTGCATTACTTTTACTTTTTTACTTCAAGTAGTTTTACCAGTAAAAGTAAAAAGTTTAAGTAAATACGTTGATCTGATACTTTTTAACTCTAATATTTATATTTATACTTTATCTTTTATACTTTTTGACAGCACTGTGCGCGCACACACACCC
>CM051499.1:18400247-18422050 GCA_028031935.1 Paedocypris micromegethes
CACACACATCTCATAGTCATCAAACTTTCAGCTTGAAGAAGGCATCCGCTTTCCCATCCTCCACAGCATCAAAAAATGTCTGATAGTCCTGCAAGATTAAAGTAACAAACATTTAGGTTAAAAAGCATCTGGTAAAGAGTTTACGCAGCAATATGTGAGATTATTTAAATCACCTATGTGCTTTTTGTGAGCTTCATGGAAAGTTCTAGATGCGATTTGTTGAATACACTTAATTGTTTAAATGTGCAAAACCACTTTCAGCCACAAATATGTCCACAGGGTGTCCAAGGAATGACAAGCTTCCAGAATCATAAGGCGTGTCTCACTGGGTGTGTTTCATTTTGGGATAGTAGAAGTTACTGAACAGGCCGAGCTGGTCTCCTGTGCTTCTATGCAAAGACTTGCAATTTAGATGTTTGCACAACAAAATAAATAGCGACAACGGACAAGCCGTACAACACATCCTCGTTTTTCATTTGACAGTTACTGAACTATTGACACCACAAAATACACATATACCTGTATATAAATAAAAACTTGATGCTTCAGCAGTTTGACGTCACACTTACTCCACAGTATTGCTCTCCGTTGAAGACCTGAGGAGGCAATGCTGAAGGGTTTCCTGCTTTCTTCCTCATTTCCTCCTTCAGGTCAGTGCTGGCCGAGACGTCCCGAGTAGAATACTTGATCTTCTTAGCGTCTAGGAACTGGAAGATCTCCGTTTGATGTCGCTTTACCTAACACATGAAAGAAGAAAAAGCCCCATCAAGAAAGTGCTAGTATAAAAAATATTGGCAGTGCATTTAAGTTTGTTGTTATACGTGTTTAATTAAAATGTTTAGCATATGCAAATTTTCATGCTACTTTACTTTTGTAAAAATCCAAACTGCAATTAATTATATCAACGAAAGTTTGTTGAACAATTTGAAAACGTTTAAGCAAAAATGTCAACTTTGAGTAAGACAACTTCTACTTTTTGAGATGATACATTTTGATTGTGCATTTGATTTATTATTATTTAGATTCAAAGCGCTGAAAGAGAATAAATATACTGAATCATGAAAGTAATGAATATATGTTATTAATAATCATTCAAAGAACATTTAGATATTACAAAATCTACATATTTGTTTTACAAAATGACCTAAAACATTTAACATCATAAAAATCAGAGATTTTAATTGGGGCTTCAATAACCTAAAAAGACAAATAGAATAAACGTACGTCTCTTGAGCCGCTGGCACTGCTATAATACACGACGATGGACATTGTGGTGTTGGTAGAGTCAGAGATGTTATGAGCGTGGACGTGTCTCTGCAAGTGTGTGTGTGTGTGTGTGTGTGTAAGAAAGACCAGGTGAGCAAGTTTAACTCCTTCACAACCTCAAGAAGGCTCTCATCTGGAGCTTAGTATTAAAATACAACAAATACTAAATGTAAAAATAAAAACTTGTTTTTATTTCAAACCAAATGTATTTATTGACTTACATTTTTAATAATACATGAATAATTTTTTTTTATTCCTAGATTTTCTGCACCAGTTAAGCTAGTTTGTGTGTCTGAGAAAATACTTTATTTATAACAAACTTCATAAAGTATTTTTTGCAGACTAATGCAGTTCAAAAGGACTCGATAGCGCCATCTGTGGACGACTAATATAAAATGCTTTCAAACTGTTTCGAAGGTTTTCAGTTTTTCACTGTCCGCTGAGTGACTCAAAACGTTTTCAAAACTCAAGAATTTGTGGAATTTAAAATGATAAAAAATAATTTAAAATTAAAATGTTTTTTGTAAAATTTGACCAACACAAGACCAATAAAATAAATATGTAAATATGTAAGGCAAAAAAAAAAAAAACAATAAAAGTGGAATGGGGAACAAAGTTCCATCAAAACAAATCTCATAGTAAATGTTTAACTTCATTTGCACCGAGAATTTTACAAGGACGCGAGGTGCACAAGCACAAGTGTTTACTCATCACACACACGCACGCACGCACGCACGCGCACACACACACACACACACACACACTCACACTCACACTCACACTCTTGGAAGAATAAAAATCACAATTGCTGAAAAAGTGGAGAAAAAAATCAATTTTTAAATAATCCAAATTATTTTTATTACATTTCTCTGAATGTTTTGTGAAACTGGTCTCAAGCATTAAACATGTCATAAAGACATTTTATGACACTACTTTTAACAGCAAGGGTATTTATAGTCAACACACATCATGAGATCTGACCAGTAAACACTGACGTCACTCGGCTGGTGGATCTTCACCAAATGTGTTTCCAAGTCTGACAGACCAACTGAAATCGCTTTTTCCACTTCTGAAAAACCAATCCCAGCAACTTTGAGCCTAAAGGTGGAATACACTCTAAATTGGTGGCTAACCAATCACAGAGCAGGAGACACATACACACACACACACACACACACACACACACACACAAATTATGGGCAATTTTCCGTGGGAGGAAACCGGAGACCCGGAAGAAACACAGGCAATAAAAAAATTGTCCCGTCAATTACCTGCAAAAACATTTTATTGATGACATCTTTACACATATAGTTACATCAACAGTATGTAGTAATATCTCCTTAGCAGGAGTCCAGACATATAGAATTAACAGTACATGCCTGAATTAAGACGCGTTTACATTTTATTATATTTATATGCATATCTTTACATGTGCATGTATCTCCTAATAATAATCCAAGATGGAGATTTCCATAATAACAAAGGAAAGATCCTTACACAGGTTTGAGGATGAAAAAAAAATAAAAAAAAGATAAGCTATCAAATACCGAAAGAAACAAGAATTAAAAACTAAATCAAACCCCACTTATAATTTTTTTTTCAAAGTTTCATTTTTTTTTACAAGCACAAATAAAAAGTGAATAATTGATAGGCTCATGAAAAGTAAAAGCACAAAAGAAAGGAAAACAACTTGGTCCATGTTTTTCATTAACGGAGATGCTTTTCCGGTTCCCTGTGAAATCCAGTTTGGTCAAGCTCAGCGCTCCATCACAGACGCTCCACATGTGCACAAGAACATTCACGGAGAAGACCGACCATCCTACACGCCGCTTCCCAAAGCATGATGGGTAATTTCAGTGACAGACATGCACTGTATGTATATCTGGACACACCACATGGACCGATTCACCTGATCCGGTAAGTTTCAATATTCCATGGAATGTTCATCAACCTTCTCTCTCTTCTACACAAATCAGAATTTTAGATTAAAAGCAACGGCGAATTAAAAACGTTTGCGAATCCTTTCCCGATGACTTCCTCAAATCTTTGGATTGTGTTGAAGAGAATTTTGCGAGATGTTTCACGAACTGTAAAACACTCAAAAAAAATCCAATGGTTCGAAATAAAAACATCCAAAAACATCCAGATTCGTTTTTGGCATTAAACAGAAACCATTCTCCACGTCTCACAGGAAATGAACCGCTGCAACTTCAACACCCATCGGCTAAACTAACACGACTTAGTGCATTAGTGAAAGAACAAGTGTCAACTCAACATCTCTTGACTTCTGATATGCTTCTGAAGATAGTGGAATTACACACGCCAACTAGAAGGTTCCACAGAGTTGCGGAGACCCTAAAAACGAAGACTTCAGAGATTCCTACTGCATTCGTGGGAAAGTGCTGGAGTGGTTGGACACTTGTGCTATAGGAGGTGCTTTGTGAATCCATCACTTCCGTACGGTACAGATCTGACTAACTAGCTGACACTCGTGTTTAGCTCTGGATCAGCAGAGAACAGGACTAATCCAGTCAACGTGTGGATTGGAATGAGAGTCGCTGTAAAGGATCTTGGGTGCAAACGCGGTTTACGTATTAAAGTAACTATTACAAAGAAAATACAACTGAAAATATTACAGATTTACAATATAGAGATGTTGAAGTACTATATAATCAAACTACAACACAACAAAAATAGTTTGAGTAGTAACTACAGGCAAAAAAGTATCCAGTTGTGTCCCTTCTTCAGATGAAGTGGCTTCCTCAGAGGGTTTGGCACAAGACCAACTCAGGGAGAGAAAGTGGGGGGGGGGGGGCTTTACATATCTCTCTCTACCCGCCTCCGTCGAACTGAAACAAGAAAAAAAAATATTTATATAAATATATATTTTTTTTTACTACAGGAACACACATTCATGTTTACTTGTTGTACCATAAATGATGATTTTAATATCAAGCGCATGCACTAATACATTAAAACAAGTTACACTTATATGTATGATATCTTGTGTGCTTTGATTGTTTGTCAATTAACAATTTTTATGTCACCGATGTCATAATGTTCTACCACAATACCGCATTAGTTGGATAAGATGTTCTAGCTTTTGTTTTAAACGGCAGTGTAAAGTATGTGAGTAAATCGACTCTGTTACTTTACTTAAGCGTATTTTGGCTAATTTGCACTTGTACTGAATATCAAACATATAAGCAACTTTTACTCGACTTGAGTACATTTTTGATTGAGTATCTGTACTCTTTACTCCACTACATATGAATAGACACTTATCTTTATTCGTTACATTATGATTGTGATTGACAAGTAGGCATCTCATTTCTTAGGCAGACGAGTCACCATCTGCAGGATGCTGAAAATACTGGATGCTATTTATGAGCTAAATTATGTGAATTAGCGGTTGCACTTTTTTGCACATTTGAGTCTGACTGAGACTTGTTCTTTTTATCTAGTTTGTTCTGCCATTTGAAATATTGAGGAGTTAAATTTCACTTCTATATTAGTAAATAAAACCTTGTAAAAAAATTTCACATGTCTTGCTGTTTTTGAGCCTAAATGAACACAAGTAAAACACTTAAGTTGTTTTACAATTGGATACGTGACGACCAAGTCATCTAGAAATTGTTAACCGGTAACTTGCATTAGTAAAGGCTATTCATCTCTTTTTTTAAGCTAGATCTGCGGACAGTTTCTCACCCAGATCGTTGTTTTTCGTGACTGCGGCAGCAGCGCGGGATCTTGGGCCTTGCTGGGTGAAGTGGTACCCAAACTTCACAATGGTTGTGTTCTGCTCCAGCATTTTAGCAATTTCCATTTCCACCGACGTGCCAAGCTGCTGACGCTAGGAAGCATGAAAGCACACATGCGTGAAACCAATTTCAAAGGCAATTTTCACATTTCAATATTTTAAAAAGGTTTCCATGTAAAAATGCAGTCCTTGATCATAAAGCTGCTGTGTACGGTGTCTTGGAGATCTTCCCGATTTATCAAACTGGTTTTTCTTTTTGGCTGAACTTGTTCCACTACTGCAGATTTCTAGATACACGTATTGAATAAATAAACCTAATTTACACTGCTCTATAGGAAAATGTTCCAGTTATGTACAAATACAGTTTGTGCACCACTAGAAAAACCCTGTACTGTTTTAGGTTTATAATTAGAACTAAACATAAAACTCAATAAGAAAAATCAATAATAAGAGTTAAATGTGTAAATAACATTTTCCTGGTCATCCAGGGCCATTTTAAACATTGTTTGAAATATGATTGTGCTGTTATAGTACTGAATGTACTACTCCTACATTTGTACAATCTTCAGAGAGACAAACCTGGTTATCGATCTTGATCTCAGAGAGCGTGTCGTTGTCCCGCAGAGCTTCTATAAGAGCCTTTACTCCTGCGCCAGTGATGAAGTTGGACTCCAGATTCAGACTCCTGAGGGTTTTATTCTCTCGCAGCATGTCTGAGAACGCCTGCAACACAGGGCGTAAAAAATAAAAATAAAAAATACACAGAATTATATCATTTACAATTACATGTTAACATAAGTAGGAATATAAACAATAAAGTACCACTGACGAAAGAAAGTAAACACAAAAAAAGTTTTTTTAACAGTTTGTGCTTGTGTGTGTTCGCATTTAAAAAAAATATATATATATATTTTTAAGCCATAAAAAGCAAAAAGCATGGAAACAAAATGACGACTTCAAATTAGAAATACCTAATGCTGTATAGAATAAAAAATAAATAAATAAATCTAACGTACAATTTTAATAAACAAACGCCAATGCATCACGTTTTTGTTCGGTTCTTTATTTTTATTTTTTTAAACATTTTTTTTTTGTTTTAGATTTTTTCATACTATTTATACTTCAGACTTTTGGCACTAGTTTTCATGTCCCTTACTTTGATTGGCTGGTGAGAATGCTATTGACAGCAGTTGACTAGGAAGCGCGGGATGAGTTTTGCTAAGAATTAATGAACCTTCGTATAATGGCACAAATTCCAATATCCACAACATCAAACCGTCTTCCAAAAGCTGTACTCATGCAGTGTCTTCACAAAGTGATATTATTCATTCTCATGTTAATTACAGCACACCACAGAACCAACATTTACACTGCAGTGGTTGTTAGAATTGTAATAGTGCTTTTTTTAATTCACGTAGTTCAAGTCGTGCAAACTCTCGGTTGAGACTGATAAAACCAGTGATGAAACACTCGATTTAACGAGGAAGAACACGGCAAACTAAGTGTGTTATTACCCTTTAACTGGTCCAAGATATCTGTGTTGACAAAATGTGTAAAAATACACAAATTTGATATTCAATAAATCCTTAAAGACATAAAAAAGTATATCATAATGATTTATGATATTAAATGACTGTATAGTGAAGTAAAGTATTATCTTACCACAGCAACAGGGTCGTTGCTCCTGGTCGCAGCCAGGCTGAATTTCTTCACGTGCGTGTTCCTCTCCATGGCTTTGGCGATATCTTTAAGAGTCGGGATTGGAATGTTCTGGGACATAAAAAATTATAATTAAAAAAATGGACAAAAAGAATCTCCTGAAGTGGCGCAACTAGTCTTGACATTTATATGCATCCATACAGGTTTATACATTATAGCCAAGTGTCATCAGATGGTTAAATGCAGAGCAATTTATATACGATCCCTAGTGACCATATTGAGGGGAAAAAAACTCACATTATTTTACTTTTCACTACAATAACATTTTACAGCAATTCCCTTATAAAAACTTGAACTTGAGCTTTTTGATATTATTAGAATGATTTATAGTGCAGTTTTTAGACGTTTGAGCTTTTTTAAATTGTATTGTTTCGAGTTTGCATTACCTTTATGTTGTTGAGATTGACTTCGGTCAGTGAAGAATCATTGGTTTTAATCTGCTGTAAAGTTTCCTCCACATTTGTAGGGTTCGGTGGCTCATCAAAAACTGCCTTTACTTTCTCTCCTTTAATAACATCTAAAAAACAAAGATGACAGTGTGAGTCTGGAGAATGTCCCTGTATAACCCAAAGAAAAAAACAACCAAAACTTACTGTTGTAACCATCGCTACTCGTTCCGTCGTAACTGTGTGTGCTCGTCACTAGTGAGTTCACCCCAAGAATAGCTACAAAACAAAAAAGTCTGTTACTTCAATAGATCATTACAAAATCGATAGAAACAAAATTATCAAAAATAGGTGAATTGTAATAACTCAATATTTTCCCAGATGCAGAGTCAGAAAAAAATTATATAAAGCCTGAACTGCAACATATAAAATGATTCGGATTATAAATTTGAAAGAGTTTGCGAATATGATTATCCATGTGTTAATGATATGGTGGGCGTGCCAAAATCCAAACGTCAACACTAAAGGTTGGCTTTGAGCTCGTCTTAAACATGGAGAACGGGAAAAAAATTCAAAGACAAACTCCTCATCTCTTCAAAAGATGGTGAAAACTATTTGAGAGGTCGCAGAACTAGCCAATCAGCATCAGGGGGTTGGTGAGTTTTGTTAATTGCTAAAAAAGAATTTGAATACAATTAAGCGAATTCACCTTGACCTTGTACATTTACTTTAGCGAGAACTGCAAATACAATTAACTAACTCTGTCGATTGCTATTCAAAATATTACGTTGCAGGTTTACGACAAAGCAACCATTCAAAGTGGGCGTACATAATAACAGCACTGAGAGTAAGAGTAAAGAACTCGAAATAGCTGAAAACTAGTTCATCCCGAGGTTAATAAAGAACAGACTTTGTTCAAATAGATTTAAAAGTGTCTCCTTTTGGCTGTTCACACCTGCCAGGTCGTGTAGTTCTGTGTCAGTAGCGCTGGACAAAGCCTCTTCCAATTCCGGGTCCAGTTTCGTGGCTTCTTCCTGGTGCAACTCGATTGGTTTGTGTTTAGGAATCCATACTTTTCCTGCAGGAGAAAAGAACCAATTTTGGTGACAAATCACATGAATGAAGGTAAAAGTCCTACTTGGGAAAAGAAATTAGCAGTTTTAACAAGTCACTGTTTATCACACTTAGTTAGATCCCACATTTTTTCTTTGTTATAAACATAACCATGATTGTGATTTATTTTTTTATTTTTATTGTAAACATAAAGTGATATTGCTTCTTGGCCACTGGTGGCTCTTTGCTTGTTCACTTGTAAACTAAAAAAAGTGTGTTGGCATAAAATATTTGGAAATTTCTTAAATTATTTAAAATTTAATTATTTAAAATAAAAAATTAAAAAGAGTATTATAATACCACATGCACATTTTTTATTTGTTGAGTTTTAATGTATTTATTATCCTGACAATACCAATAATGAAAACATCATTTGGTTTATCTAGAACAATCTGTATGCCGAAGTCATTTTATTCAATTTATTTAGACAAATAAATTGACAAATTTATTTAGTCCCTCTGAACTTTACAGATGTCAGCTCACAACATGATTCTGGTAGGAAATAAGTCTTTTCTTGACATGCTACTAAAAAAAACATAACGGAATTCCACTGTCTCATAGTAACATTTTCAAAGGTTTTTGCATTCAATTTTTTAAGGAAAATGGCATAAAACACTAAACCTTTGTGGTCTAAGCACGTTCTACATTATTAATAAAAACAAACGAAATATTTCTGCTGGATATTACAGGATATTAACCATGTTAGAATGGCAGAACTGTGTCCACCGATAGAACAGATCAGTCATATGTTTATTAGCCGATGTTTACAAGTGCAATGAACTGACAAAGAAGTCCTTTAGTCCTGATGGAGGCGGTTAGCCACATCAGACGCTTCCTACACCAGTGATTGTCCGAGTTACGTGATTCCTGGTCTTGTGATGAGCTTGTTCTCGTTCCTCAGTGAAGATTTGTGTTAGAACCACTGAACTTTAAGCTTTGTGAAAACGCAGAATGGAATAAACTTCAGTAAAACTACACAAAAAAGCCATTGTGGTTAATGATAAAGATATATAAAAAAAAAATGTTTTCCAGGTATAAATGTTCATTCTAACCTTTTATTCCAACATGTAATGTGGTAGACGTACTTATAGAATCAATTGACTTATAAACTTCATAGTTTTTACATTTTGATAGATTAAAGCAGATCAGATTCGGATTTAAAGTTGCTGAAGTTATTGATCAGAAAAAACTGTAAGACAGAAAAAAAACCGCAATAGCCAGTGGTCTTTGAAGGACATTATTCTGAAGAACAGAGGAATATAAATCTGAGCCATTCAAAATAGTCCTTGACAAAATCAGTAGATCTTCTCATTATATCGACTTATCCCACGAGGAGCACATCAAAAAGAGAACAAGCAAGCAAATCCTCCAGCAAGATCAAAACCTTAAGTTCTCTCCGTCTTTTCAGCTTCTGCGTGATCTTTCCCAAACCTTTCCCTCAATTTATGTTCCTTCCTGTTCCTATCACATTCAGCCTTATTCCCAGTGGAAAAGCAAATACCTCTCATCTGTTTGCAATTGTTTCGGACCAAACGTACGTAACTCTTGTAATAGTCAAACTAAAAAAAATAAATAAAAGAATAGCTTTTTCTATCAATTGAAAGAACCAACTCTTCAGTGTTCTGCCAGGTCCTCAGTAATGCATTAACATGAAAACACAATGTAGACGCTTGGGAAAGATCACTTGAATTCATCAGGGATGAAGTTGAAATGGCCCTTGTCACAACGGCCCATTTACAGGCCATTCCAGAAAACTCCAGCACTTCCTGTTCTTCGCTCTTACACTCGGAAATGAAACAAATGTTTGTCAACTCTGCACTGAAGAATTGAAAAGGGTTCAGCATTAATAATAATAATAATACTAATATTAAAAAACAAACAAAAATGAAATGTAACGAAAAAATGAATTACTGAGAGAATGCTGGTGTTATTTGGCTATACTGGTGAAGACATTTAGTGTGATGAAGATGCAAATTGAGTGACGGAGACTGTATTGGGAATTGCCACTTTCACAAAACACTTTCATAAAGAAAAACACGCTGAAGGATTTCAGCTAAAATACAAAATCTATTTTCATTAACATGTTCAAAAATGAATTGTAAGTATTGGGTTGTGATCTGAGCCTTCACTATTTGTAAAAAAATGAATTTCAGTGATATTTTGGGAACCTCCAAAACGCGTTTCTGTAAAATTAAGCCATTCATCATCCTCCTCCTACGCTTGTTAAACATGAAGTGCGAGTGAGAGGTTGGAGGGAGAAGTTGCCAGCCACGCTGCCACTCTGCCAGCTTCTAAAAATAGCTCAGAATATTACAGAGCAGTATCTGTGGAGTCAAACGGAGTGATGCTGATGGAAAATCAGAGGCTAGAATTACACCGTTTGTGAAACGCAGTGAACCAAACAGACAATTAAGTTTTGGTGCTTGCATGACTCAAACAGACAATCATCGCAGGCCGATGTTTTCTGCGCCAGTGTTTAATCCCACCTGAGCAATGTCAGCAGGGTTCAAATGACTTCAGGAGCTGACATGGCGTTCTTCCGTATAGGACAGTGACGGCGCTTTATCCTGCTCTGGGTTTGTCATTGCCTTGTTGACATATACACATTTGTCTTAGACCAGGTGTCAAACTCAATCGCATTGAGGCCCAAAACTCAAACGTTTAAGTCTGGGGTCAAACAGGGTCAAAATGTGTAAATCGCACTTGAACTAAACATTTCTTAGACATAAATATGGACCAAAAATAAATAAATAAATAAAAATCACAGGGCAAATAATACTAATATTATACAATAATTTTGTTGACCGGATGAGACCACGGGCAACGAGTTTAACATGTCTTAGGTAAACGTATGGTGAAATTAAAATCAGTACTAGCATAAGCATACCTTTCTTTTCACCGGTGAAGGGAACAACATCATCTCTGTCTTTATAATCCATAGCTTCCTTCTCAAGATACTGCAGGAGCCGGTCACGGTTAAATGGACCGGTGGCTTGTTTGTTGGTCTGGTCCTTCTGTCTTAATCCGGCTGGTAGCAAGGCATTCTAAAAAATGAATGAAAAAAAAAATAGTAAATCATTTGATATAACTGAAAGTAAAACATGTAAACAGTAACACAGATTCAAATCTGAAACTAAGAAATGCTAAATTATTTTGGTAAGACAAAACTTTATTCACCTATAACTTTAACCGTTTAAAATAAATACATGTTTAACTAGAAATTTTGAAATCCCTTATCCCTTGTTTGGAGTTTTCATTTAAAGAAAATCTAAAAAAATTGAAATTATGAAAATTGTAATTATATATTATAGCAAAATACATTTACATAAAAAAACGGATTAATTCTGTTTAATGTATTAATTATTATTTATTAATTATAAAACAATTAAATAATTGTATAAATAATTAAAACAAATGATACAAATATTTAAAAATGTATATATTTTTATTACCGATAATAAAACATTTTTTATTAATCTGAAAACACATTCGGATTAATAACAAAATCCTTTAAATTTGTGATTCTTTTTCACACTAGAAATGAAATATTGAGTTTGACTGCACTGAGACAGAGAGTGTGTCTGACCTCTGGATCAATCTCCTCCAGTGCACTTTCCAGCTGCTTCAGCTCCTCCGCTGACAGCTTGTCCAAAATCTCATCCTCATCGATCTCCTTATACTTCTCCAGGTCTTTCTTGAAAGGAAGAGCCATGATGTCTGCAATCTGTTAGGGAGAAAGATGGCATTCAGCGTGAGTGGACCACAAAAAAAGCAGAAACATGAAATAAACCTGTAAAAATTGTAAAAAGAGACATTTATTGTCCATTATGATCACTCTGGACCATATTGGAATGATCCACACAAACCCATACATAAAAGTTAGGTGATCAAACCAAACTCATTTGAAAAAACCCTTCACCCTTATTCATTATTCTAAAACACAAGCTGTCATATCAAACAAGAAAAAGAACAGATGATACAGAATAATGACAATATTGGTATTTTTTTTATTATTATTGCTATTTATTTTTATTAGTAGTAGTATTATTATTATTGTTGTTGTTGTCGCTGTTATTACTATTGAGCTGTCCCTATTCGGTCAAGGTCACATCACCTAAAATGCATGTTTTTAGACTGTGGGACAAACCGAAGATGTGGTTACAAGTAAATGTCATTAACTAAAGTCAAATAAAAGGCATAAACTGAAAAAGATTTCAACAGCTGAGCGAAAGCCAGAACAGAACAGAACATGCTATAATTAGCCGACATCCCCAGAGTGAACGCATTTCTCATCTTTCACTAGTCCGTTCTCATTTAGTACTTCCTCTGAAGAACAGAACCGTCTGGCTTAATGGAAACCAGATGACGGGTGTGTTGTTCAGTTGAGTGAGAAATACACGCTTTTGCATCCACTTTTTTCAGCCTGTAAGTCACATGAAGCGCATTACAGATGAACAACATGTCGGTCTGGAAGTGAATAACAGTAACAAAACAATGACAATCTGAATTGTCAAACATGGAAAAACCTGTTGATTTTTTCTTTTTAATAAGTGTTGCTCTTTCTTTTTCAGTTGACATGCACAAACTGAATAGTGAGAGCAAATTGTCCTCATTATGCTATCTATATTTATTTTGGGGCACAGTATTTTCGGCTCATGTTTTCCGACATTTTCTTCCTTGTCTTTTTCAACCTTGATCTTGAGTGACGGAAAAAAAGAGAGAGTGAGCGAAAGAGACTGTGTGTGTGTGTGTGTGTGTGTGTGTGTGTGTGAGTGGGTCAGTAAGAGAGATTAAGCGAGTCAGAGGGAGAGAGAGAGATTGAGAGAGCAAGAAAGAGAGTGAGAATAATAACTGAATCAGTAAGAAAGTGGAAAAAGAGAAAGATTGAAAGTTAGAGAGATGGAGTGAATCAGTGAGAAAGAATGAGAGCAAGTCAGTGAGAGAATGTGAGAGACAGTGTGCGAAAAAGAGTGAATGAGCCAGAGAGATTAATGGAGGGATGAGAGAGGGGGAGAGAAAGATGGACAGAGAGATTATGCAGATTATGGAAACGGTCATTTTGCTGAACATATAAGCACATCATGCTGGGATGCAGTGACGGTCAGATCACAGCAAGTTTGAAGCATAACTATATTTTGCAATATTATACACAAATGTATTTTTTTATTGTATTTTTCAGCCAAGCACACTTCCAGAACCAGAAAGAGTGGGATTCGAACCTGCAACCTCTTGGACACAATTCCAAATCCCTACCCGTGGACTACAACTGCTATACTACAATTAAATCTACAGCATGTCTGCAAATAAACAATGTAATGTGGAAAAAAAAGAGAGAGGGAAAAGTGCACCATGTGATTGACCACGTGGTTAAGAACAATAGTGGGAACCGAAGGACCACCGCTCTCGTGTTAAACAGCGCATGCAACATACTGTACAGGCACATTCATTATTTACATGGGCTGAATCTTTCTTCACAAACTAGATTAAATCCTGATGTGAATTTGATTCCTTTTCCTCAAGCCTTCACAAATAATATGAACCAATAGAATCAATTAGTTCATTTTTCTTTTGTTCAAAATACTGAACTAATGGCACTTTAACTCATCAATCATGAGATAGCTTGTCTGGTCCTGCACTCCATATGTCAGTAATATTTTAAAAATAAGTAATAAATATTAGTGTATAATTAAAATAAGGAAAACGGTGCGGATACATTAAACTGGTGAAAGGCAACTAAAGTTGTCGCATTGACAGTGTAAAATGTTTGTGAACCAAATTGGTCATTACACTGGAGATAATTTACATAGGGTTGGGCAAAATATTACCATCAATCAGGTTAACAGTGCTATATATTGTGCAACAATACAGGTTATTGTAATTAGTGAATATCACATTTCCACTTGACTTTATAAGGTAACATCGCTCCTGAGACGCATGTGTGCATGATAAACGTACAGTAATTTTGATTTCATAACAGAAAGACAAACAGACACGCCCCTGCTGGAGACCACACCCACCCTACAAGAGCCAAGAGTGAGCTCACACAATCCACCCAGAGAAGGTCATCACAGCACCTGCCAAAGGTGTCGACACTGGGACAAGCATGTGGTTAGAAAGTCTAATGGATTCCTGCAAGGTTCCATAAAGGCCTTCTTCATAGTCACAAATAATATTGATAATAAAAACAAACAAACCCAGTCAATACTTGCTCATGCGTTATATGTAAGTCACGTGGGTAAATTGATATATCATTTTCTAATTAGAGAATGACTCTCACGGCTTAAAAAATTACACTTCGAATTACATATTACATTAATGAACGAATAGACAGAAGATGAGATCATGATGAAGCTGCTTCGTCTCACACAGCGCCGAGATGTTGTCATCACACGCGGAACTACAAGCATGTGAGATGTTGTTTTCTTTCAATTATGACCAAAAATGGATCAAATGCTTTCCTGTGTTATAATACATTTGAATTATATGATGTATATCTAAAGATCCAGTAAGCGTTTGGCCCAACTTCTCAAACAGTAAGTGCACGGACCGAGTGCTTAGCCAGCTAACCTCCCAGACACTAAAACCACCCCAATCTTAGCATAACACATGGGAGAAAAATGGAGAACGAGTGTTGCCTACCTTACAGTAACTTCCGAACTCTTTCGGCTTTATTGTCCTTTTTCTGGCTGGAAAGCCAATAAATTCCCTCACCCTTCTTCACTGTTTCAACCCAGGGCGGTAACAGGAAATCAGACGCCAGACTCAGACCAATGATTGACACCGAGATCAGCCAATCAGAATGTACAAAGCGGCTTCTTCGCTTCTACTTCCGCCTAATAGACCTCTTCAGCCAATCAGAGTAACTGTTGGGTCGTACCGCTCACGGAAGCTGTGGATATTGTAGTTTAGGACTTATGTGCTGTCTATATTTAAATTATTTTGCAGATGATTATGTTGTTGAAATACATATGAATGTGCAATACAAGTTTGTCCGTGTTATGTTTTTAAAGAATATTTAAACTGGACATTTTAAGCGGAAAATTTATTAATTCCACCGTTGTGTGAGATTTATTTAAGAAAAAATGCTTTTTAGATCTTTTAGAATATCTTTTAGAATGTCTTTCACAATTATTTTTGCAACAGTCATATTTGTATTATAGGTAACTAAGAATAATAATTGTTCTGTTTATTTTGCACAACACTATGCAATGCACTTTATATATAAAATTGACATGAAACTGAACTCTCTCTAATTTCATTTTTTATTAATACAGCCTACCTTTTCTATATTTAATTTAATTTGGGCAAGGTGTATGATTTTTATGTTTTTCTTGTTTTCATATTGTAGTTTGTGTCATTGTGTTTGAAAACAACAAAAAATAAAATGCACTACAAAAAAAAAACTATTTATACAAGTCAATATTTGTGGTTCTGTATTAAGAGTTACCAAGAGCACAATAACAATTTTTAAATGGTTTTAGTGAAAATGTATAATCGGTGAGTAAAATATTTGAAATAAAATGTTTTATTTTATACAGGTTCTCTTCTGATAGACAGACAGGAAGGCAGACAGACAGACAATGCGGTGCAACGTGTGTGTGTGTGTGTGTGTGTGTGTGTGTGTGTGTGTGTGTGTGTGTGTGTGTGTGTGTGTGTGTGCGTTTGCAATATTAAATCTATCACTAGATGGCAGTATTGTTTCTAGTATAACGGCGAATTCACAACCGTTCAAGTAAAAGTGTTAATTTAATTTAATTTAAATTTTCCTTTATTAATTTATGTATTTATTTTTTATATTTGTAAGTTGTGCAACTTGCACTTGATCGAATCCTGGAGCACAGGTTACACAACTGAAGTGACCTTGTGCAAAACACTGAACCAAATCGTTCTGTACTTAGCGTCGAAAAAAAGTAATAATAATAATGATAATAAAAAGAATAACAATAATAATGATAATAATAATAAACATAATGATGATGATGATGATGATGATGATGATGATGATGATGATGATGATGATGATGATTTCTTTACAAAGCAAATTTCAAGTTATAAGAAATGTCCTACACTACATTTTCCATCAAATATTGTTCACAAATCTTTTTTTTTAATGTGAATGTTCGTAAGTTCTCTCTCCATGTCAACAAATTGCTGCAATTTTGATGTACAGTCAGGGAAGATTAGTGTATGTATTGTATGTAAACTTGGAGAACATACCTGGCATTTATGAGAACAAATGCACAGAAGGATGTGATGTAACCAGGCATTAGAAGACGAGAAACATCTGAACAGAGCATGTTCTTCTACTTATTAGTTGAGTTTAGTCAGCCATGATAAAACAACAAATACGTTTCAAAATGTATTCAGATTTTCAACTTTTGTACTTCCTACAGTCCAAAAACGTACAGGAAATTTTGAAAATCTGGAAAACAGCCCAAAGGTGTGAGTGAGAGTTTTAATGTGTGTCACGCTCTGTTATTGGTTGATCCAGGGAGTGTCTCCAACTTTCAAGCCCAGAGTTGTTGGGATCGGCTCCAGCTTCCCGTGACCCAAACAGGGAAAAGCTGTTCAGAAAATGGATTGATTCTGTTTTAGGTCTCATGTTAGGTCACGGATGAAGAATCGGTTGCTGCGTACAAGCTTGTCCTTTTATCTTTTCCTGTGTGTAGATGTCAGACATGTTTAGTCACCCGTGACACTGGAACCCTTTCTTTATGATGCTACAGCAGAAGAGATGTATAGAACAACACTACCATGCATGCAATTTTGTTTCATGAATAAGAAATGCCTTAGACCAAATGCTCTTAATAATAAATAAGGCTGAATATTTCTGAAAGAACTACTTTCTTTGTTTTTCATTCTGGTACAACTGATTAATGACATGGAAACATGTTGAAATTGTTAAAACAATTGTTGCTGGTTTACTGCAGAGGAAGAACCCTTCTGCTAGACTTGTTTCATGCTTCACCCGTATGAACAGAGATTAAAATTTTATCAAACAGCTTTTCTTAACAAATTTCCACCTTGATAAAAAAAACATCAATCTTTAATGTCTTTAGCTTTGCAACATCTTAGCAAAATTAATGTCTACACTGAGGACTATTTCACATATTATAACAATGATGATCAATCTTCTGTGATATATCTTTCCATTTATCCATCCATCCACCCATTTTCTACAGCTTACTCCATTTTGGCGTTTGGCGTTCAAGTTGGCGTTTATCTCAGCACCTCTGGACCTGAGATTGCTGGGCAACCATTGGCAGAGTAGCATTGGCATGTGATAAATCCAATTTATGTAATCATTACATTAAAGATTTCAGTAAAAATGTACGGTAAGTAAAATTCATTTTGAGTCAAATGAACTTATGGCGTTAGCCCTGTTATTCTAAATTCAGACAAGAAATTGGCATTTACTCCAGACCAGGACATATACGACTGTTTGACTTGGTTTTGTATTTTCATTCTGCGAGAACTAGCAAACGGAGAACTACATTCCCCGTAAGCCTTTGCGACAAATGTGTCTCAGTCACACATCATTAGTGTACTATTGGCTTCAGCTGTGTCTAGTTATGATGAAAAGATTAAAGGTCGTGAGAGACGTGTGATTGTGATTGGAGTAAATTATTGGCTTGTAGTTTACTGTGCTTACAGCTTTTGGTTCTATGGATGTTCTGTAGTTTTACGAATTTTTGCCTGCCTTGTGGATTTTGTCACTCACTGTTGCCCGACTGTTCCACTCATGGCCGTTTTGTATTCAACTTGGTTTATTTGCCCTGCTTATTAACCATTATAGTTGCTGTATTTTTCAGACTATAAGGCAGTTGGACTTGTAACCCAAGCAGTGCAGGTTGGAATCCTGTTCCATTGGTTTTCATAACTTTCTAAGGCAAAACACTGACTCTAGTTTTGATATGGTCCCAAGTGGGCTTTATTAATTACTCATTCAATACATGCTGTGGAAAAACCCCACCAGCAGAGGTCGCTCTCGAGTTCTGTGTTTACAAAGAAAGGGGTTCCCACTAAGTCACAGACAAAAAATGCTTTTTTGCCCACACAGTGACCCTTGCAGTGATCCTTCAGGCATGGCTTTTCTGTTAAAAAAAAAAAAAAAAAGAACGATGCAATTAAAATATTCCTTCAAGCCAGTTGGTTTTCTTTCAAAAATCTCCTGAAGCATTCTCTGTAAAGCTCTGGGGGCTCTGTAGCTTGCTTGAGGGCTCTTTCGCTGCTGACCTGATGTGCAGAATGCTAGATAACTCCAAATCTAGCTGGAGAACACTTCTTGTCTTAGGAGGAACTAACTGTACCAAACAGGAAAGGAATATCGAGGATCGTAGTACTGCTGGAGGGTCAAGATCATTGCACATTTGCAGGCTGCCAACCATGAGATAAGACACAAATGTCTCTTTACGTGTTGTGGTAAGAATCCTCTTGCGTGGACTATAATGATCTTTCTGCTTCTCTGGTGCTTTCCAACTCTTCTGTACCTACGTTTACACTATTACACTGTATGGCCATGCTTTGTTTTGTGCCAGTAATAAGACAAATCAGTTTCACCTTTTTGCCAGACTATTTAGGTTTGATCTACGAAGCTTTTTCAGTGTTGAGTGACACATTGAACTGCCTTACTGAGTTTACTATCTTCACTAGTACGAACTGATTCTTATCTGATATCTTCTAGCTGTAAATTTGAGCACCACTGACTGGGAGGGCAAGGTTGACTCTCTAGGAAATTAAACGCAAAGTAAACGCAGCAGCTCCACAGAAATGACCCCAAGATTTGGCTGTTCAGGAAAAAACGTCGAACAAATTAAAACTGGTTGTGAGTGAGATGGCAAAACTGAGATTGAGGTGAATTAAGTTCCATTAGAGCAAACTGCTTGGCAAAGACAAGTTTCTCTCAAGACATCACTCACCTGCATTAAGTCCATTCACAAACACATAACATTCCTAGACTTGGAAGTTTATGTCATAAGGCTGCCCACTGCTCCAGGTTTGTGTGTGTCCACCTCATGCACAATACAGTATGTCTGTTGGATAAAGTGGCGTCCTAAGACCTCATTGAAGAATTGTTTGTGGGTCAAGATGGAAATTCAGGATTGAGATTGTACTTGTGGTTTGGTTAGGATAAGAGCAAAATTACACTTCCGCCCAAAATGTTCTCCCTTTCCTCACCCCATTTATTCAAACTCTATCCAAATCGCAAACATAACTTCAGCTCTAAAATCCCGGCCTTCAAAATTGTTGTGGTCCATTGGGTGAGCATTTGTACACTTTGGTATAAAAACTTAGAATTTTAGGCCCCACTTTGGCCTTAAAGGCTGTACACACATACAATATTCATAGGTCCAATAGACGCTTTATATTCACTTAATTGCCGTCCAAACTTCATGAGATCTAGTTGCAGATGTGCACATGGCAAGGTCAAGCTGTAAGTTATGTTAATGTATTATCCTGTAATGACTAGTCTGACTAATGCAGCAGTCAGTTTTTGTTTGGGAAGGTTTTTGCTTTACAGCTCCTTCGTTAAATAATCTGACGGCTTGACGGTCTGAGGAAGAGGACGATGGTCCTCGGGGAACAAGGATCAATATTCAATTCTTGTTTAGAATCCGGTGTCACTAGAAAGGTTGCAGAGAAGGGTGAATGTTTTTGCCTCCTGTGGGACACCAGCTTTGTGTGTTGACATTTGTCTCTGGTGACGCCAGACAGACGCTTTCACTAGGACGGAGATCTGATCAATCATTCTCTTTGTTTCGCAGATGTTCATTGGTACACAACCTCATCTGATCTAGCCATTGTTACAGTTTGGAGGGCTTTTATTGGAGGGATACCTGATTTATAAGTAAGGCTGTTGTGACCTAGTGGTAGAGATGGGATCATGTCCATAAGGTTGCAGGTTCAAATCTCTGTGAGCATATGTTCACTTCACTGTGTGTAAATACTGTACCTAAATTAGAAGTTGTTAAGCTGAACTGAAGTAAAATGAATTCTCCTATGTCTAGAATTTGTCTGTTCTTTTGTGCTTTCTTTTGATCTTTTGTACACTTTTTAATGCATTCCCACATCTAGTTTATATTATTATTACCATAGTTTGAAAAAAAAAATTCTCAGCGCAACGCTATTTTCTAATAAGAATAATGGAATGCAGGCTTGCACTGAGTACCAACTATGACTATACGACTATACTATACCACGACTAAACGACTATACCATACTATACTTCCGACTATACTTCTGACTATATGCCTATATTTCCCACGACTAACCTTTACTACACACAACTGCTGTAATTTCATTGTCAGTAACGTAGAAGAAAAGCTAATCTTAGCTTTTTTTGAGATTTTGCCAAAATAACATTGCTATCTTGTGATCTCGCCGTGACAATTTCATGTTCCTGGGATCATGGGACAGAAAGAAAATGTACAATAGGTTCTATTTTTACATTATTCAGTTGGATATATATATATATATATATATATATATATATATATATATATATATATATATATATATATATACTTTACAGTATTCGCATGGTCTTGTTTTTGCAGTTTTTATAAGAAAGTATGAAAAATCTTTCATGGAAAAGGGCATGATTGACAAAATGGGTAAAAACTGAGACTTTTTTCACTTGATTAATCTTTAATCAATATCAGTTTTCTGAAAAGGGCAGGATTAAAACTCCTTTCAAAATTGATAAATATTTAAAGCAAAAATGTGTTATTGAATTTAGTTAAGTCCAAACATCTTAAGACTACTTAATGCTCTTTAATATTTAATATTTATGTTATCATGGTTGTTTTTCTATATCTAAAACAGAGATTTTAATGAGGAACATGCTTGATGCTTTGATTTTTGACCTCATAAACTTTCATGTTCCCAAAAATGAATGAATGAAATAGTACAATTCAAAATTACCACTAAACTGGCTCATGCTTGAAATCAAAACGATTTCTGTACATACTGCAGTGCTTTGGATGATCAAAATTTTTTTACTTACGGTAATTTTGTGTTTTTATTAGATACATTTTTCTAAATGCTAAATTTTGTTGGGTCGGTGGTCTTTTAGGCCTCTGAACGGCAGTAAAAGGGGGTCTGTAATTCATTCAAGCTCTTTCTCTGCAGCCCACCTCCTTCCGTGCAGAGCTATGACATCAGAACACATCTCCATGCATTCTGCACACTCATAGATCAGCTCACTTAATGGAATTACTTCTTCTATGAGACTGCTGGCTCCACTTAATGAGACTAGGAGGCTCCATATCAGATATCAGTTTATTAATGGTAATCCGTTTCCACAACTGATGGGTCGGCCATGAAGGGGGCGCCAATGGGGGTGGGTTGGTTTGTACAAATCTAAGGGCTCAAACCCTTTCAGGCCCCCAAAATAAAATTATAGTCATTAATATATTGGACGTCTCAAATTTGTATATGAAAAAGTTATAAATAAAACTCAACTACAGTTAATTTCTGGCAAATTCGAGAGATGAATGGAATGCAAAGTCTTCGCTATTAACAACGCATTAAGACAAGGTTTTAAACAAAAAAAAAAA
>CM051499.1:18422071-18471433 GCA_028031935.1 Paedocypris micromegethes
AAAAAAAAAAAAAAACTAAAAAAGTTTTAAAAGGAACAAATCTTAGTGATCCTTTGCCACTGAAGTGCTGTGCTACCCAGTCGCCTCCTGTAGCATTTTTTTGCCGAAGGCTTGCAATTCCGCTTCCCATATGGCGGGATGACCAGGGGAGGGAAAGCCAGACGATCCGAATGGTCTTTTTAATCAAACTTTAGAAAGTGCACATGCATACAAGTTCTCAAGATAGAAACCCCTTATAGTGGCATCATGGTCTCGTTCCCTCCAGTAGGAAACCCACAGTAATTTACATGAAAATATTTTCTGACTTCAAAACATCTAAATTGCCTCTACATTGCAAAACCATTTCATTATTCAGACTTTAAGGCAAAACAAACTATAGGTAATCAGTTATCAAACGTGTATTTCAACACATAGAGTGGCACACATTTTTTCACAATGCGCAAATTAAATTTTTGGTGAAGATTTTAAGTGCACCTGATTGTCTGATGAATATGGTATTCAAAAATATTTCGTAATATTTCGTTTTAAATTAAATCGTGTGTTTCATTGAATGTTTTTGCAAAATGAAAACAGAATGGACAGTCATCACACAACTCCTAAGAACTTTCTGTGCCAAATGCCGTGGACTTTCATTTTCTACTTCCAGTAAAGTTATTCTTCTTGGAAGGATATGGAAACAGCAGAATTTAACTTTAGATCCCAATCTCCGAGTGTTTGGCCTTTTAAAACTAGACTTTTATGTAGTTTTATCTGAAAGAGGTCAGTTTGCCCTGCAGCGTCCATTATAAAAGAAAAAAAAAGTGAGAATGAGGCCAGTCAGCATGTATTGGTTCTACACTGCATGCATAATTCACATCTTCAGCTTTAAAAGCATCAGGATCAGGAATGCCTGGCTTGGTAGCTAGGTTACCTCAGCATCACTCTTTGTGACCCATTCTCTCTCATTTTCCTTCCATTCTTACCAGCTGAGATAATCATGATATTGTATTATTAATCCACACACCTTATGTGTACTTCAATCCTCTAGATTCGGTTTGCCACAAAATCACTCAACGCTGCAAAAATCAAGATCCAAGATCTCTCTGATTCTCACCACACAAACTACAATTTGCCAAATTATAACCCACATCCATCATCGGAATAAGTGAATGTGCCAGAGATCAAACGTCAATGTTTCTTGGCCCCAAAATTGTTCACTATGGCAACATGGAAAGAGCAGGAAATGTGAGTGAATGTGTCAAGGAGAGCATAACCTGGCACAAAACACCTACAGGATACCAGCCCCATGTTCTTGTGTGTTAGAGAGAGGGGTCTCTGGCACGTCTGTCTCACCATCTGGAGGCTGAATGGGTGCCATGCTTGCTTTATCCTTGCCAGCAGTAGAAACGCGCTCAACTCCACCCGTTTCTAAAGGAAACTCATTTGTATTGTGCCGGGGGGAAGGTCTTAGATTTCCATTTTCTGTGGCATGTTTCTTAACTGAGGAGTTAGGAATAGTTTATTTGTGATGCTTTAACACGCTCTCTAGAAAAGCATCCTTCAAAAAAGTCCTGAACAAGACTTTCATTTGATTTCAATTTAGTCCGATTAAATATTTTTTAATACAATATTTACTTTCTTGTATTTATAGCATATTACGGTTAGGGTGACACGTTAGAAAGTTGTAAGAAGCGGGACTCTGTTACTTTGAATAATGTAAACGTAATGTAAATTTGATGGATGGGAAGTTTTTTTGGCTACTTTTTACTTGCACTTCAGTGTTAAAAATATAAGCAACTTTTAATCTTTACTTGACTGCATTTATAATGGAATAGCTGTACTCTTTGAAAAAACTTTTTGTTACCACACTTAATTGCTTTGGTGGACAATGCAATATCGCCATCTGCAGGATGTTTAAGGTCCTGCACGCTATGCGTGAGCTAAATCACATGAACCTCTATTAACGGTTGCATATTTGAGTTTGACTGAGACTTGAATGTTCTTTCCTATCTATTTTATTCTGTCATTTTGAAGGATTGAGGTGTTACATTTAATTTTGATATTAATACATAAATCCTCATAAACATGTTTTGTGGTTTTCACATTTCTTGGTGGGTTTTTTTGGGTCTAAATTAATTACAAGTAAAATACTTAAGTTATTTAAAAATTTTAAATTTTACGACACATACAGTACACACAGTCACATGTCTAAGCTCACTGAACACATTGGAAGTGTGTTGGATTGTAGGAGGAAACAGAAGACCATGAGGAAACCCACATAACCCAATTTCTTCAGGCTGAGAATGCAAAATCTATAGATAAAGGTTACAACCTTAAATTTGAGTCTGTATTTTTATATAAAATATTTGTATTTTTATATTTCTTATAAGGGTTGTAAGGGGTGGGTAAAGGCCTCATAGATCATATTTACTTCCGGTCCTTGGACGATCAATAGCAATCAATAGAACCTGGGTATTTCCTTAAGATTTGTCTAACTAGCATTTCAGCGCTTCAGGCTGTCAGTAATGGCGACTTTAGTCGGTAACTTCTCATTATACCTTTTCTCATAATGAACCTGTTCCCATTACAGAGAACAGCATTTAATAAGAGGCCATTCTCTGTTAGGAGAGAACAGACAACTTTCCATTAGTGCCATTTAGATCACAATTACCAATAACAACGCAATTAGCTTGAACGTGGTGGTTATACGCCAAAACTAACCAGCTTTGTGCCATTCCTGCATCTCAAACAGATGAACAAACCTTTATTTGCTGGCCCTGTGCTCTTCTGGGTTTCCTCAAGGTTCTCTATAGTTGACCAAATGGTCAAGAGATGTCAACCTCAATCACCTAAAGTCTATATGGGCGTTTTCATGCTTGAAATCAAACACATGGCAAGGCAAAACCATTAGAGGCTCTCTTTGTGGAGTATGTTCTCCTCAGGCCTGTGTGTTGGTTTCTTCTGAGGCATCCGGTTGAGTTCAGAAGCTATGAAATCTGTAAAATTGCCTACTGGTGTGTGAGAGTGTTAATGTGTGTGCTTATCCCACTCTCTGATTGGTTGGTCATAAATGCAGGGAGTGTCGCACACATCTCCCCAGAAATTAAAAAATAAAAAAACATTTCAGAAATAATAGATGTCCCATTTTTTTTAATTGAAAAGGAGAAAACACTGCAAGTCTTTGGCTTTTACTCTTTTTAACAGAGTGTTTAAACAGCAGACTCATTGTTCCTTAAGACTCATGGCAGAAGGTGAGATCTGTGCGTAATTCTTTTCTCTCTGCCCTCGTGTCCTTGCCTGGAGCTGAGACACCACCTGTAGCCGCCCTGCTGCTTCTGTGAAGCCTGCATTTATCTGCCTGCCATTGACCTCTCTTCTGAACCCCATTTCCCATAATCCCTTGTCTCTTGCAGAGCTGTCTGTTGCTCAGCCACATGTCACTTCGGTGACCTGTGCTCCTCTTAAACCACATGACGTGCTCAACATGGTCACAGAAAAACGTTTAATGAAGGCGACATTTTACCACTATTGTATTTTAAATGTTATACAGCAGCACGTAGCAAACACGTTTACAACTGGTGAACTAGTGATTGAGGGTAGTTTTTTTAACACATTCACAATGTTATTTTGTGCACTTCAACTGCATTTTAAACGCAATGAAATTCCTAATACGTACTTTAAAATAACACTTTGTTATTTACATTCAACACATTTTGATAATTTTTACCTTAACGCATATTAAGTTAACAGAATCTACTTTTGATTGACAGGTAAAAAATAAATAAATCTTATTCTCAATAGGAAAGGTTTGGTAGTTATAAAAAAAAAAGTGCTATTTATAAATGAATCTTGTTTTCAATACAGTAGGTTTGATAATTATAAAAAGTACTTTTTAAGTATTTATAGTATTAATACACTTCTAAGTGTTGATAAAAAAACATTGCTCAGGGAAAAACACCAGGACAATTCATGGATGCTTGGTTACCAATGTTCATATTTGCGTATGAGTATAGTGTTGTGCGTTTAAGCGTTGCATTCCTATTTTATTCTCAACAACAATCTTGATCTTTCTGTCTCCTGCTGTGTGTTAGCAGGAACCTGATGTCTGTGCTGGCACGGCGAGGGCAGAAGGACATGATGTTCTTAATAGCACTATAGCTGGCAGATTCTAAAGTGCTGACTATGCAGGCAAAGCCAGAGAGCAAAGGTGTGTATGTGTTTGCGGCCAGAATGTGGGAGTAAAGGCAGACAGTCTTGTGGAGAAGTGTCAGGCCTGGCCACAGGTGAGGTCTGGTTCTGGTAGTTCTCATTTCCTCAGCCCAGTCTGAAGCTTGAGCTCCTGCAGAGTGAGATCCTGATAAACAGCTGCTCAAAAATATGCAGATACAACAATTATATAACATACACACACACACACACACACACACACACACACACACACACACACACACACACACACACATACCCATATCTATCTATCTAATGTTAAAATAATATTTAAAAAATCAAAGTGTTCTTTTTATAATTTTAATGAATACAATATACATTGGAGTTGCATTTGCATGACATTTGTGAAAATCACAGTTAATGGCATTTTAAAGGTGGAAATAAATTATTCTCAAGACACCGCAGGTACAAATGGAAATCTGCGCTGAAGAGAAGAGACCATTATCGTAGCAGAATTCTACTTAGTAGTACATGTATGGCTAATGGTCCTGCCCAATGAGGTGGTGGGTTCCTTGTGGACTTTTATAAATCATTTTGAAGTACAAAAGAAAAAAATAGAAGAAAAAGCATTGCTGAAGGGCAAATAACTGTTCACCGTAGGATGGCTGTTTTTTTCTGACAAAAATAGTTCATATTTTTTTTTCCTTACTGTAAGGCTTTCTGTTTTGACCATTTATTTGCAATGAAGATTTTAGCTTTCATCAAAAAGAGCCACTTTCTTTGGAAGAGAGCAGACATCTTTGTTTGCCATCTTTCTGGTAAAGTGATCATATTTATTTCAGTAAATATCGATTCACATTATATTACTGCAAATAAATTACTTAAGTAATGGATTACAGTTCACTTCAGGTCACAAAAATACAAAAAAAAAAACACAAAAATACATCTGGGTTACATTTCAAACTGTAAAAGTCGTGCATTTGGTATCTTGAGTGTTGTGTGTGACTGCCATTAATGAAAGAGGTTGAAATATAGAAACAACAAATACAGGAAAGATAAGCTTTGCACACAATCTCACTAAATTTCATTTCTATAATAGGAAACTCATAAATAAAGAGGTTTTTGTTTTTAATAATAATAATAATAATAATTCATTTTATTTATGGGCGCCTTTCAGCACACAAGGACACCGTACAACAACACAAAAATAATACACAAACAATGCTCAAAGCTTAAACAGACAAAGCCACACGGCAAAACTAGATAGAAAAAAAAGCGCAATTGAGATGAAAAAAAGAGAAAAAAGATGATGAGGGAGGCTAGTGGGGAGCAAATGCATTATGGAAAAGGTGTGTTTTGAGCTGAGATTTGAAGGTAGACAGGCTATTGCAGTTTGGAGGAAGGGAGTTCCACAGGTGAGGAGCAGTATGGCTAAAAGCTCGGCCCCCATAGTTTTCAGCCGGACTTTGGTGAGAGTGAGTGAAATAGAGGAGGATGACCTGAGATGACGGGAGGGGATAGTGACCTGTATCAGTGCCGAAATATATGGAGGTGCAAGATGGTGGATGGCACCATGGATGGTTTTTCACAATTCTTGGTGTTTTTTTAGTGTAAACTCAGTGCGTGTAAAATACTTCAGTTCTTTTAAAATTGGATACTTTACGACTTTTACTCAAGTCTTCTTGGAATTGGTGACTTGTAAAGTAATATTTACAGTATCTGTACTTTTACTCTGTTTTCTGGTACTCTTTACACCTCTGGCCTAAGGTAGATTGCTGGCAATGGTTGAGATGGACTGTAGGAGTCAAATGAAGATGGGAATTTTAGATTTTGTGTGATTTTATGTATGAATTGCAAGGTTTGTCCTCATATCACCAATGCTCACTAGAGCTTCCTGGTGGCGATAAACACTCTTTTTTGAGGGTTTACTCTCGGTCTACCACGTTGTGCATATGGCAACTGCTGAAGAGCTGGTTTTACAATCTGTGTGGAAGCTTGGCATCCAGTCGGATAATCTCCAGAGTGGATGGTGTCCTGAGATGATGCGAGCCATATGTGCGCATCATCCACAGTAGAGGAAACGTTCAGGTGGTTTGGTCTTTGTCCAGGGTTTCTTCAGCAGCAGAGAAGTGTGTAGGGAGATCCACAAGATTCGGGGGCAAGCATGCTTTTTTTTTTTTTTACATCTTTTTCTTTCTCCTCCATTTTTCTTTCGCCTCGTTGACCAACATTTGAGCCTCCTCAACACATCTCGCACTGACTTTCCTTCATTTAGCGTGTGGTCTTCATACCCTTGAAAGCAGTTCTAACTGGAAAAATCTACTGGAAAACTGGAAAAATCTAGTTATTCTTACTATACACGTTTTTTTATTTTATTTATTTTGTTTTTCAAACTATGGCTCATATACATTGGAAGATTTAGATTCAAGCCTGTTTGACTGGAGCTCAGTAACAACAGTGGAATTATCATTGCATAATTCTTTAAAGCATCTACAAGTGTTTGGAAACTTGGTATTACAGGTTCATGAAGAGTTTGATGTTTTTTAATAATAAAGCTATAATGCACACAATCCTCTTTTTGTGTGAGCTTTAATGTTGAAGTGCTTTATCGGGTTTTTCAGGATGCTCGGCCTTGTAACTCTACATTACAGTTGCTTTAATTCCAGATGCATATGTTTTAGAATGTTTATGCATGTTTTAGCTTTTTTTTTGTATTTCTGTGAATCTGCCATGATGATGTGAGAACCATAGATGCTGTTGCCAGAACAAGCAAAATCAAATCTGATTTTTGATTCAGTTTTTTGCTCTGAGGCATCTGAGTGTCAGTGAAGATATAGATTATTCTCCTGTCTGCAAACATCAACGTTAAAATGAAAAATAAAGAATGATTCTGTGCATGAACCTTTTGGTGAGCAACTTATTCTATGGTAATTCGCATGGTAGTCAATTTTCTCTTTTCTTGCCTTTTTGGAAACGAATAAACAAATAAATAAGCAAATGTTAAAAGTATTTTCAATTTGAAAAGGCCTTACGCAACACACATCGTTGGTATAGGTAAATACTTGTCATTTTTAGATTCTTCTTAATGCATTCTTGATTAATTTACCCTCAGTCAGAATCATTTTAGAAGTGAATTTTACCGATACAGTGTGATTATCACATTCACTCAGCTGCTTATAGATTATGGAGATTAAATCAAAAACAAGTTGGATTGGATGACGGGCCAAAGTGTGACTTGATCCCCTTCTCTCTTAATAAATGTTCTGATTTATCTAATAAATCAGATCGCTGAGCTGTATCAATCTCTAATGAGACTCAGTAACACACAAATAATAGGTACAATTTTACGAGGTACTCCTCAAATCTATATTAACAATATGATTTTTTAACAACAACAACAACAACAACAACAACAACAACAACAACAACAACAACAATAACAATAACAATAATAATAATAATAACAATGATTACTATTATGGTTGTTGTTATTGTTGTTGTTATCATCAATAAATTGTTGACATGAGCTTTCCCTGCTAAGATTTTACCTTACATTATTAAGTCTTAAACTGATCATGAGAAGGGTTAAAGTGAAATTTAATTTAAATTTACAAACCTAAAAAACAAAATTTAGCATTAAAGAGCAATATGTTTTATTAAACAATAATTTAACCAAAATAAATATATCGTCAACAATTTTAAGCACTTTAAACATTCGGTTAATTTCACCAATTCCCTTTTAAATAAAAAAAAAAAAGATCTGTTCTGCCAACATTGCAAAATATGATGCAGTTTCATATACAATCATGTTAATTCCTAAACGCACAGGTTAAACATAGAGTATTACATTTACATACAGTGCATTTCATCAAACTGGAGATTTCAATTAAAGCACCTGAAGTCACAGCGAGGGGGGCTGTGAAGAGGGGCCTTGAACTCCAGCCGTGTAAATCGTTTTTACTTTATCATGAAAGATAACACAAAATGAATCTAATTACAAAAGTGATGAGGGCACAGAAAAAGGCCTTGCCCCAGGAGAGGGTATTTTCTCTCTGTCTCTAATTCACATATGCCACATTCCATTACTCTCAAATTAAAAGCTTGGAGAATGTGATAGCTGTGCCTCAAGCAGTCATGCAGTCAGACTGATAGGACGGGCTAATTATTTTACTGTCAGACCGCCCTTGTGTTACTAATGATTAAGAGAAGACACTACAAGTCACGGCTCAATATGTAGTAGTTGACTTGGCCGAAGGAAGGTGTGGATCAGCAAATTTAATACAAACTTATTATCATTTCTATGTGAACGCATTGGAGCAGGAGGGTCAGAGAATGATTTATTTCAATACTTCCTATTCTTGAATAATTTGCATTGCACTGCATTACATTTAGCAAACATTTTTTTTTTCATTTTAAAAAACCTGTTGTTTACCTTTATGTTATGATACTATACATATGATTGAAATATTGTATTGTAAATATTGAAATATTGTAAAAATATACTATTGTTATTATTATTATTCATTTATTTATTTGTTTTTTTTTCATGGATGGAGATCTTGCTGGAGTCCTGTTCCGATCCAGGTTTATAATTCTGATGTAACCCTGATGTAACAAAGTGCCAGGCCCTGCCAGCAGAGGGAGCTATGGCACGGGTTACGTCTGTCACCATTGTCTCTGCTTCTGCCTAACCCCTAATTCCATTCAGCAGCCTCAGTAACATGCATTGTGCATATTCCCAACATCTGTGTGTGTGTGTGTGTGTGTGTGTGTGTGTGTGTGTGTGTCTGTTTTTAATGACACCTTTTATTTGAACAACATATAATTTAATACTAATTATTTGATCATTTGCAGGATTACATTCTGAAAACTGTCACACATCAAAACTATTTCAATAATTTGATTTACTAAACATTCTAATAAACACTTTTGTCGTTATTTAGTTTATACCAAAGTGCTATTGATCCGTGCTCTTTAATGACTTATACATCATATACATTATGCCAATATCAAATTATTTTAATGTACATACTGCATTTAATTAAAACTAATGTAATAATGCTTGAACCAATAATTCAAATGAATGTTCGACATGTCTATTCAATCATTTCGCATTACCAGCATTACATTTTGCACCTATATTCCAAAATGTGCTCATTGCGATCTTTTTCCCTAAATTCTTTTTAGGAAGGTTTATTTGTCACACAATCTCGTAGCAGTGGGCAGCCTTTAGCCGTGGCACCTGGTGGTCTTGTGGGCGGGTCAAAATATCACTCAAGGACACTCAGATGTGAAACCTGCCAGACTGGGATTCGAACCAGCAACCTCTTTGGCACAAATCCAACTCCCTACTGCTGGACCACAGCTGCCCAAACTTTGATGATGCTTTTTTCTATTTGTAAATGATGGAGCATACTGAGTACCACATGCTATGTAATATTCACACTTGACTCTCTTTCGAGATTTTGTGCCCAATCGATCAGGTGTGGGGTCCAGTTCAGCCACCCCATTCTGACCTCAATTGCCAGACTCAGCACCACTTGCTTGTTGATAAAACCTTTTCTCAGATCAATACTTCAGTGACCTTGAATTAAATGGCCACGCTGGCCAAGGTTATGCTGAGAAAGACTGAAAGCAAAACCCTTGAGAGCTGCCAAGCTGGGATTAATGCTAGAGATGCAATTCCTCCCACCTATAACGTGCAATCATAACTATTATAACTAATTGTGTATATATGCTGAGTTAGGAAGCAATGGTTATGAGGCCACACGATTTAATCTCTGCAGATGACATTGTCCTGTTTGATAATTCATCCTAGTGTGAAACAGTAGAAAGAAAGAATCTGACCTCAATCTGACTTTACCCAATTATGCTTAGAGTTGGTTAGTATGTTAAATTATGCATTTTCCAATCCAATCCATCTTTATTTATAAAGCACCTTAAAATCAACACAGTTGGCCAAAGTGCTGTACACAAACAAAACAGTATAAAATAATGAATGACATGAGATATAAAAACGACTATAAAACAAAATATATTAAAAAATATATAAAACATTGATTACAAACAAAAAAACTGGTTCATGCATTTGACCACATTGCTTGCAGATATTACCATCAGATTACCTTGATTTATTGTTTATTATTATTATTATTATATTATTTATTTATTTATTGTTTAGATTCTTGTTAGTATTAAATAGGCGGAACAGATTATGAATCTCGGCTTTTCTGTTGTTTTTTTCATACATTATTATTTCGAATAAAAAAAAATCAGACCACGCAACTAATAACCAGCCAACAGATTGAGATTGAGCCAAAGAATTGTTGCTTTCCGGTCACTTTAAACACAGGTAAGTAATAGGTAATTGTACTTGGCCTTTTTTTGCCCATCAATTGACTAGAGCGGTAGAAAGATCTTTAGAGAGAAAAAAGCCAGGTTAAAAACAAATCCGGGCTGTGACTCATGGATCACAAAATGAACTTGCAGTAATAGCTTCCAGGGAAACAGGAAAAAAGGATCCATTTAGTTACCATATAAATATATATATTTTGCTACAGAAAACTATAAAACCATGCCTCTACACGGTACAGTTATTAGCTGACTGGTTTTGTAGCAGATTCTGTAGGACGGCAGCTTTATCTAATTGTGCTGCTTTAGCACATGCATTAATCTGGAGTGTCAGAGGAGCTGCACTTGTACACCACTAATAGAAAAGGGAATAACCGCATTTATTTCAGTAATAAGCCATTAGCGTTCCATGTCCAGGCCTTGGAAGAGACTTAGCTAATGGGTTTGCTGACTGTCATGTTGTTTATCGGAGTTCATTCACTGGCACGAGCTTGTGTGATGCATAATGCATTGCTTTAAACTGGATATCTACAATTTGGACATAAACATGAAAATATTGAGCTGGGATTATTGCTTCTTATCAGCACTGAGAGCAGGATTAAATGCCGATTTTTGTATTTCCATGTGAAATTGACTATTTCCGTTGTGCTCCGAGTGTCAGATCAATGTTTTGTACCATAAATGATAACATATAGAAAAATGTGCAAGCTCCTCTTTCTTTTTCTCTCTTCTTCTTTCTGTTGAATTTGTATGTACCTCCCTGTTTCACACACACATGCACACACGCACACACACACACACACACACACACACACACACACACACACACACACACACACAACATCCACTTACCCTGTAAATGTTCCATAAAGCAGCAGCAGTTTGAGTCTCGGTCTCAAGTTTAATGACACAGACACTGAAATAACCATTCATGAACGAGCTTGTCATAAATGATGTCATTATAATTAATGACGCAGCACATTAATTCTTAACAAATGGTGTTACATAAAATTGATATTGAGGTCATGCATTGCTCATATTTAACTGTTCAAAGAAAAGAAAAAGTTGCAAATGCAAGATAGCAGATTACCAACTGTATTGACCAGCATTTTCCCAGACTTTTTTAACTTACTGTAAATGCTGATTAACGATTGTATTGCAAATTTTGTGAACAATTTATTCAGTCTCATACTTTTGAATTAATACTAAAATGCCACCTAGATACAATGCTCAAACGCAATTTGAACAAAACAGGAATGCAGCTTTTACGGTATAACCTGTCAATCATCAGGACCATATTTGTAATGTACATCTTAATGCCAAAAATCCATAAAAAAATCATTTGTCTTCAAACACAATTTCATTGTAAAAGCATTACAATGCAACGTCAAAGCAAAGCCTGACATTTCTTTTTTTGCGATGGGATTATAAACCCCTTGAAATGGGAATAAGTGCCTCTAGGCTTGTTCCGTTTAGAGCCGGATCTCACACTTCTATTGGTGATCTGTCAAAGCCGAAGAGGAGCGAAAGAAGCTGCCGATGAATAAGGAAGTGTGGATTGAAGAGATAACTTTGGGAAAGACTGGTGAATTAAAACTAGGATAAGCAATTCCACCAGCTTTTGCACTTGCACCCAGAGACAGCAGGAGCTTCCGGCACCATTGGTGAAACGAGAAGACCCTGGCTCCACCAGACCCACAACAGGCCCGCATTATCATGAATCACTCTTCCTCACTAATACCATCTGCTCCTTTTTGCTTTATTACTGTATCCATTTTCTACATAATTCACTCACTGCAATCTGTTCGCTTCTCCGAAAAGCCAAGGGAACATCTGAGAGGGTGAGAAATCTGCGTATCTCTCAGTCAGAGTCGTGTGTGGCTGATGAAACATTGAGACAAAGATGGAGGGTGGTACAGGGGCTCTGTGTAAGTGCGTCTCTGTGGATAGTATAATGCTAGTAGCATATGTTACACAACTGCTCCCTCATCCCCGACTCCTAATGCGCAAGAAACAAAGTGAGCAACACTGAAATATCACTCCCACTAGACTGCTCAAAATAAATGATAAAATAATAGTTTAAAGACAAAAAAAGAATGAAAGCAATATCGATAAAATACATGCTGACATTTTTTACAGGTCTAAAACTTGGATCCTTTAATAATAAAGGGATTGTAGACTTTAACAGGCTTATCAGTTTGATGTGAAAGTAGATACATGACATTTTGGGAAGCAAAACATTTGGGAAGTGTTCTAATTGGATGTTGTATATGTCAATCAATAGTACCAAGACCAATCCTTGAGCTTCCACATGACGCATAATCCGGCATTTGCAATCTTCATAGGATATGACTTTATTAATCCCACAAAGGTGACATTTAAGATCGTTTTTATTGCTAAAACAGTATGGCCCAAACAGTACATGGGTTTTATTAGCACTAACATCTTATACATGTGAAAAAACATTACACGTGCTGTTTAGCCAAACTAGTTTAGCTATAAAAAAAAAAATCTGGACCCCCACATCCAGTCTGCCTCCACCGTCTTCATCTTCAAACTCAGACTCAAAACACATCTATTCTCACTAGATTTTGAAGTGCTAACTTAACCGTTGCCTTTTAATGCACAGCTCCTTTTGCTACGTTTTACTTTTATGTTTTTCTTCTCTTCTTTTTTAACATGTGAAACACTTTGGTTCACCTTGGTGGTGTTTAAATATACTATACAAATAAACTTGACTTGATCTCTAAAATTATCGTGTAATAACTTTGATGTATTGGAGCTTTGTAAGGATTATCTTTCACTATCACTGCTGACCTGGCTAACAGGCCAAAATGATGTTCCAGTCTCGATTCACAGAACACCAAATATCTGATCACAGATCATAACAAGATCTCTCATGATAAGTTGTGTGGTGTCTTAAACTCTCATAATTGCTTTGCCATTAACAGTTGTTCCATAACTATAACTTGGATTTTTTATCGATTGATCTTCAATGTGTCATTCAAATAAAAACACAAAACCACAAACAAGCATGGAAAGAAACAGCATAGCAAATCAGCAAATCATTTTATTTATGAAATAATTGACCGAAACGTCCAAATTGTGACACTCTCTGACAAAGTTCCATTTTGACATAAGATGATGTCTAGCTTTAGTCTGGAGAAGAAAGGCCAAAACAACAATCAGTGACTTCAATTTTAATCATGATAAATGACTTGTTTAAAGACTCTAAACAAAAACAATTATTTAACAAAAACTCATACGAATAGTATTATGAAATGGACAGTTACCACAATTGATTGCCAGTTTATACCACTACAATGCTATTATTAGTTTCTTTTTTTTTTCAAGTGTATTCATTAAGTTCAAATTCTGGACAGTGACAAAAGTGGTTTGAGAGAGAGGTCAGGAAAGAGCTAAATAAAGGAACATACCACCCGGTGAACTGAAGCCAATTCCAGCAGTTTTGGGCCTAAAAGAGGAATCATTCATGTGACTAACCAATGAGGAGAACACTCATTCACAATCTCTTTCAAACAATCGGCCGGTTTTCCAAACTGAACGCTTCTTTTTGGAGAGTGGAAGGTTTTTCCTCCAAAACCTGGAGGAAACCCACTCAAGCTCAAGGAAATGAAAATTCCTCAGAAAGACTTTGAGTCTTGAGCGAGTCCTTCATGATAGGGTCCTTCTTCCCATTACGCCACATTGCCACCAAACAGAAACTTAAACAGACAAACCAGCACTCCAAAAAAAAAGGCATTTAAAAAAAGAGAAAAATAGGGATAACTAAAACATACATGGTCAAACATAATTGACACAGGAACAAAGGGTACAGAGAAAGAAGACGGAAAAAAAAACATGCAACTGTAACGAATTTGGGCACTGTCAGAGTACCAGTCTCCCCTTCTTGCAATGGATGGTATTGACTCAGATTCTGACACTTTACATTAACCTTTATACTCTTGTTTTTGACCCATAATTCTGTCTTACTTAAACTCTGGGGAGCCAAAGCCAACCTCAGCTCGATTCAACCTCAGAGTCAGTGAATATTCCCTTGGTGAAAGTCCCAGTGTGGAATTGAATTTATTTTGATGCTGTGAGTCAGCTGCCGTATGGCATTAAATAAAGTGAATCCCCCACCGCCTCTTATTCAACGTCAACATCGGCGGGCATCAAGCCAACCCGCCCCACTCCGGCTGCCAGTGAATGCATGACTGCATGTACAATCTTTCAGCAATGTCTGCCAACTGCTTTACCCTACTGTACATATAATGTTTCCAATGTAAGCACTTACATCAATGCATGTAAACAGAAATCCACTAAATTAAAAAAAAACAAAGCACACACAGCATATGCATATGCTTTTTAATGTATTACCTTGTGTGCCAATCGTTTAAACTCAGTTAAAGCTTCCCCCCCCCCAATCTTTGCTATTATGGTACTGCATATGGGTGGAAATATTTAGTAAGGATCTGAGAGACAATAACTGTGGGTAAAATATGACAGGAGGAAAGGAGGAGGGTGCAGAATGGAAGAGGAAGTGTTCAAAAATCTGTTCTCAATAAGACGCCAGTTATCACAAAATTCCTCATCCCTCACTCCCTTCACAGCACATGTTTTAATGAGAATATAGCAGGTCAATTAGCAGGGGAAAACCAGCCTGTGTGTGTGTGTGTGTGTGTGTGTGTGTGTGCGCGCGTGTTTGAATGCTTTTACTCACCAGATTCCTTGAGCATCTGCCAGTGTCATTGCTCTGTATGACTCTGCTGGTGGGTGGTGGAGCTGAAGCCCAAAAGCCATATGGCCCATCACCCCAAAAGTGCCAGTCATAAGGTTGCTCACTCCCCCATTGATCACAATTAATAGTTCTGTTAACTAGCTAGCAGAGCGCAGCTTTTGACAAATGTGGTTTGCAGCAATATATGCTGATGTCTTTTAGAAAGTACAGTTTGTCTAGTATACACAAAACAAAAACACACAAAGAGTACATGCAATAGCTTGAATTTATAAATTCATTGTTTAAACAAAGCTGCTATTGAGTATGTGTAGCAAAACACTGGTCATTTTAATACGGGTTTAAAAATGAGTTTTGACACTTAAACTATATTATAGTATATATTATAATATCATTATTAAAACCATGGTTTATGATTTCAAAAGTAATCATAATATTTAATATACTATATTCATAATATTTATATATAATTTTTAAACTTATATTAATAATTATATACATTTCAACATGTTGTTTTGATGAGTAAAATAAATAATCAACACAATTTTCTTCATATTTAATGAAAATATTTGTAAACGTTGTAAATAAAGTATTTTTGTGATCAATTAAAAATGTTTTATCTTAAAAATTCTGATAAATAATGTTATACATATACAGTATATTATATATACATTTATCATAAACGTTTCTTTCATTTTGCAGAGATTCAAAGATTTTTTTTATTTTTTCAGCAGAAACAGCAAAAAAAAAAAAAGTCTTCAGATTGTGTGTGACTCTGCTCATGACCCTTGGATGAAATCCCATAGGTTTCAGCCATTAGTTGAAAAGGACTCATGTGTAAAAATCTCAAACTGAGATGCTGCTTCTACAATTCTTAAGACCTTCTGAAAGTAATGCAGAATCTCAGCATGGACCAGTCTGACCTCGTTTGACACGTACGCAACATTTCTTCCTGCATTATTCTTAAACCTCAACCAAAGCTCCCAATAATGTATGATATATATATATATAGTTCCATCCTGAATTTTCCTGGATATATCTATACATTTTTGTTGAAAAGGTACATTTATGGTTACTGTCTTCTTGATGTTAAACAAAAAGCAACCAAGCATTTTTAAATCCCATGTTCTGGAATCTATTGCTCCTTGAGACATAAGAGGTGTCAAATAAACTAAGGGAGCCTCTAGGAATGTATTTATTCGCTTGATGATCGCTAGTTAGTCAAGCCTTCGCTTTTTTCGATGCCTGTGGCAGACCACTCCATAGTCCTTGGAAAGAAATATGTAGTTTCCTTAAGCAGTGACAGTGGCGGAAATAATGAAAGGCCCAGGCGAGAACTGGATGGCTGACAGCTTTTTTAAATTCCAGAGTGAGAGAAATATATCAAAACCTCCATATATCAAGAGTGCATTAGCCACATAAATACACATAACATATCACTACAGAGGTCAAAGAAAGAGATCTAAAGAGCTTTGTCTTTTTTTTTTGCTCATCACGTGTGCCACTTAATATTGAGCGAAGAAAGAACCATTTGCGAAATGTCGCTTTTATCAAAAGGAAGACAAACATAAATCTAAACCAAAAATTTATGACAGGGCAAAAACTCAAAAATCTCTGGATAGCAAGCTCAAACAAAGTAATAAACCTCCTCGAGACTAATCACGGCACAAAAGCTCTCACCAAAACCTCTAGACTCCGGGACTAAACATAGACCAAAGGTCTAACATACAGTACATGCTACATTCAATGAACATGTGACAGGAAACACATGCTACAAACATAACGCCATGGCGGAAAAGCAAGAACAGGGCAACCGAAGAAACTATTACCCTAATTAAAAAGCCCTTTTTCCGGCACTGCCATCGTCCATCATGTAACAGAGACAGTGTCTGGAATCCCAACGTTGCTACAGTATCTGACAGATAAGCCACAGATGCTATATTGTTGCAGCAAAGACAGCCACACGTAAAATTATTCATGGCACATTGTTTCTTTCATTACCGAAAGTGACAGAACTCATCTGGTTGGGTGGACCTCCAGGGACTCTGGATTACTAATCCACCCAGCTGCACTTCAATATCACACCAGCCTGACCTACAGCCGGAAAAGTTTTTCCAACTAAAGTAGAGTTTTCCTAGGTGGCTTTGTGCGGATTAGTGGCTTTTTGAGGGATGATGCACTGTGTATCAGAGAAGAGATAGCGTGCAAGCGTCACCTCCACTGGAAGCTTCATCATGTCTCCCGGTGTGTTTGCCCCACTGAAATATAGTGATTCAGAGGGCAAAAACACTGCTCCATGATAGTCATTTTTCAGTGTGTATATCAGGAAAAAACAGATGCAAGAAAGGCTAAGATTCCATCCCTCGGCAACTAGATAAATACCTGTCATCCAGTATAGATGGCTTTGGAATTTAACCTCTCTGTGTCCAGTCTATTTGCAACTTTTTGCTATTTGGCCAGAGCACCTTGAGCAATGATGAATGTAGATTTCCTTCACATAAAAAATTACTCAAGATAATGCTCTTATCGTAAAATTCTCTTGCACAATTGGCATTCTCAGCTCGTGCTGAAAAGGTACGGAAGCGCACTTCAAGAGCAATGAGAGAACATCGAGATCCGGCAAGTAGGGTGCGGTCCATCTCTGGCTGCTCTCCGCTAGATCAACACATGAGCTCAAACAGGCTTGTGCTTCAGTGTAAAAGAGCAAACTTGAGAGTGGTGCAGAGTAAAAGAACTCTCATTGTACTTGGAATAAGCCTGCTCAAAAGTGAACCATGTGCTGATTCTCTAAGCATTCTATACAGAACTCGAGCATATTTACAGAACTCGGGGACAAGCTGGTGACACTGTGCCATCTCTTACCAGATTCTCGCCTGCCTATGATCAGACAGAACATTCCGAAAGCCTTTAGTTTAGTACTTTTTTATATGTTTGCCAACTAAGATTGAACAAACATTACAATACAACAAACAGTCTCAAAAGACAAGGTCTAAATTAATTATGATAAATTATTTAAGTCATCTAATTGTGTTGAGATAAGAGACTCCAAGCCCCGTAAGCCTCCACGTCACCTGCTATGTCACCTGATCTTGTACATCACCAGACTCTACATCACGCATCACATGACTCGGCACTGGGGAAATTAGCATGCGTGTTGGATCCAGCTCCAGCGAATGATTTACACCTATCTCCACTACATCTTTGCCTGATGAATGGCATATGGATCACGCCAATCATCACATTAACTTTCAAATGAACCAGCCCAATCCCAAGGTTATTTACAGTAAAACCAAAATTCCCCCTTGAAACATACAAGATTGTACTCAATACACACAAAGAAGAGACAACTTTTGAAATGGAACAATTTTATTTGCAGACTCAGCAGATGATCAATGGTTCATGGTATAATAAAGTAGCACATTAACATAGCAATAAAGATAAATAAAACATAAAAAAAGATTTGAACAGTGGCAGCCAGACTTTCCTTTCTATACCCCAGTACAGTTGCCGAGAAGCAACTGGCCATAACGGACTTTGATAAAGTAGATTCATTACCCAATCTGAAGGGCAATCTGACTTATCTGACAGAAAGCAGGAGAGAGAGATAACAGGGGAGGGGGAGAGGACTAGGGGTTTCTTTCTAACAGTAGCTGAATCATATAACAAATCAAGCAAGCGACAGGGAAAGAAAAACTGTGAGATTCTCATAAAGCCTCTAAATCGACTTGCCAGAGGAGAAGAGCATCACATAATTCCCGTCCTCTTGTGTTCAAAGGCATTCCTTTGTTCAGACTGGTTTGCTCAGTTGGACTCTACTTGCTAATACCTTCATGCAGTTAATTAGGCCTTTTTCTTAATTTTCTTTCGAACCTGCTTTCTCTACACAGTCTTCCAGAAGCTGGAGAAGAAGAAACAGCAGTTGATGGTACCTAAAACAAGGAACAAAATGTGCGTTCACAATCTATGGCCAGACACCTTGCAGTATGGAATATTGTACAACGGATACGAGACCAGTTTCAGATCTGAGAAGGATGTAAAATAGTAAAACATCTTGTGACTGCTTTACCTTCTCAATCCAAAAAAGAGCAATAAACATCAACTGGATTGACATGTTGATTAGCCAAGCAAATTGGTGTGGAAAAAGCTGATTGGATTGGTGGAGCTCTCTATATCTCCGCCCTTTCAGGCCAATGGCAACTCCCACTGACCCCAGGCAGCTCATAAAGAAACTGCCTTTAGCATCCCTAGTGGCCACTGGCTGAGCCGGGTTCTTCCATTTAGACTCTATGGGATTCTCTCGCTATGCTCCAAAGAATGATGGATGTCACCAAGCAAATGCAGTGGCCTACCTATAATTCATTCAGAGTCCTGAGAGGACCACCCAGAGTGTCCGCATTGGTTCTTCCATAAATAATGGGTGCTGGACTGACAGTAAACCTCCCAAAATGTCTTCTTGATGTGGTAAAAGCCAGGCTTCCTACACTTTCTGAAAGATGAAATTCAAGCACTTTCAAGGTCCATGTTCAAGTTTTTCCAGCATCATACAGTTGTGGTAAAATATATATTTACTCAATCATGCCTAAACACAATCAAAATGAAACGTTACAATTTTGGGGGAAAGTTTTGTGTTTATGGTGGAAAAAAATGGACATTACATTTTAGTAGACATTGTTAATATTATAGGCAAAATGTGTTGTAAAAAGTTGTATTCTAACTTTATTTAAAGTAAGACATTAGACATCTGCCATTCTTCTCCATTTTTAGCAAAGTGTATTTTTGTTTAGCAAAGTGTAACGAAGCCGGGAACACTGCAACAATAAAGGTGTTCATGCTTCCCACTGTCTGCACTTTTAATCAGACCTGGATCATAGTGATCTCGGGCAGTTTATTCACAGACTCACTTTATCTGTCTCTCTCTCTGTCTCACTCTCGGAGTCTGTGAATCAAAAGCCACATGAAACCAGACACAGAGCGGGAGAACTGCCCGATTCGGCAGTTCGGATTCGGTACCGAGCACATGCACTTAATTGGATTGCCCTGAATAATTTCAAGCATTTTCAAGCACTTTGTTTAAAATTCAAGCGTTTTCAAGTATTTCAAGCACCCAACACTTATTGCTTTGGACAAGGGCTTATTGGGCTGCAGTTGTGGTCCAGTGGTAGGGAGCAAGATTTGACTTGATTTAAAAAAGGAATATTTTTTAACAATAAATCATATTGGTGTTAACCAATTAGTTCAATAGATTGTACAGTATATGTAAATCTGTTCATTAGTTAAGGCAGGATCCCACAAAGGAGAGACAAGATTTGAACCAGAGTTCTGAGATCAATGGATTTTTATGTGGTTGTGTGGCTCTGTACAATAGTTGACATTGTTGACATAACTTTTGTTCATGTGAGGCATTATTCGAAACACACACACACACACAGACACACACAGACACACGCACGCACGCACGCACGCACGCACACACACACACACACACACACACACACACACACACACACCCTCTTCCTCTTCTCCCCAAAACACAGATGTTGCTTGGATCCCGACACAAGCACAGGAAGAGTGGCAATCATTCAAAAAGTTGATTCAGAAGGAAATGGAAATTTAATTTCAGCTTTACAAATGTTCACCGTATCTAAAAATATGTCACAGTCATACAGAATAATTGCCACATTTAATGTAATTTTTTTCAATTGTTCCTGGAAGCTGCATTATGAAGTCATTCGTGATTGTGCACGGAGCTTCGCACTTCCACAATCAATCACACATCGCCGCAGTGATCCCTGCTACATTTATTGTCTTATCTTTCTGCTCCTAAAGGCAACAGAAAAAGAACTATAACAGAAATATAAAGGATCAAATGCAACTTTGGAATCAATGACATTTATATAAAATAAACGACAATTTCCTTTTTCTAGATTTTTAGAGGTAATAAAACATATTGTACATAACAGTATCGTTCCAAAAGTGCTTTGTTTGACTAAAGTGGCTGGATCAAAGAACACTGATGCCATTCAATCTTCACAACCGAGTAATCCTGAAATTGGATCGGTTCAATGCAATTTAAACCAAATTATAGATGTTCTTTTGTATTGATTGAGGCTTAATTATGATGTGTGTCACGGATCGCTGGGGAGGACAGAGGAGTCAAAATTGTGAAAAAGAGTAAAAAATTCAAACAGAAAATCTTTAAAGGGCGTGCACATCTAAAAAGCCGCTAGAAATACAAACTTTTAAAAAGTCAATACATTCGAAATGACAGATGCAACAGTTTGCAAATGCTAAATCTGCTCCGAGGTGGCAAATAGACAAATGAAGGAAAAGTGAACAAGTACCAGCAATAAATAACATAGTAATTACCAAGGGAATGCAGTGCCTTCTCACTGCCAATAGGCGGAAGAGGTTGGACTAAAATCCAGGACAAATGTCCAGCACAACAATTACCGCTTTGCCATTACGTCAAAATCGTAATATAAGGCTTTAAGCAATCATGTATTTCAATTTAATGAGAATTGAAAAAGATTTCCATTTTATCCACCGACACAGTGCCAGTGGATCTCCAGACTGTAATATACAACAAGAATGATTTGATTATGTCGGCAAAGATGGAGGACTAGATCCAGAATCAGCTGAACAAAAGAAGAGCAAAAACACATCCATCACGAGACACGAGTGACCCATAAAAACACGAGCCTGAGACACTGAAACACAAATTATGGGTCGAGGTAGCTCCATGTCAATGCAACGTTCACTTATTCTGACAAATGGGTCACACTGGTAGATTGTTCAGACTTCTGAGAGCTTCACTTTCCAACACTCCAAATACTAAAGTGCTAGAACTTTAGCTTTTATGAAACACTTGCCGCTCTAAACAACATAACGGGATCGATTGCATTGACTGAGTTCTCCACTACAGTAATTGGTAGCATTTCTCACTTTTAATTTCTCCTGCACTTGTTTCCTGTTTGTTACTTGAACGTGTAAGTTTATTGGCTGGTGGCTGGTCACAAGTAATGCACTCATTCATCAAAACAACTAACATGCTTTTAGGAATCCAGCAAGGCATTATATGCTGAATAAGGAATTTAATATATTCAGCATATTTGTACATGATTATAGAACTTTGTGACATTTTTTATACTGCTAATAACTTTTGGTATACGTATTATTAATCTACACATCCATCCATTTCCTAAACCACTTTTTGATTTCTGGTTCTGGAGAGGGAGCCAATTGTAGCAACTCTGAAAGTGGAATACTGTATACACTCTGATGGTCAACCAATCACAGAGCAGGACACACAATCACACTTTCACAATTTATGTTGAAAAAAGAAATACAGCAGAATTTAGAGTTCATCGCAACGATCATGACATTTTCCAGTACAAATTTGAATCAAGTCTGCAAAGATGCTTTCAATTAATTGTACCATCCATTATCATGCAATCATTATCTGGCTTACAGCCATACACGTTTCTTAGCTTTTCCTCTCAATACCAAATGCTTGTGCTAATATTTACAGATAATTTCTCCCTTTTTATGTTCCAGTCGAATTTTCCGGCTTGTCTGAGGTTTTTATTGTCATCTTCTGCTTTACAATCGCTAAACTCCATCTGCGGAGCCTCCTGCGAGCATACCAATGGAGTGAGCCTGTGTGTGCAGAATACGGAAAGCCGTGCACACAAGGACACTTTAATTACTATTTGAATTGAAATTTGCGAAGCTTGTGTGCATGAGTGATGGCTTGACCCAGGACTGACTGCATCAGGAGCTTTCTCAGTGGACCAGACCCATCAGATTGATCTGTTACTCCACCAAGAAAAAGGGGGAATTAATATTTAAATGTTTCATATTAACCCTGGACATACATACAGTCTACAGAGTCCACTGCCTTTAACACCAATTGTTTTTTTCTAAATCTCTTATCTTCACAAGGGTTACAACGGGAACAAAATCACTGATTGAACCGAAAAATTGACTTTGCAATGTACACATTTATAACAAGCTATAAACTATTTTAATGTACTTAGTTTTATAATATATTCTACTGTATATTTTAAATCAATTTTTCAACAGTTTGTACAGTTTATTACAAATATTTAATGTAATACTGTTTTATATAATTTTTTTTTTTTAAATTAATACAATTTTTAAAATTAAAATCCCAATTGCAGTATTTCAGAAGAACTAGAAAATTGTTAAAGACCAACACACGAAAAAGTATTAAAAAAAAAAAAACTTTGTAAACTGAAAAGTACAAACTTGACAAGAATGAGCACGTACATCGTTCAAAACTGAGTTGAAGCTACTTTTGCCTGAGAGAGAGAGAGAGAGAGAGAGAGAGAGAGAGAGAGAGAGAGAGAGAGAGAGAGAGAGAGAGAGAGAGGAGAGAGAGAGAGAAGAGAGAGAGAGAGAGAGAGAGAGAAGGAAGGAAGCTCTATATTTAACGAACACACAATCCCAGACACCTGGAAACAAAGATAGTCCACATTAAAAATGTTGGAAAGAGGAAATCAAGCGGGCATCACAACAAAAAGGTTTTAGAATATGTGTCTTACTTATACATAATAATGTCAGTTGTTTACACTGTACAGATATTCTGTAAACAAATCTGCCTTCCAGTGTCAATGCAAATGGACAATACTCTTCTAAAAAAAGCTACCAAATCTTCTCAATCTCTGATGTGTGGACACAAGGGATAAGGAGCAAGTGCTTTGTGCTTGAAGGCCGTGTTGGAATAGAGGAAGGAAGGAAGCGTATTTTTAGAGATGCAAACAAGGACAGGTAAGCGGTTGATCAGAATGCGGCTAATTGATCTGTTTTAATCTCATCACCATTTGATTGACCAGCTGTCGTACTGAAGTTTGTGCCGTGTGAATGCACAAGCGCACATCCAATTTATCTTTATCGACCTTCAAGTGTCTGTGTGTGTATATATGGAGAAAGAGAGCAGGACTGTTTGTCTTAGTCAAGCAGAAACAGCACAATGGCCGCTATCGTGCCATCACTATCTTTAGTGCAAACAAAAGAGGAAAAGAAGAGAGTCTTTGGAGTAAAAAGAAGGAAATTAATACTTGAAATGGGCCATTGAACCAACAAATGGTTTTAGTTTTAACATCCTGTCTGACAATAGTCACACTTTATCAGAACGTAAACTATATACATACTTAAATTAACAACGTAAAAAATTTGAATGTTTTTTTTTTTTTTGCAGGATTTTATTTCTTGCTTGATTTCTTTTTTTCATAGATACAATAAATTAGAAACAAATAGTATAATTTTTTTTTTCTTTAGAATGTATGAAATAAATAAATTGTTCTTCAGGGCATTTGTTAACATCAGTTTGTCAAATCATTTCAAATTTCAAACTCTTTTTTGTGTAATCTTATAACCTGGTATGATTTTTATGTCTGTAATATATTTCATTATTTTATATTCTATTATTTTATCTGTATAATTTCTGGATTTTTTTGGCAATTGGCCAACACTTTTGTCAGTTTTGCTTTCTTAAAGTGCGTTATAATTAAAGTTGACCATACAGGGTTGTGTATGCTTATCTATATTTTTTTATAATTGAGGATCATATACCCTGATATCCAGGATGAGGGAAGTGGCATGACAGATTCTGTCAGCCAGTTGGATGGACGTCTCATTTGTTTTTTAGTAAAGCAGATTGGTTCTCCGAGTGAATCCCATTGTGTCGACACATCACGTAAAATCGACAGATAAATTGCGTTTCTTGGAATGCATTAGCTATAGAACCCAAAATAAACAATGCTTCACCAAGTTTAGAGCAAAGCCATTAAGAATGCAAAACATTATTGTGAAACGGAACGACACCCTTCTTATTTAATGCCAGGGTGTGCTGGAGGAGATCATGGCTTGTCTTTCATTAGAAAAAAAAATGAGGAAGATCATTATCCCCCTTCTCTCTGTCGGAGTGGTCGTGTGTTCATTAGTAGATGCTGTCAGTGTCCCAAGGAGTGAGAAATGAACTTAAAATTAGATTATGCTCAGAGACAGTCCCCCTACCTCCTTTTGCTCTCTTTGTCTATCTCTTGGCGCGTGACTTTCTCTTTTCTTCCCAATCATACAAACAATGCCAATCAGAAGGCAGAGCAATTAGTTCTGACGTCTCCAATTCAATTGGCAGTAATTACTGTAGCTGCTGACAAATGATAGCAACACAGATGCATTTAGCATGTCCTATTGTTTGGCATCATTCACAGAGCGGCTAGACTTTGCATTGAAATGCGTTGAATAGGGATTTACACTCTTTTTATTTAAATAAAAGTTTATTGTGAACAAATTTTACTTTTTGCCACAGTAACAATTAAAATGAAATGTTTTTGTCTTGTCCCAACATTGACTTAACAAAAACAATATTTTCGCTCTCCCCGTAACATAAACCCAATTGTCAAAATATTCCCCTGCAACTCTGCCTTTTAAATGAGCTCTAACTTAAACTAAATCATAAACGTAAAATCCCATCATGACCGTCATACAGGCCTTCATCGTTGTGGGAACCAGCAAAAGGTCCCCACAAGTGCCCTAGGTCCCCAACTTTAAAATCTTAAAGCGTAAAATCTAGCATTTGTGGTCTTACTTTGACCTAAATACCTGCAAACACACACACACACACACACACACACACACACACACACACACACACACACAGGCTTTTTAAGGATTTTTAGTACTACAGCAAAGCTAATTTAATTAATCCTTTAATATACATTTTAACTAATTATGTAAAATAAGGCTGCCTTGAGAAACTGAAAGCAAAGCACGTTGAATCTAAAACTAATATCTAACCTGAAGAAGAGCCTCAAATCTGAACATGCACCTTCTAAAGCACCAATTAAAAAACTTTAATTGGCTGACGCAAGTTGCATTCCACGTTCCATCTTCCGGACAGCCGCGCATGAGGCAGTAGTGCTCAAACTTTTAATTAAGATGGCGAGCCAATCGAGTAGCACAGTCGATCACTGGCAGCCTGATTAGGGTCACAACATCTAATTTCTTCCATCAGGGAACAGTAGTTTAGACAAGTTCCAAAAACGGCCCTTATCTGTGCAAGTGGAATGACAACTCTCCTTTTTTATCAAGGATAACTAGATCGTTTATTATAGTCAACCTTTACAGCGCTTAGGAGATGCTCATTAGTTTATTTGAGACCGTACACTTCTCAAGGGTGAGAAGCAGGCCTATAAGACAACATTGCTGTGGGAAACGCATAAATGGAGAATAATACCAGGGTGAGCATGTGGACTTTCTGTGCCACCAGTTGGCCACCAAAGTTTAGAGGGGTTAGGCGGGTAAACTTTTACCCCACTTGTCCAGGGTGTTGGGACAGGGCTTGCCATTACTGAAATGACTGCAGACTAAGTAATATCTTAATCATCTTAAGGTTCTCTTGTACCAGCTTATGGTTTGGAGAGGATCCAATTGGACACAGAAACCAATGAATCCTTGTGTAGGTGTTGGGAATAACCCACCTGGCAGATGTATAGGTGTCTTCTACAATGACTCTTCTTGCGAGGTCTAAGGGGTTTACCACATGGTAATCTTACGTAAGGGTCAACCTTACAATCAGGGGACCAGGAACCCAAAGTGATGGGCAAAGCAATGTCCACTATCCAGTTTGGAGACTGTAGTATTGCACTAAAGCAGAGTTGAGCATCTAAAGCTCTCGGTGATCTTTGGGTTTATCATAAAGATTCGAAACTTCGAAGAGCCCAAGGCAGTAAGAACTTTGGGAACTTATTTAAGTCTGGGCTCCAGTGATACTTGCAAACCTCTCTGCCTGTGTTTCAGTGACTAAGTCGCCACTAAGAGAGACTCCATATCTTTTCACTACCCGAGATCCACTACCCTTACTGAAAAAAGAAAGAAAAGAAAAGAGAACAAATGAGGTGGAAAATGACTGATGAAGGTGACAAGAATTAACTAACGACTGAGCATTGAAATCATTAAATTAAATGGTGTGAAATACAAAGATTTTGAAAAACTAAAGCATGATCTGGCAACCATAAGAATATCCATCCCATCACCATGAATTGGAAATGGAATATGGCCTGGATGCAGACAGTAGACCAGTAAAAGGACACAATTTTCAGGAGCAATTAACCTACATTACAGTCAAACACTATTTTTTACTTCATGCCTTTCTTGGGAGTCTAACAAAAACCTTAAGACCATTACAGTTATACCACAGCAGATCATTAGTCTTGGCACACCAGAATTTGGACTGCATGTGGCTAAAAAAAAGCTACACAACCAATGCCAAGCAGCTGGGTGAGAAGATGACAACGGTTGGTGTTTGTTTTTTTTTCAAGGAAAGAACATGAAATTACTGTCAATCTAATTTGTTCTGGAGCAAGATCTCACCTCGTGGAGTTGTAGTAAAAATGGGAACAGTGAGAAATCAGCCAAGAACAACTGTGAAATTGTAAAAAGAAAGGAACTGAAAGAAAGTGTTGTGGTCTGAAAACCTTTTTTTATGTTTTAAACCATAAACCTCAACTTGCCGTGTTTAGAGATGAAAAATGGTGACACCATCAAACATTGGGGAACATTTTCTGTCAAGTGTTCAGAACTACTCAAATCTTGGGTGTGAACCTTATTTTCTGTGGACAAGGATTGGAGCTATCTGCACAGAGAAATAGAGAATCTACTACAAGAAACATCTGACTGCTATTATGGTTGTAAAATTCAATGTCTCAAGGACTTTTAACTCAATTAATTGCACACAACAAATGCACACTTAGACAAAATGTTATATACCATCCATACAAACTATATATAGTCTGTAAAATACTAATTACAAAAGCACTCTCTTGTGATATTTGCTTCCGTGTCTGAACATTTGTTTACCGTGGCAGTGAACACATGCGGTCTGACAGCTAATCCCGATGCTGAATGAACCCTGTCACACATGCGACTACCATCAACCAAGCGGGAAGCCAGAGAGAGGAGGAGGGAGTGAGTAGGAGCAAAATGAAAAATTAACAGACCCAAGATGTGAGAAGAGGTGTTGCTGTGAAAGCCAACAGCCAAATGAAGGAAAGCAGCAATATTCTGGTTCTTATTACAGTGATTGTGCATGGCATGCTTAAATATAAAAATTGTATTTAGTGTGTGTGTGTGTGTGCGTGTGTGTGAGTGTGTGTGTGTGTGCGTGAAAATTCTCTTCATAGAGCAGGAATGTTGCCGCAAAATGTAAGCTAAGCAAGTACACTAGCAAGTAGCCGCAGAGTGTGTTCACACACACACACACACACACACACACACACACACACAGTGAGTTTTTCTAACACCCAGAGAGGCGGCTGACAACAGCAGTGGTTTGTCCTGAGGGTTGATTTCCTCTCTGCGGTTAATTCCTTCCCAGTGACATGCTTCGTGATTAAGATGTTCCACTAAAAGTGTTCCAACCCAGAGAACAGTGTTTCTGAAAGAGTGGAGCGAGAACAACACAACTTAAAATGCAAATATGTCTGATTTCCTGTAAAAGATCCATGTGAAATGGGATTATAAATCAGAAATAATATTCTGCCCTGTCATTGATTTAGTGAGATTTCACTGGAGTTGTAACACTGTATTGTGCCTTTGTTACAGAGTCCCAGTCTAATAATTGTGCTGTGGTTTGCAAATCAGTCCCTTTGCTTATTCTTCTTTATTAAGTTTGTAAACAACACTTACATTTTATTTTGGGGCTTGGATAAACAAGGCAATTTAAACAATAAATAAAATATTTATAAATAAACACATTTATTTTTATTATTTTTTATTAATACAAAATAAATTATGTATTTAATAATTTTGTGTGATGCAAGAAAAGACGTGGAACATTTTAACACAAGTAAATCAGCAATTAACCATATTTCTTTTATTCTGTCATTATTATGTAATATATAGTGATTTTGTATTATTTCTTGGTGTACTAAAAAATAAAATGTAAACATATCCAACTAATACTAATAATGCACAGAAACACACACATTCACACACACACGCACACACTATTGTAAATCCACTTAACTTTTATTTGGAGCACATGCACATATGATTATGCATGTCTGCATTATTACCCACTGTAACTGCATTCTGAAACATAAGCATATACAATTATTATGCACAGTGTGTGTGTATTGCTTTCATTTAAAATCTCATTGCATCATTTCACAGAAGCAGCTCATACATAAACCCACGGCTGATACTCAGTAAAGTTACGATGATAAGAAGGTAATTTAACTTTGCTTTAAAAACAGAATTGTTCTGAAATTAAAAGGAGATATAGCGTTCAATGCAACAGCGCTGGCAGTCCTCGGGGTAATGTAGTCACGGCTCGCTTCTCTCGCAGTATAAATTATTCAGCCTCATCATTAAACACATTTGATGTATGTTAATATTACGTCTGCTCAAGTTTGAAAATATCACAGTAATTATTCCTGTGAGCAGTGCATTTCTTGATTTTAATCGAGGGAATGTGAAGCCATTAGAGGAACCCTGTTGTGGTTCTTCATAATGTGGGTCAGTTGCTGTCATTATTTCTGAAGCACTGTAATAAACTCATTTATTTCTTACACCTCTAATAAAAGCGTTTCCTAAAGATTGATTTTGGCAGATGCGAAACACAACCAACAGGAGCTTGTCACTATTTAATCACCATTTCTTTTGACTTTTCCACCACACTGCACAAAATAAGAAATTACATGATTTCTTCATTCATTCATTCATTCATTCATCTTCTGCTGCTTAGTCCTTTACAGGGTCGTGGGGAGCTGAGGCATATCTCAGCATCTTTGGGACGGAGGCAGGATACACACTGGCCAACCATTCACAGAACGAAATACACAGACAAACATATTCTTACATTCACTCTTACCTATGTGGTCAATTTTCCAAAGCCAATTCGTTTGAAACGCAATTTATATTTGCAGTATTTGGACTGTGAACTCGGAAACTCGGAGGAAACACATGCAAGCACTGGGAGAACATGCAAACTCACACCTCGAGTGTCAAACGGCAGCGCTATAAATATTAATTCAAATATGAATTATTAAGTAATTGCAAAATCTTTATACAGTATGTTTTTGACTTTTTAATAAACTTCTTTTAATAACTTAAATAATATTTTTATAGAATATTTTTCTAGAGTTATTCGAATGTACTAGGTAAATACATTTTATTTTTTTTGGTAGCTTAATCCAAATCCTTTGGTGCATAAATAAAAAAAAAAAAAACATTTTTACAGGCTTGTTGTGGAGTTGTGGTCCATAATGTAATTCATGTTTAATAAATCCATCAGGCTTGAAGTTCTCTGGCTCGTTTGTGTCCCTCTATGAGCGGCTTATGAAGTGAATACTTGAACTTAAAGTGCCTCTCAAAAAGTAATACACAATGAACGCTGAATGTAGAGATGGGAACACTGCGGAACTGTCTGACGGCACAACATAAAGACATGCTCACCATATTGACAGTCCGAACACAGTCCACACCACCACTTCTTCCTCCTTTTTTACTCTTAATGGTAGGAAGTGCATTTAAGTATTAGCATATTTTCCCTCCATCTACCAATAAGCATGTCCTTGCTTCGTCACAGAGGACATACAGGACTCCATATTCAGATGAGCGGGCTGGAGGCATTTGCATAACCTGATCTAAATGTCACATGTCAAGGCACTGCATTCGCTTGGGAACTTTGAAAGATTTAATAAATTATTGTAATGATACTCTTATCTATGGTGATTTAGACCCTCAAGACATTTTAAATGCATTGGCTTGAGTCAACTGAACTCCTTTTAAGAAAACATGTGCTTTTCTAATTATCCTATTTTTTGCGTGATGCTTTTATACTTGTGTTTCTTGAATACTTATTGTTCTTTGCTCTCTCTGTATTTTTCTCATGTCTGTTAGTTTAACTGGTGCAGTACAATGACAATCACGCACGCCATCAAAGAAACAATGCCACCATTTTTTTTACCCCTCAAATGCTAAGGAATCTGTTTTTGTTGATGTTAGTTTTTAGTCTTTTTTTTTTTTGCTCTGATATAGAAAAATGTACATTATTTTACTAGCATCCTCAAACAAAGACAAATCCAACCATCTAAGCCACCATGACAGAACACGTGAAGGCTCATCTGCTTCTGTCTTTATGAGGGGCTGGTGATATTCTGACCATGTCACTGTGCAAGTTTGTCTGATTAACCCAAGTTAACCCCATCTTCTAATTATCAAACTCGTTTATTCAGACCTTCATAATATCAGTAAAACATCAGTAAAATATTGTTGGTCATCTTGAGAAAAATCAACACAAAGTATGATACATTATAAAGTGAAATATTTTTTATTATTATTGTTGTTGTTGTTGACTTCAATATTTGTTTTGCTCATCATTCAGTACTCTATTATCACCATGAGCTGTAAATAATGTTTTTTTTTTTTTTTTTTTGACAGAGGGCAAATGTACATGATATTATTTGATCTAGGCTTGTTTCATCATAATTATAAACCTCGGGGATAATCTAAATCTTCCAGCCAAACTCATTACCGTGAGGAATAAATTACACTGTGCTTTGAACAAAACATAAACTGAAACAGACAATAAGTATATATTTAAAATATAACCAACTTATATTTAAATAAATATATATTAATGTATTTAGCATTTATTGTTAAACACACAAATACACTGCACCTAAAATGTAGATTTCAGACAATAGACCAATATTTTTTAAAGGACAAATAACGTTTAAAAAAACAAGTAAAAGTAAGAGTCTGTAAATGTCTGTCTTTTTCTATTTCTCAGAATAGTCCTGATATGCTGTTTAGTTTAAACTGCCTTTGATTCAACATGGTTATTTTCCTGCTTGTAGTCAGCAATTAGTGGTATTTTTAGCAGATTAAAGTGGGCAGAAGTGAGTCACTGTGACACAGGATTACCCAGAAATGGATATCACTGGATCTTACACAGAAGAGTGGCCAGGGGGGCGTTCGATAGCTTCCTCAGCTTCCGCTTCTCTATTGAAGAAAAAAGTGAACAAATAAGTCAATTAAATAAATAAATATCTAAATTATGCAACAATATGCACCCAACATTAACCGTATCACCTACATGTTAAAGCAAAACGTTTTGTTCTATTAAATGTTCAAAAAATAGCATGGTACACTGATTAATTTTTCCTGGACAGATTTTTATTTTCAATAAGTGCTTTTATTTTATGCCGTCTGATGCTATATTGTAGGGTTAATATTGATCCTACTTACTGATAGATGAAACAACCTTGTGATCATTAAAAGTCACAACATTAATATACTTCTTCACTGGAAAAAGATACTTGGTACTTGGGTTTTTGGTACATTCTATTGCATTAATTGCAAATATTTGTAATTGATCTTACTAGTTACCTAACAGTTCAAGAGTAAGAAATATTGGATATTCTAGCTATATTTAAAGTAGAAATACACTATTCTCATTAGAAAATCACGGCACAACAAAGGAGGACAACGCATGGAAGAAACATCTATTTTTTTTTCACACAACTGAGCAGCAGTGTTTCCCTAAAGTCTTATCATGATTTCACAAACAGATAAACACAAAGTCACTATCCCATTAGTCATTGCCTTGAATACAAAACAGCAACACGAAGCCATTACAATTCTATTCCTCTCTCAAAGTGTGGAGGTTATTTTTGTCCGTAATCATTTTTTTAGCTTATCTTCTGAAAAAAATTGTATTTAGTACATATGTAAAAGGGGGGAAATGATAATCTGTGTGTGTTTGTGTTTCTAGGGCATGCATTTTTTTTACTTCAACCTCATTAACATAGAGCAAATGTTTATATCCCCTGGAATAATCCCTTAATTAATTTTTTTTTTCATCACAACAATTCAGCAAACATCTGCAGGTACAACTTTTTTAGTTTGGTCTAATTTTAGATTTCTTTTTTTTATTTAACTTTTTTAAGGAAAAAAAAACAACCACTTATACTATAACTACTACTTTTGAGAAAAAAATAACTTTATACTATAAGAAATAAAAAAACGTGAACATTAGTATGGGACATGGAAGTAGTATGATGAAAAAGTGATCATCTAATGCCAAATAGGGGTCCCAGCCTTCCGAGATTCAAAAACTTGTGAGATTTTAACTTAAAATAAACTAAACTAAATTAACTAAACTAAAAAAATTGTAAACAAAAATATTGTTAATGATTATACCGTAAAGTTTCCCCACATGTTCACAATTGTTTTGCAGATTGTTTGTATTTTAACAAAATATATTTTTGTCTTTTTTAAAAAACGGACACGTTTGTGGCCACAAATGTTCACATTGACTTTCACTTACGTACGTACACACTTCTGCAAGTTGCTGAGTTGCTGCGCTCAACAATTTCGCTCTTCGGTTGGACAGAGACACTATATGAATCACGTAGAAGCATTGATTTAGAATTCATCATATGTATTAGAGTTACAGATTGACATTGGAATGGCATTGAATGTTTTATTTTGTTGTAGTCGCTTTTGCATTTCATTCCAACACAACATCACAAAAGAAGAAAGCAAAATCGCTGACCATCCCCAAAATATCTAAACATGACGAATTGCCAAGAGATTGTAAGTAAGCTGCAAAGCACTTAACACAAGACTACCTTTGTGAGTAAAACTAATTCAGAATCAGACGTGAGAAATGCATTTATTTACTTTTAACCCTCCAAAAAGTAATTCACGAGGAGGACAGAAGTATTATTAAGCTGTAATGTTGTGTAATGGAGGGTATAATGGCTGTCAGAATATTGGGGTGTTAAATTGAAAATGTCTGATAGCTGCAGGCGGATATTACTTTTCTATCATAACGCTGATAAATGTATCATCATGAGATCTCCCAGTGTACTTCCCAATATCTCATCATTATCCAGTGAATGAAGGACGTGTGTGTGTGTGTGTGTGTGTGTGTGTGTGTGTGTGTTGGGATTCAAGTGCAGCGTTTAAACCGATTTTCTCCTTTTTTCGCTGGCTTTCTCATACCGACACACAAGCCGTTATTAAAGTGTCAGTTTAAATTCTGCTCCAGTGTTAAGTCCGGGTGAGATTACAACACATTATCTCCTTACACAGCACAGATGAGCTTTATGAGTTTATCATTTATGCAGGGTCTCACAGCTGGAGCGCTGGGTGTCCTCCATCTATCTTTGTCTTTTGTCTGTATCACCAGCTGTTTTTCGTTTTCCCGTTTGGCACAGTGGAGCATGTGCTTTTGTCTTAATAGCCGGCTGGTCCAGTTGTTCAGATGAGATGAGATGAGCGAGTGAGTTGTGGGTGAGTGAGTTTATCAATTTGAGATTTTGTTGATAAAGATGTATTATACGTAGTTTGAAAATAACATCATGACATTTGTTTGGGCAAATACACAACGTGTGATTTTTTCATGTACTTGTGTTTGGGCTGTGATGGATTAAGAACACACACAGCCTGTGTAATGGGCACCATTAGCTGTCTCCTGACCCGACACCGCTCAAAAAAAAAAAACAAAAAAAAAACAAAAACAAAATGATGCCCATCTTTTGTCCCAGAGTGACGCTTTTCCCTCCAGACGCTAGAAAAATTAAACTGTTCCTTGTTTTGAAACAAAATGTGTCAATTGCTGAGACCTCAATAAAAGAATTAACTCAGATTCTGTTATAAGTAGTTCATCAACGTGCGTAACTAAATAAATGAATTGATCTAGGGAGCGTTCTAAGTTAGCTCCCCAATATTTAAATTAACTTGCCAATCTTAGTGATTGTTTTATGTTGTAGGAATGATATATTATCACTATGTATGCTGTGTTATCAATCTTTAATACCTTATTTTTATAGTATATGTTTTATTGAAGAGAATGCTTTCAAATGGTGCTACACAGGCAGACCAGTTTTGCTGCTGAACATGGGCTGTTTCATGAACTACAAAGCCCAGGAATCCTGATGTCGGTAATTTCTTGTTTGTGGTCACATGATCAATTAGTTCCAACCAACTGATTTATGAACTACAAAGCCCAGGAATCCTGGTATCTGACATTTCCTGTTTGTGGTCACACGATTTATTGGTTTCACATGGTTCATCAATTGTTAACTGGATTTAAGTTGTCACCTGTGTTCCCTCTTTGTCATGTTCCTGCATTTCAGTTTAGTCTTTATTAAATTGGTGTTTTTTAAAGTCCCCACAAACTCTGACTTTCCTGCTCTGCTCAAACTGTCCTATATAGCAAATATATATAGCAAATAGTCCTACTCTGGTTTTACTTTATATTCACATTTTTTTACACAAAGTGATGCAACGACATCTAGAGTATTTGACCATTTTTAATTATAAAACTCTGTCATTCGGTGTGATTTTCCGACCTTGACCCTTACATTATTTCAAAATCTCTGAATCTTCATCAATATTATATGCTTTAGATGAAGAAAACTTCAAACTCCTTTTTTATGAGAAACCTTTTTCCTAATATTGCTCCACGATTTGACTATTGTGAAAAAGAAATTTTTGAAAACATATTTTTCTTCTTTTTGCACAGAACTCACTGTGTTTCTTATCAGTTTTTGACTCATACACTACAAAATTCCTTGCCACAAAGCAAAAACAAGTCAAATACGGTTGCTATGCTCTAGATGAAAATTCCCATTTTTAGGATGCTGCGTTTGAAAGAATGGCAGCGACGGATTTAGTACAAAGAGGCTGAGCGTTAACTTGAAGTCTGTGGGTAATTTGTGTGTGCACATTCTGATAAAGACAATGCGATTATGCATTCATTTGAAATCATAAGATCTATTGTTTTTAGAATTATTCATCTTTTGTTGTAGACTGACAGCCAAAAACAGAACCATTGCCGTAGTGCCAAATGGATTAATCCCATATGCAAAACACCCAGTAAAACAATGAAATATAATTTCACAAGACACCTTTGATGATTTTTCTAGACGAGCAGCTCGTCCCAGTGTCGCACTGACTACATGAGATGGGGAGGAGATTCAATGACGTCTACTTGACCTAACTGATTTGCATATTCATGAAAACATCTGAATAAAGCTGATCATTCTACTTAGACACCCTCTCAAAGACACATGTGCTGGCTCAGCATGGGGTGTATCCATATGACAGAGAAAATGTGTTTTATTTTCCGTACTCTGTCTTTAGTTTCCACAGGCAGTGCGAAGAATCCAAGCAAATCGTTTATTTTTATAGGACATTAACAACAGCAAAGCTTTGAATTTCCAGTTAGATATGAAACTTCATCAGTAAGCAGAGCTTGAGGATACAAAATACTGTGCTTCTGCAATGTGGCCTATATAAATGCAAATTCAGAAGCCATTAATGAGTGTAACATTCATTCCAAGCTGCATAATGAGGTGGTTCACTAACTGATGCATGCTTAGCTTATCAACAACTTAGATGGTGTGATCTTTTTATTTTTAATATATTTGTGTAAGAGAACAAAGATATCAGCATCTCAAAGAGGTTATTTGGTCCAAATCTCGGTTTTGTAGGTTCCTCAGCTAAAGCGGACAATTCAGATGGTGTGATATACTTTGTAAATAAGTATGTGTATGAAAACAAAAGCAGCCAAAATATCAACATCCCAAAAAGGTTTTTAGTTCAAATCCAGGTTTGGTAGGTTCTACAACTGAAGAGTCCTTGAGTAAAACATTGACCCCGATCTGAACCCACTTCATTCAATTTCGATATCATCCTTAGTGGCCATATTGACACAGTGACCTCTCTTTCACTTTAATATGCAGTGGACATTGCAGCAATCATTGATGTTAATGCAGAATAAAGGTACCATGTGTAGGTCATCACTTGTTTTTTATTGACAATTTTGGTGCCTTATCTGTCAATTGACTCCACATTGCGTAATTTCGAATTTAAACGATGACCTTCTACCTTAGGTAACCCTTAAAAGGGAAGCATTTGAACTAATAAACAAATTTACGCTTATTGAACCCAATGGATACTCTAATAATCTCTCATTCTTTCTACAAACACTAAAGCACAAAAAACCCAATTTTGCTTGTCTCTTGTCTTTTTATCTGAAAACAACTACTTTTGGTGAATGATCTTTTTGAAGACACCTTTCTATGTCTACTTAGGTGTAGCACAGGCAGCTGAAGCTTTTGCGAGGAGCTCTGCATGTCTTGTAAAAGCATTAAAGGTTCACCACTCACGCTTTCCCAAACAAGTTTAAAGAGTTAAACAAAGGACTAGTCTTGGGCTGGTGTATTGAAAAGGTTGTATCTAGAAGTCAGTCTCTAGAATAGGCTGGTGTGCGGCAACTTGAAGGATATTCCATTCTCCAGGCTCTATGTTCTTCCACTTCAAGATACAGGTAATCTACCAGCAACCCAGGGTCTGAGGAAATTCCCACATACCATGTGTTGTCGAAATGCAGCGCATACTCCATACGCAAGTGTTTAGCAAAAATTGGGACTATGTTGGCACACGCCAATCTCTTTGCCCCTCAAGAGTTATCCCACTGCCCGCTCTGGTTTGGCACCAGACACAATGGGCCATTCCTTGTCCAACAACCGGTTGAAATGTGACTTTCCTTCTGAGAGAAATCCGGCAGAAGGGACTCTACTATTGCCTGTGATCAAAGCAGTGTGTAGCACAGTCTTTTCTTGATCATGGATCCAAAAGTAAATCTGCTATCAGAAATATTTTGTCTCCCCCTTCAGCCATTGAGGAGGGATAAAAATAGCGTTTACACCATCTTATCCAATCAACGTGTCTGAATCTGCTGTCGATGCCGTCCCCATGCTAGTGAGTTCTAGTGAAACACTCGAAACATGAGTGAGTGTTAAGCAGAAAGATCATCCATATTTTGTTTTAAAGAGTCTATGGAATCAATTCTGAAGGCATTGAGGAAAACTCATTTGACTTTGATACAGTCTAGCAACAAATGATGTTGAAATCATGTTGATGCTGAAGACCTTTTGAAATTATTTAATAAGTGACCATAGACAGGTATTTTAGGAAAAACTGGAAACAAACTAAGCACTAAGCTACATAAATGCACTCTTTAACTGAACAAAGCACACTGGGAGTGCACACAATGGAGACAGAGACACTGGAGAACTGGATACAAATTGGAAAGTGTAGCAAGATGAATTAGCGTGAATCGATTCCACAAGGGGCACCAGACAAAGTGGTGGGGAGGAAGTGTCTCCTTATAGAGTTTTTATGATGAGGGGAAGGTGGTGCTTACAGATAATCTGAGTTCAGGTGACTGAGATTAAGTGGTGGCTTAATGACAGAATAATCCGACAAGCGCATAATCAAAGATGGTTTTATCCCTGAAATATGTTCGGTTCAAATTGACCTGTTTTCAAAGTTTTAAAAATATTTTAAAACACTTAGAAATACTTTTTTCCACGTTGAAACATCTCCTGCTTGTCTTATAAAGATATAATAATTCAGTTCATGTAAATGTACAGTAACACCACGCTACATGTTGTTACAAATTTACAAATTGATGTGTTTGAGAGAGAGTGTGTGAGTATAAGACAGCGGTGTATTATGTCTCATTGTTGCAAAGAAACACATTTGTGATCTTTCTGCTATTTTTTATCTTCCATTTTGTCTGAAGGGTCAAATTGACCCAAACATTATCTTTGTAACAAAAACATGTAGCGGGCGTTACAAATATGTCAACTGAAACATTTTTTTTTTGTATGTAGATTACACTAAATAAGACAAGCAGGACAATTTTGAAAGTGAAAGAATACTTTTAAGTATTTTTTTATTTTTGAACTTTAACGAGGGTCAATTTGAGCCAAACATAATAGGAGGGTTTTCACTTTTGTCCTCTGGAATTCATGATGTTTTAATCTGAGGAATCAATTCGTTTAAGGCACCAAGGACGATAAAAACACCTTTAGCTGCCCACTGACCTTTAGTGATCTTGCTGGGCATCTTATCTTACATGCACTTCAGACGGCTGCCAGACAAACAGAAGAAGGACGGGTCACTGAGAGTGTTCAGAACCCTCAGGGCCGTCTGTGCTCACTGTCTAGTCGCCTGCTTGTGCCGCAAGTATCGACTGCGTCTGATTGTCTCTAAACTAAGTTGGCTTATGTTTCACAGCTTAAGAACAATTCCAAGACAATCAAGGAAAATATTCTCCGCGGTACATTAAATGAGGATACAGTTTCTGTCCTATGCATTAATTTTTATCTGAGATACTTGATTTGATATTCTGTCAACTTGGATATTCTTGTTCACGTCAACTCAACATACTTTCAATATAATATACTATAGGCCAAAATACTAGTATGTATTATTTTTTTTTAAATGGAGTACTAGAAAAATTCCAAATAACGGGGGGAATGTTTAGTAACTGAATCTAATCTAACTAACTTTCCAGAAAACACATTCAGCAAATTCATTCAGTAAAATAACACTTGATCTCTCTCTTTTTCTCTCTATCTAAAAGACTAATCCTAAGCAGATAGACAGATAGATAGATAGATAGATAGATAGATAGATAGATAGATAGATGGGTAGATGGATAGATATACATATATAGATAGATACATTTTCATAGGATCAATAGAGTATATAAATATATTTATATATATAAAATGCTTATATGGCAGCGAGAAATGTTTATGTTTACATGTTTATATGTACATGCTACTGTATTGATTTATTTCCTTTCTAGAAGCATTTTTTTCAGAGAATCAAAAAAAGCAGCAAATGGACAAGTGATCAATTAGTCTCACATTATTCCTTTTGTCTGCCACAGCCGATGGTTTTTATCAACCGCAGCACACCATCTCCCCCTTGGCTGTTTTCCCGAATCGGCTTCCAGAGCCGGCTTTATCACACACACTGCTGCATTCCATATTTACTCTGTGTGTGTGTGTATGTGTGAGAGAGCTCAACTCCCAACAGTTTAAAAGATAAGAACGTCTGTGTGTGTGTGTGTGTGTGTGTGTGTGTGTGTGTGGGTGTGTGTGTGTGTGTGTGTGTGTGTGTGGTTAACCTTACACTCTCAGCTTCACTAATCATAAACACACAATGTGACATGCAACTAGCTTCACCAAAGTCAAACAGCAAGAATAAGCTGAATGCAAATATGGTTGATGTCTCCGACTGAGATGGTGCCAGTTTGGCTTTTGTGACGCTTTTTCTCGAGCACGTGCCTGCAAAAACCCAGCAGAGCGTCAGTCTTTTGTGTCTTTCCGTTCTTTTTTTTGTTGAGGAGATGCTTGTTAGTGACACTTCTGCAGTGTTTCTCCCCGTGCTCCTGGAAAGTCAGTTTTGGTGCTGGTGTGACTGTGAGCGTGGACGAGGTGGTGTTGAAGGAGAGCTGTGTATGGCTGGGAATGAGGGGGTGGTATGTGAGTGATGAGATGTATTCCCCGCTCTCGCTCGTGAGCTTCAGGGAGGGAATTGGACGGCGTGTATTCACAGGCTTTGTTCTTGAGCGAGGCACGTGTTTACAGGAGGAGCTGAACAGACACAAGCATTACACTTTACCTGCTGACAAACTGCAATGGAGGGAAATTGATTCACAGAACAGATTTTGAGGTTTTTCTTTTGATCCTGGACTGCAGATTATTACAAGTACAGTTGTTTTTGTTATTTAGCAAATATATGAATTATTTAGTAAAATTGCATTTAAAGCCAAATTTAGTACATTATTTACAGAAAGTAAATAAATCGAATAGAAAGATGGATAGATAAATAGAACGATAGACTTTGAAATGTCCTTACTTTTGAAAGAAAAGCACTGTTTTTGTCCAAGAAAATAACTTTCTATAACAGAAATACACCCTATACATTGCTAATGTGGTAAATAACTATTCTAGCTGTAAATATCTGTTTGGTGCAATATCTACATAAGTGTATAGAGGCCCATTTCCAGCAACTGTCGGTGGTACAACTAATGGTACAATGTGTTTGCTAACTGTGTCAGAAGGATGATGGATGATGGAAGGAATGGATAACGGAAAACCCTTGTGTAATCATGTCAGCACTGCTGAAACAGTTTAGCTGGTTAAAGAAGCTATAAAACTGACCTTCCTTTGAGCAGGTTGAGAATCTGGAGCATCACATATGTGGTGTCAATCAAACGCTATAATCACATTATATATAATTATAAAATATATATAATGATTTGTGGTAATAGTTGTGTGACTCAAGTCCATATTGAATTTTTCTAAATACTGAATAATTAATAAGACCCATAAAGTGTTTGAGATTCAGGGTGCAGGGATGCACTTTACACTCCCGACAGGTCATGGCACAGAGGTCAAGAAGGTCATTTCAGCATCAATGGCAGGATGTATGGGAAATGCATAGAATCACCATAAAGCTCAAACTGTAAGTGTACAAATTAACATAAGATAACAAAAATGAAATGCATCCTCTTCCAAGCATCGGTGGTCCCAGACCACCTCATCCAAGCATCGGTGGTCCCAGCCCACCTCGTCCTCGTCTCCAGAGCATCGGTGGTCCCAGCCCACCTCGTCCTCGTCTCCAGAGCATCGGTGGTCCCAGCCCACCTCGTCCTCGTCTCCAGAGCATCGGTGGTCCCAGCCCACCTCATCCAAGCATCGGTGGTTCCAGCCCATCTCGTCCTCGTCTCCAGAGCATCGGTGGTCCCAGCCCACCTCATCCTCGTCTCCAGAGCACCGGCGGTCCCGACCCGCCTCGTCTCCGAAGCATCGGCGGTCCCGGCCCGCCTCGTCTCCCTCTGGTGGCTGAGCCGGGGACCGTTTGAGGACTGTTCACAGCCGACGGCTTGTTGGCATCAGCGACACCTGTAACCAATTACCGTTATGGTTAAAAGGAGATCGCTGAGGCTGAAGAGCTGTCAGTCAAACTCGTTACCAGGCTGCATATGTCAGCATTTGAGTTGGAGTTTCTACACTCCGTATGTATGAACTCTTTTTCAGTTTGAACATTAAATCCTCTGTTTCAACTTCTGCCTTCATCAGTCCTTCCCAGTCGTAACACATTCTAGCTTAGTGGCTTTTGTTCAATTGATAAATTAATAAAAGATATGGTGTATTTGTTATAAATAATTTTATCACAATTAGATCTAAATCAAATAACTCAATTTAGTAATTTCATTTCTATATTGAAAAATAGAAAAACATTTTATTGTTAATTATTTTGTGTGATCACTTGTGGATGTATTTTTTTTTAATTATTTATTTTTATTTTCTGTTGTGCTTAATGTAATTCTACTGAAGTATGTGAATATAAGAACAGATTGATATACGTCAAAATGTGTAACAATCATGAAGATTCATAAAAAAATTAGGCCCTAAAAAAGCCTTACATTTCATATGTTTAAAAAGCAAAAAATATATAACTTGTAATTATATCACATCATCCTTTATTTTTTTTTTTTACTAAATGAATAAAACAAACCAAAGTCCTAAAGCATTGAAAATAATCCATATTAATAATGAAATGTTATCCGTCAATATTGATTTGAATTTACGAGTATCGAATAATCCTAAGCTTACAATTTTCCATATATATATCTTTGTTTTAAGAGTCTTTGTTTTGCTGACTGAATGCCGCAACCTCCTCCGTATTGCCCATGATCCGAGACCCCACCCAACCACACTCACATCTATGAATAAAATATGACAGTGAGATTGGGAGGCTCCATCAGACCCAGTCCAGAGACCCAACAACAGCATTTCACTATCCAGAAAAGCAGAGTGAATCAGCAAGTCCAGAATGAAGTCGCTGCAGTCACAGCTAATGGAAATATGAAGCAGTGGTGTGTGTGTGTGCGTGTGTATGTGCGTGTGTGTGTGCGCGCATGAATTTGTTTCTACCAATGCACAATGGTTGGGAGCTGGTTTGTATTTATATTTTATCATCTTAATTACTTTTGAGCCGTGAAATGACCAACAAAAGTCAAATTTGCACGTTTGTATGGAGACAGACAGAATTATTTTACAATGCAACTGCACACAATGGATAACATAATGGATGTTTACTTGTGCGTGGAGGTTAAGTTCCTGACCCGCTCAGATTTAACCAGAGTTAGATAAGGGATTATTAGCATAACGAATCGCTCGTGGGCCCTTTTTTTTTTTAAGAAAAGCCTACATATTATCTCCCAAAAACGAGGCTTGCTGCTTCATTTACCCAGCCATTTCCTCATCTCTGTTTCTTACTGCTTGTTGTTTAGTTTGTCTGTTGGGAATTATCTGTTCATCTTCCATATTCACATATTCCAATATCTCATCCGCCTGTTGCATACCTCCGGATGGAGGTGGGCTGGTTCACCTCATCACCCAAGGCAAATGTCCTTTCTCTTTCTCGCTGCCAAGTCTTTCCTCAGCTCTCACTTAATTGAATTCAAGACAACCCCCAACATTTTCCTAAAAGTAACATGAAGCAAATAATATGTCTTACAAAAACATTTTCTTAGAACACAATCGACAAAACTTAAGAAAAACAAAAAAATGTGGGCAATGTTTAAAACACATTTTAGAAAAGAAGTGTTTCTTTTCTAAATCATCTGAACAATTTTAATTAGAAACAGTTTGTAAAATGTGTTATTGTAATGCTTAGGTCAGTATCAAAATGGACAAACATGATCAGTTTCACAATATTATTCCATTTTTATTACTAGAACATGACAACCATTATACACTTATCTGATTAGGATCAAACTGATTAAGAACAATTTTTGGGAGATTTTGCAGTTTGAAATAATCATGTACTCATTTTAAAAACCCAAGATGAATTGTGAAATTGTATATTGTGAATTGTAATTTGCAATATGTAAATTTGTAGAAAATTTATTGTACTTTGATTAATGACTTTAAGCTGTATGTCTTTATTGAAATAGCTGCAAATGTGACATATACATTTATTTAGGATGATCTCCCAAGGTAGATTCTGGCCTTTCAACTAATCAGAGATATATCTGATAAATAGTTACACCCTTATTTTATTATTGTTTAATATTTTAATAGCACAATAACACAATCTATCAAACCATTGCCAAACCAAGAAATGTGATCAAATACAACAGTAGCTGTGATATTTTATAAAGGCAGATTTTATTTGCTTTCATTGCAAAATCATGATTTTATACAATAGGCTATTTCAATAGCAATAAAATGCAGTGTATGGTAAATATTTTTTTAGCTGTGTTAAACAGTCTTACTATTAGTGTGTGTTACATAATAACGTTTATTTTTTAAACGTTCTGTATTAGAAATGAATTATCGTTCTGTATTAGAAATGAATTATTTTTTGTGCTAAAAATGTTTAAAAATTGACAGTGCGGCTTCTATTAAAAAAAAATGTGCGTTACAGTTGAAAAAAGATAGAAAAACATTTTTAAGAAATGGATGTAAATATGTGCCTAATTATCCTATTGACACAAATTGACCAAACAGCAATCGCAGAGGCTTAGAAATTGCTGAAGGCATTCTTGTGGAAAACAGATCGTATACAATTGCAAATTATTATATAGCTTAGAGGCCATTTAGCCTGTTGGTGTCCAACAAGAAAAACAGAATGGTCAGATCAAGCACTAGGTAAACAGACCACCAGCACAAGTGGTCACTCTTCCAATAAAGGAAATAAAGGAAAGCCTCATCAACCAGCACAAGGTTGTCCTGGAGTGTGTCTGTTCAAATATCGGTCACGGCATTAGCCGAACTAGCTTGTGTTGACAGGATAACAAAATTAGAGCACAACACTCCATGTGGATTAGCCTACAGCTAAATCGAGTTACTTCAAAACACAGAATAATTAACCTCAAACACAATTCAATTAGGCTGACAAATAATGGTATATTAGCATCATGAATCAGCATTAAAGCACATTACAATGTGTGAAATTATGAGTGGTATGACGAAACAGGTGTGGAAGACATTATACAGGTGATAAAACCTTTGATAACACATAATGAACACTGTGGTGTATTGGTACGAAGTTCGGCTTGTGCCCACAAGGTAGCAGGTTTGAATCCCGAAAGTAAACTTGTGCAAGAATTAAAGGTTGAAACAAGGTAGCCAATTTGGTTTCTAGCCGTGCCGTTCTGTTTTTTTTTTAAATGGTAACACACACACACACACACGCACACACACACACACACACACACATTTCATTCATCGGCACATTCATCTATCACGGCAGGAGCTATTTCACTGGGTGTAAAGAACAAAGCAATTTTCGACAACAGAAACACCAAAGCTTTAAGCGTAATGCTAATTAGCACCAGTGCGGTAGAACACGTGTTCTGTCTGGTTATCGGCTAATTAATCTCCAGTGTAAACGTGTCAGGCCCACAAAAACACAGAGTTCCAGAAACCAGCATGACCAGTGAACTGAGAGAAGAAAAAAATCAAATACTTTACGGAAAAACAATTTCTGGACGTTGAAAAGAATTTGCCGCTTCCTACATTTTCAGCCAATCCACTTCCTCCCATTTTTCAAATGTGGTTGAGTCCAAACCACTTCCTCTTTATCTTAGGTTGAGAACATTTAAGTCCTGGAGGGTAAGGCTTCTGAATTCCTGGCTTTCTAAGGATCTCTTCTACGAGCTAAAATTAAAACTTTTTTTACTCCCTCATGACATATCTTTCCTTGTTAAAAATACACATTTAGTGTAAGAAAATGATGAGGATATTCTGAATATGCTGTTGCTACGGTTAACCAAGCTTTGAGCTAACAAAGCTAACATTGCTCTACAATGTTTAGGAGGTGTTTTGAGACAGTTGAAATTGTGAAAAGCGCCTTACAAATGCACTGAACTTTAACTTGAACTTAACATACCAGCCTTCTTGTAGTAACTAGATCATTTTCACATTGTTCCAGAGAACAATCCAGCTCCCTCTCCCTTCTTCTTTTGTTACACATTGTGAAAAGATTAGCATTGTATTGCTTCTATTTCATAATGCCAGATGTTTTTTTTTGAGCCACAATGCTTTTTGTCATGAGCACTCTAGCTAACTCTAAAACTAACCGTAATCTCTAGCGGCCAAATTGACAAACTCACTTTAAATTTCAAGTGGACAAGTCCAAACAGAATAAGCCCTCAGGAGGAAACTACTGCCTAGAATGTGTCTTCTTAGTAGACAGGTGGATGAGATTGAGATCCACTGAGACACGCCCTTTGTCTTTGGATTAATCTTTCTGAGATTTAAACAGCATATCCCTGTCATAGTGACTCATCAGTTATTAATAGAGGTCCAGAACAGGGATTTCTTTAGCATTCTTTAGCATTTTCGAAATGGAACAGACTAGATATGTGATTTGATATTAGTAATATGATGTCATGTCCAATCTACCTTAAATAGCTCAAATCACAAAGAGAATATTCTTCATATGCAGTTGTTAATCTCAATTATTACGAGCCAGCATTCATTTGAGGCTTTTAGTCTAAGAGTGTGTTTTCAGATGTGGGATATTTAAAGCCTGAACAGAGCAGATTTCTCGGGGTGTAGTCAGTGGAAGGTCGGGATGTGGTCGCCTGGTATTTCAAATTTTACCATCTCAGAACCAAAGACAAAAATACACACAGAAATAAATCCAGGAATAGCTGAAACACAAGCTTTAGATGATTCGTTCCTGAATTCCCATTAGTTGGAAAAGTACTTATAGCTCTACAACTGAACGTGAGTACTATTTACCAACAGCTATTTCAGAACATTTGAGAAGATCAGTTGCTTTCTGAGTCACTTTCTGCTCCACTGGCTGTTTTAAAGAAGAGAAATATTGAGTGATTCAATACTCTGTTTGTTTCCATATCTATTAAGTCTGTGTCATGTTCCATGAGTGTCATGATGTCTTTGGAGAGCCTGCACACTAGAATGGAAGATTAGATCAATGATATAACAGACATAAGTGCATCTTCATGGAATCAGCTACATGTACACAATGCAGGGAATCAGCTCACTGTCCATCTTCTGCATCCTACAATCTGTTCTCCTGTAAATCAAATGCAATCCAGTGGGACTCTCTGAAACGGGACGTTCAGGAAGAGTGAAAGTCTTATTTTGAAGATGTTTTATAGTTTTGTGTCCTTAAACTTTAATAGAATTTAAGGGCATTGCTTTCATGAAATCGTCCTGACCTGAATTAGCAGTGATGCCTATCTGACCCATGCAGGTCTTCTCACAGGCTGTGGGGTGGTCTGTTCTCTGGAGACGGTGACAGTGGGTATAATTGCATTAGTGCAGTGAGTACATTTAATCATCTTCTACCTACTCGGGCAGTTATGTTTTCTCTAATAGCCTGCCATGGCTCATTATGGCAGAATAACCAGGAAATTGCAGAACCAAATGACCAACCATGAAAAACATCCATCTATCTATCTATCTATCTATCTATCTATCTATCTATCTATCTATCTATCTATCTATCTATCTATCTATCCATCCATCCATCCATCCATCCATCCATCCATCCATCCATCCATCCATCCATCCATCCATCCATCCAACTTATCCACACAGCCACACATCCATGGTGTAAAGTACTTGAGTAAATGGCCTTCGTTCCATTACCCAAGTTTTTTTTATTTTTTTGAATACTTTGTACTTGTACTGAGTATCAAAAATATATTGTGCCTAACAAGTAGGCATCTTTTTCTACTGCAGTTAATTTATTGTGCGAGCGAGACGATATCGCCATCTGCAGGATGCTGAAGGTTCTGGATGCTAATTAAGAGCAAACTCACGGATCAAGTAGCTGTTGCACCTTTCTGCACATCTGAGTTTTACTGAGACTGACTTTTATGTATCCATCTATCCGTTCATTCATCCATCCATTTATCTAACTAACCAACCAAGCAACCAACGATGGAGCCAATCCAATGTATTCTGGCGCTGACATCCAAACTGTAATTCATGACTATGAGTAATTTAACATATTTCAATTCACCTGAGCACATGTTCTTGGACTGTGGGAGGAAACCGAAGACCCGAAGGAAACCCATACAAGCACTAAGACTAAAACCCAAACGGCACAGAGAAAGACTCTAGTTTTCTCTGCTGTGCGATGACAGCAATACCCACTGCGCCATTGTGTCGCCCACAATGATTTAAATGAGATTTAACATATTTTGAAAAGGCTGTAGCTGTTGTACAATAAACACTTTGCTGCTGTTCTGTCAGCCGTGATACAAAGCACAAATATGAAAGTTAATAAAAACATCAATTATTAATATCTCTGAATTCTTGTCTTGGAAAAGCCTTGCTAGAATTGATCAAAACATATATTAGCTGGGTCTGTGTGAACTGATTCATTTTCCTTGTGGTGATGATGGGTTTTTATTACTCTTTTCCTCTGGGTGGTCTACCACCTTGCATTTATTCTTCTAACTTTCAAACCACCTTTTAGCTCTTTCAGATTTTTTTGCTCACAACGTCAGTCCCATGGAACTTCATCTTGTAGTTTGAACATTTGGGAAGAGGATGTGACCTTGAAGACAACTAATTAAATTGTCAGCTTCTAGTGCTTTTTATTGATTGTTGAAAATGCATCATTATATTAAAAAAAAAAAATCCTCAATAACTACTGTTTTAAAAATTGCAGGTTGTGATCCATTTCAAATACAGTCTTTAAAGAAATATTCAGAGTATAGCCAAGCCACCTAAATCTAGAAGAAGAAAAAACAAAAATAAACGGAGACGTGGAAAATGTTTGGTACTAAGGCAGGCGGATCAATACTACAGAGCCCTTGATTGCACAGATTGATGTGTTACAGCTGAGTACAATAATGAGCTGTGCTGCAGAGGCTTGTGGGATATAGAGTTCTGTAGTATAGTGCGTTGGTTCAAAGAGCCTTTGCTAAACAAGTAATTATACTGTACTTTAGAAAAAGGCTAAACAAGTCGATTAGATACGTGTTAGTGATGAGTACATTTATTTACACGTTGAATATATCTACACAGTTACCCATTTATGTCTCAGTGTATAATTATAACGACTTTGAAATATTACCAGATTGCAAACAAGACTAGATAACCTGGTAGTCCTTGAGTCTCAAGGTAAAATAAAATGAGATAAGATATACAATTTAATTTTTTTTATTTAAGTGTACATTCACAGTGACATGAACACACACACACACACACACACACACA
>CM051499.1:18471440-18553261 GCA_028031935.1 Paedocypris micromegethes
CACGCACGCACACACACACACACACACACACACACACAGCTTTCAAGTTCAATTTCTTGTTCAAGGTCACTTCAGGCTTTTTGAACATGATTTCAGCTTCACAACTGCCCAGAAGTTGAACTGTCCTTTAGTTCTGTGTCTATGATAATGGCTTCCAGTCTGAGAAGTGTCTGCTGGGAAGTGTAGTACAGACACTCAGTAGTCGGTTGTTAGTGACCCCTGGCAGATCTTGAAGGAGAAGGAAGACATTTAATTTGTAATAATCTGCAAAAATCAATTATCCAATTGGTTTGAACTCAAACCCGCAATCCTAATCTAGCCAGAATTGAAAGTGTCCAGTCATCACAAACCCGGAGCAGTGGGCAGCCTTCAGCCATGGCACGTCAGTTGTAGAAACCACTGGACTGGGATGTGAACCGTTACCATAAATATTTCTTCTCTGAACATTAATCCAAAACACAAAGATAGCAATTGCTTTCCTAATACACACTCTCACTGTCTCTCACACACACTTGTCTTGAAGTTAAGATGCCTAAAAGCAACTATATGAATGAGTCATTATTGTCTATTTCTGGAAACGCAGAGCGGAGATCAAAGCTCATCTGTGCTGCATTAATCCACATGTATAATGCATGTCATTCTGCCTGGATGTGCTGGTAGCATATGGCCATAATGAGATGGTGGATCGACAAGTTCCTCTCAGGGACAAAGAGCTTTGCTAACAGCAGTAAACACTGCAGATGTGGAAATCTTACCCACAAGCGATCGGTCTTGATCACGATTCAAGTGTACAGACATACACGCAGCCATCGCTGAAGTGACTTCAGACAACAGAGCAACACTGATTTCCCTCACGCGTTCCCCAAGCTATTTTAATCATCTTCTCTGCATCAGTTCCCTGTGACAAACAATAAGCCTGAAGCCTAACAAAAGCCTGGCAGCAAGAACCAAAATGACATCATGTTAAGTAACTTAATAAACAATCTCTATATATATTTTTACTTTAATTTACTTTTTTACTTGGACTTTTATTTTAATCCAAAGTGTCTTGCAAAATAAGGAGCTTTAGATGTGAATTGTAATAAAATAAAAAAAAACAGTAAATGCTTTGCTGGTATCAAGGTATCAAGGTATAAAAGGTATCAAGAAATACACTAGATCAGATCATGACAGTCAGGGAATGCAGGATTTGTTTTGTTTTTTTTTATTCTTGAAAGTTGGTGAAGTGTTTGTGAAAGTGTTCAGTCTTCTATGATGTTTCCATGTGATATAGGTGGTAGAGATTCTTGTTCTAATAGACATGCTGTTCCATTTTAAGAGATTACACTGCCAATTACAGCGTAACTACCTACTGTTATTTGTTCTCTGATTGTAGAAGCCTGAGGGAGAGTCAACTTGTACCAGAGTCGAGTAAGGATGCGCCAGTGTTAGTAATAGTCTTAGGTCAGTTAAATCTTTGAACTTGATCTTAGCAGCAACTGGTAATCAGACCACAAAGTCAAGAAGTTGAATTAACACAAAAAAAGACTTGTCTATAAATGATATTCATTTTCTATGCCCATTCCACTTTTGTGTTTGGCAATTTTTTGATCAGAAAGAGAGAGAGAGAGAGAGAGAGAGAGAGAGAGAGAGAGAGAGAGAGAGAGAGAGCAAACGTGTGTCCTGATCTACCAATGGTCGACCACCGATCCAGGGTGTGTATCCTGCCTGAAGACATAGAGTTGCTGAAATTGGCTACAGCTCCCCGTGGAAATAAAACAGTAAATGGATGGATGGATGAATCCCTTATTCCACCATATCCATATCCCCATCGATTAGATTCAGATCTGGTTTCTGTCTTGGCCGAAGAGGTTCTGTGAGTAAAGGCCAATTGAGTAAACTGGTCTCGTTGGCATCCCTTCTCATTACCACCAGCCTGGACCACTAAGGCAAGAGAGAATAGATCCATTGCATTCAGGTTCTTAAAACAAAATTCTGATCTTAACATTAAAGAAAGTTGTAAGACACATTCTCTTCTCAAGTGAGACTGGAACCTCGGATTCCAGATTTTCTTTACAATTTTCTTTGTAATAAAAGGTTTTTCGGGTTACTCTTTGCCTTTCTGTACATTCTTCTCTGACACCAATATCTCCACAACTTCTCCACAGTATCTCCTCGCAGGATATGTTTTTGACTATTCTCTGCAAACCCTAGCAATGTTTGAAAATCCCAGTAGATTAGCAGTTTTTGAAATACTCCAGTGCGGATGGCACCAGCAACTATTTCAAATTTAAAGTCACTTAAATCCCCTTTCTTCCCACACACTGCAACGGCTGGTGGTCTTGCTTCTATAGTGGATTACCGGAGCTGCTACTGGACTTGTGATGTCTCCAATACTGCAAAGTCCCAAGGATCATAAGATCAAGTTGAGCACTCAAGAAGTTCCATAGACACAGCAAACATACATTAGTGAATAAAGCATATGGAATTTGCCCGAGCAGTTATCTCACAATAATTACTGAACCAGGAAAGCTTTAACGCAGTATTTACCTCAGATTATTTTCAGCCTCTGCAAGCAGCCATGCCATGACAAGTTTATGAATATTATAAAGCACTTAACCCAATTCAGACTAAAAGTCCTAATGCGCCACTTCTGGGTCTCTTACGTCAATCTTCACGTCACGCTTTGACGTATGCTGCTGTCAACCTTCCCGAACATCAGCTTTGAAGCCTAATGTCTTTTGACTGCAGCGCCTTGCAACTGTGCTCTAAAACACTCTCAAGCGTTTAGTATGTTTGCATTTTTCATCATTCAAATCAAGGAAACATTCAAATGCACCGAGACACAGTGTAGGACACGTTCTATGCTGCTTGAGAACCAGAGTCGCAGGTTTGATTCTATTTAAATGGTATTTCGAACAATTATGCAAGCGAACAGTCCAATTGAGATGAAAACTGACTCACTTTTCTTGTCTTTTCCTTTTCGTTTCAAAACCTATCTGGGTTTTAAGAGTGATTCCAAATTCCATCCACAAATGGCAGTTTTTATAAAAAAAAAACTATAGTAGTCACAATGTCTGTGACATTTAAATATTGCAAATGTGACACGCAAAATTCACAGCAAAGTCAAGTTTGGCTGCCATATTACGAAAGGTTACTACAGTGTTATAGACTGTTGAGTTAGCTCTAGTTATTGGTTTGTTCCGGGGCTCTGGTTAATAAGGCAGTATAATGGAGTCAGCCCGGCTGTAGTGAGAGCCCGGTTCGACCCTGTACCGCCTTACATCTCTTCTCCTTTCAGTAACAGGAATGCCCGGGTTCACAAAGTGACAGTCTGATTAGTTCCTTTACAGAGTAAGAGAGTTTCTTCATCATTCAGTTCTCCTCCCACTCGGGGGGCTTCATTCTGTCTCTCAGCCTTTTTGTTTGCTTCTGGAAACAGAATTCTATGCCTTTATTCAAAAACAGACCTGGAAATCAATCAAACAGTGTGTGTGTGTGAGAGGGAAGGAGAGAGAGAGAGAGAGAGAGAGAGAGAGAGAGAGAGAGAGAGAGAGAGAGAGAGAGAGAGAGAGAGAGAGGGATATGTACACCCTACTTTCACAATATGCAGTGTAAATTGTAGATCTTTTTCACATAGCGTTTCCAGAGTCTCAACGTTAATAATACAGATAATGATAATGTAATAATATTGTAACAGCAGGAATGTTTTTTTACAGTAATTTAATCCAGAGGAAACCCAAGACATCAACAGATTTCACAAAGAAAACCACAACTCTAGCTCTAATCTGGATCTAGTTTGTTTGAAACAGCACCAACCACTGAAAAAAACCACAACAATTTGCATTAGCGTTAAGTTTTACTTTCATTCATTTAAAATCCTAGTAAAAATGTTTTATGATAAAGAAATAAATGGATAAACTGTATGTAAACGGCCCGTTAATCTCAGGCTCATCCCACTGTGAAGATCTACGGACCAGCGTCCGCACACAACAGAGCTGTTTGTGGCTGGTACTTGCTGGCACAGGATGGTGAAACAGCCTGGCACGGCTGTTTTTCAGGGCAATATGCCAACGTGAGGCCACTTTCCCTTTAAAATAAAAGGTTTTCTATCTTATCCATCATCTGGCAAGGTCAAGTCTCATCCAGAGAACAAAGGCCGCATACATTTAACCACAGAAAGCAAACACAGACTGTGCCGGGCTGTGGACACACTTACAAACTCTGCCTCATTCATGGCTGTATGTGTGTGTGTGTGTGTGTGTGTGTGTGTGTGTGTGTGTGTGTGTGTGCATCTGGCCCCGTGCAGTTGTTAGTTTGCCAAAAGGTTTGGATTTTCCCAGGATTGCTGTGTGGTTCTCTGTGAGAGTTTGTGATCGGGAAAGAATCAACACTTCTTTCCGAGGCTCTCAAAGGAAAACTGTGAAATTGCCTCTGAACGGGAAGCAGAGGACAAACAGAAGAGCTGATGAGACAAACTCGACCCAACTCGACCCATCCTACTGGAGAATGACATCAGTCTTCTGAGCGCTAGGCTTCTCCAACTCATTAGGCTCTGGTACAAGTGGTGGAGACGTGTTCACCGCATGTTCTGTAGTTTTTCACAATCCTGATGATCATCCAGTTCGGGTTAGAAAAACACTCTCTAAAGATCTTGTTCTCCATCCACTACGGTGTCTGGCCTCCGCTCGTAGCACTTTTGCTCTCAGCATGATGCAAAGCACTGAACCAACTTCTTGCTGAATACAAGACAGGCCTGGATAAAGGAGATGAAAAGGCAGTTATTATCCATCTATTCATCCATCCATCCATCCTATATTGGATCCGCTTTTCTATTTCTGAGTCACGTGGAGCTAAAGAAAATCCCAAAAACCCTGAGCCTGAAGGCGGAACACACACCCTAGATCGGTGGCCAACCAATCACAGGGTGGGACACACATTCACACTCTCGCTCACACATGTGGACAATTTTACAGACTCTAATTCTCTTGAACACGTTTTTAGACTGTGAGAACTTGGGGAGTCAGAGAAAAAACACTGTGCTGTGTGCTTTTCTTTTTCTTTTTTTTGCTTTTTTAAATAACAATGTTTGATAATGTATGAAGGGTCACAGCAAGACAGAACAGTTAATCAGCCTCAAAATTTCACACAAAACGAATTTGCGCAAGATAAAAAAATAAGTTAACAAGGAACATTTAAAAATATATATAATACCTATATATAAAAAAAGTACCAGTCCCATTCAGCTTGGAAATAGAAATAGTGATTGGATCGGGACAGAGACAGACTAGCACATCAAAAGGTTTTAAGCATCTATTCCAAAAGCTCCTCTACTCTAAAGAACGAAGGTTTTATTACAGTTATAATATATCTTTTTTTTTTAGGTGAGTTTTACTTTAACGGTGAATTGTGGGTTTTACAGCTACAAAGGTGCAAAAGTAAAATTTGCAATAGGGATTTCGGAAAATGGCCAAATTTTTAGAAACGGTATTCATTTCATAGGAAATGGTCGGAAGAAATAAGGTAGTTGCCCGCTGCATAAACTACCTTTTTCCAATAATAATAATAATAAATCAATAGAACATGAGTTACATGAAAAGCTAGCGTAAAGATATATAAGTACTAAATAATGTATAATTTTTACATTACAAAACTAAAACTGCACAATCACTCTTAACTTAAGCAATAATCATAGAGCATTACTAAAATTATTAGCCTGCCTTAGCACCGCAATTATCTTCTGACAGATGGCATATTGCGTTGCCTTATATCTCTATAAAAGAATATGCAAATTCCATCACAGGGCTTTAAATCTTGCTATCATCTTCCACTTTTTAACCAATAAATAGACAAGTTTAGTGTGGTTAATAAATTATAACGATGCAGTTTCACAGCTGTCTCACCATAGGTTAAATGAAATTATGTGACTGCTAATTAAATGTTTTAGTCATCCATATTCATGCATGCACTAATTTGTTGTGATCCAGGCTAATTTTAATACTCATAAAAAACTTTTTTATGCTTTATCCGAAAATCAAAAAAAGCTTGTAGGTATGTGTTCAGTGTATACCCCTTTTTTGCATCAAATTGAAGACTTTTTCCCCCTCATGAACCCTTATGGAACTTTTTTTCTAAATTAGCCACACATTTTAAGGCCTCATTTATGCTCACACCACAAACTGTGAAGCTCTAAGGCTTAATGCCAAAGTAAATCCAGCCATTTTTATGAGCTAGACTAATAATTTGAGTATTTTGCAAGGCCCATTTTATAATATGCGGAGGGAGTAATACAATTGAAAAGGCTGTTTGACTAAATAGTCAACATGTCTGAATGGAACCCCCACAAAAAAACAGTCATAAAAAGGCAGCAGAGTTCCGTAATGGATTCCAGGGGCTTCAGGCAAAGAGATTATCCAAGGAAATGGTTTTTCGTCACTCGACACAAAACTAAACTGATGCTTTCTCCATGCGCTGTACCACACACACACACACACACACACACCTACACACACACACACACGCACACACGCACACACCCACACACACACACGCACACACAGAGCAATCAACAATATGGATATTTTAAAATGCTCTTAAGTGAAAAAAGTTTTATATATTCTTTTAAATTATTTATTTATTTGGTTTTGCACGATTTTAAGGTGACCTGATGTGTCCACATACATTTTACAAATATTATTCATATAATATATATTTTTTAAATTATTTTTACATAAAAAATGAATGTATATAAAAACTACTATATAGGCACTTAATGTGGATTTTTTTTAGAAATTAAACTGGTACAAAAATTGCCTGCTTTTGTCCCTACAAAATAAATGCTTGGGATTTGTTGAAAGGTGTCTATCCATTTTTTTTCTTAGTTCTCTTTAAATTGTCAGAACGCCCAAGTTCTTATGTTTTTTTTTTCTTATCGGTGGGGCTTTAGATGAGCTAAAGGCATTAAGAAGCTTTGCACTCGGCACAGTCTGACCGCAAAAGGTCAGTTTTGCAAATTGGGTTCATTAATCTTTAATAGTTCAGCAACTCCACAGAACCTCTTCGTCCATGCCTGCAGATTAAAACGAATCACATGCGTAAAGATTAGTCTGTAGGGAATAATAAGAAAGATTACTCTGTTGGGAATTTTCCTGGATTTGATGAAAATTGTTTGCAAAATCTGACTAGTTTATGGAAAAGCGTGAAATATGTATTTCCTAAATATGTCTGAATTATTGGTAGAGACTTTCTCTGCGGTGAAATCTTTAATTTCAAGCATCATGGTGAACGGCTGTTTATAAAATGGGTTTTGATAATTATGTGATGAATTTATTTCAATTTTTCTAGACGATTCTGAAATGCAGATTTTCCACAGCCGCGGTAAAATCATAAGTGCCAAACTGTAAAAGGTGAGAAATGTTTACATGAGCAAATGTTAGATATGTAATTGATCACAAAATTTTAAACACAAGCAATACTCAAATAATTTGGGTTTTAGTATTAAATGTGGGGGCTTGTAGTAATGAAAAAAATAATAAAAAAAATTATTATATTTTATAAAAATATTATTTATGTAGTTTTTACATATATTAAATCCTTTTTAATGGTGATGATCTACTTTTAAAAGGTAAATACAATCCACCATCACTTAAAGCAACACGTCCATCGTTTTGGCAAGACTGAAAACAGCAGGTCAGGACAGATTGCAGACATTTGAACCGCCACTCTGCTCGCTTGCTTTTTAAGCTTTCCGTTTGCTTAGGCTTGACAGTTTGCTTGGATCTCGATGGGTGGGGGACTATTCCTTTTGGCAGCTTGTGAGATTCGTTTTCGAAGAGTGGACCAGGTCAATAGGGTTCCCTGGTTTAAAGAAGCTCAAAGCAGAACTCTCTTCTTTGAGAAAAGAGTTCTTCTGTGGGCCACATGTTCCCTCCATGTGGCTGATCAATTCAGAACACTCCACAACTTTAGCAGAATGATGGAAAAACTGAAACAATCTTAAAATGTTCAGGCCAATTGAAGCCTAACATTAAGAAGAAAATGTTTGGAAAGCAAAATGTAATAATCTTTTCTTTTTCATTATACTGTACACATATATGCAGCATATAAGTGTATATATATATATATAAAACTATACATTTTAAAAATATACATTTTTTTATATTTTCTTTTCTCATTAGATTATTTTAGATTGTTTTTTTTTTCTCCATACACGTATATACTTTTTAATTTTTTTATTTGTATTCATGAAAAATTTCCGGAGATATTTCTGGTTCACTTTAACAAGCATTGGTAAAATTGTGATTTTTAAAGACATTCTTACAAGATCCTCCATTTTATGACACTGAATTAAAATTAAGCCATCCCACTGGCGTAAACTTTTAGTCAATCCTTTTTTTTTTTTTGACATTTGGCCTTTGAAACGAGCGAACTGTAGTATGAGCAGGGCCCCGCAGTGTGTGAGTGTGTGTTGGCGTGATCAGGGTCAGAGATAACACTGTGTTCAGCACCACACAGATCACTCTTCAGGGAAAGTCACTGTCTGAACGTTGGCACGATGGCGTCGTTTCAACAGCAGGAGGTACATCAGGAGCCTCCGAGCAGGAGGAAGAGAGAATTACGGTCGCTTTTATAGCATTTACAAGTTGCTGCCAGCACTGAGTGGAAATGCAAATGTTTCTCAATAGATTTCAAAACTGTCATTCCACAAGCTCAAATAAAAGAGTGCAGACTGTGCTCATGAATATTGATTACCTGTGTGATTTACCTCATAATGGCCACTGATCGGATCTCATTTACTGCTTGTTTCGTCATCAAGTTTGATTTTCCCAAAGAGTTGGTTACTTTTCCAGACTTCTGCTCATTTTGTGTTTAGTTTAAACATATGGACACTGTGCACTGTAGTTCTTGAATGCTTAAGCCTTAAATGCATTTTTAATCTATTAAGCAAATGGGGCTATCAAGGTATTTTATATCATAATTGATTGATATTTTTATGATTAAAATGATTTTGGGGAAACAACTTGGCAAACATATATTTTTATTAATAATATTTCAAAATATTTCTATATGCACTGCTAATCAGTGTTTTTTATATTTAATTTGGATATTGATAACAAGACTTTGACTTCATATTAAAGTAATTAAATATGTTTGTAATAATATTAAGTAATTTTAATATTAAAGAGTTTGTAATAAGTGGAAAACAGACACTGTATCAGCTTTGGGTTTAATGCAATTTATGGAAATTAACGCTCATTAATTTTCTTTATTTTAAGAGTTTTGCGCTTTTGTTTTTACTTTAGCCCCTTGTGATTTTCTCTCTGTGTGTGTGTGTGTGTGTGTGTGTGTGTGTGTGTGTCTGTGTGTGTGTGTGTGTGTGTGTGTGTGTGTAAACATGTAAACTAAAAAAATTGGACAATGAAATACCTTTAAAATCGTTTAAAATTGCTTCATAGATATGTAATTAGAAAAAGAATCCGATTTTGTGGAATTTCTGGTGACTTATGCCCTTCTCAACACCCCGACATTTAGGGTGACATTTTTGTTAAATACAACACAAACACGTGGAAGGCCATTTCAAGGGAATGTGATCTAATTGACATACATTTTTGAAATGTTGCGCTTTGTTCTGCTTAAATGGTTTATTCTCTTTTGGGATAACTCACTACACGAGTCTAAAGGATGTGCGTAAGCAGGCCATCTCCCAGCGAGGATGCAGGATCTATTTTGAACAATATGAACTTCTCTGACGTGGTAAAAGTGCGTACGTAACCGAATGGATGATTCACTCTTGTAAATAATCGAAAGTAAAAAGCGCCGTCACACTGTCAAACAAAAAGGAGAAAATAATAGACTGACTCGGTCTCCATACGATGAGATGCTTTTAACAAACTAATGAATGTGTGTGTTGGGTCTGATCAAACACGGGTAAATGCAGAGTGACACACACTGATCTTGTGCGTCTCTCCTCAGATCAGACTGACAAGGCCGATAACTGATCTGAGTCTCACACGTTTCTCTGCACTAATCTCTTCACTACACACCAGCTCACTACCATGGAATTTGTTCGATAAATGACAAAAAAAATACTTTGTAATGTTTTGTGATGTTTTGTGGAATTACACTATACAATTTTACGTTTTTACGTTTTAAATTTACACACATATGAAGTTTAAAATAATTATAGAGAATATGGTTTGCCACCTTGTCCAGATTATCATCGGCCACCTTCATAAAGATTAGACTTTTTTTTTTACTTATCTGCTGCTTGGGAAAAAATTGATTGATACAATTACAGATTTAAAAAACAAAATGGTAAAGATTCTCCATTAGATGTTGAGTTCTTGGGAAACTATGACGAATTAAACTTCGAGTTTGTTTTATATGGTACTTTACAAGTCTTTACAAGTCTTGCTTTTCAATGAATTGAAAGAGAGAAGAGATTTATAAACTGTGGTGACGTTGATGACTCAGACTCGTTGTCATGTCAAGCCCTAATATTTTTTGTCTTCATTAGAATGAACATGTTGGACATGTTGAATCTATGAAGAAATGTTACCTGGACATGTTGGACATCTATGAAAAAAGGGTTCATTCAAATTCTGCTGAACTAAAAATAAAATGTAATAATTTTATTTTAAATTGTATAAATATAATGCAGTTTCAGTTTCGGAAGAATACTAAGAAACAATTTGACACTTTGTAATGTTGACTTTAAACAAAGACATTATGGGATGTTATGAAGTCAATGAAGTGTCATTGAAGGGCTTTATGGGAAGGTGACACGTATCTGGTTGTGTGATTGTGTGTTATGGCTAAGTTCTTTGTTTAAGATCCAGAAAGACACAACCAGAAGCAGATGTGTATTCCTGTGACCTCCAGCTACAGTCAACAACGTGTTTAATCTGCCGCTGAATCACCTCCGTCTACTTAATCACAGAGATGCACTTTTCATTACGTGTGTGCATTTCATTACGTGCTTTCAGCATGAGAAATGGGAAGATAATAAGACAGGGAGAGACAGAAATAAAGTGATACACAATATAAAAAACCCAAATGCCATTGAGAGAAAGGGTGTAAATATAGTGGAGAAAAGAAAGAAAGAAAGAAAGAAAGAAAGAAAGAAAGAAAGAAAGAAAGAAAGAAAGAAAGAAAGAAAGAAAGAAAGAAAGAAAGGAGGAAAGGAGGGGAGGGGGTGCATGAATGAATGGAAGAAAAGTTTTAGATCCAGAATTCTTTCTGATTCTGAAAGAAGAAAGAAAGAAGGAAGGAGGGAGGATGGATAGATGTATGGATAGTAGTATGAACTGGATGAATAATGGAAGGAATGGAGAAAAGAAAGAAAGAAAGAAAGAAAGAAAGAAAGAAAGAAAGAAAGAAAGAAAGAAAGAAAGAAAGAAAGAAAGAAAGAAAGAAAGAAAGAAAGGATATCAATACAGGCAGTGGCGGAGAAAAAATAGGTAGATAGAAAGAGAAACAGAGATAAAGTATAATGGTGACAAAAATGGAAACAGAGCAGTTTAATTTATCATCTGACATTTATATTTGTCAGTTTTACAAAGTCCTTTAAAATGTTATTAGCTATAACAACGAGTTAGTATTTCAGTTCCATAATTACGAACCAGAATAACTTCCAGGGATAGCAAGAATTGTGCTACTAGAAACTGAATAACACTAACATTAACTTGTTACATAATGTAAAAGCTTTTATTATACTATAATAATTTACACTAATGATAGTAATAATAATTGTAAAAGTTGTAGTGCAAATTAAACTTTTAGTAATAAATCTGAGCATTGAAAATTAGCCACAAATATTGTGGCAGCGTGAGAGATGCTTCTTTAAATATTAATTTGCTGTGTGACGCATAACTGGACATAAATTACAAGCTTCACCTTGACTTGGCAAACGCAATAGCTATAAAATATTGAGTTTGGTGAAACGTTTGGACGTGTTGGCCTTTTTAATGCTGTACAGTTGTTTGTGTTTTTTCCATACAAAGACTCTTCTTCAAGCTAGTTTGAGATAGAAAAGTGCTCCATCTGAGCTGATTGTCACATTTTAATTCATAGCACAACACATCTTCATCGCTGGTCTTGTATTCCACTTAACCTCCTTAGCATGAGCTTGGCAGAGAAATAATAATTTGCCAATTTGGTCATTGGTAAAATAAAAAACGATTGCATTATTCACATCACTGTTCAGTTAAATTGTATTATACACTAACTAGTATACTAACCTACACTACACTAACCTCACTCCTCGTTCACAGTCAACCAAAAAATGATTCTGTTTTTGAATGAGAGCTGCAAAAATATCCAAAACTTATTTAAACAAAATCTACCTTGTGTTCAGTTTGAAGCCATTTCATTTGCCTTAACGTCCAGACTTTTAAGCAGAGGGGGGCATGGAAGAGGGTGATGGAATGGGGGGATGGGAGAAAGAGGGCGGAATTGGGTTATTAACTAAGGTATTATATATCTCATGTTTCAGGCTGGTGAAAAAAAATTCTTAGAAACTCTTAGCTGCAGCTGAGCGCAAGAGACATGCAATTTCGAAATTTTACAGACCGTTTCTGTCCTTAGGTGAAAGTACGACTTCAAAATAATTAAGCTCTAGTAAAATCTTCCAAAAAATACTGGAAATAAACACCTTACAGGATCAAACAGGAATGGAAACATCAAACAACTTGCCTTGTGTCCCTTGGTAGCTGAAATGGAGTTCAGCGGCGCGGGATTATTTTAAAATAATAAATCCTATTGGTTTATCTTTAGAACTAGCAAAGAAAAAAGATTGTTTTATAATTAGGAGTTGGAATATTAATCCTATGACGCACTTGTGTTACTCAATCAGCCTAAGGAATCAAAATGGTAAAGAAAACTCAGTTAATGAAAATCAGACCTAGTTTGGCACCTTAAAGCTAAATAATAAATAAAGACTGATAATTCGAAACCAATATACGATCACTCAATATTTAAATTCAAATATACAGTGAAACAGTATAGGTCAATATACAATACTGTTATTGTATTGTATCAGTGAACAATAATTCAATCACTTATGAGACAAATTTCCTACATAATTGAACACTAGTAAGTGATTTTTAAAGTAGTTTTAATATTTGCATTTTTATACCTTATTAAATATTAGTTTATTATATTAGCATGTTTACTTCAGCAACATTATCATGTGCTTTTGCCCAATCAATTGTTCAATTATTTTCCTGTCATTGCATATTGTCTGTATTAGTACATGCTGAGACCACAATACTTCTACATTCACATACATACTTCTACACACAGTAATTCTACATACTTTGGGCTAATAAATACACCTTTGTGTGTGTGTGTGTGTGTGTGTGTGTGTGTGTGTGTGTGTGTGTGTGTGCGTGCGTGCGTGTGTGTGTGTGTGTGTGTGTGTGTGCACGCATAAACCCTGACCCTACCTCCAAAACCCAATTATTATTCTTACAGTCTAGATATACTGTAGTTCCATCGAGTGTTGCACATCTGGCACATGGACTATCACGATATGAACATTTATTGACCTGCGCTACATTTATTTAATAGCCAATAAAGCTCTGTGTTTTTCTTTATTGCATCCAAACAATCAGCTTAATGGAAAGCTCAAGCAGATGGCTTCTCGACTGCTACAATAAACGCTAAATGACAGAACAGAAATCAGAATTAGAGAACATTTGTCTCTCAGCACAAACACAGAAGCAACAGTGAAGGCTTTGCATGTTGTAGCAAAGTCGGCCGCATTAGTAAAACGCATGTAATTACTTGCATTGGAAACCAACAAATCTATTTTTAATTGGGAAAACACAATCTAAAAATGCATTTCCAACCACGAGCATTTAAACGAAGAGCCGAGTTGCAATACTGATTCAGACTCCATATTGTGCCACAAGAACATTTTTAATCATACCAGATTTGGAAGCCGTAAAACTGACAACAATGCCGAATTAATGACGGCTTCCGAACTCGGATGGGATGAAAGATCCACTTGAGAGATTTCCAAATCTCTGTCAAGCAGAACACATATGCTCTGGAGGATGAAATGAACTTGGCTTCTTGTGTTGCAGTCAAGCCTGGACAGAAGCCTCTCTAGTTATCAGCTAAATCAAAGAGGAAGAGATTGTTCCAGCAGCCTTCAAACTTGTTACACTCTTTTTGAAAAGATAATTGAGTGGCTTGTTGTTCTGTTAACCCACCAAGTTTTTCATTGTTGGAGCAGAACACACACAGCTTTTGTCTTCTAACAAATTCAGATGTAGGAGTTTACACACAGACTCTATTATCAGATGTTCGGAATGTCAAAGGACACACACATGTAAAAGACAACAACAATTCCTCAAACCTATCGACATTTACAAAATAACAATAAATTGTACAAAAAAACTTCGAACATAGAGTAAACATTGTGCAAAAGTGTTGAATTCATCAGAAAACGTATCTACAAAATTCTCATTCTAGAATCAAGTTCGAACCAGATTGATGTTCTTCTCGTGCTTGCAAATGGTTTCTTCTGGGTCTACGGATTCCTCCCACAAGACATGGCGTTTAAGGGGATTTGGGTACAAATTGCCCTTAGGAGAAAGTGAGAGTGTGAATGTGTGTGTCTGAATGTCCTGCTCTGTGATCCCGCTGTGACCAATCAAGTGTCCCGCCTTCAGGCCCATAGTTGCTGGAATTGGTTCCAGCTCTGAATGAATTAGATGTTCATAAAATGGATATGTGGAACAGAGCTAAGGTTGGTCACGCGATTCTAAAGTCAGGCTAATTTTGGACCTCGTTCTATCCTTTCTGACAGTCCTAAAGCCATTATTTTAACAGATGATCTTATCCGTTGAATATTTCGGATCAGGAATCTGTATCATAGGATGGATGTCCCGAGGAAATCCAATCAAAGTCTTTGCATTTATAATTTGAAAGATCCAATCTGGAAGTCTGATGAAGGACAAGTGTGCGAGTCATGGAACTATGTTGATTTTAAAATTGTTTATTAGGAATAATATAATGTTAAAAGAAATTAAAATTCTTGGGATTAAAATTTTGGCTTTTGGGTGTCTCTGTTGAACTAATGAACAACACGGATTTGTAGTTTTATTGTCTAATTGACTGTGTTTAAGAAATGTAAATAATGGTGATGTTACAAATTTAAATTTTTAGCTTTATTGATGTATTTTGATTGAAAAAGCAAAAGTAAAAAATAGTAACTAGACAATAATGCTGTTCAAAATGTTGGCTTCCAGAAACTACAAGAATTTGTTTTAATCGCAAAAAATGCAATGCAGTGTTTTGCATAAAATAAGTCACTAAAAGTGTAAATGTAACTTAAAGACCATAAATAAAGCTTAAAATAACACTGTGTCCACAGCAGGACAAAGACATTCTGCATGTGAATGGTTGAACTGTACGAGCAACTGTGTTTTGTGGACCTCAACTCCAATTCACAAAGCCACTAAATCAAGGTCAGGGTGACATTTGAAACCCACACGACCTGCACAACACACAGCAAAGAGCTGAGATCAACAAAACACACACACACACACACACACACACACACACACACTCACACACATCTATAACAGAAAACATGCATCTGTTTAAGTCAAAAGTCCATAGTAAGACAAAGAAGAATCCAGTCAGCAGTACAAAGTGAAAGAAGACACTCTCAGTTTACGCGCGCACACACACACACAGACACACACACACACACACACACACACACACACACACACACACACACACACACACAGCGTGTGAGTGTACCACAACATGACACACTTATTACGCCTGCCTGCTGAGCGTGGTGACGAAGAAATGGATTGTGGGTAAAGAGCCATATGGCCTTCCTGCTGGAGTGCAACCTGTCTAAAGTGTCTTGATACAGACATACTGCTTCTCACCTGAATCTGTCACTGACCTCTGACGGATGGAGAAGACACTCAATCTGCTCCGTCCTGTCTGCAGTTAAACGGAGCCGAGTAAAGCATTAGCAGCCTTTTAACCCAACACAAAAGCGTCTACACGTGACTATACGTTTGCGTTCGTTTGACAGACACTTTTACCCAAAGCAACTTGCAGAATTAGTAAGGTAGGTTAATCTCTTGCTTTGGAAATGGGATTTGAGCCTGCAACCTTTTTGCTATTTTTTTTTTTTTTTTCATTTTATTCTTGTAGTTCCTGAATTCATGCAGAACCTGCGATTATTGGATTTAAAGATCTGATGCTAAACAATAATGCACATTTTTCTTTACACGTTTCACAAATCTAATATTTCTTAATCTATTTTTGTTTCTTCTTGTGTTAGTATGTCCAGGACCATTTTAGCTGCTTCTAGATGTGAACACCTTTTACTGGCCTTGCGTTTATTTATCAGTGTCATCTGCAAGTTTGATGATGTCAGAGCTGGGTGTGGCCACACTGAGGGAATACAGCAGGGGGCTCAATAAACACCCCTGGGGAGCTCCAGAGCTGAAGATGAGGGACGATGAGAGATATTTGCTCCTAAAGAGAATGCTTACAGTTTCTCAGGTATTAAAGATGAAGATCCAACAACTATCCGTCCATTCAACCATCCATCCATCCATCAATCTAGAAATGTTATGCCCAGAGCAGTTGGCTTGTGTGGCTTCTTTAATAACGTCTGAGCGTAGCCTCTCATAACCTTTGTTGAAGGTTTTCAACATGGCAGGTAACATACACAAAGAAGGAAAACGACGGTCTTAAGAAAAACAAAACCATCTAAAGTACACATACGTATATTTGGGGAAGACAGCTCTATTTAAACACATGCTGAAGATCAGCCAGTCTCTTCAGGTCAACGGCGCTGAAAATATCCCACATTATCCTTTAATGCTGGCTTAATTCAAACTAACTCAATCTCATTACCGCCGTTAAAGAAAGGATCTCTGGTTGACCGAGAACCAGAAGAAAAACACACATCAGTGATTCCAATCAGATTATTTGTGAGGTTTCAAAAACCCAAAAATCTGGTTTGGTTTTTCCAAAAAGCAGTGAAAGCCACAATCCCAACAAATCAAAAAAACCAAAATTCTTACCCTCATACAAAAATCCTTAAACAACTTGAACAACATTTTGTACAAAAACGATGTGTGTGTTCTGCTCTGTGATTGGTTGCTCCAGTCTAGTCTAGTCCTACCTTCAGGGCCAGAGTTGCAGCGATTGGCTCCAAATCCCGGTGACCCAGAAACAAATAAGTGGCATGAATTGGATGTAGGGAAGTAGATTGATTGAGCTTCGAAAGACCTTCTGCTAGGTGTCGTATTTAGCGTATTTTAATCTGTGTCTTTTTTTTAAGTCAGTTCCTTGTCTCTCTTTGTTTTTGTTTTCTATATTTTTCTTTTATGAGCAAACAGAGAAATATATGATTGTTACTTCAAACGTAGAATATTCCAGTCAACAATAGTGACATTTAAAAGCTTAACTTGCTAATTAATCATACGTTATCCTCAAATTAATCTCTCAAATGCCAGTTCTTTGATTAATGGAATGTGTTCGTTCGTTAATGCAATACTCCGTTGAAAATAGAAGTTAATAATGAGACGCTCTTTCATATTTGCTGGGGGAAGCAGGATCTATGATTGAAGACCAGAGCTAAACACCACTCCTGACAGAAGAATGAAGTGCTCGTGGCTGTTCTCTTTATCTCTGTCATCCACAGTAATGACAGCAGCAAAACCCCAAACAATCTGTTCATTTATACGCTATAATGCTCCTACACACCCTCTCCATTCCTTAAAATGATGTAAAGGCTTCCACCAACCAATTTAACTTCCGAAATGCTGACAGATTTCACACTTATTACAAGGTAGAACAATACATACAATAAGAATTGATTTGGTAGGTTTTGGATTGGCAAAGTCCCATTGGTCAATAGGTCTAATAAGATTGATTAATATCATTGGTCTACTTATCAATGGTCTCATAACTGACACTAGGGGAAACTCTAGTGATTTGATTTGCATCTGTACTTTGCTTCTGGCCAATGAGAAGACCCGAACTAGCCGAATAAATTAGCATTTTATGACCTTTTACCTTAGACGTGCTTTGGTGCCCTAATTGTCCAGGAGTGCCACATCTGGCTCAGATCTTCTTTGCTTCCATTTCCAAAATCAGCCTCTTTGACAATTAATGTGAGAGGCAATTTTCCAACTATTGCCCCATTTGGTGAAAACCAATGCCAAAAATCAAAAGACCTTTAAAACGTCCCTGACATGTGCTACCTGGAGATATAGAACTGTGGAGCTTCAATGGCCAAACTCAAAATGTCTTCATGGCCCCAATACTGCTGAGCTACATAAAGAAAAGCAGAAGCCGATTTGTCCACCGACCCCTCATTTTCTCTATCAACTCTGACTGTCCTCTTAATCTCCCCTGGAGGCTTTGCTTTCAATCCCAAACCATCCGTCAGGGTTATCTGGACAGGGTTTGCCCACCAGTCTCCAGGGCACTGAGGTGTTACCTGCGTGCGAAAAATGCACAGGGTCTCTGGGCAGGGGTTGCCACACTTTTATCAAAGGATGCCATTAAAGGGATGACCTTAACTAATATGAAGGATGTGTTTTTTTTCCAAACCCGATTGCCAGCAGAAATTGGCAGAACTTGCCGAATCCTGGACCTCAGAGAATAGTACAAGTCATCTGTTTAAAATGCAAAATTGAGGTGAAAATTTCCCCGCTGTGGGACTAATAAAGGATTTTTCAATTCAATTCAAAACACAGTTCAATTTTTTTTTAAACTACGATTCAATGGCAAAGCATTTAATAAACGTGATTTATTTATTTTGAATATACTTGGTGATATTGCATTTTTTACAGAATTTTTTATTACATCAGAACAAATGGTCCAGTGATCCACTGAACTCATTATCACTCATTATCTTGTGTTTTTCCAGCCTACTTTGTGCTTTGATGACATATTTATTTGTTGAAAGCTGTGTTCTGTTAATGATTGTATATACAGTATTCACAGATACATACGCTTGAGTAAAATTAGGTGAGTGCCTACAGTCCCAAACTGTTGGAAGCCTCTGAATTTAGTCCTATTAAGGGTTTTAGAAAGCACTTACAAATAATGTCTTTAATTATTCAAATCAATTTGCAGAACAACAGTCACAGGCCATTGCGCTACACAAAATGCAAAAATATTTTAGTACAACCCCACATAGTATTATGGGGGTTTTATATAGAATATAATATGCAGTGTATATTGTATATACATATGGCAAAAGTGGAAAGTTAATCACTGCTTTTGATTTACAAAGACAATTTCATTTTGTTTTGCAGTTCTGGTGTTTTTGTTGGTCTAGGACCAAGAAAAGCGCTATATAAATAAACTTGAACTTGATAAGATATAAGCAATAATGAACTTTTATTATTGTATATATACATTGATGTGATTTGTGTATAAAGAGTATAAATATACATTTAAATTCTTTAGGTACGAGAGTATAAATATACGTCTCCCATCCACCTGATCTTCGCCAAAATCTCATGCCATTAAGGGGATAGAATTAGATTCAAAATTAAAACAAACACGTGTTCAGAATGTGTATGTGAAACAGAACAGTAAAATTAACTGTAGAGAACCGGATACAAAGACAAACCGCAACACAAAGAATTTGTCATGTCAGTGTGAAATCAGCAAACTAAGCTATTTATTCATTCAACATCTTTTTAAATCGATGATGAACGTTAAAAAACGGAATTCCTACAAAGAGGAATTTGTATTTCCACCCACTTGAGTAGAGATAACGAAATTTACCAGACAATAGGAAAAAATAATTTTAGCCGCAGGATTCAGATTGGAATCATTAGTCTGAAGCACTTATTAGCACTTATGCCAGTTGAATGCGAACACCAGTGTGTCAGGAAAACAAAGCAGAGGAATTACACTGTTATAGAAATCATCTCACATACACACAAACACACACACACACACACACACACACACAGTGAAAGAGAGGCGGGTTGGGGGTAGACAGACAGACAGATATATACATATAGATGGATGGATGGATGGATGGATGGATGGATGGATGGATGGATGGATGGATGGATGGATGGATGGATAGATAGATAGATAGATAGATAGATAGATAGATAGATAGATAGATAGATAGATAGATAGATAGATAGATAGATAGATAGATAGATAGATAGAAAAATCTGTTAATAAGATACAGATTTACAAATAAAGACTTAAAAATACATTTTTTTAAGAAAATGTTCAAAAAGAAAACTCATTCAGTCCTTAAATCGATGAGAGTCTATTTGTTGTAAATGTAATATTTCAATATTTCAATTATTTTTCTATTTGACTTCAGAAAACGTTTTTTAAAATAATTTTCGTATTTTGGACAACAATACACCTGAACATAATCAGAATGTCAGACATAAAACAGCACAAAGAAAAATGGGAAACAGAGTCTGTGAATCTGATTCTGTGTACTTGTCAAATCATTGATTGATAGTGAAAAATATCTTGAGTCAACATCAATAATTTCAGTCTGAGATTTATGTATCACCCTTTGTCTGCAGTTTAATAAGATACATAGTGAACTAGCTTATTATGAAACACTGGATTGTCATGAATCAAAAGCAACATTGAAAGGCCGAAAAAAAGACCCTGAACAGCATGAGATTATTGGTTTTTCGGTGGCAATGGAAAACTTATGGAAAAAGATGAGAGCAGATTGGATCAATGTAGCCGACACGCTATACTCAGTGTGAGAGGAATTTTAGCAGCGCAGATTCAGCCTCCGCGTGCCATATGAAGAAAATATGGACCAGAAGACACACAAAAAAAGGTGCAAAAGAAAAAAAAGAAACCGAATGCTGCCTCCAACCCTTGCAGATGGATGTGATTCGCCAGCGTTCTATAATCCGAGTCTTCTAATGGTGGTCTGTCTTGTCTGGTTTAAAACACAGCACAGTGGCATTTTTAGAACAAGCCTTTCTCAATGAATAATTAAAGTTTGGCTATTGGTGGAGGAAGAGCGAAGAAGGAAAGGTTGCTGTGTCCTTTATTTGTTAGGTCAGTGATGATGTCATGCAGCATGACAGAAAATTACATGATGAGAAAAATTGATTGACTGATTGATCCAATTTTTGTACAGTATAATCTCTATATATATGCAATGTATATATACTGTATGTACATACGTATGTGTGCATAGTGTTGTGTGTATACAGATTAAAAATATATGATTAATTTTTATTCATCACAACATTTTTAAATATTACTCCGGACAGTCATAATGCAATTATGAATCACAAATTAATTTAAAAACAAATTGTATATCTACACATATATGTATATTTGTATTAGGCAATACAGTCTTTTAACATTTTAACAGTTTTATATAAACTATGCAAAAGAAAAAAGAAAGCTGTCACATGTATTTGTAATTTTGGGAACATTTCCAAGTATTAAGTCTGGGGTTTAAGCTGAATCTAAGCATCAAAGCTGAGACTTCTTTCCAGAAAACCATTTTCAGGTCAGGGCCGAGCAAAAGCGGGGTCTCCTTCAACACCCACTCTCTTCTGCTTTCCAACTGCATTGTGTTTGAGCAGATTTGGATGCACATTAACATACAAAACTCTGAATCATGGGAATAGGTTATTGGGGCGGTCAGAGAACGTTTCGGAAGTTGTAAAGCTCCCCTACCATCACAAAACAACATTTTTCTCCTCTAAATTCGGCACCCAAGCCTCATTTTTCTGGCGGTGACCCTGGGTCTGATCCCAGAGCGAGGCTGAAAGAAAGCATTGAGTGGGTGAGAGGCCCTGAGCGGACATCTCAGGATCAGCCTGACAAGGTCAGGAGCAGATCTACCCCCTCTTCTCACCACGTTAGGAGCGCCGCTAAACAACTTACACAAAAGACAACACCAAATCCTCCCACAAACTTCCTAAACAGCATCCAGAAAGCAAGACGGCTTTACCAACAGCCTTACGTTTAAGACTGCACATTTATATAATGGTTCGTAGCTATCGTAGCTAAATGTTGGCAAAAATGTCTAATGCTGCTTTTATTATAACTAATTATATAAATAAGAAATTGCAATGCATTTTTATGAATTTATTATTATTGGGTTGTAAAAGTACAGTTAAAAAAATCTATTTTTCACGAATTCAATTAAATTAAACCAAACCAAACCAAACCCATTTAATTTTTTATTAGATTTTTTTTTCTTCCAGATTACACTTTCTCTAAAAAAGAAAGAAAACCAAGAGAAGAACTAATAATATTAATAATGATAATGATAATAATAATAATAATAATAATAATAATAATAATAATAATAATAATAATAATAATGATAAAAATAATAATAATCTTCAATGCAATCTTGTGGAATTGATTGATTTTTTTTTATTAATTGTTCTGTGGCTAAACATGAGCTTTTTATCTGTCAAACGACCCGCAAATTTACTCTTTGACTGTAGGTGGCGAGACTCATGAATGGAATCTGCAAGTTCTCTTTTCAATTACTCCCTCTTATAAGGATATTTTTTGTATTCGCTGACATGTGCTGTGTAAAGCTCTTCGTTCTCAGACACTGAACAGATCAGCGGTTCTAGGTTCAACTCGCCGAGTTGCCTTTTATTGTTTTTTCAGCAGTTCTGAAGTAAAGCTATAGGTGAAACATGCCAATCAATACAGGTAGAAACAGTTCAGATAGAAGCAATTTAAAAAAACGTTAAAACTCTGACACATTTTCTTAATCTCCCTGTTTTACATGAGTGGTTTTGAGGTACTTTTCTTATGAAAAGATTAGCAAATTTTATAAAAAAAAAAAAAAATCCTAATGTTATTCAAAAAAGGCAGAATTTCTATCCAAAATCTAAAATAAATGATACTAGTAATTGTACGTTTTATTAATTAAAACTATGGTAATTATTTGGAGTGTTTATTTCCCAATCTTTCAGCTTTTCTCAATGTGTAACTTACGTATGTCATATTTCTTCGTTTATTTAGTTGTAATAAATTATACAATATTAACATTTCTTTAATGATATAATCATGTAATAAATACCACTGTCTTTTAACATATTTCAACATCATCTGTAAACCTGTAACCTGTACAAGAAATGTGTATTACTGCAGAATAGTACAGTTGATATATTTTTGTGAAAAATGAATGTTATTATACTTTTTATAAAAAAAGTAAAAAAACACACTGTGCTTGTGTACTACTAGAACAGCTGAATGTTGTAACTAATCCACTCTTCTTTTCAGATCAGTCCATATTGTCATTCTCGGCTGTGGTATTTTTGGGCCATTTTATCGCGGCTAATGTCTCCTCAAGCAGGTTAAGTCTTCTTAAAAGCCTTGAAACCAAACATGGACCGTCACAGCTTCTCCCCGCAGAGCTGGCCTGCTTTCCCAGCCATACCATCCTCAGCTAAAAAAATCAGTTTTGTCTTGTGCTCAAAGTGGACTTTTATCCATTTATTAGCCGGAAAGCCACTGGGACAGAGAGACAAACCGCACGATTCCTCTCCCCTCTCCGTCAGCCCCCGGGAGAAGACGCTCACCACTCACTGACAGCCAAGTGTGATTTATACTTCTCTCTGCTCACGCTATGGGCCTTCACTTCTTATAACGTTATCTGCTAGTCATCCAGACCTGCTGACCTGACCAGAACAAACCAGACAAGATTCCTCTGACTCTTCTCCATCACGGTCAAATATCCAATAATGGCGCAATAGAGTCTGTTATAGTCTGACCAAAATGGCCACATATGTCTTATAAATGAACCTAGCTCTATAAAAAGGTTGAGGTTTGGACATTCATTATCAGAATGTGAAGGCATTTATTGTTATTTGGTCGGGGAATTGCTTAGAGAATGAAATCAAATGCACAATGAAACTAAGAACTTCAAATGTTAATGCATTCAATAAGCCAACGTGCAAATAATGGTGATGTGTTTGTGGTGGCAATGACTTCATTTACATAGAAGTAATAAAACAATAAAACGTTTTCTTTTATCTAAATAATAAAACAAGACAAGCCGAGATTTGCATTGTCAGAATGTCGTTTTAGATTTTTTAGATCTCTCTCTCTCTCTTTGATACTTTTGATAAGCAAACATACCATCTTTTTCATTGTCTCTGTAAACAATTGGTAAAGTTACTTTTACATTAAAGACAAACACACACACACACACACACACATACACACGGAGATTACATTTAGCCTTTTTAACGTGAAACTGCCGACAGGAATGTATATATTGAGGAGTGACAGACATTTCTCTTTGCCAAATTTCACTGATGCTTCACTATAATGAAAGGTTGAAGACAAACGTCTTCAAAAGTAACAAGGCTGTCTCCCGAAAAGTAATTATAGTATTTACCACGGATTTAAAACAAGGATTAGGACTAAAACACATCAGGTAGATGATTTATCAACGAGACATTTAAAAGATTTAAAAAGGTGTGTGTTTGTGTGTTCCCGTGTGTGTTATTTGTTATTTGTCTGTGTCATTTTATTTATGACCATATATTGATGTTTTTTAAAGTCCAAATTTAGGATGAATATACTAGTCTTATGTTTAAATGAAAAAAAAAAAATAGTATATAACCTTTTGACCCAATGAATTGATGATAATTTTTTAACTGCTACTTTGTTCATTTTCAGGACATCAAAATACCTATAAGAATAATTTGTAATAATTCAAAAGTAAAATATAAAAAAACTTTAAAATAGGATCAAAGTGTATTTCAAAAGGAAAAATGATACCATCATAAGGAGATATTTTGCTTGAGCTATATGTTTTTACCTAAGTAGTATTAGACTTTTGTTGAAAGAATATTAGAAAAGTTGGAAAAACAAAATTATGAAATCGAAAGACAATAAAAACAACAAAGCCTGACAACGCAGCCCACCCTTATCTAAGAGGAAGCACAGCCGCCTCCTAAAAATACAGACCTCATATATTTAGAACTTTAAAAAATTCAGTAGACAGAAGGTCGACTCAAATATTAAAATATTATTCATGCATGAAGGTGCTTAAACCTGAACTTTTCAACTGTTGCTTTTTTTTCCCCTTTTCGAAAGCTGTTCATATCCAAACAAGGCATATTGTTGCCCTCTGCTCCGGGTCATGTCTTCATAACTAAAGCCACACAGAGAAACACTGCAAAGCCGCCACAGCTGTGTGTTTGTGACTGTGACCTTACTCGCTTTGTAGGATTATTCCCCTTTTTGGCCTGTTACTCCAAACAACCGAGCTGGCACTCCGGAGGGTTTAAAGCTAATGTAGAAACACTATACTTTAGCTCTCAGGCTGGCTAGAAAGTGCGGGACGATTATCGGGTTCAGCCATTCCAACCAATTTGCCCTGTTGAGCCACAGCTCTGTCCTTATTAGCAGGCCAGACAACCCATGGCGGACAGAGCGGCGGGGATTACATGGGACTCCAGAGAGAAAAACAGAAGTGCTCAGTCCAGCACGTCCGTACATGTGTAAAGCACAATTCTCCCTGGGTTTAGAGAAAGAAAAAGAGCCGAGCTTGACTTTCAGTGACTCTGACTGAGAGATAGTCACTCTGACTTAGCGGGAGAAAAGTGCTAGCTAGTTTGATAAAAGAAAAAAATCTGCCGTTAAAAAATATCTGTCCAGATATGTTGTGTGCTGCAACATGGGAAGAATTGATCTTTGCAACTATAAGGCACAATTGAGAGGAATCTATTTAACTGTCTATTTGCTAAATCACTTCAATTTCTGGGTCACAGGTAGCAGGAGCTTGTGATTTTTGTTTTAGTCAGGGAATTCAGTTTGTTTATTGGTTCAGTTATAGGATATTCAGATTTCAGTTCCAGTTGTTTCATTTGTTTTCCCTTGGCTTATCATTAAGATTACTCTGTGATTCTCTTACCAAAGTTTGTTTTTGATAATACCTGGTGATTAAGTACATTTTATCGTGATGGGTTTTGTGTTACGTCCACCACCTCTAGAAGGGTTGTGACGGGTGCTCAACCTATCACAGACCGGGGCACACACATTCACACTCTCACTCACACCATTGGGTAATTTTTACAGACTCTAATTCTTCTGAAAGCTTAATTTTAGACTCTGGAAGAAAACCGAAGACCTGGAGGAAACCCATAAAAACATGAGGAGAACATGCAAACTCCGCACAGAAAGACCCCAGCTGGGCTTTGAGCTTGAGTCTGGACGCCACCATTAAACATCACAGTTCATGAAAAATATTTACGTTTGCTTAAATATAAGTACAAAGAATGTATATATGTTATCTAAAGAAATATAATCAATGGACAGATTATGATATACCATTCTTACATTTGGAGAAGATATAGAACTCTAGAAATGGGATTATCTTTAGCATTTTAATCACTGATTAAGAAATAGGACTGTTCAGTCTAAAGCTTTCAAAGTTATATATCAAATTGCATTCAGCAAATGCTCTTCTCACTAGTGATTACTTTTCATTTCAGTAAAATATCACAATACATTACACAATACAGATTTTTCTGGAATTACAACCTATGATGTTTACCATTGCAAACACCTCTACAGATTAAGCAACAGAAAATGAACAAAAAATGTGAACTTGATGAAGGCAGAGCATCTAGAGCTTAGTATCGTGTTATATACTGGTATTACATTCTCGACATGGAAAATGATTTCTGTTTTACTAGAAAAAACGTAATTGACAATCTGCCACAAATGCTGTCAATAGAGCTTAACTTGTGTTTTCAAAGGCCGGATTAAGTCCAGTGTGTTGATCCTGGTCACAAAGCTGAAGGTCATTGTAAAGAGCTACTCACATATGCCATTTTGATGGCAGAGGGGGGCTTTGCCTCTTCGATAACAAGATAACCCATCATTTAACTCAAGGAACTGACAGCTTTAACCCTGAGAGACAGCAGACACATGTATAAACCTGTCTCCAGGAGTCATGTAGTGGAAAGAAGGAGAGTGCCGTGGCTGTCTAAGCTTACTCCATCTGTTCAGTGTTAAGCCTGACACGGGATATGGGCAAAGGCTGAACGGGGACGAGACTTCACTTGGTACAAACAGCTTCATCATCCTGTGTGTTGGTGGATTATTGGGTGAGTCACTCTTCCTCTACATGTGGTTGATTGCAGGAATCTTCCCGAAAACACACTCACCCTTGCAAGCACATATTTGCGTGTTGGTCAGATGGTGGGAGCTGCTGAAAAAGTGGAACTTTCCCTCTTTGGTGTTTGTGGCACTGGTCTAGTTCTCTAAGTCAACCAAACACATGTTGGTTGGAGTGGAAGCACAATGAAGAAAAACTCACAATACAATACTGTATGGAAGTTTTGGGATGGCGTGAGGATGGGTGGGTGGATGGAAATGAGACGGACAGACGGATGGATGGAAGAGAGACAAACAGAAAATTGGATGGAAGTGAATTAAAGAGAGAAGGGCAGATTGATAGATGCATGCATGGGAAGATTGATGGATGACAGATAAATGGATGGATAATGAATTAATGGAATGACAAAAAAGGAAAGACGGACAGACAGACCTGCAGGTGGATGGATGGATGGATGGATGGATGGATGGATGGATGGATGGATGGATGGATGGATGGATGGATAGATAGATAGATAGATAGATAGATAGATAGATAGATAGATAGATAGATAGATAGATAGATAGATAGATAGATAGATAGATAGATAGATAGATAGATAGATGATAAATGATTCATAACTGACTCAGTGAATCTTTACTTTAGCGCGTAATCCAGGATGTAATGCGCAACATTGGGGAAAGTGAAGCACACGTGACTAATGCCTTCAAAAACCCTTGTGTAATCAGGAAACGGACGTATGAAGAATGCAGTGACATTCTCTCAGGCCAGTTTTTAAACACTATCCTTTGAAATGCTTATAGAAACACACAATGCCATCTCACTATTGCGAAAGCTTTGATTATACAACTCGAATGAATCCAAATGACAGACTATGACTATGGCGCACAGTATTATAAAACACACCATCAACAAACGTAATTTCGTAATCTTTTGTAATCTCAAGGCAAACATTTTTCCAAGTTATTAGGCACTAGGTCAATATTTAAAATCTTTCTGGAATTTAATTGCTTCTTATAGCGTGAAAAATACGGTAAATTTCAACTCAATCACTCAAGCACTTGTGATTTCTGTAAAGAAACGTGTTTAGCATTCACTAGCATTCACTACACTTAGTCCACGCTTGCCACTGACTTGCTACCTCGCTCTTAAAATGAGCAGATGATAAGTATAGATCTAGATTTTGGAGTTTTATTTTATATTTACCCTGAAATATATTCAATAAAAGACAGATGAACAAACAGACCGGCAGGAAACTAGATAGATGGTTAGATGGATGGATAGATACATGCGTTTAAGAGAAAAGGTTAAAATGTAAAGGTGTCTGTGTCCCACTCTGTGATTGGTTAGCCACCAATCAAGGATTTTTCCTTCAGGCCCAGAGCTGCTGATTGGCTCTCTGTGACCCAGAAATAGAAAAGCAGTTAAAATAATGAATAGATAAATGAATAGACTGAGATGTACGCTTTAGAATACAGAGAAAAAAGTGCTCTACCGTAAAAACTATTTTACGTCTACTGTAAAAAATGTCTATAGTAACAATGGGAACAATATTTCTTCAGCTCACTCGTAAATATCTCATAAAACGAACCCTTTTTGAGGCCAGGCCGTGTGAAAATAAAACCCTACGCTGGAACACTTTCTTCCAAAAAGCATAAATCAAGTCTTTTGATGCGCGTGTGCATGAACAGGCAGCGTTTTCCCGGAGTCATATCAGGTTCAACTAGTAGACGACCATTTCCAGCTCCAGGTCTTTTCACCGAGCAACCAGATGTCCCCGGCCAAGCTTTTGCTTTTGACCTCCTACCAAACAAAACATATTTAACCTTCACCTCCTACACACAAGCACAGAAAGAAGAACAGTTGTGCTGCCGAGGGGAGGAAACGCAATAGTGAACAAATGTGATTGTGCGAATACTATTGGGGCGCATTCCCATACAGATCCATGTGAGTGCCAGCAGGCCACTGTTCAGGGGGCTGGGGCCTTTGCAAACAGTCCATAAAGAGACCCTGCCACCCTCCCCTTCACATGCTAATGAGGGACACTTTGTGCGGGGGTTAAAAAACTCTCAGCGGTCCGAACGACGCCGATTTAAACCCACAATGGAGCCTCAAATCTCTGGAGAAAAAAGCCACAATGCTCCCTCTCTGTGGCGCTGATAAAGAGATCAGTATGGATGTGTGGGTGTCAGGGAGCATTAGGCACTGACTGAGTGTGATGTACAGGGATCATAATTCACTCCAGCGCACACACACATTTCCTCAAACTGCTATCGATCGGCCGCACTGCCGGGTTTTCGGGAGGATCATCGCTGGGGTTTTTCACCAGTGTTGTCTGAGACTCGCCGTCTTGTAAACCAGAATCAAGCGGATGACGATGAGATGCTGTGGAAGGGATCACATGATGAGAAATGCTGATGTCGGGACTTTAAAATGACTTTGATTAAATATAACAGTGCATCAGATCATATATAAAAGAACAAGCACCGTGCCTTTTATGTGTTGTAATTTGAAAATATAAAAATGAAAGTGTTCGATTATATTATGGCAAAGAACTGTTGGCAGAATTGTAATGAATTTTGTGTGTTTTTCGAATCATTACCAATTTGTGTATATATACACGTGTATACGTTTTTATTAACTAACCTAAATACTATAACAGTTAATGGCACTTGAATATATGATTATAAGAGTACATGATGATATGTTGTGAAGTGTTACGACAATAAACAAGAACATGTACAACACAATATACAGTTTTTACGTGTGTGTGTGTGTGTGTGTGTGTGTGTGTGTGTGTGTGTGTGTGTGTGTGTAACATATACAATTGTAAAACTATGCACGTAGTATAAATACATTATTATGTATATAACTCAAAAGAAAATAAAAAGTTCCCAGTTGTTTCAGATCCACATACAGTGTCACGGAGTAGTTAAACTGTTCCATTGAAGTAAAAAGCCAATACCTGTAGTTGTAATATACAACTGTATGTAATATGTTGTCAGTAAGTTTCCAAAATGTTTCCAATAATGTATAACCCCACCATATCAGGCCAACCTCCAAACGTAATTTGCCTGAGTTTATAGCTAAAATGTAAAGAAAAGTCAAGTCATAGAGTTGACTCAAAGTGTTAAGTCTTCTGCCCTTATTAGCACACAAAGTTAGTTTTCCCATCATTTAGCTTTAGATTTCAAGTTTAGAAATGATAATGAAGCCTCTCTATACTTCCAGATAAAGAGGGTTGACTTAGATTGAGTATGCCTCTCAAAATAGCTTAAAACGAGCTGCCTAATTTACAAGCGTCTTACAAAATATGGATCTTGCGAGCCAGAAGCGAATGGTGTGCGTGTTTGTAGTGCTGAGATTTTACCCTTAATCGCTCAGAGGCTAATGAGGTCAGAGTAGTAAACGTGTCCACATGAGCTCACGGCTTAACAGCACGCAGAGAATGAGAGAGAGAGAGAGAGAGAGAGAGAGAGAGAGAGAGAGAGAGAGAGAGAGAGAGAGAGAGAGATGGAGCTACAAAATGAGTGAGAAAAATGTGTGCATGATAGATAAAAACGTTAAATTTAAAAGAAAGGAAGAAAGAGGGAGAGAGAGAGAGAGAGAGAAATGGAGAGTGAAATTGAGCTAGAAAAAGAGTGAGAAAGAGTAAGTGTTTCAAAAAAGGAAGAAAGAAAGAAAGAAAGAAAGAAAGAAAGAAAGAAAGAAAGAAAGAAAGAAAGAAAGAAAGAAAGAAAGAAAGAAAGAAAGAAAGAAAGAGAAAAAGCAAAGAAATGAAAATATAGAGATGGATTTATAGTGAATATAGTCTAGAATTGGGAAGAGAGCAAAAAAAGGAAGAGAAAGAGAGAGAGAAAGAGAGATAGAAATAGAGATTGAAAAGAAGCTCGAAAAAGAGTGAGAGAGAGTGAGTGTGAGAGAAAGAAGGAAGAAAGGAGACAAACAAACGCACAAACAAAGAAGAATATAGAGATGCAATATAGTCTTAAAGAGAACAAAGAATAGCCAAAGAAATGAAGAGAGAGAGAGAGAGAGAGAGAGAGAGAGCAGATGAGAGAGATGAGAGAGAGAGAGAGGAGAGAGAGAGGAGAGAAGAGAGAGCAATTTATGAAGGAGGAAAAGATAAAAGGGTAGATAAAAAAAAAAAAAAAAAAAAAAAAAAAGTAAAATGTTTGTTCTGGAAATGTAGTTAATATGTTTTTATCAGGCTACAAATTAAAAGTTTGTAAAAAAAAAAAAAAGATATTCTGTACCGGTCTTCAAAGAAGTGGAAAGCAGAGCCTTGTTGGTTACTTAGGTCTGGTTAGTAGCTTAAACACTCACACACACACGACAACTAATCGAATCTGCCATTTCCGACAGTCAAATATATTTAAATATTGGATCGATACACAAAGCGCAGAATGTATTACTGAAAGTATCCATAGAGTAGCTAAGTATATACCTAAGTATCCATGGTGATGATCTCTCTCTCTCTCTCTCTCTCTCTCGCATTCTCTCTCTCTGTCTCTCTCTCAAAGAGCGAGTAAAAAAGTCAAATGACAAATTAAGGATGGAACTGAGAGATAAAATGACCCCTAGAACATATGCCTCTTAGTATTCTTTCATTCTTTCTAGTGTTTAATATTCATCACTTCCCTTCAGCTCTGCCCTCATGGGCGTTCCAGTACCCAGATTGCCCCAAATCCCCTCACAAATCCCCACTTCAACATTACCTCATTTACAAAAGCAAAGTCAAGACAAAAGAGCAGGTCTCAGAGCAGCGCCGCCCTTAACATGCACAGCGCAGCCATTAAGACGACAGAAAGACACTGTTATGAGCGCTGTCACCCCAGAGAACACTCTGTTGTTTCCTTGTTATTTCTTTTCTTCCGTCACTATGTTAATAATTTCATCGGCCTACAGAGTTGAGCTAGAGCCAAGAGGAGAAATGAACAAAATAAAGTTTTCATCATGGAGGAATATTCATTAGGCTGCAATCCTTGTGCCCACATGGGTTTCTTCTGAGTCTCCAGTTCTTCTGGATCTCAAAAAAACAAGCCTTCCGAAGGATTGGAGTCTGGGAAGTTATCTATTGAGAGTGAGAATGTGTGTGTCTGTGTCCCGCTTTGTGATTTATTGACCACAAATCTTGTGTGTTTGATGCACCTTCAATCTCCCCATGAACCAAAAATAGAGAAAACGGTCCCTTAGTTATGTGGAATCTTTTCTTCCATCTGCAGTCTCAATCCAATCGGATATCCTGATCAGGCCTTTCAATGACTTTAGTTCATACGTTTCATACCAACAGTATGTGCAATATTTTTTAATTCGTATTCTAATTTTGTATACCAACAATACGTGCAATATTTTTTCAATTGTTGTTTACCACTGTGTATTCTTTACTTGCTATTTGTGGCTGTAAAATGTAAATTTCTCATTGATGCGACAAATAAATGTTTCTTCTTTTATCTTCTTCTTCTTCTTCTTCTTTTTCATCTTCTTCTTCTTCAACCTGGATTGTATATATGATATTAGCTCTCCCAAATTGTCCCAAATTGATCAATAAAGCAAAAATCTAATCTCAAAAATGAAGTGTGTATTCAGTCTTAATGACATTTAGCAGGTAACTTGTTTACTTAAACAAGCAGTTTACAAGATCTCTGAAGCCTATTTTCTTAAGAAAACAGCAATTATTTAAATAATCCAATTCAGAGTAACAGTCACACATCGCTTGAGAACTGAACTCCATTTCCCAGCAGCCCCTGCCTCAATCAATCAATGTAGCAGAGTTGAATTACGTTGTGATTCCGTTAAACCAAATTGTTGCAAAGTATCGTTTTTGATCCAGTCTCTGGTTTGAGTTTCTGGATCTAGATTCATGACTGTATAGTTTATCAGATTGTTGTCTGACTCCACCAATCTCGTCTGCTCCATTAAAAACATTGAATTTAATTATGGATCAAGACCAAAATACTTCATTAAATAAGTCTGGGATTCAAACCTGTGACCTTTTGGCCACAAGACAAACTCCCGACTGTCACAGATCCTTAGGCCACAACTGTTGATGATGGTGAGACTATATGACAAAGTTCAAGGCTTTGGATTCACTTCTACTTCACTTTTTGTCAACTGAGTCTTACCAACCTGAGGCGAGATTCTGAAGCCACCAAATAATATATTTGGCAAAAAAAACAAAGGAAAATATAATGGAAGCATTTGTCCATCTATTTTCAAATGTGTGTCACACATTTCTGGTTGACCGGGAACTGAAGCCAAACCATCCACTCTCTGGCCTGAAGACTGGACACTCCCTGGATAATGACCAATCCATTACAGAGTGGGAAAACTGAGAATTCCCACACCCCTGACCGGCCTCTGGCTCTTTACTTGAACGCAAGATCTTGTTATGCTCACTCTTTTTTTGCAAATAATCAAAATTGAAACAAAAGAAATATTTCACTTTGTTTGCAAATAACTAATAAAAAACATGGGAATATCTAGGTTCAATGTTGCATGTTCAAATTCCGGTTCAATGGGTTCTACAACAATAGTCCTTGAGTGACACACTGACCCCCACATGCCCCCCGGATGCCATCGCTTAAGGCTGCCCACTGCTCCTGGTTTGTGTGTGTTTACTTCACTTTGTGTGTGTCTTCACTGGAGGGTTAAAAGTTGAGCACAATTTCGATACGGTCCCTTGTGGCCATATTTACAAACTCATTCACTTTACTTTAGACTTTAATAAATAATGATATGGCACTAAGATGAGTTATTTTTAGATCAGGCTCGCGTGGTTATTGCGGTGGTCATGTGGTCCTAGCGGGCAACCTGGACACCAACTTTGTCTTAAATAAACTAATAGTGGCGTGCATGTATACTATCTGGTAAAGGATCATGGAATGGGAGTAACTAAGATTTTGTGGGTAGAGTTTTTTGTTTTGTTTAAATTTTAAATTTTATTTTTTGTGTTTGCAATGCACTATTCTTATTGTACCACTGGAGAAGGTCAGGGATATTGAAATGTATTTTTTACTATTAAAAGTATGCATATATTTGTGTTAATGAACATGTCTTTTTAATTAACTTAAGTAAACTTAGCAAATGTATTGATTTAAAACAAACAAACACACACACACACACACACACACACACACACACACACACACACACATACGCTGATTGTTCAATAATCGTTCCAGCTGTGTTGAATCAGACTAAACTTTTCAACTTGTGTGCCCTTCTCCAAATATTCCAATTCGAGTAAAAAAAAACAACTGAAAACACAATAACTTGAAATTGTATTGCGCTTATTTCAGTCACGATAGATCCACATGTTCTACGCACAGTTGATTTCCATTCTCTTCTGCAGGGTTTAAATGACCTGCTGGTTGCGTGACTGGAACTTTCCAGCGGGTCAGATCTCATTATGGTTGCTTTCATCTATGATACACTCCTGCCTAGACACCACAAGCACAAGTTCATGTGTGTAAACACAGACTCACGCCCAAACAAATAGATTTCAGCAGCGTCAATTGGAGCAGAAAACACTGGTTGGGACTTGTTACTGGTTTGGTGGGATCTGAGGAACATGTGCGTGTGTTTACCAGAGGAAAGGTAAAAGTGGCTGGTTACTGCTTGTCAGAAGCACAAGCCGCTCAATATCACATGTCATATTGCATAGCTCTGACACACACACAAACACACACACACACACACACACACACACACACGTCATTAGGCACGAAAACACACTCTCTGATCCAACTGAATATAAACCACACTTTCCTAATTTTAAGCTAAATTAGTTTTTTAAAAAGTTGAAAAAAGAACAGAAAAAAAGTAAATAAATAAAAAAAAAAAAAAAAAAAAAAAAAAAAAAAAAAAAAAAAATATAATATATATATATATATATATATATTTAATAATCCACGCCCTCACGTCATTATGCACAAAACACACTTTCCCAGACACACTTTGACACTGCTTTGAGCATTTTGACATGACCACAGTTTAATTAATTTCACTCTTTCATCCTACTGAGTATAAACCACACTTTCGTAATTGTAAAGCTAAATTTGTAGAGAAAGAAAAGAAGAAAAAAAAGCAAAAAAAAAACTCCAATATATTTAATTCATACACATACACTGTATATATACACACAGTATACAACTGCTGTGGCAATCAGATAAGATCAGCTGAGGTGGAAAGATCTTATCTGAGCGGCTAAAAGTTGAAAGAATAAGAGAAATTTGACATTTCCTTAATAAATATAGGCTTCTACATGTTCTCGACTTGTTTGTGTGGGTTTTCTCCAGGTCTCCGGTTTCCTCGCACAGTCCAAAAACAAGCTGTCAGGAGAAATGAAGTCTGGAAAACGGCCCATCAGGGCGAGTGAGAGTGTGATTGTGTGTCAGTGTGTCCTGCATTGTGATTGGCTACCAATCCAGGGGTGTGTCCTGCCTCCAAAGTCAGAGATGCCAAGATTGGCTCCAGCTCCCTGTGACCCAGAAATGGAAAATTGGTTCCGAAGTGGACGGATGGGAATGATTTGACATATAATAATCTCAAATGTCATTTCCCATCCTCAGTCTGATGCTTGGCACGGACGCTGACATCCCTCTGGAAATTACCTACGGCAGCAGCTATGAATATGATTATGTCTATGTGAGCTACAGTGATAGCTCAGTACATTCATAATTAATGTCAACAAAAATCTCCCAGTTGCCATAAACTTAAAGCACATATTTATCCAGTGCGCTATCAGTGTGGAGCTGTGTTTTCAGTGAAAGCAGGCGCTTGTGTGCAGATCTCGGTCATGAACTCTAATCGAAGACGGATCTGACCACACTTAACAGTTCACCCACCCAGAACATGACACTTTATATTAATGTCCTACTCATTTCTTCTGGACAATATTCACGTGATAAGAATAGTACTGAAATTCCTATTCTCTCTCTCTATCTATCTATCTATCTATCTCTCTCTCTATCTATCTATCTATCTATCTATCTATCTATCTATCTATCTATCATCTATCTATCTACATACCTGTCAGTCTGCCAGTCAATTGGTCTGTCTGTTTTATTTTTATGTCTACCTGTCTGGCTAGCTGGCTATCTATCTGTCTGCCTGTCTGTCTGTCTGTTTCTCTGTCCGTTCATCCATCCATCTATCTATACTGTCCATACATATATTAGAATCAGAATCTTTATTGGCCAAGTTGAGGATTACAACAAGGAATTTGGTCTGACTCCATCTTTTCCCTCTTTAACATTTATTAGTATAAATATATAAATATAAGAAGAAAAAAAAACTAAAACAGTGACATGAAATGAGTAAAACATAAATAACGTTATACACTTTCCATCCATTCATATCCAAATACTGTACCGTATACTATACACAAACACACTGTTCACCAAGTTATCCATCCATAGATCCATCCATCCATCTATCCATCCATCATCTGTCTGTCTGTCAGGAGCACATATTAAATAACCCAGACGTTATCACATGACCTTTGAATAGCGTGTTAGGATGAGATGCAGAGGCTGGGAAGGATTTATGTGAAGCGGGACAGTTTACTGTGCTCAGCTGTGGTAAGTGTTTTCAAGGTTGTTCTCGGTTACAGGAGGGTCAGACTTGTCCAAACCTGGTTCAATCTGTTACGCTCTCTGAACGACCAGCATTAAATCACAGTGAATCATAAACTCTAATCCAGGCGACACACCCTCCGCGCACACCACTTTACCAACAGGCCCGGACAGAAAACGCTTTTCCCAAGGAAGACGAGAACGTTGTGGCTTTGTTGCGGATCTAATAAAACATCCATTTTACACCGTAACAAAATCGGCATTCGCTCCAAATCGAATTCAGCCGTTATTTAATTTGACCACCGATTTCCTTTCAATATGATGAAAGTGTCGAAAAGGATTAGCCAAACTAGACTGGACCAAAAATCCAGCGTGTCATTATGACAGAGCCAGTCTGGGTGTCAAGTAATCGGACTGGGAGACTCCGGGCCCTCAGACCCTCGGCTGATTAAGAGAGGGTCTGTGGTGGGATGTGGGTCTAGGCTCCATTTGTCACACAAGTGTTGTGTGTGTGTGTGTGTGTGTGTGTGTGTGTGTCTCTCCAAGCCATCTGTGGGGGCTGGACGGTGCTAAATCAGTGAGAGTGGAGGTCTGGACCTCTTCACCCACCCTTCACACCACACAGGGGTCCTCAAAAGGCTGCGAGTGCCCACCCCTGTCTCTTTCTCTCTGCTGTTAATCCAGTACATACTGTAAATACACAGACAAAGGTCGAGCGGTAGCAGATAGTTTACAAGTCGTTCTGCCTTCCTGTTCTACATTCAAACGGTAAACGACAGTATGTGGGGTGATAATGGAGGGCTGACTGTCACACGTGACCGCGAGATACGAGATTCACGGGTTATGGTGGTATTTACATTAATAAATTATATTATTAAATAGTTGTGTGAGAAAATGATTACACACACAATCCATTCATATCCATATGCATACCAATAAACTCATCTCACTTTTTTAACCATTACAACTCAATGTGAAAATATCGTTCTGCTGAATTTCATGTATCTTTACTCTAAACTGTGATATGAAATATAACTCTTGCATTATTGCACCGAAAGAGTGATGCTGTTAATTTTTAATGCACATTGCACATGTGTACAGTGACAATAAAGGCCGTTTTTCTAGACGTATGATCTACATATGATCCATACACTGAATACACTAAAAAACGCATAGCATTTACTTAATAAAACCATCGTAACTCATTTGTACAAGTTTTTTAAAATACAATTTTCTTTAAAGATTATTCAATAAGTGAAAAAAATAAGCATATTTTCTTTTTAAAAGTACATTAAAGTAAATAAGTAAATAAAAAACAAATATCTTTTCATACATAAAAGTACATTTCGTTTATAAAATTTTTAAAGTAAAAAGCATTCAAACAAATGTTTTTGTCGTGAGAAAAACACACTAGGTCACACTATGTGGACGAAATATGAATATTTCACGTGCAACAGTATAGCGTGTTTGAGATTAGAAGCATCGTTTTCCTGCATCCTTGTCATTTACATTGTCCATTGTACTTCCTAATTTTCTTCAAGGGGAGAGGAGTATCTGGAACGCAATTGTTTTGAAAAAACAATCTTTTTTCATTAATTGTGTTTAGCCTCGGAGTCCAGAGTTTCAGGATTGGCTCCTGCTCCCCATGACCCCGAAATGGACAAGTGGTTCAGAAAATGACTGGATGATTGTTGGACAAATGTCCACATTAGCTGCACACAAACTGATTTTTTAAACATTGTTTAATTTAATTGTATATGGATCTTTAAAGCCCAGCAGGTGTGAAAAAGCAACAGTGGGATAATTCCGAACTAAACATGTTCACTCTTCCATCTCCTCTACCTGCTCCATCCCTCCCCAGTGTCTTCACCTGCCGCTGATGGCTTTATTAACAGCCGACTCAACTGGGTCAGTGGAACAAACGTCACCATGTGTCCACCGAGACGCCTGTCGAATGCTTAGCGTTATGAGACGTTTCTCCATTTGTGTATTGTTTCTGCTCAGATTTCCGCCGACCAGCTGAGAGCCTTATTTAGCCGATTGTCTGCAATTCCTAGCAGCATTTGTGCATCTGGAACGTCTCGGAATCCATTTGGCTCCAGTGCCTCCGCACAGCTGCCGGATTCTCGCCGCCGCCACAGTGTGTGTGACTTTACTATCAGCTCTGCCGCATTAATGATCACAATGACACGCAAAGTCAATGTTTAACTGGTGTGCAAACAGCTTGGGTTAATATTTCATTAGCCGATAATAAAAAAATAATAAGTGTGTGGCACATAAATCATTGTTTAGGCTGGAACACACAACCTTTGACTGCAGAGACGCACGGCCGAACTTTGTCAACATGAACTCTATTCACGCCGCTCTACTTCGCCTCCAGCTGAAAGTTGAGATTTCCTTGCAAGGTTGGGTTGAGAAGAGTGCGCTTTTCTCTCCAGCCTTCCCAAAACAGTTCTGTGGAAAAGATTTAACAAGCGGCTTACGGAGGGGGGAAGGGATTGGAAAGAGAAAGGGGGGGCCTTTGAGGTCACCGGGATGTGAGGGCCCCTCACACACACACACACACACACACACACGCTCAACCCACTTCACCGGCAGGATAAAACCTGTTTACTCTGTCGGAACATTAATAAGTATTGCACATAGTTCTATATTTGTATAAATATTTGTGAACAATAAAGGTCTTAAACTCTGGAAGGAGAAAAAAAGAAGTTGTGGATTGCTGCCAAAGTCTATTTTTACTAGGAGTATGGGCAACTGTGTGAGGAAGAAATGGAGAGAAAGTGTGTGCGGGTGTGTGCCTGAGAGAGAGAAAGAGAGAGAGAGAGAGATAATAAGATAGACAGACAGAGAAAAAAATAGTTATAAGTGAGTAAGTGAGTGAGTAAGCAAGAGATGGCTGAAAGAGAGAGACAGAGAGTTTACAGAAGTTAGTTATCAAGTGAGTGAGCAAGAGACTGCAGAGAAAGAGAAACAAAGAGAGAGAGAGAGAGAGAGAGAGAGAGAGAGAGAGAGAGAGATTGTGTGAATGAGTTGTCCAAGTCAGTGAGCAAGCAAGAGAGTGCACGTGAGCGTAAAACAAAACAAAAAAGGAGAGAGAGAAATTGTGTGTGTGTGTGTGTGTGTGTGTGTGTAGAAGTGAGTGAGCAAAGAGATTGCAGAGAGAGAGAGAGAAAGAGAGAGAGAGAGAGCGAGAGAGAGAGAAAGAGAGAGAGAGAGAGAAAGAGAGCGAGCGAGGGGGCTGAGAGCGAGGGGTTGCGTGAATGAGTTGTCTAAGTGAATGAGTGAGCAAGAGAGTGCATGTGAGAGTAAAAAAATGGGAGCGAGAGAGACATAGAGTGTGTGTGTGTGTGTGTGTGTGTGTGTACAAGTGAGCAAGAGATTGCAGAGAGAGATAGATTGTGTGAATTAGTTGTCTAAGTGGGTGAGCGAGCAAGAGAGTGTATGGGAGAGTAAAAAAGAGAAAGCCGAGAGAGAGAGAGAGAGAGAGAGAGAGAGAGAGAGTGTGTGTGAGTGAGTGGAGGGAGGGTGGGATCAATTTCTGGGCTAGGCTGTGGTTGGCTCTGCTGATGGATGGTAGTCGGATAGATCGAGTTACAGCATTTGCCGTGTTTAGTTTTATTTTTCCCGCTTACTACTACGGAGAAACACTTTTACGCGGAGTTTTTGCGATCTGAATCGCGTGTGGCGTTTCCAGGGATTCAGATGAGGTGAGTTGATCATGCACTGAAATTCTGCGTTTACACGTCTGGAAAGAAACAGAGAAGTACAGAAAGGAAAAGCGTTCCAAAACACAAGAGCTGATGGTTTTAGCGCAGAGCAGAACTGACGCTATTTACATTTACCTTGTTGCGCGTGCAAAACAAAACAAACACGACTCGTGATAACTGAAGTGCGCGCGCTCGCGGAGTTGTTGGATTGTAAGAGTCGAGCTTTCCGAGCGCAATGTTTTATTTGGTTTGGTTTGTTTTGAGTTGAATTGGTTTGGTGAATGACGCGCGGGGGATGGTAGTAGAGGAGAGGGAGGGTCTTGGTGCTATTTGGTCTGGAAGCTTTTGAAGATCACAAAGCTTTATCCCGAGGACTAGCTGGACGTGCCCTTTAAGCTCTAGGAATGTTATTTTACGCGATTTGGATGAAATAAAACACTTCTTTCTTGTGGATCGAGTTGTACTCATGATGACTAATTTACCTTGGATTATTATTTATTATAACTCTTTGGAATACAAAGCGGACTCGAGAGTATCCTAGATGCTCGTTTGGAAAACAGCCAGGTAGGATTCCCGATTCCCTTTTATACTATATAACTGTACAATCTTTTGACAAACGTGGATGGAAAAAGAGTTTTTGGTTTTGGAATTACAGCAACTTTGTGTTTTACTTGTTTTATTTTAATTATTTAGATTTTATTTCTTTTCTTATTTTCTTTCTTTTTTTTGTTGTAATTTGGGATTGTTAATCCATTCTGGAAGCCCGGCAGTGAAATGCATTGTATTTTGCATTATTGATGAGTAAAGCAGTGCAATACTGTCACATCGCGTCAATACTTTGTCTTTTTCCATTACATGGGGGGGAAAAGCATGTCTTCATTTGAGACCTTATACTGATCGTTATTACCCATTATAAGGCCAATTACACGAGCTAATTGAAGTTACGTTAGCGTAGTCATGTATGTAAAATAAATTAATTCAGCTATAAACGGGTTTAATCGACTTTTTCGCCATAAGTGTAAATTGGTGGGAAAATTCAGAAATAACCCGAAATTACGTTTTAATAAGGAGGTTATGTTACATCTTATTACATCCTAATTGAGGAGAGATTTAAGAGACCGCAAAAAGCCAATTTTAGGCAAATATCCGAGTGACACTAATGACAAAGTGTCATTATAGCAGATGTAAAATAATAGAAACTGTTGTCACGTGAACTTTGTGCATGATTCTAATGAGAAAGACATCGTCCAACCCCATAACCTTTGCTTTGAGCTTTAAAATTCCTATCACTGAAATTGTATTATAAACCATAAATGTTGATAAAACCCTATGGAGAAACGCAGAAAGATAAACAACGTTCCTGCTGTTGTGTAAAGTGGGTTTTTGAGACCACGGTCATGCATTAACACAATCAATTTCCCAGCAGAAGCCATTACCGACCCAAACACTTCTCTGTTGTCTTTTTGCTTTTAGTGCTGCTCAAGAGATTAGTCACAGATCCAGCGTGAACGCTTGTATTCAGATGTGCGGAAAAACTGCTCGGCTGCTGTTTGGGCAGATGTTTTTGTGCTATCCGCTGCTGAAGCAGCATCCGATCTGTGCCGCGATAAACGCGCGCGCACACGAGACGCAAATATAACGGAATGAGCGAGAACGGCGGTCCGGAAATTGAACGAAGCATTTGTTCTGATTTACTGCTTTGGTGTTTGTATTTCTGGTAAGTTTACAATACTGTACATAGACACTTGTTAATTTCGTGTCTTTGCCTAATGATAAAGGTCACAAACTGGATACTGTTCTCCAAATTAATCCGTTTTTTTTTCTTTTTCAAGCAGTTTAATTATCCACATGGATTTTGTTATCCAAAACTCTCCTTGCCCCAATGTCTCGATTAAGCCAAAATCAGCAGACTAAAACTAACCATGTGTATTGAAATATTAGGTAAAAATAATTTCTGCCTTAGATTTTTTTTTAAATATTTTTTCTTTATAAGAGCTTGTGACAGCATCCACGCCTCAACTATCACCGTGAAATACTTTAAACACAGACCGCAACTCTCAGCGGCCACCTTAGAATCCGCTTTATCTCCACTGAGCCTGTCAACCTTTCAGAGGGAGAGGATGATAGCATCTGAAACTTCACCACCGAGCAGCTTCAGCAGTTTTTTTTCACGTTGGTGAATGAACTCTGCCAAAATAGCTGACTGCATTGTGTCCACAAAGCCTACGCCAATCCCAATGTCCCGTGTTCAACCTCAGTCAAGCTCGAGTAACTGACTTAACCTTTGGAGCTCGGGGGTCTCCTCTACTGGGCCGGACCCCAGTGACTTTAGGTTTATTGTTCCCTCCATTCCCACCTGCAGCTGAGCTCTGGGGGCAAATGAGGGTGGTGGGTGGGAGAAGCTGCAGGTGGAGCAGTGACTAGTCTGGGAGAGTAACAAGTTGGGACTCCACAACTTTAATCTCCCTGTAAACACATTTATGACTTGCATGCTGTAATCTGTGCGTCTGTTCCCGAAACCACCCACCTCCAGACTGTTCATTGGGAAAATCCACATATGAAAGTCGGCAGGTCGCAAACATGTGATTATACACAGTTGTACTCTGAGCACAAAGCAGCCAGGTACTTTAAAATACTCGAATGCCCCGCCCACACTGATGCCAGTTGATGTACGTATAATACTCTAATTCACATTCACTTTAAATCCAGTTTCAAAGTTGTTTTAATATAACAAAAGCACAGCCTAATCCTATCCGTGATTTGAATGCAAACATGATTTTAAGAAAAACAGCACGTGAGAATCAGGGTTGAATTTCAGGCGAGTTTCTAGAATGGACACAGATTCGAAAACCAGACAAACACTCAGCAAATTGTTTTCATAGTCCTTAAATACCCTTGGTGTAATTGGCCACAGCTGAAGCCAGTGCTGATGTGTGCTTCTCTGTCGAGGAGGATTGTGGGAAATGAAGTCCATGTCTCCTGAGACTGACAGTTTCCTTCAAAAACCAAGATTCTCAGGCTTAGTGAAGGACTAAAAGTGACTTAAATTTTAGAATAAAAGTTAGTGTCGTTTTCAATGTTGACCAGTGGGCGAAAACAGAGTGGGCAGATTAGTTACTTTTTTTAGTTTAGTTAGTTACTTATTAGTTACTTTCTACGTTTCTTAGTTACAATCCGAGTTTGATGAAAATCACAAAAGAGTAGAAGTTCAATTCTCTAGCAATTGTGAAAAGATGTCCACATTTTCTTTATTTACTTTTGACATAATATTGTTTAATTTTTGACAAGAAAGTTTTGTTTGACCAGACACATTCATTCCAAGCACTTTTTTTTTTTGCTTAGTTGCATAATATTTTATTAGTACTGTTGAGTATTTTTGACAATTCTTTATTACACGACACGTGATTAACATTCTGTAGACAAATATAGTCTTAAAACTTGTGCTCAACTCAATAATAATGAAGATTATCTTTGCGTGATTGCAGATGTGCCTTGTCCTAAGATATCGCTGGTGTACATAAATCAGATTTTATTTTCATAGAATTTTAAGCTCTACGTGTGTGTAACATTAAAATGATTTCAAATCATTTTCAGCTAAATATTTTTGATTTTAGCATCCAAGCTTTTATTTGAGCTGTTCAAAAATAGCAGTGAATGTTCTGATTCACTCACCATTGTTCCTTAAAAAGAAGCAGTGCAAAGTCTGCTGTTGTTCTCTGTAAAATCTGAACAAAGATTGTGTACGCTTATAATATTAGACTCAGAATCAATACTCATATTAATAAGAGTAATTCCACAATTGCGATAATGTGAAAAGATGAAGTGCCAAACAGACAAGTGGGCGGGGTCATGTGGTGGGTGGGGTCAGTTGACTGGTTAGACTGATGTCATGGCACAAGTGTCTTTGTTTTTTTGTTACACTCACAGTTTGCACTTCATGAAACACACCATGATAAGATAACATTGTAGTTTGCTTTTATTAATTAATGGTTTTGTTCACTGTTATTTTTCTGATTTTGCTGACCCTGTGTAGCACCACAAAAGCGCCTGATACTTGACGTTTCGACTTAAAGTGGAAATGTAAAAACTCCTAACAAATATTTATTCAACCACAACTGCCAAGCAACAGACTGGCTTTCTAAACACATTATCTGAAAATATAGTGACTGAAGTGAACTTGGGGACAGTGATGTGATTTTATCGAAGCTGGGTAAGCGCACTGCAGTTAAAGTCACTGCGCTGAACACGGCTGTCTGGCTCAAACCTGTAAACTGTTTATGCGTCTGGATGTTGGTGTGTGTGTGTGAAGAATGAGTGTTTATGTTTATAGTGTATGATTATGCTTGTGTGTATGGTTGTTTGAATGCACTTAATGTGTGTTTTCTCTAATGTGTGAGAAGCTGTGTGTATAATGTGTACAGTTTCTGTTAACATATATATATATATATATATATGATGGATGCTTGTGAGCATGTGTATGGATCATTGTGAGTGTGCGTGTGTTTTTTTTTACCCTGGTAAAGTCATATTACCATAACTGTTCTTGAAATACTGTACTTGAAAAGAAAAGAAAGAGAAATAAAGATAGAGATGGATGGATGGATGGTTAGACAGACAGGTATGTAAAGAGAGTAAGGGATGGATGGATGAATAGATAGATAGATAGATAGATAGATAGATAGATAGATAGATAGATAGATAGATAGATAGATAGATAGATAGATAGATAGATAGATAGATAGAAGCAGGTTGGTAAAGAGAGAGAGAGAGAGAGAGAGAGAGAGATGGATGGATGGATGGATGGATGGATGGATGGATAGATAGATAAACAGATCAATTCTTTATAGAACCACCAGCAGACAGTTTGCATATATATTACAGGAGAATTTAAGAAAAAGGCTGCAATAAAACAGAAAATATAAAAGATACTAAAGAAACTATGATGTTGAAATTATAATTATATCCGTACCCCTGTCCGTTAGTAAAAACCCTGACATGCGCTGTTTTTTTGTTCAGTCGTGCATAATGAAACCTCCCTGTTTTCACGCTTTTGTTACTTCTGCCACAGCGTCAGGCCTCGGGCAGACCTGCGGGCAAACCGTTAAACTAAAGCAACGTTTCACCCAACCTCCTAAACGCATCATAACACCATAACTGTCCCCGCTCGGTCCTTCTAAACATTTCTTGGAGAGAAACCCAGACAGACACTGTTCCTCAGGCTGCTGTTGGTGAAGGTCCAGGCAGCTGAGCCCTGAGTGGGTGCGGGTGGAGATGCCCGCAGGTTCTTCTCCTGGAACGACCTGCCAACACAAGCAAATGCCAGATCCTGAGGAACGCAGCCAGCGAGATCATGATGTGTGTGTGATGGAGAGACGTTAAACACACACATGTTGCGTGACCGCGTCCACAGGACTCATTCACCAGAGGGCAGGAACCCAAAACCAAGCGCTTCGATAGAAAACACGTTGCGCTGGCAGTTTATTGAAAAGTAATTCAAGACAACTGACCTTTGCGTATCCTTTGTTTCTGCTTTGCATTAGGTTTCTGTCTTGCTGGCTGAGCTCAATCTGAGCGTTTTTTTTTTTGGAATTATGATGGTGTCATGGCGTGTCTGTGGGACTCCCTGCAGTGTTTCTATGAATAATGATCGAGCCTCGGAGGAAGTTCTGTCATTGACAATGGATATATCCCGGTGCTGGAAATATCCCGTTTTATTTGTTGGAGTAATACCCGTATGCAGGAAGCGCCGCGCCACGCCGCTGTGAAGCTGTGATTATACTCTTAGTGGCATATTAAACCCGTGCTTTTTCAGTGCACATCACTTAATCCATGCAGGGATTGGTTCTCTGCTGACTCGTGCGTTTCTCTGCCGATCAAGGACGGGCCGGAGACAAAAAAAAATCAAACAATTGATTTTGTAATTTTGTTACGACAGACACATCGCTGACCTCTTGACCTTTGCCTTTTGGAAAGTGTCCCAATGGTAATGCGTTTAATCTCGCTGTCACTTGGTGTATGTGAAAGTCCTAATCTTGATCCCAATGTGGTTGTGGTGTCTTTTTGTCTTTTTCTGCCATACGTACTTTTTTTTATTTTTTTATTCTATGACCTTTGAGAGCCTCTCAAAGAAAAAAAATGAAAAAAAAAACAAGATATGAATTACACCTTTCTGGTAAACACAATACAAATTTTTGTATTTTTTTTTCCAGAAAGAGGAAATCATCTTTCCTCCATTAACAGTGGGACATAATCTGCTTTGAGTATTTATTTATGGTGATGGATTGGAAACCGATAGATCAATAACCGGCGCGTCCTGCATACTGAAGCGAGGGAGCAGGTGTGCGCCGCTGCTAATTGCTAAAACGTCAATAGCGCATGCTAACATCTGTGGTTAGAAAGAGCTCCGGAAATGTTTCAGTCCGACTCGCTCCGTTCGCCAAGCTGTTTGTTGTCTCCCATGTAAATTGTTTATATCTGTTCGGGCTTTGCTGGCATGAATAATTTCGAGCTTTATAAATATTTGACTTTACACTCATTATTGCGCACAGATGATTGTCTCTCCAGGACATGACCCCGACCTCAGCACGCAGAACTCTTGAAACCCGAATCGGGTTCTGTTTGTGTTGCTGGCGTGCCGGTTTTTTCCGCACTATAAGGCGCACTAAAAATCAATTTAAATTTAATTCAAATAATTAAAATTTTTTAAAATGTTTACAAATTGACTATAAGACAATCTATTTGGAAAAACGAACGGTTGAAAATCACGCGTAGGGCTGGGCAATTTAGAAATTTTGATTACTTGGACATTTTAACACGATTACAATTAATCCACAAATATTTTAATTATTTTCTTTTGTCTTTGTAGTTCACAGTAGTGTTGTTAAAGAGAAAGTCATTAAAATAATCTAACTGGGAAATTTTGATTGATTTTTTGATTAATCTCCCAGCCCTAATCACGAGCCTTTACGAGTACTCGGACAGTAAAGATGTGTATCTCACACACTTTTTTCCAATGCGTACTTCTCCAGCCCTGCTGTATGTTTTTTGACCTTCCTCTCAAAGACAGATTTTCAATCATGAATATTGGCTGCCACACACACACACACACACGCACATACTGTGAAGCAGCTTGGACAAAGAACAGCCATTTTGATCTGGACAGAGGTCATGCAGAGTTATAAATAGCAGTTGGTGTCTTGATGTGTGTTGCAGGTAACATTGAAATCACTGCAGTACGGGAGGAGTGTGCCCTCGGTGCCAGCCATGGGGTGGCGAGAACTGACCAGTGGCCTGATGCTACTGCTGGTGGTAGCGCCACATCTGGAGGCTGCGAGATTCCCCGAAGACAACGTCCCTCTTGACATTGTGGACAGACACTGTAAGTTCCAGCTGACTTTGGTCGGGTCTTTTAGGAAAGAAAAGAGGTTTTTGTAATCTAATAAGCGTTAAATTGCGAGCTAAAGTTGAAGTGTCCATCTTTGGATCCACCAAAGCAAATAAATCCACTGGAAATGTGCAGCGTGGTTCTAGTAGGACCCGTTCAAAAGTTCGATCTTGGTTTCTTACCAGAATACAATGATTGAAATTGAAATCCAAAAATAATAAAATTGAAATGCTTTAATAAGTCCCTTTATTAGGCCTTGTTCACTCACTTTAAAGAGAGAGAGAGAGAAAAGAAAGAATATACATAAAAACATCTATAAATAAATAAATATACATCAAAATAATAACAGAAGTAACACAGAAAAGTCCCCAGGTTAAAGTGGTTAGATTGTAATAAAAATAATAAAAAGCCTGTAGCATGTAAAATTGCCCATAGGTGAGAGTGAAAGTGTGAATGTGTGTGTGCCGCTCTGTAATTGGTTGACCATCAATTTAAGGTGTGTCCTTCAGGCCAAGAGTTGCATGTGACCCAGACAATGAAAAAATGAGTTGAATGGAAGGATAATCAGTTTATTACAAAGTCGTTAACTGCAATATAATCAATAAAACGAAGTTCAATCAGTCTGTTTAGACTATCTGTAAAAGCTCTGGCAGCAGAAGCAGATACGACACCATCTTTTCACATCTCTGCTGATCTCTGCAGTGCTCAACCATCCCAACATGCTGACAGTGCAGTCACCGATGCTGCTGTAATATTCATTACTTTACCTCATTACTTAAGTCCTTCTTCAGGCCGGTTAAACACAGCCGCCAAAGCCCATCAATAGCGTCATGGATCTCGGCGGATGCTGAATAACGTGGCGTCTGATTGTTGCGCAGATGCCAGGCAGTACCCAGTGTTCCGCGGACGACCCTCGGCCAATGAGTCTCAGCACAGGCTGGACTTTCAGCTGATGTCCAGGATACATGATACGCTGTTCATCGCTGGCAGGTAAGTCAGACACAGGATGTGGAGCTGAGATTTTTGACCTGCTGGAAGGTTGCGTGGAGATCTGGTCTGAAAGGTCTTGTGTGTTTTCAGGGACCAGGTTTATTTGGTGAGTCTGAGGGAGTCTTACAGGAACGAGATCATCCCATACAGGGTGGGTTTACACTCTTTCCCTTATTCACTTTTCCTTATTCGTCCTTTAGTGAGTTGTGATAGAGCGCAGCTTCAAGGTTTAGATCCGCCAATTCAGTCTAATAGGATTTTTGAGGATTTGTTTTTACATTTTTGCGAGGATAAATGTTAGATGTTAAATCTATATTGAATAGATCTAGATTTTATTTTTAATATCGGTGTATTCTAAAATTATATTCAAAGTCACAGTATATTCAGAAACGCAATTTCATCCATTATTTTACATAAAACTACAATATCTAACTGTGCATCTTTTTATTATTATATAATCACGTCACGTTTGCAGATTTTACACATGTACATAATTTCTATGTAGCTTATTCAACTATTGTTCATACAACATGCAAAACAAATTAATTATTGTAACATTAATTTACAATAAAACACAAATACATTTTTATTAAATATTTATTAAGTATTTATTATTTTATAAAATGTTTCATTTGTGCCATCTCTCAAGCATATCCCTTTTGCATTTTGCCCTTCAAATTTGTCTATGCATAGCTGATTCAAATATTGTTCTTAAACATATTTCTCTTTAAAGAGTACACAATTAGTAATTCAACGTAGTATAACAGTTTTCAACTATTCAAAAGTTATACAAATTAATAAATGACAAATATAAATCAGAGTCTTAAGTATTAATATTTGTGTTTCCACGTGCTCGTATCCCTCGACATTCTTGCCGCACAGACTGTGTAACACATTAATCTGATATTTGGACACGTACTGTATTGTCTCCACAGAAGCTGACGTGGCGGTCGGGACAGGCAGACAGGGAGACGTGTGCCATGAAGGGAAAACACAGAGTGAGTTCTTCATCCTCACCATCCGTATAACTCAGCTGTCAGTCACCCTGTGGCATTTACCAACCGCTGTTGTTCTCTCAGGACGAGTGCCATAATTTCATTAAAGTCCTTGTCCCAAGAAACGATGATCTGGTCTTCATCTGCGGAACAAATGGCTTCAACCCCATGTGTCGATACTACAGGGTAAGTCACACTGTTTACCAGGACTACGTGACAGACGGTCCATTTGCTTTTAATAAGTTACTAGTTGTTACTAATCAGAGCAGTTATGTTGTTTAGGAGATAAGTATATTTTTATGACCATCTGTTTTGCTTTTAGTTGGACAACTTGGAGTTTGACGGGGAGGAAATCAGTGGCTTGGCCCGTTGCCCGTTTGATGCCAAGCAGACCAACGTGGCCCTGTTTGCAGGTATGAGATGTTGGCATTATGGGAAAGATGATATAGATTTTTGAGTGACATCTGCATGAATTTAAAATGAATGTACAAAATGTTTTAGAAAAATGTAATGTATGAAAAGTACAGAAAAACTGTTTATACATTCATTTGAAATGGCCTTATAAAACATTTTAAAATGTTGTTTTTTATGAAATTATGATAGACAGAGATGTTTAAATAAAATCTCTCAAGATATGTATATTAGGGTATATATTGGGCCTGTCAAACGTTTAATTTATATAGCAATATACTGTATATACTGTGCATATATAAATGTGTAATTTTAACAATTATTCATCATAATGATATATACATTTCTCAAATTAGCTAGTGTTTCACAGTATAAAAAACAAGAAACTTTTCTTGACTTTTCAAACATTTTTACATTTTATTATAAAGGCTCTCATTCTTTTTTTACGGTTGACTGTAAAGGCATTTTACGTTTCTGGCTTCACCTAGCATTCTATTGTTGAAATGGGATTTCAGCTCAAATGTGTCTGTGTTTCAGATGGAAAGCTGTATTCCGCAACAGTGGCCGACTTTCTGGCCAGCGATGCCGTGATTTATCGCAGCATGGGAGACGGTTCCGCTCTTCGCACCATTAAATATGACTCCAAGTGGTTGAAAGGTAGAAAACATATTGCTTTCCAGCTACGTACACACACTAGTCGCCCCACCACTGAAGAACAACCTGATCCAAGAAGCCAGTCAAGCTGTAACCCCCGACTGTATCTCCAAGAAAAATTGGGTCAAAGCTAGAGAACAGAAAACGGGGAGTGTTGATGTAAAAATCACATTCCTGTGGCACAATCTAGGTCAACACTTAGCAACTGCACTCAGCCAACAAAAACGCATCAAAATTTAACTTTGGGTCAGCTGTGTAGAAGTTAATGTCTCCATCTTTTCTTTTTCCTCTAGAGCCCCATTTTCTCCATGCCGTTGAATACGGGGATTACATCTACTTCTTCTTCAGAGAAATTGCTGCCGAACACAACAACTTGGGAAAAGTATGATTTACTCGTATCAAAAACCATACGCTTTATTCTTAGCAAAAACATGTAAATGTTCCCAATCCCAATCATTTGAGATTTTTTCTCAAAACCTTTTACTGTACATTTACTCTTACTGTAACGTTTTTCCATAAATCCGACTACATGAATATGTTGCATTAGATTACAATGCGCAAAAATAACAAGGCTGTATACTTTTTTTTATTAAATATAATTCAATATAAATATAATATAATATTTTTTTCACATTAAAGCCACACATTATTTCCGATGATCAGTCAATATTTACAGTCTTTAAAGATTTTAGGTGTGCTTATAGTCAGAAAATTACTGTATATTCCCGTATCTCTATGTTTACGAACGTGTTCAAAACAAGTTTGAATGGCTGAAATTCTTACGCTTTTCAAAACTAAGTTAAAATTATATTTTTATTAAGCACTTTATTCCAAGCAGCTACGGATGAGCATAAATAATATTTATTATCTGTCTATTATGTGTATTCTGTGTATTTACTCTAAGTCTATTCTCTGCAGGCCGTTTACTCCAGAGTGGCTCGCATCTGTAAAAACGACATGGGAGGCTCTCAGCGAGTCTTGGAAAAGCACTGGACGTCTTTTGTCAAAGCACGTTTGAACTGTTCCGTCCCCGGAGAATCCTTCTTCTACTTTGACGTTCTACAGGCCATCACGGACATCATCGATATTAATGGTGTGCCCTCTGTGGTCGGGGTCTTCACCACTCAGTTGAACAGGTAAAGCAGCTGAGCATCCATCATACAGATACAGACTGGTACTAACTTGTCTATTCCTCACTTGCAGCATCCCGGGCTCCGCGGTCTGTGCGTTCTCAATGTCAGACATCGAGACGGTTTTCAGTGGACGATTTAAGGAGCAGAAGACCACTGATTCGGTTTGGACGCCGTTTCCTGAAGAAAAACTGCCCAAGCCGAGGTTAGAATTTTGTGTGTGGTGAACTAATCATTTGGAAATGAATAATTAACAGGCACTAATTGGATGCTGCATTTTTAATATGAATGAGCAATGGCCATATGGATGCGGGTATAGATTTACAAGCATGTGGCACACAGCCTTTTTCCCCTTTCCTCAAAGCTTTTATTTTGTTTTTTTCTTTAGACCTGGCTGCTGTGCAGGACATGGTTCAGCTCAGACCTACAAAACCTCTATCGAGTTTCCAGACGAGACCCTTCAGTTCATCAAGTCCCACCCACTTGTGGACGCTTTAGTTCCCTCCACTGGAGACGAACCGTGGTTCACCAAAACAAGAGTCAGGTATGGATGATGGCCAGAGTGTCACCTTTCATGCTTTGATGGGAACAATTGAACTCTGAATTGCTATTGATGGCAAATGCTTCATTTGATATTTGTGCAAACATAGTATTTTGCGTGACACAAGACTCCGCAAATAATGTTTGATCACGTTTACATTAGACCAGCCTCTATTTTTACGGAAAGTTCGACTTAGTGTTAAAAACTAAGTTCTGGTTGCTGTTGTTTTGTTTTTATTTTTCTTAAATCTTGTGTATATTTCTAAAGATTTACCACTAGAAGATATGCATTTAATTTTTGAGATTACAATTTGTGATGCACTCAATGTTTAGCCACTAGATTTGTACATCGGAATCAGCTTTATAGACCAAGTAAGTTTCCTCAAGACAAGGCATTTGATTACGTCTTACTCCTTGCTTTTTCGTCTACTGACTAAAATATAAAAATATATCATATTAAAATCTTTATTTATAATATATAATATATGTAATATTAAAATACGTGTACTTTATATTGATCTATAAAATACCCATTGTTTATTTTATATTATTTTAATATCATTTTATAAATTACGATTGGCTATCTGAAGTACAGAATGAAAAGGTTAAACTGTTTGTAGATTGCTTGCTTTAGCACGACCAATCATTATTCAGTGCACTGCAAAGTGATTATACAGAAAATAATCCTGTAACTGTTGAATTGTTAGCCTGGGAAAAGTTATTGAATGTGAAAAATTATAGATTGTGAAATTAATGGGGTATGAAAATCGATTAACTGTTTCAATAAAACGAATTAGATTTTCGGTTCTAAACCCGAAACACATTGAGGCACCAAATTGAGCTGATTTGGGTCTTGCTAGATTGGTCATTGTGTTTCTAGTGTTTTGTTCGATGTCAGATCAAGTTCAGTTGTGTAATTCAGACGCCTCTGATATCACATGTTATGTAAAAGCGACTCTGCTCAGCTGCCTTTCCTTACAGGTACAGACTGACAGCGCTTGCAGTGGACAACACCGCCGGACCCCATAAGAACTACACGGTGGTTTTCATTGGCTCTGAGGCCGGAATTGTCTTGAAAGTTCTGGCCAAGACATCGCCGCTGTCTTTGAATGACAGTATCCTTCTGGAAGAGATAGACGTATTCAACCAGGCCAAGTATGTTCTCATTCCCAAACTGTTTCATTATCAGAGTATTATACAATCTGCCTGCTGGACCCTTTAATGTTCAAATAAACTTTTTACAACTTTTAAAATAAAGTTTTTAAAAATAAATACATAATTTAAAAAAATTTGATCATTTTATTTGCTATTGCAATTGTAATTCTATTAATGTCGCTACAAAAGACACTAGCAGGAATGAACATTGTAGTCGGTCAATTTTGTTTCATTGGCACTCTGCACCACTAGTGTCGTAATAGTGATGTTTTAGTGATGCTCACTTTGAATAAAATGAGCTTGATAAGGAAATGATAATATATCCAAGGCTATAGGAGTTTGTATTTCAGTTCATTTGAAACAAAACTTGATTCGTTCAAGACTGCTATATTCACAAATGTTTAACATGTCTGAGCCAAAACTATGTGTTTTCTTTTTCCACTTGTGTGCTTTGGATCGTTACTGTTCACTTTGTTAGATGTTTTGCAATGAGCAAAGGATCTGATGAATAATGGTCATCATTCTGTTTTTCAGATGCTTATCCAGCAACGAGGACGATCGTAAAATCATTTCTTTCCACCTTGACAAAGACACACACACTCTCTATGTGGCCTTTTCCAGCTGTGTGGTCAGAATCCCACTCAGCCGCTGCGAACGACACAGTTCCTGTCAAAAGTAAGTTCAGATCTTGACCCAACCACTGGTCAATCGTCTTTTCAAGCTTTCTTTGTTTAACTTGAAATCAAATTGAACTGAAACGGCACACTTGGGTTGGCCCAGTGTTTTCAAAATGAACAATGGCACTGATCACATGTGTGTTGCAGGTCTTGTATTGCATCTAGAGATCCATACTGTGGTTGGACTTCACACGGAGCCTGTGAACGCATTACTGGGAATACCAAGTAAGTCACAATAAAAAATGTTTTTTTAATAGTTCTATTTGTAGTTTTATCAAGAGTCCACATGAGAGGAAATCAAATGTTGTAAATTATCAGCACAAATGATTATAAAATCTAACCCGAATGCTGCTTTGATAATGCAGTGGCTGTTGGTAGTGCTCTACTAGAGTTGGCATCGGTGCATTTGTTTGCTTCTGACTTAAAATTTTTCCTTCTTTTCACTCTTTTTCAGAAGTGGGTATGAGCAAGATGTTGAAAACGGCAACACGGCACACCTTGGCGACTGTCATGGTGAGCTAATGGAAAAGCAAGCTAAAACAGGATAATTTAGTGGTTCTCGTGCCAGTAACTTCTCACATCCTCATTGGATGGGAATGAACACAAACCACACAAAAGTACCACTAACACCATTGCTCTTACAAATACAATTCTACACTTGTGAGAATTGTGAAAAAGTGAACAAGTCAAATAGTGATGCAGTCCCGTTATAAGCCAGCTGAAGACATCTTTTTTTATTTTTTATGGTCACAAACTAAGCTGTTAAAAATTCAACTTTTCTTTCTTATTTTATGCTGATTTCTTGTTCCTTTAATTCCTGTAGAAATTTTGGCCGCTACATCTGTGCCAGATTTCAAATCATATGGCGACCCAACTTCTGGTTAGTTTCTTGTACTGCACTGGTTTCCTTTCTTGAGTTCGGCATTCTACAATCCTTCCTCTTGTGTCTTTCCTCCACTTCTGCAACCTCTTTTTAATCTCGTCCTTTCATCACAACCATTAGAAAAGCCACCTGATCACTCAATCCCAGCTTGCCTCATTTCATCTGATCATCTGTTCCTTTTCACTGTTCTTGCATGGATGTGTACTGTCTTGATCTCATCATCTTCCTGGATTATCTCCCGATTTCACACAAGAGTCTTCAACCTTCTTCTTAGGCTCAAACTGTTCCTTTCCTTGACACTCACTAGGACAGCACAACTCTGGTCCAAGACATCAGGGTCAATTTCTAACGATTCTTCCTAAACAGTCGAAAGAAGCCATTAAGCACTAACGCCGATCGCTCGCTCTCAGCTCATCAGGCCTCCAGTTCTTAACAGTTTGTTTGTCACTGCAGACATGGATTTACCACCTTCATCCAACACTGAGCCCGTGACCTTCCAGCCAATACAATCACCCCAAACCATCCCCACTCAGACACCCCAACTCTTTGGCTCACGGAAATCTGGGTTCAACGATGACCCAGCCACTTCACATTCTGTTGAGCAAAATCCAGGTGTGCTGGAGGGTAAGGCCTTGCTCAGAGCTTTGCTGCATGGAATTTTGGGTAATAGCTGCTAGTCGGGCTGCTAATCATTTAAGAGAATATATCTCCAATAGCAGCCCTTTCTTTGGAAAAAATAAATGTATCTAAATTTAGATTCTGACCCGCAGAAACCCTTGTGGGCTTGAAAACACAACATCAGCTCGATATGTTGTTGTCTTACTAGATGTCGACACAATCCAAGCAGCTATACTCAGATTCCATCACTGTTTTTATCATTTTTTTTCTATTTAAAGACATTCTCACTATGATTTTACTCTACTTTCGCTTCATGTATTTTGATTTCCTTGGGTTTTGTTTTTAGAATCTTTCTTGGAATAAATAAATCACATTATGTTTATCTCTTTTTAAAATGTTTACTAGTTTTTTTATGTTTTCTTTTTATGCCCATTGCTTTTTTCCTTCTTTCGCCAAAGGCCTTGCCGCTTCAACACTTAACCCCCAATATCTAAGCATAAGCCAATATCAGCACTTATCCTAACCCTTTCGGATTTATAACACTAACACACCCTCTGGTCCTAAGCAATGACAAGGTTATTATTGTAACGCAACAACCTTTAGGTTACTGCAATTTACTAACTTTTGACACCTGCAACCCTGTGTTAAAAACCTTTCCCTAGAACGTTTTTGCCTCCTTGCTTCCTTTACAATTATGTTCAAGATACATCACAAAGTATAATATATAGTATTGTTATATATAAAATGATCTGTGTTTGGTGAGGAAGACTCACTGTGAACCTGATCAACCTCTGAGGAGGATCAAAATCGTTGGTATGTGTTAACAATGCATTTAATTTGTGTTGCAGGAGTGTGGGAAATACAGTCAGGTGACTCGAACCAATTGGTTCACATGAACATCTTGATCAGCTGCGTATTAGCTGCTTTCCTGCTTGGTGCATTCATTGCTGGCATGGTAGTTTACTGCTACAGAGACGCCTTCCTTCGCACGCCTCGCAAGATCCAAAAGGATGTAGAGTTGGCTCCGTCCTGCACGGATTCCACTGGCAGTTTTGACAAGCTCAATGGTTTGTTCGACAGTCCTGTCAAAGAGTACCAACACAATATGGATTCATCGAAGCAGTATACTAACATGTTGAGCAACGGGAGAGATGTAGTACCTTCTGGGGACAACAAGACTGTACTTAAAAATGGTCAGCCTCCTGAAATTGCTGCTCTGCCAACACCAGAATCAACTCCGGTGCTTCAACAAAAGAACCTACAGCCAATCAAAAACCAATGGGAACGACCTTATGGAAAGCAAGGCAACTCTAGCAAAAATGGACCACCTAAAAGCCCTCAATACTTTCCTTCAAGCCCACCTCCACACCCGGCAAATATTAACCCCCAAATTCCTAGTGCTGTTGTACTCCCCAATGCCACTCACGAGAACAGGGTCTGCTACTCTGCCCAACAAAGCCCCCAGGAAGAGAAGATTGTACAAAGTAGTGACCAATATGCCTCTATTTCAGGTTCTAAAGACCAAAGGCGCACCGTAGACGCTAGGAACACGCTGAATGATCTTTTAAAGCACCTGAATGACAGCAAGACAATTATGGTAGAGATGCCAAAGTCACGCCAACACATGTTGCTGGAGCCTATTGTCAGCCCAACGGAAATCCCTCCCAAAGTTCCAAGTCGAGAGGCGTCCTTGTACTCTCCTACTTCTTTACCTAGAAACAGCCCAACCAAAAGACTTGATGTCCCAACAACTCCAACATCACCCACGGGGCACATGGGTACTCTTGAAAGACAGAGGTACCACCGCAGTTCTTCACAGCGGCACTCTATGTCGTCCCCACCCAAGGGGTTGCACTCACCAAGCGGGGCCATAGTGTCCCGCCAACCCAGTATGAACAGAGGGTACATGCCCCCAACTCCTACCCCACCTACAAGACTAGATTCCCACGGGGTTCCAATGTCCAGGACCCCCTCTTTATCCCGACAGAGCAGCTACAGTGGCCATGGATCTCTACCCCGGACATCAATCAAGCGGACAGCATCATTAAAGCCTGATATCCCTCCCAAACCCAATGGCTTTTCACCACAGTCTGGACAAATGAGGGGAGTCAGCAAATACAGCTACTGAAATTCCCAGCGTTTGCTCTGTGAATTTACCGTGGTAGTAAAAGTGCCTGGCCAATACGGCAAGACTGACTTCCCTTTAAGGGAAAACGACGCCAGTGTTGTTTTGGGTAGTTGTGCTAATTATTCAATGACATGGTCCTGTCATGCTTGCGAGACAGGTGACGGACTCCGATCTGCATGGCGGCAGGACCGTCTGAGGTCATAGGTCAGAGCTGACGTGACAGCAGATGCATTGAAACCGCTGTCATGAGGCAGCAAATGCTCCACGATGCACTGTTCTCCCACTCAATGTGAAAGGTGAGGACGCAAGAAACATGGCTGTATTTGTCAGACTGTTTGCAAGGAATGAAATTCCTGCTCCGATTTCTTTCCAAAAGATGGTCAGGATGAAAGAGCGACTGCGTGTTTGTCTGTGTGTGATTCGCCTCTGGGGTTAACCTTTGTGCATTCATTGTTTATGATCACATCAGCTACAGCCAGTTGTGGCATATAATAAATCATATTTATGGTATGCATTAAAGCCGGATCTGGGTAAAAACAGAAGAGCAGATTTTCATATTGTCTGTGTGCAAAAGAGATGTCCCAGGATTCCTGGGATTACTGATTTTTAACACGGGAAAAGTCCTCAATGTTTGTGCTGCTACGTGTAGACAATGGATCGTCATTTACGGACTGCAATGTGGCATTTTGTGCATCAGGCCTTTTCTGCTTACAGAAATGTGCTCCTTAAACATACACTGGTATCTTCTGATTTTGCTTGCTTTAGATCCCAGGGAATCTTCTAATCCAATATTGGCAAATTTCATACGGTGCAGTCAGATCAACCTCTCTCCTTTCCTAAATGCCAAACGCAAATTGTAGAGCAATTTGATCCGGAAAATGTAATTGTTCATTCAGACAGTGTCTTGGTTCCGTGACAAAGTGTTTTATTAAATTCCCAACCGAACAGTCCCCACTGTATATCGCTTGTCATATCTTACACAACAATCAATCTCAGTCCTATTACGCAGCTTGTCTGAAAGTAACTCTTCTGTATTGGCTGTATGATTGTCGTAAAATACCAAGGCTTCCATTCTGGACTAACTAGAAGTGCTCAATCTCACCACTACTTAACCAGTGTGTCTTGAAGAGTCGTGCCAGTGATACAATTCCAATAATTTAAGTATGGACAAGGACAAGTTTACCAAAATATATTTTTGTGCCTTATTGAAATCATGAGGACCTGATTTGTGTTCATGATAGGATTATTTTTTGACATCCTGATATATATTTGGTGGCCACACCGAATGTTCTCAGTATTTTCATGGTTCTCGCCCTTAAGGATGATCTGAGAGGCAACACAAATGAGATATTGTGATGGTTTGCTTTAATGCCATTCTTTTTATACTTTTAGGAATGTGCTAATTTGCGATAAGGAGATGCCGTGTAACAAATGTTATTTCTGAAAAGTCGCGTCACGCGTGTTTTCTTAGAGTCAAATTGACATTTCAGAAGCAGTTGTTTTGCGCTGGACAATTTATCTTTAGATTCAGGTTTGTCTACTGAGGTATAACTTCAAAGTTGCGTATACGTCCTGTCTGAGGAGCTGTGGGAAGGAGGAAGCAATTGTTCAAATAAAGGAGAGAGAGTTGATCCCGCTAAAGGTTTTCCTGTTCAAGCTGCCTTGTATATTGCGAAATAAATCTGCATTCTGACTCCAAGCCTTTACAGTTCAGTACAACATGTACATAAAACAGACTGGTCTAATTTTTATTTGTAATGTTGTGCAAACATTGGCAGTTGGAATACTACTATTTGTCTGAAATTGTGTAGATATTTTGAAGCTGTACTGTGAAAGTGTACATAATTGCAGCTATTGTTTTGAGAATATTTTGTTGACTTTTTTAACACGGCATGTATAGTTGAAATAAAATATTACTGCACAAAAATGTGTTTTATTATCTTTACTTACTATACATTTTGTATTAAATAGAAAAAACAAAGTATTTTCACTTTTTACCAGTTTTTAAGTGTTTTTTTGTTGGTGGATTTGTTGACAACGTTTAAATTTGCTCTGGGTAACTCGATTGTTAGCCCACACTACTGTTTACTGGTTTGATTCTCAGGAGCCACTTTACATTTCACATGAAGTGGAACTTGAATTTCATACAATTAAGAATGAGTTGGGGGCTTATTCCAGCCACATCCAAAAATTACAAAGCTACCACTAATATTGGTTCACGAAGGTTGTGGCCTAGTGGTTACAGTCTTGTGATCTAAAGTCTGTAGGCTTGAATCCTGATCCAGTAGGTTTCTACTGAAGTGACATTTAAGCACGAACACAAAGTTCTATGACTAAGGCTGCCTACTTCTCCTGCCTTGTGTTTTGGTTTATGTGATTTATGAGGACATTTTCAAAGTGTGTGTTTGTGTGTGTGCTCACCTCACTGGTTATGGGTCAAATACAGAACACCAATTCCTAGTATGGTTCAGATCAGAGCTGGACACTTTCTAGTAGCTCACTTGAGTGCTGGCATTTGGAACACCAAATCAAACACAAATTTGACGAGTTAAAAAGCGTTAATCAATTCACTTTGAATAAAAATGTCTGCTTTTACCTTTTAGCCCAAACAAAAATTAATCTGTATGTAGATAAGCCACTCAAACCTGCATTATGAAGTCCCACAAAGTTAATTGTGAAAGAACACCAACTCCACTGACTGCAACTCACATCGCGTGTCTGGGTTTGAGCACATGAGATGACTATCTAGACTTTCAATATTGCCCAGTGTGTTTGTTGTCTGGGTCGGACTTGCCTAGACTGCTTTTTTAAATAACTGGCCACTTCATTTGTATAACCTCATTGATCTACAACATAATTTCTAGATTAAAAGAGGAAATTGTAAGGCTCCTTGTGTGTCATACTCTGTTGTTTCAAACTCTGGCAAGCGTGTGAGAGCTACAACTTAATCTACAAAACTAGCAAGTCTAAACATATTTCATGTCATAGAACTCTTAGGATTATCAAGAATGTGACAAGGGACAAACCTCAATATCAACAGAGTGAGACCAGAACATCTTTGCTGCTCTAGAGTTATTTTACTTACACATGACATTAATCGGGCTGGATTTGGAGTTTCTTACATTGGCTTTGAGGAACACTTGAAATTTGGACATTTTGCTCTGAAGCAATTCCAACAATCCAAGTAAATGAGACAGATCACTGTTTTGCATCACTTTATGGTTCTCCAAAATCTTTTGCTCTCTTATTAGGAGCAGATGTTTCATTTTTAGGTTTAACCTTTTGCAGCATTAAGACTCTGGAAGTTGTTTTTTTTTTGACGTTTGGGTCTCCGAACCTAAGCACGCACCACCTGGTTAAGTACGCACAAATTTTGTGGGTTCCGTTTATGCAAGCGGGACGCTGTGGAGTTGATCTGATCAAACTTGGCAACTTCAAAAGGTTTGTAAACAGTTGTAAACCCTCTTGCTTTTTTAGGAATTCTTTAAAAATTAATAATTAATATAATATTTCATGATGCCATAAGCCAAATATCAGTATATTAATTACTTTATAAAAACGTGATGCTTTTTTTTTTATATATATAAATTTGTCAATTTGATTGGCTGTTGATTAAAAGCTCTAACCCCTAATTGCTTCTTGCTGCGTAATTTTCTTATTCTTTTCTTTTTTTTTATGTTTTTACTGTTTGCTTTGTCCCTTTTCTGTAAAGGACTTCACAGAATTCTGCCCCTTTTGAGTCCAGGTATTATAAATCGGCTACTATTGCAGCTTTCCTGTAGCTCAACCGGTGCTGTTATGACTTTTGGTTTGAATCCAAATGGCAGAAGCTCAAAAAGAATTTTATGAACATTTCCCTTAAACTATCTCTGAAGAACAGCTGCAAAATCAGCCACACAATAAAAATATTGAAGAATTGTTTTAGCTCTGTGCAAGAACTGGAAATACAATTAGAGGTTAACTAGTGAGACGTCAGCTTTCTCTGTAAGGGAGTTTGCAATAAGTGTAATTACTGCAACCTGCAGCGAGCACGCACACACACACACACACACACACACACACACCTCGGGCTTATGAGCTTTGATTCATGATGTTGTCATTATACCTGCAGACCAAGCACTGGTTAATGGAGTCTGACCAAACACTTCAGAGGAATACACACACACACACACACACACACACACACACACACACCGCAAACTATTCCTCACCATTAACATCAACACAAAGGGTCCTTGAGTTTAATATTTTTCTCCCCCTTTTTGAATTTTAAATGCAAATTGTTTTTTTTATCCACAAGTGCAAAGGGCTGTCAGGAAAGAAAAATGTCTTAGTGTCAGAACATTTAAGCTTTATATTCATCCATCCATTTTCCAAGCCACTTCATCAATTTCTGGGTCTCAGGATACAGCCTCTCTGGGACACATTTTATGGCACATGTGTTTTTTGTAGGTTGACTTCCTACTCACAGTTCTAAAATGTGTGAGAAGTTCAGTCTGGAAATGTGTTCATATATGTGAGTGAAAGTGTGAACGTGTGTGTCCTGCCTTATTTGAGCAAAAGCTGCAGCTTTTTGTGAAAAAAAAAAAAATATATATATATATATATATATCTATATAGTCTTAAATAGTTTAGCGCTTTTTTAGGAGAGTAATTTTTTTAATCTTTTTCACAAGTCAACACAATTGTTGCTCAGGCCAGAAATGAAAGCCTAAAGTAAAATGGAAAGAAAGAAAAAAGCCCAATAGCATAAAAGAGAACAGGAAGACTTTATTCCTATAGCTATGTAATGAAACTATACTATATTGTATATAAAAATATTTGCCCACACTTCGAGATTAAGACACAGCAAATCTGAAAACCCATTACTTTTTAAAAAACTGTGGCACTATAGAATGTTTATAACATAAAATATCATCGAAAGAATTAAGCTAAATTCATGAAAACTAATCGTGTGATCCACTTTAGAAAACCTTTTTCAGAATAGTTGATCAATTGATAAATTATATAATAATAATTAAATGGTTTCAGTTACATTGACACTTTAGTTTCAAGTAACAGAATTTTAAAACATCAATGAAATAAAGGAATTCCAGTGTGCAACATCTGGGTTAAATAGAAAGAAACATTCAGGAAACGTGTTTACTGCTCAGAGCAGGTTTGCAAGAAAATTGTTGCAAAAAAAAAAAAATTGTTTGTAATGCAAATCAATTCCGAATAGAAATGCAAAGCTGTAGTCAGAAATGCAAAACTGCTCAAGGTTATTTACCGAAGCAGATCTTTCAGGTTAATACGAATGAAAATTGTTTCCCTTCACGTCTGGAGAGAAACAGCTAGAAGTTTCATTCCTACAAAACAAAACCAAACGGCAAATCTGGAGTTTCTCCAGAACAGACTCAGACACGGAACATCAAATACAAGAACAATCCTCTGATGTTGTCAAGTTACGAAAGTGTTTTCTCCTCCGATTTTGAGATTTCCAACCTTTCTCTCCAAACTTTCATTGTTTTTGTAGTGTATTTTAAATCAGGAAATAGAATTTCAGATGCATTCAGATGCTTTTCTTTCTGGTGCTAAGAATAAATTCAGTGCAACTACAACCAACCCAAAGCAGTTTCAGGCTTGACAAATGTTCAGTATCTTTCTCTCTTATTAGAAACTAGTAATTACCTTGTGCTGCACAGATTCTTCTCTCTTACAGTTTCATGAGAAAGATACAATTAGCGTTTGCACTGTTTCCTGGACAGATGCATTAAAATAAGGAAAAAGCTAAAATAAGACCTTCTCCTTCTCAGTTAAGAGTCGGTTTACTGATTTTGACACATATTTGTAAAGAATATTGCATGCTAATTTCTATTGTCTATTGCATTTTTACTTTGTGACGTGCTCTGAAAATAAACCTCAAATAAAACACAATAACGGTATGAAATGGCGCAGAACAATCTTTTTTTCTTCATTGCTTTTGCACTCTATTGTGTTCTTTTGATTAGTTAAAATTAGACCAAAACAATTTGTTATTCTAAGACTTGTACATTTTACACATTTCACTTTTGTTTTACAATTTGTTGTACATAGCACGATAATAACAAAATACATGCAGTAAAAAAACGTGCAGTGCATAAACGTGGGATAAACACTATGGATTTGGTGGCCAACCAATCACTGAGCAGGACACACAGATGCACACATTCACACTCTCGCTCACACCTGTGGGAAATTTTCCACATTTTCCGCTGTATAGCTGTTGCTACTAGGAATATTGTTCTTGCTCTCTCTGAAAACTATTTTGAAACACTCTGTTTAAGTCAATAAAATGTATTGTACACTCTGTTCCAACAGTCAATCTGAGCTTCTTGTTGGTGCGTTAGAAAAGTGAGAATGTGGCCTGGTTACAAATGCAAACCAAACCTCCTAGTGTCTCCACTACAACACATCATGTTCCCTCCATTGGAGAACAGCAGGTAAGATATTTTCATTTCATGTCTTGAGTCATGTGAGTTTTGTGACTACATTGGTTAATCATCATCTTTTGTATTTATTTTAGCTTCAACCAATTATGAAAAGCCATAGAATCTGAATAATTGATAAATGATTGTTGCAACTAGTGTTGCGTTCTCTTTGCTAAAATCTTTACTGATATAATAAAAACACCTCTGGAACAATGTAAATGATTCAATAAGCTGCGTCAATTCCGGTGCAATTTTAAAAACCAATTTCTCACTCTACGGGGAAGAAGAATATTGTGTGTTAATTTTATTACAAAGGGATATTTTGTTCTCTTTTTGCTTTTGAAATATCATTAGGATTTTTCTAAAGTGCTTACGAGATGATGGGTTCAGCCTTTATCACCCATGCTGTGTGTGTCTGAGGGTGGAATGTTGGGGGTCTTAGATAGGTTTATTAAAACTCTGCAGGGGGCGCCAAGAAAACTTAAGGTCACCATGGGATATATGGTTTCCTTAGTAGTCCCAAACATACCAGTTAAATATATATATATATATATATATATATATATATATATATATATATATATATATATATATATATATATACACACACACACACACGTATTGAAAATGAAGGACTGCATAACAGGGATAATAACCATTAAGATATGCTTATTACTGTAATAAATATTTTACTTCAGGCGTAATTTTCAAAAAAGAAGATTAATGTAAACAGTGAAAGGATATTGTCTTGGATAATGGTTCAGTTCTGATGGATATTCGCTGCTAAGTAGAACTAAAGATTATCAATATTTTTGTTTTGTTTTGTTCAGCTAAAGATAAATTAATAAACTATTAAGTAGAATAAATTAATGTTTGATTCTAGATATTTTGTTAAGATCGAATATGTATGGTTGGACCTTAAGCTTTAACACTAAAACTAAAAACTTTGTGATTTTACTATAATAATAATAATAATAATAATAATAATAATTGAACCTTTATTAGTCCCTCATGGGGAAATTTTTTCTCTGCATTTAACCCATCCGATCAGACACGAACTCGGAGCAGTGGGCAGCCACACAATGCGGCGCCCGGGGGGCATGTGGGGTTCAGTGTCTTGCCCAAGGACACTTAGTTGTAGAACTAGTCGTAGGGGGGATTCGAACCGGTAACCTTTGGACACCAGTCCAAGTCCCCTACCACTGGACCACAACCACTATACACAAAAAAGATGTAACACAAATACAATCCAGCATGAAAAATGTTACCCACAGTTTCCTACAACGTAGGTTAAATTTAATTAGACTCCTTAATTCTTCAAAAATGTACAATTTCAGTTAACGTCACCCTTGTTTTCAGGAGGTTTGCTTGAAATTTTTCTTTAGCAATGGTTTCCCCTTAAATCTTGTAAGTTGACCTGCTTCTGTGTGTCACGAGGGTCTTAAAACCTGCTCTTTCTTGGAGGTTGGGGGTTAAGCTCATTTACTCTCTCCCACAAACTTGGGTTTAAGCCGTACTCCTCACAGCTTTTTCATCTCTATCAAAGCATCCATTCACGTGTTTGCCATTTATTATTCATTATATGTCATTGTGTCAGTTGAGATGCTCATCTTGGTATTTTCTGAAATTTGAGTCATGCCAGCTGGATATCTTCTATTTTGTAGAAACCACCCATCCGTTTCACCGCCCATCCAGGTGGCTTCTTCAGTCCGAGGGCAGTTGGCTGAAGGCCACACTTTTATCTTCTAGTAAGTTTTTCCCCCTTCCTCCTGTAGAAGATTGGGTTGTTATGGGAACTAAAGTGGGTGAAGGTAATGAGTACGTAGATGAGCACTCTGAAATGCTGGGCTCTTCTTCTATTATATTGGGTGAACTTTCTGTTGGACTTGTGAAGTGATCTTGATTTTTGAACCAGGGGAGTGTTCCTAGCATGTCCCACCGGGAGGAGGCCCAGAGGAAGACGCAAGATATGCTGGAGGGACTATCTCTAGCTGACCCCGGAACGCCTGGAGGATGTGGAGGAAGGGCCGACGGAGATATACGTAAGACTGGGCATTGCTGCTCAGTCTGCAGCCTTTGTGACCCAGCCTGATGAAATGGAAATAGATGATTGGATGACTCTATATATAGTGAATTACTTGAGTAATTTACCAACTCACAAGCCAATATAGATGCCTTCAGTAGTTCCACCGGTAACGTCTAATACACCCTGGAATGGATGGAACCAATATCTTTTCTTCACACACTCATTCACACCAACAGGCTCTTTTTATCTCTAATGTGAATGTTCTGGTGTGAAACATCATGATTCAAAAATATGTGTTTCAGGTGAACCAGCATTGGAAAGGTGTATATAGGTGAGAGTGTAAATGTGTGTGTCTGTGTGTTCTGCCTTGTGATTGATTTGGCCACAAATCCACAAAGTGTGTGTGCCGCCTCTGGCCCAGAGTTGCTGAGATTGGCGGCAGCTCCCCGTGACCCAGAAATGATGTAGAAAATGGATGGATAGTTCATTTGGAAAACATTTAGCTACTATTAGAAAACCTTACAATCAGAGACAACCTTTGGATGTTTCTGAAGGACAAATGTACAGAAAAATCTCCACCAGGTTTTGTGCTGGACTGTGGTAAGTGAACTACACAAATTTGCAAAAAGTTGAACAGAAATGGCCACAGCAAGATGGCAAGCTCACAAACACACAATACAAACAAGAACGAATATTCGTAAAGCCACAGCTCATCGTTTACTCTGCAGGTTACCACCAACCTAATTATTCTAATGATTGTCTCTCCCCATTATCACAATTTTCACAAGCTATGAATGCTAAGAGCGTTTGTACACACATAAACAATGATAGCCAGTAAACCAAGTACCACTTATCATCCGAGTTGTAAACATTGCTGTTGGCTGAAGGGCGGGAAGGGGAAGTAAAGGGGTCTCGGCGCTCAGGTTAGATGTAAACTAAAGGGTCAGTGCTTCCAAATGAAACACTTTGATCACAGAGGAGCTCCACAACCTTGGGCTCAGCAGACTGGAAACACATTGGGAACAGACGAGGAGAGAAAGACAAAGGCTTGGAGAGCGAAATGTCTCTGTTTCTTGCCGTCTTTGACTCAGCGGTGCGTCTGATTGTTGTTGTCGTGGTTAAGGAAAGAAGGAAGGGTCGTGTCAGCCATCGAGTCAAGAGTTAAATCCCTCACGCAGCACGACACGAGTCTTTTAGTTACGCTACACGCAGCTTTACTGAGTCTGAAAGGCAATTCAGGGCGATGTATCCAGTTTTCAGCAACAATAGACACACACCCCGACAAACAAAAGCACACGTGGACTCGAACCACTGCACCTTATACACGAGCATAATAAGGCCATTCTTTCACGGCATAAAAGACAGTGTTGTCTCCACACAGAGAAGAAGAATCCGAGCTGCCCCGCCCTCCCATGTATGTGTAAGTGTATGTGTAAGTGTAAATCCAGCTCACACACACAGATTGACATACAGTAATATCAGCGTTTATAACCAAAAAGAAGCAAAACTAAAAGTCCTTCATGATGTTGGTAATTTTGTTTGTACATTTGACACTTTAGTTTAAAGTGCATTTCATTTAAATGCATTTTATTTGTGACACCAAAAACAAACATATTTAAACGGTTAATTAAAATATTAACAGCTCTTAAAGAGACTTCGTCGATGCAAGTCAGTGTGAATTCAAAGCCTGATTTTGACTTACTAATGTAATTCAAAAAAGGCATATGCAAATGGGAAGTTTAGTGAGAATGTTCTAGAACACAGTGGCTGACAGCTGTGTGATTATGTGTCACTATCTTGCAGCAGAGCATTCTGGGGGATAACAGGGACTCGTATTCTGACAGTTCCCAAAACTAGAGTTTAGTTTTCACAGTAATTACTTCTGTTGTGTTTTTTTTTTTGGAGAGTCTTGTCATTAGTCACAGGCCTTCATTATTAGTTGATTAGTTAACAGTTTCACCTGTTTATCATCAATTGCTGGGAGTCTTAATTAGTTGGTTAATTTTTCAAACCTGTTTTTGATCTGCGTTTCTCTGTGTTATTTAAAGCACTTGTTTACGTTGTCGCTCCTAGTTTGTTTTATTTTATTTGCTTATTGAGTAACTTTGCTTCCTGACTCATTGTAAACTTAAGTATTCATTTCCAGGTTAAGCTAACAGATTTGTCGTAGTTTTGAGACCACGTGTCTGTTTTATTTTGATATTTTGGAAAGAGTTTGTTTAGTGATATGCCTGTGTAGCCTTCTTTGTTTGCCCCTCGTGGCTTGTTGTTTTGTTTATTTTTAACTCTAGAATAAATACCCTGCTCCTTTTGCAGCTGCTTTGTTGAGCAGGAAGCTGTTGCTCCCTTCATATGCTGATGGACCAGCAGTGAGTTTTCTACACACACTCTGAGAGACAAAAGACCCATACAGACAAACACAAACACTCACAAGCACACAAAACACTGAGCATCACCTCTCAAAACACACACACACGCTCACACAACTCGGGGAGTATGTGCTCAGTCTCAGCCTGTATAGACCAACACGGAGAGTGTTAATTATAATCATCTCATTGTAGTAGGTGAAAGAAAATGGATGGATAAATTGTATTCATATTTATTATCTCTTATCCGTAAAAAACAGTATATTTTTACTACAGTATAGGCTTCCTAAAGTCTATATCATGAAGGACTAAAAGCGACCCAAAGATGGCGCTGAAGAGCCAGTGCTTTCTACGACTTCATGGTGAGATATTAAAACCTTTCCTTCCCATCTACCAGGCTCAGTTCTTCAAAAAACACCCATTTCCAATGCACAACATTGACTCTTATTCAAACCTTAATTTGAATTATAAAATGGATTTCATTATTGGTTTAATAACAGGATGGAATCTGTTCTTGCATATACTCAGAAGGTCCTTTGTTCTGAACGACCTCACGACTTCTTAGTTCCTTTCTCTTGTACTGTTAGTCCCAGAAAAGTCTCAGCATGATCTTATCGTTTACTCAAGCCAGACGTCAAACAAGTCGACATTGAGATAGTTTGTATGATCCACTGTTGGTTTAATAATGGTCGCATGATTTTGGTTTGGAATAAGGAACCTTATTTCATTTGAGTGTCGGTGCTGCCCTCTGGTGGTAATACAGGAGATTCCTGTCTCACATCCACAACAGAGAGGAAAAGAATCCGATGTCTAATCCAATGGCTTTCATAAAAATCTGTTAATATTCTATGTGTGATTTCTAATTTTGTTGTCTTAAACACTCTCTAATTGAGATGTTGATACCACAAGTTTCACAAATAATTTTTGGGTATTTAGTTTGAAAAGCTATATGCAGTCCAGTACACACTTCTGTCCCATCAACAAGGAAAAACCATGTTTCCCAAAATAATACTTGTTTTTTGCATAAATTGTGTTCACCACAAATAGTCGTTTTCACTACCTAAATGATTTTTATAAAAACAATTCTAGTTTAATACATTTGTTGATTTGCATGCATATGACATACCAGCATCTTTGCACATACATTACACTGTATTACAGTTCACATTGAAACCTATTTCTAACTTGCACTTTTGTCTTCAGAAAACAACCAATGAGACACAGAAAAGACATCAGAAAAAAACTATGCTAATAATGCTAACAGGGTGAGCATATACAATAACAATGCTAATGCTAATAATAGTTATCTCTATACTCATACTGTATAATAAATACTAGTTGTATTTGGCTGCACTTTGATAAAGTAAAGCAAACTTACTCTGCTTCGATCTCCATGTGAAGTGTGTGAGCACTGGTCAGCTCTCAGTGTGTGTGTGTGTGTGTGTGTGTGTGTGTGTGTGTGTGTGTGTGTGTGTGTGAGAGAGCTGGAACATGCCTGGGCAAGAGCCACACAGACATCAGGGGTGCTGAAGATCTTCTGGGGGTCTGCACTGCATTAACAACTTATTCGTGTTTTAAAAAATCTTTTTATTATCTGTTTTACTAAATAACATTTTAAAATGTGAAAAAAACGAGACGAAGATCTTCATAAAAAATGTGTCAAATCAAAACTACTGTAATGCTTTTTTTGTATTTGTTTTAGTGATTTGTTGTTGTTGCTGTTTGTATTGCTATTGTTTTTTTTGTCACACCTTTTAGTTTTAGCATTACATTTTGACATTTTAATTATTTTTAATATTTAACGTTTCATTGTACAATTTTTAGCATGCAATTTGTTGACATTTCACCTCTTTTCTAATGCACACATGCATTACTGTAGTGACAGCTGCTCCTTCTTTGACTAAACAAACATCATAAATTCACTTTTCTGATTTACAAATTGTATTTCTACTTTAATTTAGTTTACTGTAGTCTGTTTACTTTCTATATTATAGCCATATGCCAGAATGCTAAACTATAGAAACTGTTACAGGGGAAGGTAAATGGCCAGACTAAGTAATATTCAATCCTAACAAGCTGAATTATAGACTTTGTACTTTGACCATTGTTGCCAAGTTCAGTCAGAGATAAAAGAGAAGCAGGAAATAGAATATCAGCATTGAGCACAGCAGATGCATAAACCTGTAATACTGTAAGTATAAATAATTAAATGTTAAAAATGTATAAAGGAAGGGCACCCTGCTCATTTTTACGTATCTGTATGTGCATAAATATATGTATGTATTTTATATGTATTTTTTAATTGGATTATTGTTTTTGCAATGCCAAGCATGTAAAGTTTGTACGGCGGCATAAAACAGTGCCCTACTAAATTTCTTGTTCCGTCTGTGTGTAAATTGTCTTTTGAGAAACCAAAATGTAATGCAGATGCAGTAGAAGTCATTTAATCACATCTGAACATCAAATAGCTGCATCTAACAGATATTTAGTTTATTAGCAGTTAGCTTTTAGCCAACATTGCTAACGATGAAAGACGAACAAACGCCGTTTGCGCAATGCAAACATACGTTATATCTCCTTGACCGCAGAATATGACATGCATAAGGTTTACAACATCATGAACGTTAAAAAAAAGTTCATCTTACTCCGTTTTCAAAAAATAAATAGTTTTCTACAAATTTAGCCCGCGCTGAAGCTGTGACCCCCAAGGTCATGATCTTATTGGCCTAAGACACTAAGTGCCTAAGTGACACTGCAGGCGTCCATTCTCCAATGCACTAGTTGCCTAAGGTTGCCAGTCGATGAAAAATCATGCGTGATGTAAATAAATTCAAAGTATGTTTAATTTGTTTAACTTGTATGCTTTTCCTCAGTTTAGCATGTGTTTTATGTTCTGCGCTTTGCTACTCCTGAGCAAATACTTTATGCGATAATTTTAATAATAATAATAAATCACAATAATAATAAATCACTCAAACCAAAGCAAAATACACCATTAGAAATTTTGCATTCATAATATTTTTTTATTATTATTTACAGACAACAATGACTCAGTTTTCCTGTCAATCTGGCTCTGTTTCCTTCTGGTTGGCAATCGCAATGGTTTGTTGCTCCTTGTCTAATGGTGGCAAAATCTTGGTTGTGCCTTTGGAAGGAAGTCACTGGATCAACATGGACATCCTCATCCAAGCTTTACACGGCCGTGGCCACACCATTGATGTAATCCGGACCCTCAACAGTTGGTTTGTCAAGGAGAATTCAACGTACTATAGTTCCATCACCATTCCCAACACCAAAGGCATGGATGAGGAGTTTGTTAAAGACATGCTTTCCAGAATGATCAGCCAGAACAGAGGACAAGGAAATTGGTTGACTGCCATTTATTTGTTCTTGGACGTGTTCCGTGCCACAGCGCAAACCCATAAAATGCAATGTCAGCTCATTAGAAACACATTTGAGAGTGAGGAAATAATGAAGTTCCTGACGGAGAAGCAGTATGACCTGGTGCTTACTGACCCAGTGTGGGGTGCAGGGATTTTTTTGGCTCATAAACTCCAGATTCCCATGGTCTACAATGTGAGATGGACGGCGACTGGTGAAGGACACTTCGAAACGACTCCTTCTCCACTGTCTTACATACCACTGGTCGGGACGGGCAACACGGACAGAATGACCTTCGCCCAAAAAATCAAAAATGTATTTTTCTACATGTTGAACAGCTTTCAAAATTACGCTTCCTATGTGCCGCAGTACCAAGAACTTTGCGACAAATACTTTTCCCCTCGTGTGCACTTCTCAGATCTTCTCCGGAGAGCCGATATATGGCTGATGAGGGTCGACTTTGTGTTTGAATTTCCACGACCTACCATGCCCAATATCGTCTACATTGGCGGTTTCCAGTGCAAACCTGCAAAGGCTCTTCCAAAGGATTTGGAAAACTTCATGCAGAGTTCTGGAGAAAATGGGGTTATTATTATGTCTTTAGGGACGTTTGTTAGTGACTTACCACATGATATAACCGAGCAGATAGCTGCTGCCTTTGCCCAGCTCCCTCAAAAAGTCATTTGGAGATATACCGGGAAGATTCCGGCTACTTTGGGCAACAACACGCTTCTTGTTGACTGGATGCCACAGAACGATCTTCTGGGACATCCCAAGACTAAGGCTTTTGTAGCACACGGGGGGACAAATGGGGTTCAGGAAGCCTTGTACCATGGCATTCCAGTTCTCGGAATTCCTCTTTTTTTTGACCAGTATGATAATCTTCTCCGAGTGCAAGAAAAGGGAGGAGCCAAAATTGTTCTCATTGACCAATTAGAGAAGAACGTCTTCTATGAGGTCTTACTGGAAATAATCAACGAGCCCTCGTATAGAAGGAACATGCAGCGACTCTCTCATCTGCACAGAGACAAGCCGGTAAAGCCTATGGACAGCGCCCTCTTCTGGATAGAGTTTGTCATGAGGCACAAAGGAGCTCCACACCTTCGAACCGAGTCCTACATGATGCCGTGGTACTCTTATTACTCCATAGATGTTGGGTTAACATTGCTCGCCATGTTTTCAGTCGTACTGTTTTTAATATTTGTAGCAGTCAGGCGTCTGTGCATCATGGTATTTTGCAGGAGAAAACAGAAATCCCAGTAATTAAGAAGCGTGTTGTAAAATATTAGATATAGAAAATAAAGACGTTATTGATGTGACGTGTGTCTTTTCTTTTTAATTTTAACAAACGATATGTTAATTATTTTAATTAGTTAAATTAAGATTTAAAAAAAAAAAGATATCGGGGTATGTTGCAAAACCACTTTAACAAAGAAAGTGATACAAAATTAAGCTGTAGTCAATTAAACATTTGCATTATTTAAAGATTGGTTTCGACTTAAAAAAAAAAAGACTTTTATTATGAATTATAAAATTCTGAACCAGATATGGAAAAAAAAATTTGTATAAGTTTGTTTGTACGTATATTGTATATTCTTTTATTTATAAAATTATATTTTATTCTTTAATTTATTTTTACCATCAAAAAATTTCAATGCTTTCATGTAGAGAGCTTTCTCTCTCTCTCTCTCTCTCTCTCTCTCTCTGTCCTTCATCGTTCCCGGCTCCGCCCCTTGACCCAGTTCCCACGCACACAGCTGGAGGCGATTCCAATCAACACCAGTATATAGGTGTGCCGGGTTATCTGTCCCGTGTCCAGCAACGTCAACACTACCCTGTGACTATTTGGACTTCCTTTGTGTTTGGACTGTGTTTCTCCCCGTGACTCCTTGTTCCTTGTCTCCTCGTTCCTGGTCCCTGGTTGGTTCCCTCGTTTCCTGTTTCCTTGTTTCCCGGAGTGTCCTGTCATCAAGTACATCGTGTTTCCAGTTTCCACCACCCATGTTTGTATTTCAGTCTGTCATTTGGCTACCCATCTGTCATTAAATCCACTGTGAACTTACCCCGTGTTTGTGCTCCATTGTCGCTCACGCTCGTCTCGGCTTCACGAGGGCGTGGGCGTGACACTCTCTCACTCTCTCACTCTCTCTCTCTCTCTCTCTCTCACTCTCACTCTCTCACACACACTCTCACACACACTCTCACACACACTCTCTCTCACACTCTCACACACACACACACACAGACATTTTTAAATCTCATTCAATTTATTTATAAACACACTTTTGTAATCTGATTAACCCAGGGGGAGACATTTAAAGCTCATATGTCTAAGTTGAGCTCAGCTTCGGATTACATGCAGTAATTAGCCTTGTTGTTCTTAGGTGAAAACTTATTAACTAACATCAGGTTGAACTTTTCCCGTAGAACATCTTCGACTTGATCGCCAGGGATCAGTTTCATGTCCACCGTGTCAGAGTTGTCTTCTGGGTTGTATGTGATCTCGCTGTAAGTCCAGCCAATCAGAGCTCTGAAGCCCGTGGCGGTCTGAAGGGAACAAATCGACTTGCACACAAAGCGAGAATCTGGATCCGTCTGTAGGAAATCCAGAGTTTCCACAAAATGCCCCGCAGAACGAGGGGCTAAAGTGAAGCAGTACATGGTTTTTGTCAGACGTTTGTCAAGGAGACTGGAATTGACAAAAGTGTCATTTTGTACGAGTTGTTTCCGACCGGTTTTCTCCAGAATCCAAGTTGTGTCCTCCTTCAGGAGACGGAAGACACCAGGAGGCTGTGGCTGATCTTTGCCAGAGATCATTTCTAATGGAAACCACATTTGACATGATACTCCATAACTTACGTCAGTTATGTAGGGCTTCCCATCAATCTCAACCATGTTGATTAGGTGGGTTTCCGTTGAGTAGAATTCATTTTGGAACTTGTTAAACACCCTGGAGCCGAGCGTTGTGTACTTGTAGCCCATTTCTTGAAGAACCCAAGAGAACAGAAGATTGTTCTCGCAGCACATGCCTCCTCGATTCCTCTTGACTATCTTGTCGTAGATGGTTTGGAGGTCCATTGTGTTCTTCTCGCCACAGTGAATGTTGAGGTTCTCAAAAGGAATATTTAAAACGTGCAGCTTGTGAATGATGTTTAAAGTGTCCAAGTCAGCTTTAACATTTTCACTATTGTACCCAATCCTGTTGAAGTAGTGTCGCAGATCCATTCTTTTTCTAAAAGTAGTTAAATAAAAAGAATTTAAAAAGATTGAGCAAAGTTAATAAGACCACAGCACAGTTTCTATTTTATTTTGCTACAAAGAGACAATTTGCTAGTTAAATTCAAATTAATTCAAATTATTCAAAATTATTCAAATTATTTATAGGAGAATTTGAATTGTTCTTTTGTTGAAAATTCTTTCTACTTCTTTCCACTTCTGAGCGCAGATTTTCCTCATGCATATTCGGAGCAACGTGATCAGCATCTCAAAGCCTCTGAGTTTATAAAAGACTACAGAAACTTGAACTCAAAAACCTCACATCTAGAGAAGTTTTCAGGCAGAAAAACAGGAAATGTTTCCGTACTAACTGAATATGAGTCCTATAGGAACAAAATAAAAGTTTACCACCACTACCCTGTTGAAAATAATTGGTTTTATAAACACAATACTCTACACTAAAACACTAAACACTAAAACACTACACTACACTCTACACTAAAACACTAAACACTAAAACACTACACTACACTCTACACTAAAACACTAAAAATAATTTACTGAATAAAATAGAGTATTAAGTATATATTGTAGCATCTCATTTCAAGCTGTATAGAACACCTATTATAAAAATGTAAATAACTCCATTTCTCTTACCTAAGATGAAGCCAATGAGCTGAGCTGTCACCAAAACTCTGAATTAATGTCTGCAAAGTGAGTGACTGGATTATAAATAACCAGAGGTTAACCCTTGAACTACCCTACAAAGTCACAAGTTTGAATAAATCAACTATAAATGTATAGGTAATCAATATATAACTTAATATTCACAAGATGCACAATTTTTCTAAACAAATTGTGATCATTTGCAATTTCTGTTATTCAAAAATATTGTGTTTTTTCTATGTCAGAGGAACAAAAAAAATATGTAAAAGCTAATGTTGGTTTGATCTTTGTTAAATCATTTTTAGAGATTTCTTACCAAGTTGAATGGTTGTGGCCCGCTGTGTTTGTTGTATACAACATTTAGATTTATTCTAAATCACAATGATGCAGAAGAGATGGGTGTTGTTTGATGATGCCAGTTTGTCCTCTGTTTAGTCAGTTTCCCAGCTGACCTTGTTGCAGATGCAGAAGACCTCGATGAGGTAAACAAAAAACGGTCTTATGTCGATATAATGGAAAAAATGACAAGCTCGCCCTCGCATGATGTCCATTATATTGTGTTCACCCTGGAGCTCTGTGATAAAGATCCAGACTCGGCTCATGCTGCCACTTTATTAGATTCATCTGGCGAGGAACTGCAATCTGAGGCATTGATGGATGAGAACACGTTGTCTCCACAAAACACAGATGCAAGTATCAAAAATGAAGCATTATAGATTTAAAGAATTAAGGTTTGTATAATCAAAGCACTGTAATAAACACAAAACCCTCCATTATTTGTTTAAAGTTAACCTAGATGAGCTACTCATTTAATTGTTTTTTATTTCAAATAAATTATCTTTCCTCATATAACTACATTCCCTACAATATATAACACGTGTAGTTTGAAATATAACCTGTATCCTGAAGTCTTTAAACGTTGTATATTTACACGTGCGCTTTGAGACAGTGAAAACTGTGAAAAGCGACCTACAAATACCCTACAAATACTCATAATATTGAAACTGTAAGTAGTGAATTGATCTGTAAAAGATAAACATTATAGATTCACTTCATAGATTTCATCTCTTTACCTTCTGTTATCTTGTGACAGATTCAAATGTGGAACTAAAAGTTTTAACTACAAGGAAAACTACTTAATCTTCAATTCATTATCATAACAATGCTGAAAATGCATTAATATTAACAATGTAGATTTTTATCTCACCAAAACAATAGCACTACTACTACGGTTTTTATTTAAAAAACAGTTGTAGTCTTACTTAAAAAAAAATTAACTAAAAAAAAAACGTTACTTTAAAGCTTTTCTAATCATTCCAGGTTACAGAGATAGGAATTTCAGAAAATACATACTTATACTGCAAATTTTATTGAATTGATTTTAGCATATGCCAACAAAGCTCTTATAAATATGAACGACGCAGCACTGTTCACTAGTTGCATAGAATTGATCAAAATAATAAAACTGTATTGACATTAAAGCTTATAAATTACACCAGTAAAATACAACAATCAAAGTGGAAACAAGTATTAGCCAAAATTGTACACGGCTGTTATGTTTTTTTAACTGGTGCTTCCAGCGTAGTTAGGAACAATGATGTTGGCCCATTTATAGATAACTGGAATGAAAAGCAGAGCAGAACCAAGCACTGATACCAGAAGGAATGCCCACAGGAAAACTCGGTCCAAAACCTGGGCTACAAACTTCCAGTCCTGCACAACCTAAAAGAAAGACAATTTTAGAATTTAAAACTCAACATTTACGATAACAAATCCAGTCATATGTTTACCTCTCTGACTTCATTCTCCTTTACTATGTGCATAGTGATGTAGCGTATGGACTCCAGCGCCGCTTGAAGATTATGTTCTGGGTTGAGAAGAGGGTTGGTTTCAAAGCTCGAGCTCTTTCCATTGCCAGTTCCTCCTTTAAAAGTCCTGTCATCTTCCTGTTTGTCTGCGGTGGAGGCGTAGCGGTCCACATGACTGCGCATGCAGAGAAGTTTGGGCAGGTGATGCAGGAAGATGCGGCGTACCCATGGTGCCATGCTGTGATGAGTCGATGAAGAGCGGTGGTGGATGTTGATCGCAAAAACAGTGATAACGATAGAAAGGGTGACAAAAATCATAGTGAAGACCAAATACTCTCCGATGAGAGGAATCACCTGAAGGACAAATAGAACGTTTGGTTGGACTGATGTTTAAATATTTGATATTGATAACAATTCTCACCTTAGAAGAAGATGGAATTATCTCTTCAATCACCAGAAGGAAAACCGTAAGAGAGACCAGGACAGACGTGCAGAGCGAGATTTTCTCCCCTCCATTAGATGGTAGATAAAACACCAGCACAGTGAGGAAGGAAAGTCCAATACAGGGAATGATGAGGAAGAGTGTGTAGAATAGAGGAAGTCGTCGGATGATGAAGGAGTAGGTGATTGATGGATAGAAGAAGGTCCCATCGGTTCTCAAACCACGACTACCTGTCGCAGTCACAATCTCCCATTCACCATTGTCAAAATAGTCTCGTTTGTCAACGTGAACGTCTTCGAGAAGAATGTCTACCTAGAAAAATTAAGGGAAGTTGTGATTTTTGTCATATAGTTGAACAGAATCATACATTTAATTCGGCACAAAACATCTAAGAAGAAACTCAAATGAAGCAGATCAGAACTTTCCAACCTCATATCTGAAGTATATCCCAAAAAATATTATAGGACATTTTATATTTTAGAAGCTGACATTTTGCAATTTTTTTTTTTTATTTTTGGAATTCATTTTTTTCTGGGATTTATTTTTGGGAGGCACTACTGTTTTTTTGTTTGTTTAAAGTTTAAAATTCAAACCAAATACAACTGTCCATTTCCTACCGCGTTTTCTATTTCTGGCCCTGAAGTTGGGACAAAAGCATTGGATTAGTGGCCAATCATTCACAAGGCAGGACACACAGCCAAATACATTTAAAAATACAATTATTCATTTTAAAATGTATTTAAAAAGTATACAGCATCTGTGAGCAAGTGCTTTAATCTCGTGTCAGACAAGGTTTACTCTGTCGAGGCGGCAAAGTTTCACACGTAAGGAAAATAATAACTAACATTAATAACAGAAAAAGAAGAATGTAGCACTCTGGCAACAAAATGAGGCTTTGCTATTTAGAGAAGTTCTGGAGTCCTTAAGTAAAGATGTCCATATGGGGAAAGTGACCTCTGGTGGCTACTTAAGGAAGTGAGCCATTTCTTAGACTTTATTTTTATCATATCCTTGTTGCGAAAACACAAATTCTTGATTGGGAAAAAGAAGAACATGAAGGATGTACAAGAAGATATATACATTTAATAGATGAGCAGGAAGGTCCGTCTTTGCATAATTCGTTGTCCCTATGATGCACCGGATGCATTATCTCAATGAGAATTGAGATATTATCTCTGAATTATCTCAATCACTTGTTGCTTTTGGCTCAGTCAACAATGTCTTCACAATGATACTCAACCAGGCACCTCAATCAATTTGGAGTTTAAGTCAACATACTTGAGATCCATCATAGGTCCAGGAGCCAAACTTCATGGAGCAGTTCTGAAGGTCAAAGGGGAAGAAGGTCACATCGATGGTGCAAGCTGATTTGTAGTTGGCAGGAGGAGTCCAGGAGATAGTTCCGTCATATCTCACCACAGCTTTTGTCACTGTGGCTTCAAAACGACCATCTGAACTGTAAGAATCACAGCATTCCACAGAAAAATCGTTTTTAGGCTTTTAAGATGGGCAGTAAGAACTAACCTTCTACGTAGGTTAACTGCTAAGCCAACATTGTACGCATTTGTTGTTTGTAGTCTTGTTATTTTTTTGTAGAATGCATCAATATTCTAAACGTAGAACCAGAGGCACCACATACTTGTCATAAAGCACAATGTCTGGAATCCAAATGGAATCTGAAGGAACTCTGATGGAGGTGATACCCAAATAATGTTCTGGATCCCACCTGAGTTTCATATCTCTCCACTCCTGAAGGCAAGGAAGAAGAAGAAAAAAGAAAAACCTTTATTTGTCCCAACAATGAGAAATATACGTTTTCTCATTGTCAAACAGGAGAAGGTTTCAACAGGATAATCAGATCTGTTATAATCTCAATCTGTACCTGCTTCATCCACACGTTGGTAGTCATCAGCTGGTTTTTTTCATCCTAACAAACAAAAACAAAAACTCAGACAGTTATATTTTAGCTTTATTTGCCATTTCAGACAAACACCGACATCAATTTCCACAGAAACCGAATGATTGACTTTCAGCCAAAGACTAAAAAGAGCCAAATTGAAGTTTCAGCCAAGCCAGAGTTTGGTTGGTTTCTGAAATATAACTGAACAAAAACAGTTTTTACAGTAAAGAAATATTCCTTACCACATCCACCAGCTGTGATATAGCCAGGCCAAACTTTACAGTCACTGTTCCATTCAGATCCTCCACCGGTCTTACCCATTTCTGGTAGTTGCTGAAGAGATGTTTGAATAATTTGTCTTCTGTCTTAGCATAAGAAGACAAAGGTGGAGCCCCTTCCGCAAAATAGCAAAGTAATGCTACGTTAATGTTAGCTTTTTAACAAAGTCCAAGGTCAGTGATTTCTAAAAGATGGACACGGTCACTGAACATATTGATTCGACTCATGACATTTTTTTTTCAATCCAGGATATGTTTCGCTTTTAGTGTGATTGAAAGGTGTATTCGTATGGACTGTGTTCCAGGCAGAGTGAAAAAAAATAGCTTTTAATGCATTACATTTTATAACATACGACGTACCGATAATAAATGTAAGGGTCGAGACTCGTACAAAAAAGAAGAATTTGGAAAATGAGGGATTGTAGAGCAAAACAGGTCTTATTTTCTTATATTAGTTTAAAATATATGGAATAACACACATCAGAACTTAATAAACAATGAAACAGATACATTACATAGTAGAAATGCTTATATGAAACATTGTCCACCACGAAAGTAATCATAAGTGAATTATAAAATGTAGTGAATTATAGTAATGAATTATAAAAAATCTTTAATATTTTTTTTATTTTTAAAATTCGAATAAAATTAAGATTGTACGTAAAAATGTAAATGAAATGTACAAAAAAATGAAAAAAAAAAAAATGTGTCATGAAATTTGTCTGGAAATATTTCTTCAACAGATTTCAGTATGACACAATCTGGTATATGGCCTATCTACACTGGTTAATAAATAGAGGATCTTTGGTTGTAACGTAGATCATTTACTCGATGGACTGTGTTGAAGCTTCAGCAGCTGTGATCTTCATCTTGCACTATTGTATTTTCTCACTAAGAGCAACCAACATTACTTCCCAAGCACCTGTCTTAAAGAAAATCAATAAACCAGATTTATGTATCTGGGAAGGGAAATGGTTTGAAAGCTTATCTTTTGTTTGACCAACAAATCTGCGAGCTTTATTTGTGCCTGTACTGACTTAGAACTAGCTTAAGAGAATAGACTAAAATTTTGTATAGAAAGAGAGGAATTTATTGTAATATATTTTTACGTATTAAAATAATTTAAGTAACAATTATTCTCAATGCATGCATTTAACAGCACGGTTGAGTAATATCTTCTCTCTGATCAAGTATTTTAACAAGACTGGATCAATAACTGTGTTCCTGGTTTCTGTCAATCAATATAAAATTGATTAGAAAATGTAACGAAAAAACAAAGATAATCTCTCTCTCTCTCTCTCTCTCTCTCTCTCTCTCTCTCTCTCTCTCT
>CM051499.1:18553411-18648608 GCA_028031935.1 Paedocypris micromegethes
AAAGATGATCGCATTTCATCCACAATTAAATTACATTTGAAATCAAGATATGTTGCTTTATTGCATCATATTTAGGGGATGGTGTATTTCATAAATAAAATATTTTCTGTAATGTATTACTTCAGAAATGTAATACTAGCCTAATATAATGCCAGTTACAATATATGTAAAATATTACAAATATACAAATTATTACAACATCAGCTAAATCATAAAATAAGAAAATCATGCGTAACAAGATAAATTACAAAAATGGAACACAATGTAATATACCGCATGAAAATACAGTATATATACAATTCAAAAGATGATTGATAAAATGTATTGTTTTTAAATAAATTCATTTTTTAATTACATTTGTTTTTTGACTCCATATTTTGGATTTTGAATGAAATAGATTTTAAGAACTAAGATTAAGAGAACTCACCTATGGAGAAGCCGAGGTCAGCGGTGCCAAGCAGCAGAAAGAGAGACCACCTGACTGTGCTGACAGCTGCCACCATCATACCACCAGCACCCACAAAGCCTGCCAGAAGCAACACAAACACACCTCTGGATCAGTCACACACATCTCAACTTCATTTTCTCGGGCATTCGATTGCAGCAAAGATTTTTCACATGCACCTGCTGCATCTTTTGCATCTTTCATCACCAGACAAGTGTAGAAAACATGTTCGATTGATTTAAATCGACCACAGCTACCTCACACACACAAGACATGCATGAACCAATCAAACAAAGCTCCTGCACACATGCATTCATCCATCCTTTTTTCCTTCACTTGTCAGGTAGCAGATTCCCTTTCTCTCGTTTCGTGTCAACATACCTGATTATGGACCCAAATAGACAAAATCCTGAAAGATTGCCTTTTCCATTTAGCATCAGGGTGAACATGCCAACAAAGCATGTGTGTGTGTGTCTTCCTAACACTCCGTCATGTTCCCGAATCCTCCTCCTCCTACTGAAAGACAGTCCCCCAACTCACTCCCCCCTCTATTTTCCGACACCGAAAGGAGCCAATCACAGCAGGGATTGCTCCATTAGCTCACAGAGACCACCCGCTCATGTTCAATCACATTTGGCTCTCTAATTGATGTACGCAAAAGACACTTTCTGGAAAGCAGGAGTCTTAAATTATATATGTTGCTATGTGTGTTTGTATAATATATGCATACACTATTTGCATTTTTAATTATTCTAAATTCAGGTTTTCAATTATGATAAAGATACTAGCAGAAAATGTGCATGTTTACAAACATATTGAAATAAGATTGTATTATAATTGTGTATAATTACACACATGCACGGCCGCACACACGCACACACACACACACACACACACACATATATATATAGATGTGTGTGTGTCCGTGAGTGTGTGTGTGTGTGTGTGTGTGTGTGTGTGTGTGTGTGTGTGAGAGTGATAGAGTGACAGACAAACAGACAGACAGATAGATAGATAGATAGATAGATAGATAGATAGATAGATAGATAGATAGACAGATAGACAGATAGACAGATAGACAGATAGATAGATAGATAGATAGATAGATAGATAGCTCTGTCTGTTTATCTATGAGTAATGTTGACTATTGCCAAGACAATATTGCTGCACTTTACTGCAGTCTTGTCACATTTTCCAGTCAAGTTCAAAAATAACTTTCCTTCATATTCCACAAAAAAAGGTGACAAGTGAAGATAATTTTGGTACCTGGATGTAAGAATGTCACAGTGATTCAGTAAAACACAGAGAAGTCTTAGTTAGAAGAGCCCAAGCAGGTCTCCATGTACAATATTTAAACTTTATATCGTTATCATGATTTCCTTTATAGCAGCAGTGTCAAACTCATTTTCACTGAGGGTCACATCAGCATAATGGCGGTCCTCAAAGGGCCAAATGTAACTTATAAACGTAACTAAATAGGGGTGGACGGTATGAGGGGGGGCATTACATTTTAGTAGACCTTAATGACATTATTTGTACACAAAATATGTTTTCTAGCTTTATTTAAAGTAAGAAATTAGACGCATGATGGGACACGCAGACAGAAACGGAGAGAGAGAGTGAGTGGGTGGGTAAGTGATAGAAATATACACAGAGAAAATAGAATTAGAGAGCTACACAGAAAGATACAGAAAAAGAGACTGTGATTGACAGAGGGATACAGAGAGAGAGAGAGAGAGAGAGAGAGAGAGAGAGAGAGAGAGTAATCTGACAAACTACTAAAAGCAAAGCAAACAGGTTTTTTATAAAAAAGTAGAAGAGGGCAACTAAACCAATAAAAAGTAAAATTGTGTTCCTGCCGTGCTCATAACAATTGCATAGAAGTATTAGTATTACTGTATTGTCAAAAAAACATTTTCCTTCAGACCAAAGACGGAAGTGGTGACAAGACCCTGACAATTAAACCAGAAATTAATTTGAATAATTACTTTGAAGTCAAAAGGCACAACATTTAGAGTTTGGGTCAGTTTAAATTGTACACGTTTAAATGCCTGTTTCTCTGGAAACTGTAAATTGTTAATGCTGTCAGCAACCAGTCACACCAGTCATAAATATATATTAGTTTATTATACACAGTTTATATATTGTTTTTCTTATTTTCTTGCTCAAGTTCTGGAATAAATCTAACACTGCATGAATAGTTCGATTCAGACTCAGATTACTGTAGGGATTGTGCAGACTGTAACAAAAACAAATGTCTCTTATCGTCCAAGTAAAATTTACATGATCATGTCATTTTTTCTATATCTGTAGTGTAATCTAGGAGTTCCTTCCTCATGTATTGTTGGTCTTTTTTTCAATCCGATTCCTGTTGGATTAATATTCCACAGTTTGTTTAACTTCTTTATCTCTCTCTATTTCAAATATTTTAATCATCACACCTTATCTTTATCAAGTTAGTTGAATAAATACCATCTATTTGAGTCCACATATTTTAGTTGAAAGGCTTTTTGTTCTTTATTAAGATAACTATACAAAAGTCTAGAAAGGATTTATATGGTCATCCACAGATGTATTTTATCTTTATTTCATTTGAAATAATCAACTAGTCTTTATACACGCAGAACCACAGTCGAATCAAGCCATTCCCATTCCACAGAAGAGTTTTGTACTTTTCCGTTTTATCCGTTGTCTGCTCGGATAGTTAGGGCCTGAAGTCTAATACCAAGAGATGGGTTGGTTAGCAACACATCTAAGTTGCAATAAAAGTGCTGGGGGAAGTGACTGTCGCGTATGTTTTCTTGTCAAGCTAAAGACTCAAGAGAAAGCAGGGAAGGGGGACACGCTAGTCATTAATATATTCCACGCTATTGTGTGGAGTCAATGCTGCGTGTCTAAATGGGGCAAGTGAGGGAGAAAAAGGGGAGAAGAAAGAAAAAAGACAAGGAAGAAAGCAAATGCAATGGGTGAGTGTGAAACAGAGGAAGAGAGTCACGATCATACGTCTTAGAATTTACGTTTCTTAGCACCTCATCAAATCCGGATGAGGTGTCAGAAGAACCAACTTTTTTGTTTTTCTAATTTTTTTTCTCTTACAAATCTAACATGCAATGTGACAAGGCGCGTCACTAGAAGCACGTTGCTGTCTGTGGTTTAACCCACAGCAAGTGCACAAGATCTACAACTGACGGCTGGTTGGAATTTGCACCTAACATGCAGTAAAATGTACAGGAAAGCATGCTGTAAAAAACGACAAATACAGACCGCAAGAAGAGAGACACCGGAGAGGTAAGAAAATGATTTCGCATTGTGTGTTTAAATTGTTTAAACTATCAAACTAAGTTTGTTTTTTTTTTTCCTTTAAATTAGAATTGATTTCAACAAATTGCATGAAATATTGCTTTATATGATTTATAATGATACGTTATTTTTATACATGTATATATGTACATATTTATTTATTTATTTATAAATGTTTCATTGTTGACATGTTTGAACTAAATTAGGGTTACAGCTAAATATTACAGTTAAACAGTTATGTAATTACTCATTTTAATAAAATTCTTAGAAATACTATTGCTGACCTTCCCATGTTGATTTTTGTTTTGTACCTTTCTTTATCAATCTGTGATAGTGTCCTATACGACGAGCACGTAACTGACACGATGGTTGCCCGAGTTTCAACCCAACTGTATGTTCTGGCGCTGCTTATTTTTATGATGCCAACGTGCCAAGCCTTTCTTCCAAACTTTTGGTCACGTGTGCTAACATTGTCCTGGGATTCGTACACACACCAGTACATGACAGAGAAAGCGATTCTCAACGTCACCATAAAGACTTTACGAACAATGATGGAACATCAACAGGAAACTGAGGAGATGGTAAGTGATGTTCTAAACTACATTTCAAGTTTGACAATATGCTTAAAATTCACTGGTTCCTCTTTCTATGAATTAATTCACAAACTGACAAATTTCAAATAGGGAAATGTAAAGTCAACTACTCCATAACTACAAAGACTAAGCTAGGAAGATCTAACATTAACAACTTGCAATTGGAAAAGTTGACAGAGTTCTAGAGAGTTTCAGAGTTGCAAACTGAAACATCTTTCTTTTTTAATTACATGTTTTTCTGTCAAGCAAAATTTCTATGAGCAGTAGATTTTATTGTTATTTTCTAAATGCTCTTTGGTTTGCACAAGGACTCCGGACTGGGTCGGGGCTTCTGGCATGCCGTGCGTGAGGTGTCAAACGCCAATGCGGCCATGGATTTCCTGAGCTCCACACGCTCTGATCCAATTTACCACTTTGACTCTGAAAGAGTGAAAGGAGCCATAGAGATGCTGCGAGAGTTTTGGGGACAGACGGTGCAGCTGACCAAGTCTAAGGAATACCAGGCCGCCAGACGGAGTTTGGGGATGCTCTTCCATTCACTGCAGGTCTGCCAAGATCATTCTTTTCATTTTGTTTCTTCGTCTACTTTTTTTTGCTGATAAACTTTTACATTTATTTTAATATGTTATTATTATTATTATTTATAATTTTGTACTGTTATTTTATTATTTTCTATTAAATAATATTGCTTAATATAATGAATTAAGACAAATTATTATTAAGATAAATGTATTATTTTCTTGAACTTTAAATATTTATAATATAAACTCACCATTACAGTGCACAAAATCCATGAAGGAGATTATGTTTAACTGAACTTTTCAATCCTAAACACAATTTTTTAAGCCATGATTCCAAACCCATATTATTAAATTGTGAAATTTTTGGTTTACTCCCAAGGTAATAAAAAAATTAAGTGAACATTTCCAATATTGTTACACTTGCTTTGTATAAGATCAGAAGTCATGGAATGTAAAAAAAATTAATTTTAAACAATGTAACCAAGGATTGAAAACATCAACACAGGAAACTTCAGATAAGACACAATCTTAACAGTCACGAAGAATTCACAAGAACTACTGGAGGAGAAAGACTAACTAGATAAAGATGTTAGACAAGTGAAAACTTTGTGTTTTTCTTAACTGTGAAACTGATATTTTACAGTTGTAGAATTTAACGAGCAAAATTTGATTGAAGTTTATTTGTATGCGCGCGTGTGTGTGTGTGTGTGTGTGTGTGTGTGTGTGTGTGTGTGTGTGTGTGTGTAGGACTTCTATAGTCACAGTAACTGGGTGGAGATGGGGCAGCAAGACGTGTACAACCACCTTCTTCATCCAGAAGAACCTGCAGTGCCTGTGGCTTCAGGTGGTCTGTTCTTCAAGTGGTCTTTCTTTTAGTCACAAATGTTCTGGAAGCTGGAAGCTGGAAGCTGAATGTTAAGTTTTCCCTTCAACAGTTAGACTTTAACAGTTCACTTGTTGCTTTCAGACAATGTGCCGACCTGTTCAGAGTGCAGCGGACATAGCTGTTATAGTAACCTTCTGGAAGAAATGACACGGAAAAGCGAGCCACTCTTGACCACCGGTTACTTCAGTTCCTACCCGCTCAAGCCTCCAGGTAGATTTGAATGAGGTGCAAAATGTAAAATGGCATTTGTGATGTAAATCGTGTTCTAACTGAAATATAAACTTGAAATTGAATAATCAATGTTCCTTTAACATTTTTACTTGAAAAAAATTTAAATTGAACTGATAGTATGTAAAACAGTTAAAGATGAAGCATGTTGATTTGTTAAATAAACCTCTCAGCTGTTGTGTAACCTCAGTGAAGGTAGACAACACGAGTCGAGTGACAATAGAAGAACAATATTTTAATGGTGGTAAACTATTTTGTGCATAATCCGAAACATGCACTCATATGCAAAAAACTACCACAAGTCTTGCTATGAACAGGGAAGTGTAGCCACGGTGGGGTTCTTGACACCAGCCGTTACCATGGAGCTGAGGGAGGAATCAACAAAGACAGCACATCTCCTCTGTTCTCCCCTCACCACTACCTCCATAAAGAGGCCGTCCATCTAGCTACCACAGCAACCCTACAAGCCCTACAAGACCTCAGGGATGAGGTGGGACCCAAAAGATTCCTCAGGTCAGAGGTCAAGTTGATTCAACCGTTCTGTAGAATAACATGTTTACTTTTGAAAATGTTGAAAATGCTTGGTCATTTGCAAATGTTTACTACAGTATAATCTTATTAGTGAGGACAATTATAAGTGTGTTAAAAGTGCCACTAAACTAATTATATATATATATATATATATATATATATATATATATATATATATATATATATATATATATACAAATTATAAATGTGTAAAACGTGCATAAGTTTTAACATTATTTCATTTTACATAATGCATTATTCATTTTTAACCGTCTACTTTTTAAATTTAATCCTAAGATATTAGCTATTGTGTTTGTGGATTTGCTTAAACAGTATATTAATTCTTTGATTGATTGATTGAAGGATTGATTGATTGATTGATTCATTCATTCATTCATTTGTTCATTTGTTCATTCATTCATCTATTTTCTGTGCACTGATTTTTTGGGTGGTATAAATACTTTAACATGAAAGTTTTTCTCAAGTTACATCTAGACTGTTGTCCTCTGAAAATTGCAACACGACATGTTCGTGTTTTTTTAATTCATACACTTTGTGATATATATTTTTAGACATTAAAAGTTACCTTAACTTAGGTCATTCTAAAAAGCATTTTCATTAAAAAATAAACAAACAGTTAGCATGATATTTCATAATCCATAGAGTAACCCGTTGTGAAAAAACAGAAAACTGAAACATGTTGTAAATCCTAAAAATCATGACTAACTAATGATACACTAGTTTTAAACTTGTATAAAAACTAGTATACTATAAATATAAATGTATATGGTGCTAAATGCTTACCGATCTATGAAAACCCACAGGCTCTTCAGTGTCCAGCAGCCTCCAGCTTTGGTCTTTGTCATGGACACAACTGGCAGCATGTTTGAAGAAATAACTGCAGCCCGTCTTCGAGCTCTCTCCATCATACAGGCCCGGGAAAAGACAAAGCAGATGCATATGCCTGGTACATTCGTACTTGTGCCATTTCATGACCCTGGTTAGAGACTCTTAATTATTACTTAATACACTACAGATTCAACAAATTGATTTTGAAATTTCAATAACTTCAGTCTGAAGATCTTTACGTTAATACACTTTTTAAAAAAGGAACAAATACACTTTAACATCTGATATTTAATTGCTAATACATTTTGAAATAATTTAGGTTTTGGTCCAGTAATGGAGACTGATGACCCTTATACATTCATGCAATATATGGAGGAATTAACTGCTCTTGGAGGTGGGGACGAACCAGAGATGTGTCTCTCTGCTCTTCAGGTAATTGTTCTTGGCTAAATTACATTTAAACATGACATGACATGAATATTATTGATGAATATTGTAAATGTGCCTTTGTCGGTGTGTGATTGCGGGTCAGTTGGCTTTGACCCATAGCCCTCCACTGTCAGAGGTTTTTGTCTTCACAGATGCTTCTCCAAAAGATCGGCATTTGCAGAGTGTGGTTCAGGCCCTCATACAGGAAAAGCAAATAAAGGTAGACACTAAATGTTAAATTCCTATAAATATGATAGACAAGTTTTATGTAAAATAATGGGCAATGCTTGCTTTATTATTCTTAGGTGAATTTTCTGCTAACCGAGGACCCGAGCTTTGCTGGAAAAGCAAGATTGAGAAAACGGAAAAGAAGAGAAACTCTCTCACCTGACAGATTCTCTATTTATTCTTTTCTTTCATCTGTGTCTGGAGGAATGACCATTTCCACCACAAATAAGGACATACACAAGGTCTCAACCATTGTAGAAGACACAACCACCTCCAGCAAGGTACTTTCAGCTGTAAAAATATTTTACAAAATCGAAATCTTCTTTTTGGTAGAAGCCCAAAGCAGACACTCCAGCTTTGCTCTGGTTTGAGGTAGAAAAGGTTGAACCAGCATTTGACCAAGTTCAGATTTTGAATGCATTCTTTGCTTCCAAGCTGAAGAAGAGCCAATTTTACTTTACATTTGTGTGTAAAACACTTTACCCAAAGAGCAAGGCTCAGTGTCTTGCTCAGGGATGCCTGGACCATCTACTGGTCCAGGATTCAAATTTTGGTCACATGTTCAACTTGTGATTTTTAAATTCATAGTCTTATTAGTTCCAGAAAACAACAAAGTAATTTCCAAATTTTTATATAAATAGACATTCTAAGTCAAGGTCAGTACAGGGAAATGTCTTCAGTCAATGAACCTCATCACTGGCTCTTAAGATCTTAAAATGTAAATTGTGTCATTGATACAGATTGTCCAGTTTTTAATAATTATGATGTTGTCTTTGGATACCAGGTGACTCTTCTTCATGCAGATGGAGAAATTGGTTCAAACTCCTTCATGGTGGATAAAGCTGTGACAAAGGTTATTCTGCATGCTACTGGACAGGTCACACATTGCGAGCTTGTCAGCCCATCTGGTACCTACATTAACATTTAGTGATAAACAAAAAAATATTTCCTTTGTTTTTATATTTATATTATATATAAATTATAATATAAGATATATTTCCCATATCTTACTTTGCTAATTTGGGATTTTTTTTTCTCAATCCTAGGTGTTTATCAGTCTCTTCCTGATGCATATGGTCCGCTAGCAACCATGGACTCATTCCAAGGTTTTTACAGAATAAATTTACTTTCCCCACTAGAAACTGGTATATGGCAGCTGAATATCAAATCAAATGGCCCAGTCTCATTCAATGTCCTAGGTAGAGGTGCTTTTTTGCTTGGCATCTTGTTACAAATGCATTTAATCCCAATAGATGTCTAATAGATTGATTTTTGTTGCTTTCTTCTAGGGGAAAGCAACTTGGACTTCCTGTATTATTTTGCTAGTCAGGCCAATGAGACTCATCCAGGACTAAGGAAAATTGACGGAAATCCTATCGCTGGTAGCAAGTTTTATCACTTTTGAGTGGTTATTGCTTAACTATAAACTGATTAGAACACCAGGACTGGTTTTGTGAGTTACTGCTGCCTCTTTCTATGAAGGAATCCCACTGTTTTTGGTGGTTGCTGTGACCGGCCTCTCGCAGAACGAAAAAGCAATCTTCAATCATGTGACCTTTCTGGGATCAAATGGGGAGAACTTACAGAAAGTTCTTCTGAACTATTCATCCTCTCATTGGTCTGGTGAGGAGCTTGTGGGCCACATGGAGTCAGTTCCAAGGGTTCCATTTAGTTTGCGGCTATCTGGGAAAGATGGAAATGGGAACCTTCTTGAAAGAGTTTCATCTGAGACGATTCAACCTACACATGTTCAAATACAGGTATTAAAGTAAAACTAAACGCAGGGGCAAAATGGGAATCACCAACTTAAAAATATCTCTGTCTCCTGTCAGGTTCTATCTGCTCCACTTCTTTTACCCGACCACAGATCTGCTGTAGTGTTTGAGATATCTAACCATGGCCCTGATCGTCACTTTAGTCTTTTTGCAGAAGATGATAACGGTTACCTTGTTCGGTCCAATAAACACAGGTGAAAAGAGTTAAATGATGTTCCCCTACCTTTTTGTTTGCTGTTGTTTGTTGGTTTTATTGTCTTCTACTCTCAGGAATAAGCTGTTTATCAGTGAGAATAGATCTTTGAAAAGAGAGGTTGAAATATGGACACCACATGCGGCTCAAACCGGGCGAACCATTACCCTCACTATTACCATCCAGGCCGAGGACTCACCCGATTCAAATTATGCTGTGGTCCATCTCACCGTGATGCCTGAGGTATGTTTCATTCATGATATTACAATTTCATGATGCCTAGGGCGTTTGTGGAATAGATTAGGGTAGTTGTGGCTAAGTGGTTAGGACTTCAAGTTTAGGACCTCAGACATAGCCCAAATCCACAGAAGAGTTTCCTAACCAAACACTATTACTAACCTCTAACTCAGATTTGGTAGGCCTCAGTAGAATAGAATAGGTCTGTGAGCTATTGGTGCCAAGGACTTGGGATCTAAACTGACCAGTGGAATACTTCGGTCCACTAACAATTCTGTTAATCATTTACACAAATTGAACAGGTAATTCTAATACTTGTGTGATGATTCCAGGAGCCTGACAGTAGTCCTCCTGCATGTTCTGCCCTGAGAGTGGAGTCTTCCTGTCCATCTCTGTGCACTGAAGGCGACTGGAAAGTCTCAATGGTTGCCAAAGACAGAGGTCATTCTGGTCTAGCGTCCATACAGCTGGAAAGAGGAGAAGGCATCCTGATTCTCTCCGAGATGTCTACAGAGAGAAGTGCAGTCCATTCTTTACAAGAGGAAAGCCAAGAAGGAGTCTATCTGCCTTTGCAACAGCCACAAAAGGGAACAACAGACTCCACAGAGTTAACCAATGATCAACGTGCTGGGATAAGAGCTGAAAACAGACACCCGAGTCAAAAACAGTTAGTAAAAGGAGATCCTCCATTGAGCCTTGAGAAGTGGTCCAAAGGGAAGCCCTTAATGATGCTGTATTCCTCAAACTGCTGTGCCCCACATGCAGAGCTCTTGTTGCTAGACAAAGCGGGAAACATGAGACGTTGCCATTTTTTTGCCAGTCAGCAAAGGGCGTTAAGAGATTCAAACTGGGCACACAGAACTGTGGCAGCCTCATCCTGGCTAGTTCTCGTTTTGAGTCTTCTTTTAGCGTGGTGCTGTAGATGATATCAGCGTCAAGTTTGCTCAAGCTGCCATGTACAATGTTAATTTGCAACCGACGTACAAAGAACTTCTTTGTATGTCCATGTATGTCTCCACACAATCAATCAATCTCCGATGTTTTAGTGTATGGTTGCAAGATTCAATCAAGTTAATGTTTTGTGTATTAAAAAACAAACATGTTTGTCCAACACTGTAAAAATTTTTACGTGTGTGTGTGTGTGTGTGTGTGTGTGTGTGGAATTATATGGATGGGTTGAATAATGAATGGATGTGGGTTGTAATTGACAGGCTTCTTTTATGGAGCCCCATTTGTGTGAATGTTGCATGTACCCCGGTGCTTGCGTGGTGGTCTTCAGGATCTCTACTAATCCAAGATGTGATTCCACCTTCATCCTCCAAGTTGATGGGATCTGCTCCAGCTTCCAGTGACCCTGCAATGAAAAAGTGGTTCAGAAAAAGGATAGATGAATGAAATATAATTTCATTAAATAACTTTTCACCTAAATTGTCAACTGTCCTTGTTCACAGACAATGTGATCTCAAATTAGTTTTTTAAAAGATAATACACGTATACTGTCTTAATCATGCCAACCATCATTGGAACGTAATGTCTCATGCTAACTGCCTCTTTAACATTTGAGACTAATTTATTCAACCCTTAGCTTCAGACAGCACATCTTTGGTTGTAATTTAAGCTTGACAAAACCAGTCAATAAATAGCTTGAAGCATTTGAAGAACAAAAAACACTAGCAAACCAGATTGTATTCGATTACCACTGAAAAGACACAATCTGAACAACAGGAGTGCTAACTGAAAGCATCGAAAATGAGTAGTACAGAAGTAAGAACAGAGGATAGAGGATTCTGGGGGAGTAAAGCAGAGTTTCTTCTGGCTGTGGCAGGAAACGTGGTGGGACTGGGAAACGTGTGGAGGTTTCCTTACCTCTGCTACAAATATGGAGGAGGTAAAAAACCACAAAGGCATAATGATGGTCTTACACTTCTAACATCATATTTCCAGGTGCGTTTCTGATACCCTACATGGTGTTTGTGATCACTTGTGGGATTCCTCTGTTCCTGCTGGAGACGGCTATGGGACAGTACACACGAGAAGGAGGCATCACATGCTGGAAGCGCCTGTGTCCACTGGCAGAAGGTGAGAGTTGAAAATTTAGATTATCACGTACTTTTTTAATCATTTTAAAATGCATGCATGCAGATGTGCACGTTTTATGAATTTAGTCTATATGCATTATATTCTCATCTTTTCTCACATTTCCATAATGGTTTGATCCATTTTTGAAAATACAATTGCCTGATTACGATATACATTTGAAACAATTATATGTATTATTTTTGTCATATTGTTACAGTCATTATAATTATACAATGGCCTTTGTATATGATTGGGTTTGTATATGATTGTCAACTAGTTTTTAATCTGACAATACATTAATTTCTATATTTCTATATATCAATTTTTACATTCTGTTGTTGTAATGCACTGCTATTTATAGTGACCAAGCCTTGTCCATTGTTAAACTTTTTCATTTTGCTAAAATAAACATATTCAGGAATGCTGAAAAGATGCAGTGTATGCATGTGTTGTATGTAAAAATCTGACCCACTAGAACAGTTTTAATTGAAAAAAATGTCTTAAATAATTAAAGAGATTAAATAATTTACCTTCTTGAACTGTCTTACTGCAATTTCTCAAGAAGATTATTAACAGATGACATTGTTCTCTCTAGGTAGAGAAACAATCCCATATAATAATTAACACAGAGTTATGTAAGTATTGTTTGTGTAGATAGATGAATAAACAGACAGACAGACAGATAGTACATAACACTAAACACACATACATATACAGTACACAGTGAGTTTCTGTATTTATTTATTTATTTGCTTATTTATTTATTTTTTAGGTATTGGATATGCAGGACAGCTGATTCTACTGTACAGCTGCATGAATTACATCATCATTCTGGCCTGGGCTCTTTTCTACCTCTTCTTCTCTTTCAGCTCACAGCTGCCCTGGGCCAGATGTGACAACACCTGGAACACAGGTTATCAGTTAGAAAAAAAACAAAATGATTAGGGTGAAAATATACACAGAGTAGAAGTGACAAAAATGCATATTTGCTCTTTTTGTTTCAGATGCTTGTATAAGTCTTTCTGCAGCGAATCAGACCTTCAACCAGACATTTGTTAATTCAACTTCTGCAGCTACTGAGTTCTGGGAGTAAATAAAAACCATTATTAAACAGATCCTGTAGTACTAGACGAGTTTCTACATTACATACAAAGAAGAAGAGAAACAAATACATAAAATGGCTGTGTTTTCCTTTTTACAGACGCAGGGTTTTGTCTCTCTCTGGAGGAATTGAGGAGATCGGCAGCGTCAACTGGGAGATTCTTCTGTGTCTAATTGTCATGTGGATTATATGTTACTTCTGTATCTGGAAAGGAGTCAAATCTACAGGGAAGGTGTGTAAAGAGAAGAGAAGTAAAACACATGGTTTTTTATTTACCTGTAGTTTCCTCATTGATTGTATTAAAAAAAAAAAAAACTTCTGGTTTCACAGTTTGTCTGGTATCTAACCCTTCTGTAAAAATCCTGAGCAATTTCATGATATGAAATAAAATGATTCCTTTATCCAAACCACTAGGTGGTGTACTTCACGGCCACATTCCCTTATATGATGTTACTGGTGTTGCTGGTTCGTGGTCTGACTCTTCCTGGAGCTCTAGAGGGGGTCGTGTTTTACCTGTATCCTGAACCATCACTTCTGTCCGACCCTCAGGTGACTTCACCTTCTACCTTTCAACCAGAGACACTTTTCTACACAATTAAATGTTGCAAAAGCATGTATAAAAACATTTCAAACAATAGTTAGATGTAGTTATCATGTTTGTGATTTTCAAGGTCTGGATGGAGGCTGGAGCACAAATCTTTTTTTCCTACAGTGTGTCTGTGGGCACGTTAACTGTACTAGGCAGCTACAACCAATACAACAACAACTGCTACAAGTTAGTGCACTTCAAACTCTACATTAGCTGCTACAAAGATGCTACATTAGCAAATGTAATTCTTGTTCTCAATTTCATACATTTTTAATTGATCCCTATTAGCATTTTTTACAATACATCTTATTCACCCATGTTAATTAAAATATAAACCAAGCTTGTCTGGTCAGATAAATAGGCCCTGGATTTTCCCACATCCTTACCACCACTGAATTGTCAATTTGAAAATGATCGAAATTTGTGTGTGTGTGTGTGTGTGTGTGTGTGTGTGTGTGTGTGTGTGTGTGTGTGTGTGTGTGTGTGTGTTCTGTCAGGGATTGCTTTTGGCTCTGTCTATTAAACAGTGTCACCAGCTTTGTGGCTGGTTTCGCCGTCTTCTCTGTTCTCGGCTTCATGGCGCAGGAACAGGGCGTCCCCATCGAGCAGGTGGCAGAATCAGGTACCAACATACCATATTTACCCAAATATATGAGCCCCTTCTTTATAGGGATGGGACATAAATTAGGTTTAGGTATTTAGTCAGACATTTAAAGTTAAAGTTCAAGAAAATTAGAAGGTGCTTATGTTTGCCTATTAATGGAATTTGTATTAAAATAAAATAAATAAAATCTGCTTTATTTCAGGTCCAGGTTTAGCATTCATAGCGTATCCACAGGCGGTGTCTATGATGCCTCTTCCTCAGTTGTGGGCTGTGTGTTTCTTCATCATGATTATTTTACTCGGTCTAGATACACAGGTACTTTATTTTACCTCAATCTATTTACATGTTCTTGTGCGCAAATCTTTAACAGTTTTTATGTTGAATTAACTTGAAGTTTGTGGCAATGGAAGTTGTGGTAACATCAGTGACAGATCTGTACCCCGTGTTGCGCCAACCTGGACGTCGAGAAACTTTCCTTCTGCTTTTCTGTCTGACTTGCTTCTGTGGACAATTTGTCATGGTCACTGAGGTCAGTGCTGGTAATGTGTGTTCCTTGAACTAGTGTAATGTTTTTGTGTGGTTGCATTAAATATTTCACTGTAAATATGAGTTTTGTTCATTTGTGTTTTATCCTATAGGGAGGGATGTATGTTTTCCAGTTGTTTGACTACTACGCCTGTAATGGAGCTTGTGTTCTGTTCCCTGCTGTGTTTGAGGCTGTGGCCATGAGCTGGATCTTTGGTATTTTTTTTATCTTATTAATATATTTTTTATTTTTCTTGATAAGATGCAACAGAACACAGTTAGATAGAAATGCATTAGTGAAAGTGAATAATATCACAATTACATTTTCACACCGCAGGAGCTGAGAGAATGTTTGACATCATTGAAGACATGACAAAGACGCGTCCCAACTACATCTTTAACCTGTGCTGGAGATTTCTGACTCCTCTCGTCTCCCTGGTCTGAATTGCTTTTCGTATAATCTGTATATTTTTTTTTTCTTATGAGAAAATAGTTTATTGAGAACACTCTGCGCTTTATCTCTCTATACTTTCAGGCGACTTTTATCTGCTCTTTAGTGGAATACACGCCCCTGACTTTTAACCGCTGGTATATTTACCCGAACTGGGCTTATGCGGTGGGCTGGTTAATGGCTCTCTCCTCTATTCTGTTGGTTCCTGGGTGGGCTATCGGCAGAATACTTGCTATGAATGGAAGCCTAAAACAAGTAAGAGAATTATATAAATAAGCTTATATACTGTATGGACATAAGTGGAATCGTAGCACCCCCTACGAGAAATGTACAATACATTTATCTATCAATAACAATTTGTAATTTAATATTTAAATAAAACAACATCAAAGTCAAATTTAGGGTCTAGTCACAAGTCAGGTTTAGGTATTTAGTCAGAAATTTTAAGTTTCTGGAATGTCAGATTTTCAAGAATGTCAAGGTGCTTATGTTAGTCTATTAATGGGATTTTTGATTCACTAAGTTCAAAATATTGATTTATTACAGGTCAAAAATGGCAGAAACACAGTGCCATTATGAAGTTTGAAGTGCATCCATCTATGTTGTGTTTGTGCATTAATATTATTTTATTCTTTCAGCGAATTCATCAACTGTGTATTCCAGACAAAAATCTCACCCTCACCTTTAAGCAACAGGTTAAAAGTGAAGAAATGAGTGTCACCGAAGAACTAGATGGTTTAGTTTCGACAGAAGTATAAGAAGAAATATTTCTTATACATTAAAAGATTAAGCCACTAACATGCGAGCAAGCTACAGCTAAATAAATCTGTTAAAGTATACACACAGAAGTAAACAATATACTGTATACATGTGAACATATTTTGTCTCTGTCGTTTTTTTGTAATACAGATTGCATTCTGGAGAATTGTGAATTCGGTAAACTTTTGTAGTTGTACATATGTGTTTAAAAACAGTATTAATGAATATTAATGGACTAATATATATATATATATATATTAGGGTTGGGCCGGTATCAGCGGTATCGGCGTTACCGCGGCTAATTTTTTACCGCACGATAAGACCCCCGCACTCCCGGTAATCTACCCTCAATACAGGCACTGTTCAGCCAAGTCATAGCTGAATCCTCCAGCAAGCTTGGCCCCTTTCCAGCCTGTTACCTGCTCATACGATTGACCAGAGCCAATGACCATCACCTGCCGAGGCAAATCAGCACGCCGAGCAAACACTGCAGTCAGACGGAGGTGGCGTGGGAGAAAGGACGGTCCACTGTTTTGCTCCACGGAAAATGCAACTTTAAGGTGCTTTTAGACAAAACCATCGACAAGCGAAAGGTCATTTTACGCCCGTGCGAGTCAGGATGGCGGTGGCGTCGAAAAAATCCTCTTTGCTCCACGGAAAATTCAACTTTAAGCTGCTTCCAGACGGAACCGTCGACAAGCGAAAGGTAATTTGCACTCTGTGCGATTCGGAGTTCGCTTACTGCCGGAGCTCTACCAGTCTGAAATACCACCTGAGGGCCAAGCACCAGACTGCGCCAGCGGACGAGGAGAGGCAAAGCACTAGTGTTCGCTGCCGCCGTCAGAGAACAATCCCGAGTGCGCCAAGCGAGGCCGGTCAGTGCAGCTCTTTCTGCCCAGCTAACGGAGCTTTTGGCCCGGTGGATATCCACCAGCTGCCGGCCCATAAGCGTGGTGGAAGACGGCTGCCTCCAGCGTCTTGTCCAGGTGGCCACGGGCGACCCCACTTACAAGCTACCGTCCAGGCGGACCATCATGAGGAGAATTCACGACCAGCATGCGGCCGAGAGAGTCACCAAAGCCGCGACGCTCGCGGGGGCACGTTGGGTAGCGCTTTCCGGCGACCACTGGACCTCCATAAGCAACGACAACTACCTCGGCGTGACTGCCCACCTGATCGACTCCGGCTGGGAACTTCATTCTTTCACATTAGGTGAGTCAGGTTCAGTGTTGTTTAAATAAAAAAATAATAATAAAAAAAAAAATAAATAAATTATTTTTTTTTTTTTTTTTCTCTTTTTTTTCTCCAAATTGACATTATCACCGATTGTCTGTTCATTAGGCGTGATGAAGACCGAGGAGCGTCACTTTGCCGAAGCGTGCGCCAAACAGTTCATGGACGTGGCCGTCTGGGAGATCGTTGAAAAAATCAGCACCATTGGCACGGACAGCGCTCCGAGTATGGTAGCCGCGGGGAGGCTACTGCCCTTCGAGCACATCCCCTGCGTTTTTTGTATGAATTTATAATAAATAGTATAGAGTGATTGATTGATTGATTTATTGATGTGTGCGTGCGTGCGTGTGCGTGTGTGTGTGTGTGTGTGTGTGTGTGTGTGTTGACTTGACAGCATTATACTCACATTAGGGCAGTTGGGGCATAATGGTATGAAGGTGAACCTGCGACACAGGTGTTACTGGTTCTATCCTGGTCTGGTAGGTTCAAAAATAGAAGAACAAATTACTTACTAAGATACGTCCTTACTGTTTCTGTTGTCAATCAGTAAAAAATATTTCACTTGAGGGATTTACATAATTTACATGTTATTTTCTGTAAATCACAATATATTGTCAAATTACAAGACATCAAGATTAATACTTTTTATGCTCCAGATTTTTGGCACATTCTCCATATTGTGAATAAAATAACTCGCTGTTGTGATTTGTAACTACGTAATTTAGTTTTTATAGCAGTAAAATTATTAACATGTCAGGATGATGACAAGCTCAACTGACATGTTCAAAACAAAACAAAAACCCTCATGAAATATGAAAAGCAAAAGTGCTTTTTGATACAGAAGTTGCCAGAAACCAGCACTGCAAAAAATCCACGTGAAAAAATAAGAAAAACAAAAAAAAACTAAATGAGTAAAATTAAATTAAATCAAGTAAAATTAACTGCCGATGGGGTGAGAAAATTTTACTTGGTAAGACAGCTTACAAGAGAGCTTGGTAAGACAATAAAATCCTGGTACACAGTATATTTGTTTTTGCATTTCAGTTCTTGTTCTCATTGGTTTTTATTATAAAAAAGTAGCTAGTTTTTTTTTTTATTGAGATACATTGTTCTCTTAAAATATGAAAATTTTACCTTTTTTGGACTATGTCTAATTTTCTTTTGAAACAAGACATTTCTTGTTTTAGGAAGTTATATGTTAAAACATAATGTTTACTTGTAATGTTGGAAAAAAATGTCTTGATTTAGTGTAAAATATTATCAAAATTAGCATTTTTTTCAAAATAAGAAACTTCATAATTTCAAATCGTATTTTCTTGAAATACGCAAAGTAATCTCTCACTCTTAATCCTAACATAGGTAATATATCTTGTAAGAAAAAAAACAAGATTCATTGTCTGATTTTAAGATTTTTTAGCTTGTCAAGAATTACGTTTTTGCAGTGTGCTGTTATATCCTTATGTCATTTACGTAAAGGCTTTGAATCGATTAACAATCGATGGATGGAGGCTGGAGGACAAATCTTTTTTTCATACAGTTTGTCTTTTGGCACGTTAACTGTACTAGGCAGCTTCAACCAATACAACAACAACTGCTACAAGTTAGTGCACTTCAAACTCACTGTTAATGCTACATTAGCAAATGTAATTCTTGTTCTCGATTTCATACATTTTCAATTATTCCTTTTCTGCATTTTTATACAATTCATCTATTCTCCCATGTTATAAACAAAATGTAAACCAAGCTTGTCTGGTCAGACTGGTCAGAATAATGAGTCCTGGATTCTCCCACATCCTTACCACCTTTAATTGTCAATTTGAAAACGATCCAAATTTGTGTGTGTGTGTGTGTGTGTGTGTGTTCTGTCAGGGATTGCTTTTGGCTCTGTCTATTAAACAGTGTCACCAGCTTTCCCGCAGGAGCTGAGAGAATGTTTGACATCATTGAAGACATGACAAAGACGCGTCCCAACTACATCTTTAACCTGTGCTGGAGATTTCTGACTCCTCTCGTCTCCCTGGTTTGAATTGCTTTTCGTATAATCTGTATAGAATTTTTTTCTTATCAGATAACAGTTTATTGAGAACACTCTGCGCTTTATTTATCTAAACTTTCAGGCGACTTTTATCTGCTCTTTAGTGGAATACACGCCCCTGACTTTTAACCGCTGGTATATTTACCCGGACTGGGCTTATGCGGTGGGCTGGTTAATGGCTCTCTCCTCTATTCTGTTGGTTCCTGGGTGGGCTATCGGCAGAATACTTGCTATGAATGGAAGCCTAAAGCAAGTAAGAAAAATGTTGATTTTAAGCCTATACTTTTTTTCCTCATAACAAGTGGAATTGTAGCAGCCCCTACTAGAGAGATACACTGCTACATTTATCTAGCAATAACAATTTGTAATTTAATATTCAATTAAAACGACATCAAAGTCAAATTTGGGAACTAGTCACAAGTCAGGTTTAGGTATTTAGTTGGAAATTTTAGGTTTCTGGGATCGGAATTTCAAGAAAGTAAATAGGTGCTTATGTTCGTCTATTATCAGAATTTTTGGAAGAAAATTAAGCCTAGAATATTGAATTATTACAGGCAAAATCGTCAGAAACACATTGAATACAAAGTGATATTATGAAGTTTGAAGTGCATCCATCTTTGCTGTGTTTGTGCGTTAATGTTATTTTATTTTTTCAGCGAATTCATCAACTGTGTATTCCAGACAAAAATCTCACCCTCACCTTTAAGCAACAGGTTAAAAGTGAAGAAATGAGTGTCACCGAAGAACTAGATGGTTAAGTTTCGACAGAAGTATAGGAAAAATATTTCTTATACACTAAAGCTGAGTTGTGAGCTGACATGTGACATGTCTGACATTTCAGTTCCTGTTAAAATATACATACAGAAGTAAACAATATATACATGTGAACATCTGTTGTCTCTGTCATTTTTTAGTGATACTGATTGCATCCTTGTGAATTGTGAATTTGGTAAAGTTTTGTACATACGTGTTTGAATATGTTTTGAATATGAGTAAAAATGAGTATTAATGGATATACATTTTACCATACTTTTAGTAGGATTAGATGGATTCAATGAGTTCAACAGATAACATCTAATCGTAATCATACGCCTTTACTGTTTCTGTCTTCCTTTGTCGATCAGTACAATACATTTCACTTGAGGCATTGTTATCATTGACATAAGTTCTTTTCACCAAGTCACGATATATTTGGCTGTCAAATTATAAGACATCAAGATTAACACTTCTTATGCTCTAGATTTCTGTGTTAAAACATGTGTCGTATCCTCCATTTAGTGAATGAAATAACAGGCTGTTGTGATTTGTAACTAATTTAGTTTTTACAGTAGTGAAAAGTATCAACGTCAGGTTGGTGGCAAGCTCAACTGACATGAAAAAAAAACTGAAAAAATGCCCTCATGAAATATAAAAAGCAAAAGTGCTTTTTGATACAGAAGTTCCCAGAAAGCTGCTGTTTGCATAGCGTCACCTGAGGTCCTTATGTCATTTACGTAAAGTTGAGGCTTTGAGTTGATTAACACCAACGTATTTGTTTGTCAAATAATGCTTGCAGAAGATAAAACTTATAAGATCAAGCCTCTTAAGTGTTATTCACGTTGGAGATTTAGGAAAACATGAAGACATGCCTGAAACAGAAGACAAATTAAACAACTGAGGATTCTGGGGGAGTAAAGCCGAGTTTCTTCTGGCTGTGGCAGGAAACGTGGTGGGACTGGGAAACGTGTGGAGGTTTCCTTACCTCTGCTACAAGAATGGAGGCGGTATACGTCTTACACTATTATTTTATGACATCTGAATATCAATCCACGTTTGTATATTTTGTTCTTCCAACCCGCTATGTGTTCTCAGGTGCTTTTCTGATACCCTACCTGCTGTTTGTGGTCACCTGTGGGATTCCTCTGTTCCTGCTGGAGACAGCTATGGGACAGTACACACGAGAAGGAGCCATTACATGCTGGAAACGTCTCTGTCCACTTGCTGAGGGTAAAATATATACCCTATATACAAAAGACATACAAATAAAACATGGGATGATTTATGGCCCCTTGTATGGATTTTATACTGGACCAGTATTGCTCAATTTCTTGCTCACTTTTCATCATCCTCAGGTATCGGATACGCAGGACAGTTAATTACAGTCTACACCTGCATGTATTACATCATCATTCTGGCCTGGGCTCTTTTCTACCTCTTCTTCTCATTCAGCTCAAAGCTGCCCTGGGCCAGATGTGACAACACCTGGAACACAAGTGAAGACTTAAACTAGATACATGTGAAATAACAAAGCTGTTCAGAAGAATGACCCATCGCATTGTAACGGTGTGTTCTTCCCTCAGATGAATGTGTAAACCTGGCTGAAAAGAGGTTGCCCATCAACGGAACATCACGGAACTCAACATCTGCAGTTACGGAATTCTGGGAGTAAATGATTTTAAAGGATATTTGCTTACAGAGCATCGCACCTCATGGGGGATTGAGTACAGTATGCATATACAATTCTAAAGCTGATGAGACCTCAAACATGGGGACAATTTATAAAAGGTTGAAGCAAGAAACTCTCAACACATTCCCAAACTAGCATCTCTGGGCTTTTTAATTTTCTTATTCTGATATGTACTTCATTTTATGAATTGTGGGAAAATCCTGAACGCCTTTAAAGGCAATAGCGACATTAAATAGAACCTGTTTTAATGACTTAAATTTTATAAATTTATAGTTTACACATTTATTCAATAGATTTTATTTTACATTTTACGAGTTGTGATTGTATTTTTTGTGCAATCTTTTTTTACAAAAGAGCTTTACATAAATGTAACGTATAACATTTGATAATGTTATACTCGTTTCTCTCGTTCTCTTTTCTTTTTACAGACGCAGGGTTTTGTCTCTCTCTAGTGGAATTGAGGAGATCGGCAGCATCAACTGGGAGATTCTTCTGTGTCTTATTGTCATGTGGATTAAATGTTACTTCTGTATCTGGAAAGGAGTCAAATCTACTGGCAAGGTGATATTTGTATTCATTCTAAACATATAATTTAATTATTAATTAATAATAAATTAATTAAATTTAAATACATTTAAATATATTAATTTATTTTAATTAAGCAAAAAGTGTGTGTATTATATATAGTTCTTTATATATTATAGTATATATACACTTTTGGCTTTGTAGGTGGTGTACTTCACGAGCACATTCCCTTATGTGATGTTACTGGTGTTACTGGTTCGTGGTCTGACTCTTCCTGGAGCTCTGGAGGGGGTCGTGTTTTACTTATATCCTGAATCATCTCGTCTGGCCGACCCTCAGGTGACAGCAAATGAGAAAAAGAAATTAACAGTAAAGTTTTGAAAAAATTAACAAATGAATAATTAAATATTACATATAGGTATTCAAATGTGAAGTAGTCACTCGATGGACTGGTAAAAAAAAAAAAAAAAAAGCGGTAAAGCAGTTTGAAAAAAGAATGGAAATGACAGAAAGTTCAAGGCTGTAATGATACTTTTGCAAAAAATACATGTACTGTATCAAATTATGTTTGCTTAAATTAGCAATACATCTATTTGGTTCTAAGGCAATCACTTTACTTGAAAAAATGCAATGTAAAAGTTGCAACTTAAAAGTTTCAGAGAAAGATAAAGTGCATCTGAAAATAAATTGTGTAAATAAAACCAAAAAATCAACAAAATATTCTAAAATCCACGATGGCTCTGTACTTACTCAGGTTTGGATGGAGGCTGGAACACAAATGTTTTTCTCCTACAACGTCTGCTTTGGAACTCTCAGTGTACTGGGCAGCTACAACCGATACAACAACATCTGCTACAGGTTAGTTGACAAACCTAATATTTGAGTTAGCAAACTAGTATATCAAAATGATAGACATGGCATATCTCATCAGTATCTACACCACAGTATCTCAACCCTTGTGGTGTGTGTTTTATCAGGGATTGCATTTCGCTTTGCATTCTGAACAGTGCCACCAGCTTTGTGGCTGGTTTCGCCGTCTTCTCGGTGCTGGGATTCATGGCGCATGAACAAGACGTCCCCATCAAGGAAGTGGCAGAATCTGGTCGAGCATCAATCAGTGAAGCCATAAGAACAATGTTTAGCTTCTGGAGACTATTGCGTCTTTCTGTCTCCTCAGGTCCAGGTTTGGTGTTCATAGCGTATCCACAGGCGGTGTCCATGATGCCTCTGCCTCAGTTGTGGGCTGTGTGTTTCTTCATCATGATTATTTTACTAGGCCTGGATACACAGGTAATCTTTAACCCTCCTATTATGTTATTTCTTTTTAGCTTCCATTTTGTCTGAAGGGTCAATTTGACCCCAACTGTATCTTTGTAACAGTAAACATGTAGTTACAAATATGTCAACTGAATCGTTATATTTTTTACATGAGGATTACACCAAATAAGCCAATCAGTAGAAGTTTAAAAGTTTTTAGAATTTTTTTAAACTTTGAAAATGGGTCAATTTGACCCAAAAATAGAAGGGTTGAATCATTCAAGTTCAAATCACTCACACCAAACCCAGAGCAGTGGGCCACCTTTAGTTGTTGGGTCCCGGGAGCATGTGGGGGTCAGTGTCTTGTCCAAGAACATTCAGTTGTGGAACACACCAGACTGGGGTTCAAACCTGTGACGTCGGGGGCTCTTCTGGAGTGGGACTAGAATATTGATAGATCATAGTAAAAAATGTATTCATCCATTTTCAACAGCTTGGTCCTTTTTAGGGATATGGAGAGCTGGTGCCTTTCCCAACATCTCTGGGCCGGAGGTGGAATAGACTTGTATGAACTTTTATAGACTTTTATTTTATTTTTATTGAAGTAGACAGGTTTTGTCTTTAGTGTCTTTAGTGTACTATTACTCCTAATTATTATTAAAATGAGATTTCCAGCCTTTTTCTCTGCTTATGTAAATTCAATCAAATCTGACTTGCTTTATTATGCACAGCAGAATGGTACAATCTAACTTAAAGCTGCAGAATTGGAAGACCAACAATGTTCATGAACATCCTTGGTCAATGCAGAGACGTTATTAATATTGTAAAATGTCTATAATAATAATAATAATAAAGTAAAAATGATTTGCTTTGTAGTTTATTCTGATGGAGGTTGTGACGACCTCAGTGACGGATCTTTTCCCTGCGATTCTGCGTCAAGCTGGACGCCGAGAAATCGTCCTCCTCGTCTTTTGCGTTGCGTGTTTCTTTGGGCAGCTTGTCATGGTTACAGAGGTCAGAGTTCAACTACTCTGTGTCACTGAGTTCATTGATTATTTTCAGCTTAATTTTTAGTTTAGGATTAAACACATGCTTCTTGTGTTCTATCCTATAGGGAGGGATGTATGTTTTCCAGTTGTTCGACTACTATGCCTGTAATGGCGCCAGTATTCTTACTCTATCTGCATTTGAATCTTTGGCAGTTGGGTGGATTTTTGGTAAGTCACAACCAAGAGATCTGTTTTAGAAGCCAATAGTGAACTCCTTTTTGCCCATTTATAAAAAATAAAGTTGAAATCCATATTAAATATCCATATAAACCAACCGTTCTCTCTAGCTACTGCCACTTTTATACATTAGAAACAATAACACACTGTAATTACATTACACTTATTGGTTTGTGTAAAAGTGTCTGCTAAATGTAAAAGTCAACGCAAAAATTCTGTGTTTTTACTTTAACATCGCAGGGGCCAATAAAATGTTTGACATCATTGAAGACATGACAAAAACCCGTCCGAACTACATCTTTCTGCTGTGCTGGAAGTTTCTGACTCCTCTCGTCTCCCTGGTGAGTTCCTCTGTTACGGGACAGATATCTAGGTGTCCGGCCCCAGAGGGCTTTGTCACAGAAGTAAAATGCTGCTCCTTTGAAGAGCTTAGAATATGACATACGTATTTTCAGTCGTTTCACACTTTTTGTTATGTATATAATTCCACACGTGTTAAAGAGTCACGAAAAATAAAGAAAAATGAGAAGGTGTGTCCACACTTTTTATCTGTAAAATATACATTACACTTTGTATATATAAGTATATAATAGCAAAGTATAAGTATATAATGTCAAATTTACGGAAAAACGAAATTATCATGCTCAGTTGAAATCTAAAAAAATACAGTATAAATAACAATACAAAATAAATAAATAACAATAAATAAATACCCAAGATGGAAGCGTGTTCAGTAACGTGTGTTGTATCTTCAAACCTTAATTTTATGCTTTACACAATGTTTAACACACAATGTCTAAAATGAGGTCTTGCTTCTGAATGGGCAAATATCTAATCCACATGATTGACAGCAGTAGCTCGATGCCTAATTGAGAGTTTATAAGTAAATATCACCAGTTTGTGGTCTCTGCCATGTCGTTGTGCAACTGTATTCCGAAACAATAATTGCAGTTACAAACTTCCTGCTTGTTTAGTAAAAATCATCAATACAGAGAGATACATGCGGAAAAACAGGTAAACATGATGTACATGTTGTCATTTACATGTACAGTATATATACATCTTTAAAATTTAAATGTGTGTTTAACCCCTTCTGATTTTATTTCCTCAGGTGTCGCTCATCGTCTTTCTAGTCCAGTTTAAGGCCTTGACTTTTAACCGCTGGTATATTTACCCGGACTGGGCTTACGCCATGGGCTGGTTAATGGCTCTCTCCTCTGTTCTCCTCGTCCCTGGGTTCGCACTCGGCCGAATGTTTACTGGGACGGGGAGTGTGAAACAGGTGCGGAGAGAATTTTAGGATGAATTTACGTATATGCCAATTCCTGTTAGTAATTGTATTCTTTTTTGATTATTTTAATTTCAAGAGTAACAGAAATATGAATTATTCTTTTGTACTATTATTCTTTTTATTCTAGCGCTTGCAGTTACTGTGCAGCCCTGACAGAAACCTGCCACTCGCCGCTATAGAACCTGCGGTCAGGACAGAGGTGGAAGAAAGAATCAGGATACAAATTGAGACAAATTAGGAGAAATTAAATAAAGAAAAAACAAGAAAAAGTACAATTTTTTTTGCAAGGGTAATATGTTAATAATGAAAAGTTAATTTTAAAAATAAGTTGTCTATGTAAATAATGCTGGTTAGCCATCTGAGTCACATGAAGCCAATCTCTGGACTGGACTAAACAACATGGTGGACAACTATTCTCAGGACATAAATACATGCTGAACCCAGAATAATCATTTTATCACACAATACAACTGCTTTCTTGTGTAAATAATAAACGTGATGCTTACGATTATCTAAAACTCTATGGTGAACACCATCTTATGTCTCCTATGTAAATTCCCACACTTAAACATCACCAGACAATTATTGCACATGTGAAACCAGAATACAAACATGCAGAGATGTAGACAGTGTGGTACATTTAGAAATCCGTGTCAAATTTTATCATTACATTTATATATATATAAATATACAGCAATACAATATCATATAGTCTTGCTTGTGTCTTTTTTTATTTGCCTGTTTAAGCCGCCCTCGGGTTAATGAATCAATCCGACACTTTAAAATTAAATTAGCAAGCAAATTGCATTTTTCTTTAATATTTGACTAAAGGTTCAACCTCCAGATGAATAACGTGAAAAACTTGATCACATTAAGCCCGAGGTTAGCTTTGTTTTTCAAATACAGTAGACTGTCTTAAGAAAGACAGGATCATCTTTTAAACAGGTGGTACATCACATCGAGGCAGCAGGACCACAGTCATCTTGAAGAAATATAGAGAGAATGAGCAGCTCAGATGCGGGAGTACAGAGGCCTGAGAACAGAGGATTCTGGGGGAGTAAAGCAGAGTTTCTCCTGGCTGTGGCGGGGAGTGTGGTGGGACTGGGAAACGTGTGGAGGTTTCCTTACCTCTGCTACAAGCACGGAGGAGGTCACTGCTCTTTTCACTGTTCTGTTCTTCTTTCCTCTGAGGTTCTGTCCGTTAGTTTTCAATGGTGTGTTTCTGTCTTCAGGTGCTTTTCTGATACCGTACCTGCTGTTTGTGGTCACCTGTGGGATTCCTCTGTTCCTGCTGGAGACGACTGTCGGGCAATATACACACGAAGGCGCCATTACGAGCTGGTTTCGTTTGTGCCCACTTGCTCAAGGTGATTTTTATTCTAGCAAGATGCATATTTAATTTTGTATGTATGTATGTATGTATGTACCGTATATATTATGCACATAAAATATACTGTATAAGCATAATAGTGGAGGGGAAAATGAAAAAAAAATTTAATGAATGAAAAAAAGAATTTTTTTTAAAGTATTTCAAAAGTACTTCTAAACTGAGCAAAAAAAAACTTAACACAGCTTTTTAGACATCATAGAAGTCTAAAAAGTCAATGGTATTTTATTTTTTTAAAGGCACGTTTGAAATAATTAAAAAAAAATTACTATTTTATAGTTCAAGGTGAGAATAAAATGTATTCTAATTTATATTCTAGCAAAAAGTGCATGTTTAACTTTACATATTAAATTTATATTTGTGTATGTATAATGTACATAGATATACAGTATTTTATTTTTTTTGCTCTATTTAAAAGCACATTTGAAATACAAAAATTACTATTTTGTAGGGGGCCTAATAATTTTGCCCTCAATTGTATATATATAAATTTATATTATTTATATTATATATATACTTTTTTATTATAATAGTTTTGTGAAATTGCGTATGAATCCTATGCTTGCATTTATTATCAATAAGTCAATATCAGTGGATTCTGTGGTTGATTATTTTCAACCAAAGTTATTTTTTTGTTTTGTCTTTCTCTAGGCATTGGATATGCAGGGCTGTTAATAATAATGTACGGCTGCGTGTATTACATCATCATTCTGGCCTGGGCTCTTTTCTACCTCTTTAATTCCTTCAGCTCGCCACTGCCCTGGGCCAGATGTGACAACACCTGGAACACTGGTGATGGTTCAAATATACTATTTTTTAAGCTGTGATGTACTAACGATGAACAATATGTTTTTTTATCTTATCATCACGACAGTGTTGTTTTTGCTTGTTTTTTATTCTCTAGATAATTGTGTAAATCTCGTGGATATGAATATCACCATCACAGCAGACAATATTTCAACATCTGCAGTTACAGAATTCTGGCAGTAAATATTATTTCGAATATTGCAAAAATATATTTAATTTAGGTTTAGCAGTATCCAAACTAATGATGTATCTTTTTACCTTTTAGACACAAAGTGCTGTCTCTCTCTAGTGGAATTGAGGAGATCGGCAGCATCAACTGGGAGATTCTTCTGTGTCTTATTGTCATGTGGATTGTATGTTACTTCTGTGTCTGGAAAGGAGTCAAATCTACTGGCAAGGTGTGTATGAAAACCATATATGTTTTTAAAAAAAATTAAGTCACAAATTAATTTTAAAATAATGCTTATATGTATACCGTATATGAAACTATTAACGACAATTTGGTGGCTTATTTACGAAATTATACATAGATAGTGTACAGTATATATACTCTATATATTCATGTGTATATTGCCCAATTTACTGTATAGTCTGACCATAATTTCCAATGTTTCATAAATGTCTATTGAATAAGGTGACGATATCTTCTTCATGTAGGTTGTGTATTTCACGGCCACATTCCCTTATGTGACACTACTGGTTTTACTGGTTCGTGGCTTGACTCTTCCTGGAGCTCTGGAGGGGGTCGTGTTTTATTTGTACCCAGATCCTTCACGTCTCTCGGACCCTCAGGCAACAAACCTATAATAAATCAATAAATAGATTAATTAATGAAATAAATACAGTTTTATACTATACATACGTGTGTGTGTGTGTGTGTGTGTGCGTTATATAGGTTTGGATGGATGCGGGAACACAAGTCTGCTTTTCCTACGGTGTGTGTACATCTACTATTGTTGTACTAGGAAGCTACAACAAATACAACAACAACTGCTACAGGTTAATTAAAATGATATTTTAAATAATAGCAAGAGACCCCATTCTATTTGAATTTTAAAAAGTACCATTTAGTTGAATTGTCTAAAAGATTTTATCGAGGAGCATGTAAAGGCTTCAGCTGATCGTGACCCATTGTGAGTGAGGTTTGATGGGCCGAGTGTGTGAGACGTGGTTTTCCTCTTTCAGCGACAGTCTGTGGCTTTGCGTTCTGAACAGTGCCACCAGTTTCGTGGCAGGATTCGCTGTGTTCTCCGTCCTGGGCTTCATGGCGCATCAGCAGGGAGTTTCCATTGAAGACGTGACGGAATCTGGTATGACTGTTTGTATAGATAAACGTGTAAAGATCATCGTGCTGGCAAACTGTGTCCTATTTCAGGCCCGGGCCTTGCGTTTATAGCGTATCCACAAGCTGTGGCTATGATGCCTTGCTCCCAGTTTTGGTCTGTGTGCTTCTTCCTAATGATCGTGTTCTTGGGAATCGATACACAGGTACTTTGAAAATCGAAGTGTTCAGACTGCTCGCTGTTGCCTATACAATATGTAAATACGTACTTGGTTGGTCCAGTGGATTGGTCAGTAGAAAGTTTGGTTGCCATGACATTGCCGGAAACAGTAGTGGGATGTAAATTCAATGAAATAAAAAACAATGTATAAAAATATATGAAATAAAATATGAAATAATGAATATGTCTATTTTGTCCTTTATACTTCTAATACTTTTTACTAATTCCATAGGACTGCTCCAGTTCCACATCTAGACACGTATTTTCATAATAAGCATTTAACCAATCACATTTAAGATCAGCCCCGCCCCCTCCTTCTTACTATAGGATACATTGCAAACACGCTGTTTCTTCAACCAATCAGATTTTGAGCTGCGATCAGATTTTTCATACACATTGATTGGACAGGTCACGTTTGACTTTTATCACATGTTCAGTCACATACAATTTGTTCTTTGTGCTCATTCATAAATGTATCCATTATTAATAGATGAAAAGTATTAAAATAAACATTTTTTTTTTAAATAATGGAATATTTTAATAATTTTTATTTAATACTTGAACTCGGATCAGGACAATAACCACATAACAGTGTTGTTGTCTATGACCATTTCTGTTTTCTACGTAATCAAATATACTAGTTACATTTTGCAGCCAAAATGTACAAAAAAATCTCCTTTAGTTTTACACAGATTATCAAAACAATCTTTTCTTTTTGTGTTTTTCCCATAGTTTGTCGCATTGGAAGTCATAAAGACATCCGTGACCGATCTTTTCCCCACTCTGCTGCGCAAACCAGGACGACAGGAAACTTTTCTGCTGCTTTTTTGCCTTTTTTGCTTTTTCAGCCAATTTATCATGGTTACGGAGGTCAGTGCGCAAAGACTTGTGCAGAAACTATACTGTACAAAGATAGAATGACAGCAAAAAAAAAATGTAAATGAAACACAATGTTAATTATTGTATTAATAATATTTTGTTTTTATATTTACAGTACATTTTTACATCATTTTCACACATGAGTGAATAGCTGGCAGTGATAACTATGGGTGTATTAGTTATTAAAATGCCACCTCTTTCTAACTTCACTTCAGGGTGGAATCTACGTTGTGCAGTTGTTTGACTATTACGCCAGCAACGGAGTTTGTCGTTTCTTCCTCTGTGTCTGCGAGTCTCTAGTTATTGGCTTCATCTTCGGTAAGTTGCACAGAAAACAGCCAGTTCCTTGAAATCCTAAAACGTTAAAAACGGTTAAAATCCTAAAAATGTAAATATATTTATGTCATGTGGAATAAAACATAAATGTTGTTGTTGTTGTTGTTTTTATTACTATTTTTTATTATTATTAGGTAATAACAACATATGAAACACATCACACTCATTATGAATTAATATTCTACTTTAATAATAATAATAATAACAATAATAATAATAATTACAATTTACAATAAACACATTTGTAATAAAAATGGCTACAGTGTCTTCATTTGTGGCTACAGTTATTAAAGGTTCTTTAAATTAAGTCTGTAAATTGATAAAGTAACACATTGCTTAATATTTCCTTTATTATTTGTTAATCATTATAATTGGTCATCACGAATTGGTATGCCAATGTTTCTTTTTTTTTTTTATGGGATACATATTTTTCATATACACATCATACTGAAAATTCCCTTTCCACAGGAGCTGAGAGAATGTTTGACATCATTGAGGACATGACAAAGGCACGTCCCAACTACATCTTTAAGCTGTGCTGGAGATTTCTGACTCCTCTCGTTTCCCTGGTGGGTTTATCTGTCTGTCTGTCTGTCTCTACAATTCAATTTTATACTATGTAATTCATGTTCATCATTTGAAATTTGATAGGTGAAATACTACACACTGCAGTTTAACAAATAGCCGTCCAGTTGTTTGATTTTATCGAGCATTTATCACATCGTTTCATTCTAAAAATCGTTTTAGAATGAAAAAAGACTCAATTGTTTTTGATTATTTTATATAAAAACCAAAAACAAAAAAACTGTCTACTGTTGAAAAAAAAAAATAATGTAAGTTGCAACTTAGTAAGTGGAAATAATGACTTAGTGTCTCAAAATAATGACTTAATAGGCTGAAATAATGACTTTCATAATTAACTTTATCATAATTAATATTTGATGACTTAAGTATCTCAGTAGTATGATGAGTAATGAGTTTTCTTCCCTTTTCTCTTCTAGGTGACTTTTATCTGCGCATTAGTGAAATATAAGCCCCTGATATTTAACCGCTGGTATGTTTACCCGGACTGGGCGTATGTATTTGGCTGGTTTTTGACCCTGTCTTCCATTGTTCTCATCCCTGGATGGGCACTCGGTCAAATGTTTTCCAGCAAAGGAAATCTAAAGCAGGTACCAAAACACATCTAAATATTCTCTAAAGTTATCAGTGATTTCACCCCAATATCTACCCAGAATTGAGTTGTTGTTGGTGTCGTCCTGTCTGACTGTCTTCACAGCGCTGGCGTCAGCTGGTGTCTGCTGATCCTAAACTGCCATCACTGTTTAAGCAGCGAGCTGAAGCAAGAACCAACTGTCTCTGAAGACCAAAAAGACAAACAGAGAGGGAGGATGGGCTTGTCACAAGCTGAATAAAATAAAAACCATACACAACCTAAAAATAGAGAAACATGTAACAAAAGACAATGGACAAAGTGCACATCATAAATCTGTACGTTTAGTTTAGAATAGATTAAAATAAATGTTGCATTTATGGTGATCAGCCAGTGGGTGGCAGTGCAAGCGACGTCTCAATAGAGTTGAAATACAGTACTGTACGTAAATGTATAACTACTAAAGCTCTGTGCATAAAATTGTGTATTAAAAACATGAAATCTTATTACGTTTGTTTTTAAACGTATCGTCTTTTCAAAATTATATATATATGTATTGTTGAACATAATGTACCGCAAAGCAAGACACCAAATGTGTGTGTGTGTGTGTGTGTGTGTGTGTATGTGTGTGTTCTTAGTTTAACCATTAAGAGTGTAAATTAACTCTGTTTAGTTCCTCCTGATATTCTGAAAAATCATCAAGGTCAATACAATTCAAAATGTAATTACAATTTATATTTCAAATTATACATAAAATCTAAAACCACTTGAGCTGTAGAGACAAAAAATATTGTCCAATAAACTTAAACAGTAACTTTAAATTAGCAAAAAGAGTGGGATTTGTGTTTTAACCCAATAAATTACAAAAAAAAAACTAAGTGGCAAAATTTGGTAAAAAGACAACAATGAAACCTGACAAAATGTTTTATTTATTTTATTTTTTTATTTTTATTTAGAGATTTTTTATGTTAAAACAAAATGAGCATTGAAGCGAAAACATGGCTGCAGAAAGAAAACAATGTAACTAAGACATGACGTGTATGAGTCTGCATTTGGGGCTTTACCGCTTAAAAAAAAATGCATTCACACAAAATATTTATTTCACATAAAATTCAGGGAAATAGGAAGAAGTCAGGGAACAAAAACATGATATTTTACAACATAATCCACAATATTTATGTAATTTATTGTATTACTAGTTCCAAGAATATCAAAATGTGCTAATGAGACGTCTTGGGAGACCTAAAACTAGAAAAGCTGTAAATTGTCAGTTTTTGACTGCTGAAGACATTGAACATTTTCTGAAGGTTGTGCAATGGCAGTTTAAAAGGTTCTTACAAAAATAAGAATGGAATAAATGTTTTGCTAACTAGCATACTGGATATCCAGCAGATGCTGCGTAGGTTTGTCACCATGATGATGAAGATGCGCGAAGACAAAAACCCGACGTGTGTTCAAATACAATCACTTGCACTTCTGACATGTTGGTGGAGACGATTACAAAACTATGTCTCTTTTCTTCACATTAAATCGCAATTGGATTTGTTTTGTTTTATTAGAAAATTTGTCTCAGTGCTTTTTACGATCAAAGAGTGAGTACTCACACCAAGAAATACAATCAGGCCCAAGAAATTAAAGGTAATAAAAGGCTATAGAACAACAAAAATAATACATATGAAAGGGGTTGAAGTTTAACTACAAGGCCTGTGAAGGGACTGCAGTGCGGAACTACTCGGCTTTGGGAACTTTTTTACACGCCATTGGCTCAGGAAGGCTCAGCTCATAGGAAAAGCGTCTAAAGTGTCAGACAAAAGTTAAGAACATCTTTCCACAGAAAAGCGTTGAGAATGTGTGATGGAACAGCGGTGAACTGTGTAAACCTGAAGCTGCTACGTTTCAACTTTCAAACCAAATATGACGCGCAATTTGCTTCCATTCGGAATTTTTTTTTTCCGCAGAATTCGAAATGCCAATATGCAGCATTTTGCCAGTTTGACACGCGCAACCACACACAATTTGAACACACTTGGCAAATTCAATTCGCTAAGTAATTCACGAGGCCCTGATGCTGATTGGCTGTCACCTCTAGACAGTAAATCAGCATCAGCTGGAAGGAATTTCAACACTCAAATTTAATTTGGGTTTGCATTTAGGTTGTCCATGTGGCCATTTCTGTGCATCAAAACGACCGAAACGCACTTGCAAATAGAATTCGACAGCTCCTTCATATTGTATCTGGTTTATCGCTCCATACTTCCATCAGACACTTTAGGTGATGATGCAAATGTATAGAAATGTATTGGACAGAAAAATGGCATGCATCATTCTGTAGAAAATCCCATGGTCCTGATGAGAGAACAATGCCTTACACACAGAAACTGATTTAAAAGAGTGATTTAAAAGAAGGGTTGTCCTCAAGTCTCCTTTTTTCAATATGGGGTGATTGTCCAAAAACTTGCCATGTTCCCCAAAGTCTTCTAAAGCTGGTTGACATGTGTAGAGCTGTCAGGAGGCATCATGAGCTCATCTGACGGCCTTAGAGTTCCTCTATACACTCTGCCTAGATCTGAAATCCCTGTACCATCATCGAGAAGGTCCAACTGACCTGCTGACGAGGATTCGGCATCCAGCATGGGAGCTAGAAGAGGAGATGGAGGTGCCACGTTTTCAGTCCCGCGTCCATACGCATATATGACCGGGGAATCAGGTTTGGTGCTAGTAGCAGCTTCTACTTCCACCTTTGATTGAGACCGATCTCCACCATCATGGCTATCTGGAGTTTGGCACTTTAGACTGGGATAGTTTCCAGACTCAGCCATGGCTTGTTGAAGCTTCTCCCATGCGGCCGGTGCATCAGATCCAGCACGTGCAGCCTGACACAGCAGCTGGGCGTGCTGGCGAAGCTGGGCTATGTCTCGCTCCGTGGCTGTGTTTTGGCGCAGGAGGTCTTGAGTCCTCAGTGTGATGTCAAGGAGTCCAGACTGGCTCAGGATCTCAACGGTGTTGAGGAAGCGCCGATGCCGTGCTGAGCCACTGGGTAGATTGGATCCTTTACCAGAGTCGTTCAGCTTTGAAGAGTCTCTTCTGGCTTGGATGAGAGGAGCATTGAGGTCATTGCAAGACGGTGGTGAGGGAGTTTGAGTACTGGAGACTGATGGAGAGCCCACGCTGATGGAGGCGGAGGGACTAGATGAACGGTGAGAGCTCCAGTGTTGGTGCGAAACAGCAAGGCTCTCACAACTCTTGGAAAGGGATCGTGAGAGGATCTGAGGATGCAAGGTGGAGGTGTTCTCCAGCTGTTTGCGCAGATGCTGCTTGGCTGCTTGGGTGGTGGTGGAGACCTCTTCTCTTTTCTCCTCAGTGCACACTCTTTTACTCAAAATGTGTTCATCGGTGCTGCCACTTCTGCTGGCGGAAGGTTTTTCCGAGGATTTCTTACTGGGGTGTGGTGCAATCCGAGGATAGGAATTTAGGATGGGTAGGTAGGTGTTCTTGCTCTTCTTGCCAGCCCTACTTTCAGACCTCTGGGATGGTTTTGAGATGTGCATTGGGCCGCTCTGATTCATGCCTGGTTGCTGGAGCAGAAGAACATGTGTGGGACCGTGATTGGTTTGGGCACTTCCACCCCATGACAGAGATGAAGGGAGAATCTGCTCTTGACTTGATTGGGCCGGCTTGAAAAGAAGAAAAGAACAATCTTCTGAATATCTTGATTTAAGGAGGAATGGTAATAATAATTTAAAATTTTACATTCTTAGACATGCATTAATTTCTAGGTTGTGAAGGGGAGAGCAAATCTCATTATTTCGTGGATGAAGATGGAAACTTTTTTTGGTTATGTTGTGGTCATTTCTGCACATATGTGTATATAAATGGGTGTGCTCTGGAAAAAAGGCACATGGGTGAATTGGGACACTTAGGTGAATTCTAAAGTGCAGAATCAAGTTATAAAACGTTATATTAATTATATTTGGCCCAAAGTTAGTCTATGAAATACAATTTACAAAAATACACTACAATTTTCTAATATAGTAGACCATTTTTGGGTAGTTTTGTTCCAAAATCTCACTCAAAAAACAAAAACGTTTTTGTCCAGTACGTGAAGGTGGTGTATTTGACACACTGTTTTTTTTTTTTTTTTTTTACCCATATTCACACTTGTTTAGTGATTATCAATTAGAAGAAGAGGTTATGACTGTTGGCTTCTGTTATTGTAATTTTCAATCTAATACGACCTCTCTGAAGGTCACGTTTAGAAAACAAATATTTTCTAGAGTTGTAAATGCTTGAAAGGAACGACTGAATTGCAAACGTGTGAAAAGAAGGACAGAAAACAACCACAGCCTTTGCAAGCAGACAGGTTTGACTTGCAAGCAAACAAAGCACTTGTCAGGTTGTTAAGATATTTAGTATAAGCAGAAAACATGCTAATAGAGATTTCGATGCTATAAACCTTTTTTTAAATTATTTATAAATTGCATGCATGAATTTGATCACTTTCACTATGAAATATAGTCCTTTACATTAAAACTAGGTAAATGGATTACCTATTATAATCAATCTTCCGATAATTTGATTTTGAATTTGAAAAAAGCCTCAGGTGCATTGTTATGTAATTTAATATGTAATTGTAATGTATTTAATATGGATGCATTTATAGTTTATTTATCATTATATAATACCAAAATGTCCGACAACTAACTACAGCCACCCGTCTGAGAAGAGTACCCGCCTCCATCTCCAACTCTCGACAACCCAGAAATGAAATAAATGTCTTAAACCGACGATGCAAAAAAGTGTTGATTAAATTGTAAAGTAGCATTCAGGTAAAAACCAGAAACTAGCCCATTTTGACTCTTACCTGCTTCAGCACCACGTTTTTAATGATAAATATGGGTGTGAGATCATGAGCCCCAGGCACCAAGATGTGGGCTCCAGAAAGGGGGCTTTGCTCGCTCCCACACAAACTCTTCCGCACATGATGCTCTTTCACGCTCTGACGCTCATCACTGTCGGTCTGGAGCGAGTCCGAGCCGGTGTCTGACAGGCAACACACAATTAGACGACAAAAATAACGTGTGGCACGGGACAATCACAAACGCCAATTCTCACCCGAGTATCCCGAGTCCTTCTCAGAGCATCGTGACCCACGGCCACTAGATTCCTGTTCAGCTCTCGCTCTGGAGGCCAAGAGGGCAGCACTGTTGCTCTTGTCCTTTGCTGTTTTACTGGCTAGACGGGATGAGTGGCCCGTCTCGCCCACACAGGCCTGGGCATCTCCTCTCGGTTCCTTTGGCATCCCGGGCCCTGAGGGCAGAGAGTGACAACTGGGCAGACTGTGGCCTTGTCTGAATCCGCACCAGAACTCAACATGTGCTAATCCTTCTGGAAGATTCTTTTTGTTCGGCTCAAATCTTATCAATGTCAGAGACTGTGCTGATGGCCGGCGGACGAGTTAAACTACGAGACTTTTTTATCTCTTATCTTGTAGGACAGACGAAGAATGCTCATAATCAAAAGTGTAAAGAAATGTTCAGACTGTGTGACAGACTTTAAATCAATACACTCGCATTCTGTTTACAGATTATTTGCTGTATAAAAGAAGACTGGGGAATTGCATCATAATTAAAATCATCTTGCGGTTTACAAACACTGTGGAGGAGATAGCAGTACTACGCATTCACACATTGAATATTTGATGTAATTTTTCAATTTCATCACAATTGTGCATTTTTAAATCAGAGATCACTGAAACGGTTCATACAAAATGTGAAGATTTTTAACATAGAACATTCCATACGGCAGGACTGTTCCATTGCAGCAAAATATACCTAAATATTGATCAAAGAATTCCCAAGCTCTTCCACTAATGGGCAAAATTGTGAGTTTAATCTAACATAAGTGACTGCTGAAGAATTTTTATGCGTTTTTTCTACTGATTCGATTAGTTTAATTACTTGTAATTCCATCCTTTTAACTAAAGAACTACTTGAGGAATTGAGAACAATGTCATTCAGTGTGGTCACTTCTACAGTAAGAAGTTAACTATACAGTGAAGTAGAACTTTCTTGGTACATTTTATATTCATATTCGACGATCAAAGGCTGATCATCTGATTATATAACAACCACGTTTTGGTTTTAAAATTGACTTAAATCAACAACAAATAAAACGTTTTACGTCAAGATGTTACAAGATTTTACGTCTTGTCATTTATGGTTTACTGTTTAATGCTAATACAGCCAATTCAAGAGCAACATATCAATGACATTTTTTAAGCGCAAAAGTAGTGCCCAAAAAAATTCTAATAAACTGGCGCACGCACACACACACGTTATTAAACGTATACTCAAAAATAGCATTCGATCTTAGTTGGTGTAACACACAACTTTAAATCGATTTGCTTTTGTATCAAATGTACACACTGACCACAAGCCATATAGGTTGTTTACAGATATCAGAGTATCAGTATGTTTTTATAGGCTTTAGGTAAAGGCAAATGTCAGTTTGGCTTGTCATGAGAAGTTATGAAGGTTATTTATTTCGAACGGACACATGAACCAACACATCCACACACATGGATCTCTCAGCCCGCGCTCCCTCCTCCTCCCTCTGCGTGTTATGTAATACTACAACAGCCTCCACTTCCTCCTGTTTGCACAGCATTCCGCGTAAGGACGAACTACCTAAGCCAAACTGACTTTTGAAAATTGAAATTAATTTTACGGAATTTTATGGCACTGCGTAAAGTCAGGCAGAAGCATGTCCATCTCAAAAATAGTTCCCTACCTCTGAAGTCAACAACACTGAGCTCTGTCCCGATGAATCTCTCCACAGTCCCGAGGAGTCCCCGCTGCTAACTACCTGTCCACGTGTCTCCCTTCATCTTGCTGGTAAGGATGAGAACCAGCCAGCGGGAGCTAGGCACATTTCCTCCGCCGATACTTCACCGATCTCCAGCTCGCGATCTCAACCTCCTCCAGTTCGCACTTCAAAACTGCCGACTGACAGCTCCACCTGCGCTAAACCACGCCCCTCCGAGCTAACGCCCGCCTGTGCGTGTGATTGACAGGTCTGTTAGCTAAAAGCAGCGCGGTGATTCTCTAAACCCCGCCCACTGTATCGATGACGCCAAAGAATAAGTGGCGTGGCCAATCGTGTGAGTAGGCACGTGGAGAGGAGGGGCGAGAGCGAAAGACAGGAGGACTCATCTGACCGAACACGACACGCAGCGCAGACAGACGGAGGAGTGGCGGAGAATCTACGCATTAGTGTAACTAGATTTGTCTGTCCATGTGTTCGATATGTTGTAATCCGGACCATTGATTATCCGTTTACGCAAAGGGGGCATTTGTTCAGTTATAACGGTCCATCCCAGGCCAAAGTGCGTGAAGCTTTCGGTGGTCGCTCACATATTAATCACATAACTGTTCAAAGGAAACCGCCTAACGAATGCAAATAATATTAGATTAGATTTTATTGACTTAATTAATCCCACAACGGGACATTTCTGTGTTCTGTTTATTATAGTATAATAACAAAACGTAACGGTAATAATATGATTATTGCCATTAGAGGATAGTTGTACGTGAGAACGGAAGTGGAATGTTGCCACAAAAATTAGTAAAACATTGTATAGTTACATGTTTCATTTTAGTTGATTGCACTGTATTGAATTATTTGTTATTATCCAGTAATTGTAAACGTTTTATAATATTTCTTTTAATCCAATATTCATGGAATGCTTAAAAAAAACAGAAGAAAAATAAATAACGGAGCGCGAGAAAGAAGTGTTGTGTTATCTCTTCTCTTCACACGCGCATATTAAATGTGCTTGCGCTCAGCTGCTCTACTACAGCGCCACGTGGTTTTCAGAAGGCGGAATGACGCAGCGCGCGTCGCTCAGCCAATCAGCGGCACGGGTGTGCGCGAACATGTGAGGAGCGGAGCGTAGAGGCGTCGCGCGCACATGTTTGGAATTGTGCACGTGGTCTCGCTGAAATGTGGCGCGGCTTCTGGTGACGTCAGTGCTGCCGTTGACTCATTCAGAATAAACCATCGCTCCCAGATAAAGCCGCAGTATAGCGTCACATATCATTTCATGAGAACTGATTACACGCAGCATCTGGATATTTAAATTGCAGTAGCATACTTTAGAAATATCTAGTGTTGATCAAGATAAATTCTACTTAAAAATAAATCAAACTACGTCAGCGTGGAAAAATGCACTCGCACGTGTAATGTGCAACGATGACGTCATTCAGCAGACCCGTGTAACTGTATAAATATTTATTCAAACTAACTACTGCAGGTGACTTTTACTTGTTAGGACAGAGTTCCCCTTGTTTTCTGAAAGTAAAACGTTTGGCTCATAGTTGTTTTTTTATTTATAATATTATGCTATTTATTGTTAGCTGGTGCTGCACTTTAATATCTGTATTTTCACTCTCATATTTTCATTCATCTATTACCTTGTTTTTTTTTCTTCTATTGCTCTTTATCAGTTCAACATAGATTGTCAATTTTAATAATTTCTCTTAATGCCAAAAGTCTCAACACTAATTAATGAAAAGTCTGTTTTTAAAATCCTATAAGTGTGACTTTTTCCCCAAGAATCTCAATTAAAATAATTTAAATACAAATTTAAATGAAAAAAAATACATTTATTCCGTTAAATGTAGTATATACTGTGGAGCATTTATGTATGTAGCATATGTATGTAGTATTTATTACTAATGTTAGAACACTAAATATCTTTTACATATAAAATCTCACTTGACGGTACAATTGATGTTCAATATTTAATGCAATTAATTTACAACTAATAAGAAAAAAAAACTGACAGGTTTTGACAAAAAAAAAAACATTTTTTCAGAAACCATTCAGAACGTATGGGTCAAGATTTTCAACAATTCACTGCACAGAATGAAGATGAAAGTGTGTGAGAACGTCACCCAGATTTTAACTCCACTTCACGCTAAAAGCTCGTAAATGTATTTGCTAAACAGTCATTTTCAGTCCTTCCTTTCAACTCCTCTACAACAATCAGTGATCGTTCAGCATAACATCTATGGAAGAGATTCGGTGCTGACCTTCAAACACTGTGAAAATATGGAAATGGCACGTGACACACGCAACACCTTCACGTGCCGTGTGTGTCCCACCGGGCATCACTGCAAAACACCATTTGGAAACGAGACCGTGTCCTACACAGAAGACCACCATTAGAGAGTGAAGGCCATCTCTGTCGTCAAGACTCATCTAGAACATTCCCTCGCTCACACAAAGAACCATCACGCGATTCACTTCTGAAAGAGGACTTTTATTTCACATTCATAAAAGATGTTGAAAGCACAGATCTGCAGAAACACCTTGCTCCAAGTGCTTTAACTTCACAACATCTCCATATTAAATTTTCACCATTAGCATTGATAAACATTTAAAAGCCACAACGACATTAATACACTTCTTTTGATCATTTCATTCCGTGACATAAGAAACCATAAAAAAGTAAGAAAGCGGGACCCTTCCCAGCAGCTGGTGGCTCTTCAGAACACGTCTCCCCCTCTTCAGAGAGGTCAGGTCTGAGGACTGGACAGGCCCAGAAGAGCCGGGGCGGTCTGCAGGGCAGGGTGAAGGCTGACGTGCAGGGTCTGGATGCTGGAGAACTTGATGAAGGTGGCACGAGCCTCTCGGCTGTGTGCCCGCGCCGCTGCCATGGCCATGATCTGCATGATGCTGAGGAGAGTCGCTTCACTGCAATAGATCCATCTGTTATTCCAGTGAAGAGAATAGAAGACTAACCTGCTCCTGACCTGCCCACGTGAACACTGGAGGCGATGCACCAGGCCATCTCGCCCTCAGGAGATGGAGACTCCTGGAGGATCCGCCGTGCCAGATGAAGAGCGGCTCCGGCCAGCTGAGTGGGCAGATAGATCACACACTGACCCTCCAGAAGAGAAAGCTCCAGCAGGTATCGGGCCATCCACACCATCTGATCATGGGAGAAGATGGTCAGATTTTTCATCGATGCTCTAAAAATATAGACCAAATCCATAGGAGCCGTGAAATAAGAGTTTGAAAAGGGTTAAAACTCAATCCAGATCACATGTAGTGTCGGAGAATCCCAGTAGAATTCAACAATTGAATCCGACTTTTGTAGAAACCGTTCCTCAGGGTTTATATAGGTGTTAGACATTTACACATCTGTGGATTTTTGGTTCATGGCAAATATACAATATATAAATACATTTTAAAACATTTAAAAAAAAAAAAAAAAAAAAAAAAAAAAAAAAAAACACACACAATGTCATAGTCAATGCAATGAACCTGAATTTAACATTCATTGGTTTCCACTAAATTCATTGGCAGAATTTCCCCAAAAAGATGGAGGCACTGGTTTACGGTCATTTCAGTGTATAACACAATGAAAACACTGAAATAGTATCTAAACTGGAATGCTTTAACTTAAACAACTTTTAGGAGTTAAAAAAAAACAAAAAAAAAAAAAAAAACTAAAGTTAAGTCCCTACAGGTGGCCAAATTAAAATACAACCTTCTGATTATTTCACAAAAATTAAGGATGAACAAACAAGAGATTCCCCAAACATAAGCCACAGTGGAGCTCTGGAATCACCTAGTTTAAAATTCTGGGAAACATGAAATTGAGTGATGCAGTGTCTCCATAGCAACAGTGGCACAAACAAGATAAGCTGAGAGACAGTTGCGGTCTAGTGGTAGGGAGTTGGACTTGTGAACTTTGTGAAGATTGTGAAGGTTGCAGACTCAAATTCCCGTCCGGTAAGTTGTCCTTGAGCAAGACCCTGAACCTCAAAGAATGTAAAGTATGAGGGAACTGACCTTATCAGTGCAGCGTGCGATACTGGCGGAGATGAGCAGAAAATGGAGAGGAGGGCAGTGAAAGAGATCGAACTTCAGTCCGGTCAAAACCTTCCGTTCCATGCGGAGCAGCTGTTTCTTACTGTAAGCGTTCTCCATCAGATAGCACAGCTCCGACACCTGAACACACAGTTACACTGTAGAACGGGCACTTAACATTTAGTTGGCACTTTGAAGATGGAATTTAAAATGCACTCCATGTTTAAAATATTACAGCTTGTGCAGTTTAATGCGCTTTAAGAGTCTGATGCACATTTTCCCCCAGTGATGTAAAGCGCTTAAGTAAATAAGTCCTTTTGCTCAAGTATTTTTGGCTACTTCGTACTTGTATGTCAAGTAAAGGTTCTTTTATTTTTGGTGCTAAATACATTTATGATTGAGTATCTGTACTCCTTACTCCTCTACATTAGAAGGGACACTTACGGTAACTCGTAACATTCTGATCGCGCGGGACAAGTTAGCATCTTTGTCTAAATCGATTATTTCTTGGGGGTGTGGGGGGGTATCGCCATCTGCAGGATGCTGAAAGTACTGGATGCTGATAATGAGCTAAATTTTGTGAATGTCAAACAGCAGTTGCACTTTTACCACATTTGAGTTTGACTCACCTGAATTTTTGTTCTTTATGTTGTTCTGAATCTATGTTAGGAAGTAAAACTTCAAATAGTTTCTTATTTTTCCCCATCTCAATTTTTTGAGCATAAATTCAGTACAAATAAAAAAAAATATGACTTACTCAAGTCTTCTTAGATTTGGCAAAAGAAAAAGAAAAAAAAAAAATAATAATTTTGTAATTTCTACAGTAAGGCATCCGTACTTTTACTAAATAATAGTTTTTGTATTCATCTATACAATTCTCATTACATTTAAAACAAACACAATGCATTTAATAATCATAATCACAATATATAAATAAACAAATCGATATTTTTCCCTTCGGCTAGTCTGTCATGGTCGTTCGATTGGTTCATTTGTCTCACATCCTCCTCCGTCTCTCTCCGTCTGATTTTGTCCCCTTATCCGTCTGTCTACCTTGTGCTCTCGCTCCAATAGTTGGTATCGGTCTATCCATCTCCCTTCATCAATCCATTCAATTATCTCTCCCTCCAGCAGTTTCTGCTGTCCATCTCCCTCTTTCCATATGACCTCAGTCTCTCTCTACATCCCCCTCATTTTAGTCTCGATCTGTTCATCCATCCCTCGCTCCAAAAAATGAAGCCCTCCTGTACCTCTGGTAGCAAACACTCCTCTTTTTTAGCAGCCAGGAAGAGACACACCACCCCCAGCAACTGCAGGCCAGTGAAAGAGACCCTGATCAGCCGGAGAGCTCGGTTCAACAGGTGGACGGCCAGGTACAGCGTCTCCTCAGAGAACTGAAACACTTCCTGAAGGAGAAGAAAAAAAGCCGTCGCGGAAAAACTTCTGGAGAACATCCACTGGCTCAGTACTCACATGAACCTGAACGAGCCAGTCCACCAGGACCGCTCGCGATATGTGTGTGAAGGGCCTGGGCAGGTCAGCGTTGGGGAAAGAACAACGCAGCTGACGTCTCTGAAGACCAGGAGAGAGGAACACAGATGAATTAGGGATGAGGAGTCACACCACGCGGCGTAAACATCACCATCATGTCGGAGAAGATATCCCAGGCGTAGCTTCGGTCATACAGGAGCCCCAACTTCTCCATGGCCACTTCCACCTCTCTGCGCAGAAGTCCAGGCATCAGATCTCGCAGACTAGGTGGAGCTGGCAACCTCTGCAGAAACTTCACTAAAGCTTGCTCTTCATCTGGAAACAAGAGAAATAAGAGTGAAGACGAAAAAAAGTCAGCCATGTTTGGTTTCCAAGCCTCGCAGATTTGAACATTAATTGGCCAATCAAAGTTAAGCATTGACTGATTATATTTACTGCCAATTCAGCTGCAACATTTTACATGTATTTATGTAAAAGAGAGAACATGCAATTTTATGTTATAACAAGGTGGGTTTAGTAAAACAGTTCCTTATTATGAAGCATATTTAAATATTTTTATGGACTGTGCATAATTATGTATTTTTGATAAAAACTAAAATATTTGATGGAAAAAAACATATAGAAATAGTTAATTCAATTTATTTTGAGTAAAAATAAATAAATAAATAAATAAAAATAATAATATTGGCATATGGATTTAAAAACCTGGGCATTCTTTAAATATGTGTTTAACACTTAAAATCATTTCACAGTCCTGGCATTTTCAAAGTTAAGCATCTTCAGTAGCTTTCGGTAATTTATTTGAGAGAATACGGAGCTCTTCAATCACCTGGAGGTCTTGAGCTCGTAAAATCCACTATCATCCCACTGTCTGCAGGTAGGGGATGTCTGAAAGTCTGGAAGAGAAGATGGGATGAATGCTTCAACATCACGTGGGCATTAAAACGCAACACAGTCATACCCAGTAGACGTCCTGGGCAGGTTTGCGGTTCTGTACGGGCAAAACCTCGCCGGATTCAAACACCCTGCGCTCCCTCAGAACACAGGCGTTCACCCAGGTCCGCAGCAGCAGATGATGCTCCTCAGGCTTTTGCTGTGGGAAACTGCCATCCTGGATTTGGGTGATCAATGCCTTCATATATTAGGACACTTCAAAATCCATCTGATGAAATTACTCTGCATCTTATCAAACTGCAGACAAACTTTTTTCCCCTCATATGGTCTTATTAGTCACGTGAACATTTCTCTGCACACAGTTCAACCAAACAGTTTTATTTCAATATTTTCAACCAAAGTTTTCCCTCAGAAAGTTTTCAGAAAGATTGCGATCTGCTAAAATGATGCGTGTGACAATCTGGCAACCTTGAGTCAGTAAATTCCTTTAATAAACCAAAACTTGCTCACCATACTGAGGTCCAACAGTTGCCTGGAATCACAAAACCCGAATCGAGCCATGATCCGCCCGGACACTGCAGCTACCTGAGCGCACCTGGAACTGCAGCTCTGCACCTGCGAGTCTTCCCGTCATTATCACCTGACCCATTAATAAACTAGGCTAATTGAGCGCCCAACAAGCTCCGCCTCTTCCAAACATTTGAAGAGAAGCAGGACAAGGTGACGAGCACCGATTGTGACATCATCATGATTGCTTTGATAAATTGTCTACTGTCGATTAAAATGCCTAAATGATTTGTTGTTTGATGCAGTATTAGAATTCGACGAATCAGCGTGGACTAAATATACACGTATAAATAATTAGACAAAAAAGTTTAATAAAACAAAATTGATTGATGTAATGCAATTAATTTAAGTAGATACATACAACCTAAAGACCTAAAATAATAAACCTACCTGGCTAAAGTATACACAGTACTACGCAAAAAATTTCCCTCAGGGATTAATAAAGTATATACCTACCAATGTTTTCGTTCTATTTTTACGCCCAACAAATCCTCTCACTCTAACAACGTGGTTTGGAATTAATGCTTTATCACATTTGAGAAAGTAAATCACAAGTCATGAAGCATTTTGTGGCAAAAATTATTTACTTGCATGAATAGCAAAGCAAACCCCACAACTCTCTGTAGCAAACAAAGCCACAGACAGTCGAAATACTTTGCGCCCCCTCAAAAACCCCCAGCACTAACAAGCGAACGGAGCATCGATGACATTCGTGATTGTTCATCACATTCAGAACAGAACAGTTAAAGCTGCAAAACAATTCCATGTCAATGATGATTTGTTTGTACATGTGTGTGTGTATATACAAGGAGAATGAGTGACAGAACTACAGCAGTCCACTTTAAGCCCCACATTCCCGCCTAAATGTTCTGGAAAGAAAAAAAAACTGCTGAGAACGTCAGTGCGCATGTCTGATGTCGTTCAAGTCGGAATGGGCGTGACGGTTGACGCGGGGATTTGTCTCCACCTAGTGGCCTCTGAAACGCGTGGCGCGTTAGAGACTCGAAGAAGCACTTCGGTCGGTGTTTGCTAAATAAAAGAGGATTAAACATTAGGCTTAAACATCAGGAACAAAAAAAACCCAACATCCACGATTTGTTGTAAATACCTCCTGCAGGTCATTCACCCACACACAGAAATGGGAAAACGGACATAAAAGGAAACAGAAAAAAGAAACTCCTATTGTAATATATATTTTATATATATTTAGATATACTGTATCCTGTAAGACAATGAAATTTTAGGAACTGGATGAACAAAGTGAAAAAAGACGAAAAAAAAAACCAAGTAAATAAAAGAATAAAAGAAAAGTACTCGTTTCAAAGAGCGTCGTTAAAAAGGCAAACGAAAAGAGAAAACGACACACTTCCACGCAGTGCATTACAACGACATGATCGTTTTACACTTCTGAAGATCCTCTCAAACGTTCCAGCTATAATTCATTGCTTGTTTTTTTTAAAACTACCATTATAAAGAAAACTAGAAATAAAAAAAGTGTCACGGCTGCGAAACCAGTGATGGAATCTCCTCGCTTTGCTACTGGAGCCGGTCGGTCTCGGAGACAGACGTGTAGACGCAGTAGCTCTTGCAGTTAAATAACATGACATTCAAATCCTGGTTCCTGTCTGGAAATCCAAACATCAATGCCTGCGAATGGTGGATGGGTTGAAAACATGGCGGACAGATTCGACAGCCTCTGGGAGAGAAGACGAGGGAAAATGCCTCTCGAGAAAAGCTGGTTTCGAGATTTCCAGAAAGGAAACAACCACCTCCTATCTTTTCCCCCCTCTCTCTTCCCTTTAAAGATCTTCACATCAATAGTGTGTTGGAGCCCCCCGGACCACCCTCCACCCCCCCAGTCTCTAACTCCAGGTACAAAACGAAAAACCGATAGACGAATGTCCAAGCTGTGGATTGAAAGGACGCGTCCACGCATCCGGCCAGAAAATCAGCACCTCTCCTCTCCGAGCAAATTCATCTTCAGGACTCCTGCTGTCAAAACACTATTGGTAACAGCTAGTTCCAGAAAGAGCACTTGAACGTTTGCTGAAATATGGCTTAGAACTGTAACAGGACGTGGGAGGACTGTCTGAAAGACTTTGCTTCTCTCCATCCCACCAGATGAGGTCTAGTGTGGGTGGTCCAGTGTTTCCGTTAGCCTGCTAGTGCTGAGGGCGTGGTCTGGGTGGAACCTGATTGGCTGGGACGAGCTGTTGTGTGATTGGTGGAGAGGTGTCATGGTGTAGTGTTGACCACTGGTCCAGGCTGTGCTCCTGCGCTCCTCTGGAGGCCTGGGCTGCTGGTGCACGTGTCCTCGCGTGGGTTTGTGTGGATCTGTTGGCTTTTTTTTTTTTTTGGTGGGTTTTTTTTGTATTTATTGGTGTGTGTGTGAGGGCCTTCTGGACGGCTGGTATGGGAGAGCGTGAGCACGGTCACTCCCGCACACTGGCAGAGTAAGAAAACTGCGAGAAGTGTGTGCGTGTGTCCGGGTCCTCCGCGTCCAGGCTGTCGTCTGCAAAACACAAAGACAGAAAAATGACATTAAAATGCAGATATGGCACGTAAGTATTACAAGCTTATGATTATGGTGTAAATCAATATTAATTAGTCTATACACACATAGACGCAGACTTAGACTTACGGTGTATAGCCTAGATTTGTGTTTGTGTGTGTGATTTGAAAGTGTGCAAACAGGAAATGACCATATAAACAAACGTTTTTATTCAAGCATTTCCCTCTGTCAGAATAACCGTAATATTTTAACTTTACTTTTTAATTTAAACTCCGTACTCGATTTTACAAGCTGAGCAACATTCAGAAGAATTGATTTAATCATAAGCCTACGTTTCATACTAGTAACTGGAAGAGAACGTCAAATTCTCCTGGTAACAAACAGATTCGTTCAAATTGCTTTTATTTGAATGAATGAATACAGCAATTACTAGTCCCACAGTGGGGGAAATTGCCAACGGAAATTCAAACGTTTCCCATAATTTAAACTGACATTTTTCGTCTAATTGGTTTTTATAATATTATTTTCATCATTTTTATTTTGTATTATTATTTATGACCAAGTATATTACAAATCAAGACCAATATTAAGTATTAAATCCAGATTCCAAAGTTACATTTTTCATCGATGTAATTTTGGTTTAATATCGCATTTATTATCATTAGATCCCGGTGATATCCGGACACACTCACATTGGTCAGGCGGCGTGACAGTGATGGTCTGTGCTGTGAACTCGTCATCAAAGTAGCGCGTGTCGGTCTCTGAGGTCACTTGAGGCTTGAAGGGTGGAATAAGCTAGAAAACACAGACATTAAACAGACGATTAATTCTAGCTTTTCTTCAATATGTTTCAAGGTTTTTAGCATTGTGAGCTGCAAGTAGCTTGTTAATGATATGAATAGATTTGAATTATTACATTTCATGTCCACAATAGAATTTCATAAAGCAGAAATTATAATTGAAATCTCTGTAAAAACATTTTATTTGAGAAGGTTTAGGGTTCACCATTCAGAGTTATTTAATATCAAGTCAATATGATACAGGTTGCTAAACCAACACTTATATACACAAATGTATACAAAACAAAGTTATAAAATCATATAAATCTCACAAATGTATTACACAACAATTACACATTTTGTCCTGCAAAAAAAAAAAAATTATTGTGATGGTTTCTGACTGGTCCAATCACAAGCCTGATTTCCACCAAATATTTGAATATTTGCAAGTCGTTCAGCAACAGTATCGTGTTGTGATTGTAATAATTATAATAAAAGTCATAAAGCATAACCGACAGAAAAGCAGCTGAACCCACAGCTTTTAACATTCTGAACAGGATTAGAAATCACACACGATAAGAGCCTGTGATTGGGAGAGTGTGATCAACCAAACATTATTCCCACGCTGCAGTCATGGGATGTGAATATTATTTTGCCGAACGACACCCGTGTCACGGCTGATGTGAATTGCGATCGGCGGTTAAGAACTGATCTCAATCTCTAAAAAAATGCGCTATATCTGGACAAATCTCAGCAATCAAGACATCAATATTAACAACTTAGAAATGGGCCGGATACGAACTGAACCGAAAACTGCTGTTGTCTTTTGTTACGTGCCTTTGTGTACTCCATGTGGTTGGTTTGTGAATGTATTCATGTGTGTTTTGAGCAGTCTTGTGTGTAGATGATGGTTACTAAAAATGTCTGTAAATTCTGTGTTTATCTTTCCATAATCTCTTACCTATAAGATATATATTCTGTGTGCAACTATCCCAAATCTTTGGACGTGAAACAAAAAAAACAATGACTCTTGATAATTAACAGACATAATTTGTATACGGACAAGATTGCGAAAAAGAAAAAATAAATAAATAAAACAAGTTCGAATTCAGAGTAAGGCGTAGAACACTAAAAGATGAATAATCCAGCCAAACACTTACTTTCTTTTGGAGGACATCTTGCCAGATGATGGAATTGAAGAATTTGTGTGTCATCACATCTTTGGCGTCGTCAGGACCTCCTCCAAGCCTGACAAAAAACGCAAAAACAATCTCAAATAAGTCTTTCATTAAAACAAACTTGAAAGCAGATGGTTGATATACCTCTGTTTGGGGTCTTTTTTAAGCAGGCCGGCCAGCAAAGCCTTGGCCTCGGGCGAGAGGGTCCGGGGGAAACGAATCTCCTCCATTAATATAAGCTCAAACAGCCTTTCGTGATCCTGGTTATAGAACGGCAGCCGGCCACACATCATTTCATACATGACCACTCCAAGACCCCACCAGTCCACTGCACGGCCATAGTCATTGTCCTCCAACACCTTGAGAAAACAAAAGAACACATGTAAAAAGAGCCTAAAAAGTTATATCTACTGAAAGCTAGTTCTCCACTGACACTGCTGATAAAACAGGGAAAGCAGCAAAAGTTATGTTTAGAAAAACGCTAATATAGTATTTTAAATTATTATTCTATCTTCTTTATGCATTAATTATGCATTCGTCTTTTTGCATTGTGTATGTCTTTGCATGTGACAGATAAAATTTACATTTAACGGTGAAGCACTGAATTTTTTTGAATGTTGATTCAAACTGTAATCCTTAGTTACAACCTCGTCTTTTTTTGCTTATTAATGTTACAGTAGCACAACGATGAAGTCAAATCTCTATGACGCTGATTCAAACAATTTCTGGAATCAAATTGTTAATTGTTTCAGAAATTGTTACAAGCCATATTTTCTACAAAGCATTACCTCTGGAGCGAGGTACTCTGGGGTCCCGCAGAACGTCTTCATGGTGGCTTCGTTTGTAATGCCCTCCTTGCACAGACCGAAATCTGTGATTTTAATGTGTCCGTCTTTATCCAGCATTAGATTCTCCAGCTGCAGATAAAAGAAAAACACGATTCAAACTAAATTAGGAAATGGACATATTTGGGGGCGAAAAAACAGGAAGAAAGCTTCTGGGTTTATGACACAATTGCAAGCCATCCTCACCACACAACCCTTTTGTAAAACGACTTTTACAGCAAAACATGAAAAAAACGACAAAAGACCTTCAAGTCTCTGTAGACGACATCTTTGGAGTGCAGATATTCCAAAGCAGAAACGATTTCAGCCCCGTAAAAGCGAGCTCTGTCCTCTGAAAACACTCGCTCTCGAGACAAGTGGAAGAATAGCTGCGAACGCACAAAAGGAAACAAATCAGAATAGAAAGATAGAAAGACACCGTGTTGATGGTTAACGTGGCAGCTTTGAGACTAACCTCGCCTCCATTTGCGTATTCCATCACGAAACACAGTCGGTCTCTCGTTTGAAAGGCGTATTTTAGTGTCTGTGAGTAAAGAGTTTCAAATGCATTAGGCAAAGAGATCAAAACAACAACTTGCTTAATAAAAGCCCCAGAATTACCGTAAGGAAAGGATGCCGTGTGTTCTGCAAGACTCTGCTTTCTGTGATTGTGTGTGCGACCTCATCCTGAAACAGAAAAACCCACGCAAGTGTGTCATAACCCTGTTTTTAATAATCATTTCGAAAAACAACTGGGCTATTCACCTTAGCAATGATAACCTCTTTGCGCAAGATTTTCATTGCATAGTACATTCCGGTAGCCTTTTCTCGGACCAGGATCACCTTGCCAAAAGTGCCTTTTCCGAGTAATTTCAAATAGTCAAAGTCGCTCATGGTCTGCGGAAGCACAAAATGACCAAATGATCAAGCACACGGGCTACAAATGCTAAGCAGAAGTAAAAACACAAGCATCATTGCTATTTAAGGCATGGCAATTTACTGGAAGCTCATTAACAAAACATCAAGTGTGAAAACCTTTTACAGAAGTTGCAAAATGTGTGTGGGTCCAAAAGTTCCCATAGACCTTTAGACAAACAAGTAAACCACATTTTTTAAAACTTTTATTATAAAACAGTTTGGAGTTCCATCACCTTCATAAAAAAATAACAAGTCTAAACAAAGTAAATAATGAATAAATACACAAGCATATTAATGGAACCGACCCTTCCAAAGAAATACATTTTATGTTCAGGATTACTTTACTAGACAAGCGTTTAGTTCACTCACTAATTAAGGTTAATAAAAGTATATTTTTTAAGTTCTATTTGGCCTGTAGTGGATAATTTTGCCTGTTACTCATCTCAAACTAGCATGGACCAGTAGATCGAATGGTTCACTCCATATCATTTTATCTGTTGGCCAAATTCCATTTACACACATGTTGAATATTGGTGGAAGGTCCACAGTGGCATGAATATATAGAACAAACTCATAGCATCATACACTGGCAAGTAAAGAACACGTCTCGCTCTCTCAGGTCGAGGGACTCACCACTTTGGTGCGAGACTTTGCAATAGAAGCTTCCATTCCTTCCAGGCTGTTGTCACCCGGGGAACCGAAGTTGATGTCCATTGGCTCCTCCTCTTCCCGGGACTTGAGCCCATTAGCTACAGCTTGGATGGCGCGTATCCACTCCTCTCTGTGAGCAAAACACGCCTCATTTGAAACATCATCATTCAAGTTTTCTGTGAAATGCAGATATTACTAACATGTTCAGGTTGTGAAACATTTGACTAAGACCAAGAAATCTCACACCCTTGTCATCATAAATGTCCTCTGGTCTGCTCACCTCTCAGCATTGCTGTCCACGTGGAAAGTGCGCTCGATGACAGTCGTCCACTGCAGGCAGCGGATGACAAACGTGTTCGGCCGAGGTCGTTCGGCCTTCATCAGCTGACATTCTGTAAAATAAACGGTTTTGAATGAAAGGGATTGATTATTATACAACCATTAATAACGAAAGAAAATCAAGTAGAAAAAAACCACTTCCATTGACTTCTCTGAAAAAGTCTATCGTGTACTATTAACAAGATAAAAAAAAATCAATTTATTGTGGGTCCGTAATAATTTTTCCTCACACAAGAACAAGCACTGTTCTTTTACACAGCCACATCCATCTGGAAAAATGAGAATTATGGGGAGTCGTCACTGAATAAACCAACATTGAAAAAATGATTGAAAAAACATGAAATAAAAAACAAAAACACATTAACCCGATCTCACACATACACACACTATATATTTAAAGAGTAGGTGTAAAGACAAGCCATACTTGAGCAAAAGTACAGATAACTAACTGTAAAATTACTCCATTCCAAGTTACAAGTCACCCACTACAAGAAGACTTGACTAAAAGTTGTAAACGATCTTTTAAAATAACTTGAGTATTTTACTGTAAATCGTTAGTGTTTTTGAGCCTGTTATTATTTTGTATTTTATTTTTACTCGTATTATTGAGTAATGTTACGAACAAGAAACTTTATTTTTGAGATTTTATTTTCTAACATAGAAATGAAATTTAACACCTTAATGTGTTAAAATTGCAGGAAAAAAAAAAAGCCAGTCTCGGTCAAACTCAAAAGTGTCCCAATAAAGCGGCACAAATTTGTTATGAGATACGATTTTTCCTCCTTTAACCAACAGCCTAATTAAGTCGACTGTATATAAAATAAATGTTTAAATGTTTTTTTTCTGCATCTGATTATGATGACTAAAGGCTCATCCCTATAGAAACAGACCTGCGACGGAGAAGTTGTTGAGGGGAGGCTGACTGTGGTCCGACATCTCAGGCTTCTCTTTGTAGCCGATGAAAGAGCCATCACTCTTCAGGATGAAATACCGAGGCCTCCAAGTCTTGATGTATTCACCTGGAGACAGGATGGACCAGACAGAGAAGGAAGTAGTTGTGAGGAAGCGGCGCAAGTGAAATACGGAAGAACAAAAACACAATGAGACATAAGTAATAAGAGAGTAATAAGGTTCTTTACCTCTCTTCTGGAGCCAGCCCTCTCTGACGATGCTGACCTCGTTCATGCTGGGACGGGGGTCTGGGAGCTCGAGGAAGGGGCTTGACAATTCTCAGGTCAGTCACTGATGAAGAATCCCAAAGGTCAAAGATCACCTGGAAAGATTTCAAGCCAAAGTTGATAAAACCACTTTTGATTCCAAAACGTACGTTAAGACAAATACATATGACACTACAGCAGCCACAGAGTAAAGTCCCTGGAATGCCACCTGTTTAGAAATGTTTGTACTGTAAACTGCAGGTATGGTCGGATGTTCAGCACTGCTGGTGAAGATGAGCCTGAGCTCACAAGAGAAACTGATTTTAGCGAGTCACAGGCAACGTCAAGAGCCTCGTGTAATATTGAAGAAGAGCTGGAAGCAGGACAGCCATGAGGAGCTGAGTGACGAGTACAAGATCTCCCGCGGAAAATTACAGTGCGCTGCCGGCTTCATGAATGAACAACCTAAAGTGCAGAGTCAGCACTCCCATCATATGCGGGAGAAAAGTGCTGATGGAGAATATGGATAAATATTCACAGTTTCTTCTTGGTGATGACTTGGCCTCCGCTACTTGTGCTATAATGTACAATTATGTGTGTTTATTAATATGTCAAATTAGGGGGAAAAATCATGGAGTGATGAAAAATGTTTGACAAAATATAAGCCTTGAAAATGTGAAGGCTCTGTTCCTTGTAGAACATTGTGTGGATTGACTAATGGCCAATTATTGATTTTTACAGTCAAAACAATTACATGACTTGATTTAAAAACATGCTGAACGGTTTCTTTCACATAAATACAAATAGAAAAATAATATATATATATATATGTATATAATATATAAAAAAAGCAATAACACTAGCAACAACTTATTAACTTATTTCTATATTATTAAAAAAAACGATGAAATGATGAATGATGAAAAAATACTTCCCACGATATTAAACAATTTCAATAAAAAATACATAAATTATTGATTGGTTATGTATAATAACGAAAAAGCTAGCTACAATAAAAAACAGCGCAAAAGTCAAATCAATTAAATAAAATTTAAAGCGATACACCGATATCGGTACGCTGATCATGATAATAGGCTAAACGAATATCGAAAGCAAACAAAATAGCATCGGTATTGATCATCCGTGGCAGCGGAGCGTCCTGGCACAGATCAGGCCATCACCATGGGCACAACACAGGATTATCCCTGCAAAACAAAATCCCCACCTTGTGACGCCCCTGCTAGTGCATTACACAACTGCTTAACACACCACACAGTGGCATTAAACACACCGTGGCATTTCTGCTTCTGGTGTGTGTGTGTGTGTGTGTTCTCCTTTTCCTCAGTCACAGGTACTTTGAAGTCCAAAAGTCACGCCAAACAAGAACCATCCGACAAAGCGATGTTTATACTCCGCAGCTACTCCAGACCCCCCAACCCACCCACAGCAGCCCCTGATCTGACCCCTCTTGACCCCAATAACCTTCAGAGCTTGTTTTTACTCGTGCACCATCCCGATGGGGACATTTTTGTCATAGCTGTCAAACAGATGACCGCTTTAACTCCTCCTGGAGCTTTTCCCCCAACCGAGCCGGATCGCCTTGCGCTGATGTGGGACTTTCGAAACGCCCAATTGAAGGCTTCCGAGTGGCGTGAAGGATCGATTTTACATCATGTACCGAGAGTCTGACCAACAGATCCGCATCCATCCCGTGTGATCGATCACATCCATGGGTGATTCTGACACGAGGTCTCGGCCGAGATCAAACTGAACAATCGGACATGGGCAAAAAGAAAAGACCGCGACGCGCGAGACGCATTACGTATTTAAAAGAGTCTACTCGCCGGGGAAAAAACGGAAGAACGATCGCGTGGAATAACGCCGAACGATTCCGCGCACGCGTACACGCACACAACAAAGTGTGATAAAACACAACAAAGTAAAACACACGCACACGGCGCAAGGAAGATTTAAGAGACTCTAGCTAAGCTAAACATCACGCTAGCGATCAGCCACCGATAGACATGTTGATGCCTTACCTCCACTTTATCCCCCCGAGCTGAGCTGGTAAATTAGACGGCGGAAATCTCTAAAAGTCCATGTAACAAGATTTGGACGAGGGTCTTTTAGGGTTTAAAGAGTGTGTGTGTGTGTGTGTGTGTGTGTGTGTGTGTGTGTGTGTGTGTGTGTGTGTGTGTGTGTGTGTGTTTATTCCTGCCGCGAGCTGCTGTGTATTGAGCTCTGCCAATGACCACTCAGCTGCCCGAAATAATCACACACGAGCACTCAAATCTCCCGAAAAACCTCGCCTGGGTATCAAACAACGCAAGGCCGCGCGGTCAAACTCATTCCGGGCGCTTTTCCGACGCGTTGGTGCGGTGTGGAAACCTCGCCGTGTCCGTCCCGCAGGTCTGCTAGGGGCCTCCGTCTGCGACTCAACGGGTGCACAAACAGGAAATGACCTCAGCACGCGCACCGAGTGACGTCGAAATTCGAAAAGCTCCGTTTCTGTCTGTGGGTTTATTTAGGCTTTTATCGTTTTTTTTTTTGTTTTTTTTTTTTTTGTTATTTGGGAAGCTCTTCTCAGTTCTGTACATGCAAGATCAAACTGATGGCAAGAAATCGGTTGAACATGGTTTCGTTTTCTTCCTAGTTTGGTGACGCTTTTTTGTTTCCTTTTTTATTGTTCGTTTATTTGTTGCGGGTTTCCTTTTAGTCATTTTTAACGTTGCACACTGTAAATGAGCATAATTGAACAGCACGCACCTACGCATACACACAATGTCTTACACGCTTTTAATTATGAATATAGCGTGTTCAGTGTATCGTTAAGTAATAGACGTTCAGACAAATGGGTTAGCTTTTATTTGCCTTTATATTTATTTGCATAACAATATGCACTAATGTAACAAAGCAACAGGATATAACTCAAATAAATGCATTACGGTTTGTACGTATACAGTAGTCCCCTGTGCGCGCCCTCTACCGGCTCAACCTCGATATAATACTTTTTGATGTCGTTAGAGTGGAAAGGTCAACGAGTTCAGAGCGCCTTAGAAGTAACGAAGACACGGCAGTGATTTATCATTAAATACGTCGAAATTTTGATCATTACAAATAAAAATTAAAACGTTATTGCTGAAGTCATTACAACAACATATTTGCTTTAATTATAACGCAAAAAATCAAAATTTCCATACATTAAAAGCTTTGTTGGGGGAAAATACTGGGTTTAATTATTAAAGCATTTTTCAATCAAGGTTTTTTTTAATTCTTTTTCTAAAATACAATTTAGCATAGAATATTATTATGATAAAAAATTTGACAGTTCTATTTTACTCAAATGTGTTCACTCAAAGAGCATTTTATTATGGCCTAGTTATAACCTGAATTACATTTAAAAAAAAGACACATAAATTCAGTAATCGACATCGACACCCATAGAAAATAACTAAACTTTTAATTAAAACTGAACTAAATTGAAATAAATATAATCGTAATACTAATATTATTATGATCCGTCTCAGACTTTAATGATGAATTCATATTGAAGAACCATAAACCCTCATCCTAAAATTAGCCATGATGTGATACAATGTATTAAAAATTAATGTATGATCGAGTGCACAGAACAACGAGGTCAGAAGAGTTTCTACCGAACAAATATTACGGTAATAACAGCGAGGCGTGTGTTGTTCTTGCGCTCCCGTCGGCCTGATGTCAGAGTTATTATAGTCCTCTATTCTGAATGCAAATGTTTCCCAGGACTGTTGGGCTTCTGAAAGCCGAGCGCGAGAGCAGCTGATGACAAGTTCATTCATAACAGGAAACAACAGCTTATTATCCTCCTGCTGTCGCTCTCTCTGCCACCCAAATCAAACATTTATACACTCAATGAAATCGCTTCCTGGTTTTTATTATGCTCTGTCTGTATATGGAGAACAATAGTGCCAAAAACATGTTTGTCTTTACCTTTTTATTACCTAATGTGCAAAAATATTGTGCATTGCTGGCTTTGTCTGATTCGTGACTAAGGTCACACACTTCGTACTATCTGTGCATTCAAAATCCTTGCAATTGATTTACCTGAACATATAGATAAAAAATACAGATGATAAAATACGAGACATACACCAGTGCAGTAGAAGAAGCAGCTGTATTTGAGTATAAATGCATCTAATCCAGTGTCTCTACGCAATTTCCTTATATATTTCAGTGTAAAAAGCCTAATATTCTACAGAAATGAAGAAACAAAGTGAAAATTCCCCAAATAACAATCTCAGTCAAGAAAGCAACACAAATCACAAAAAAATAATCCCCAACCACCCAATTAAAATAAAAACATCTTTTTCACCTCAAAAAAATGTATATGTATATGTATGTGTGTATATACTAATATATACACACACATGCATATATAGTATGTAATATATTTCTATATCTATGTACTTTACAAGGCAGTTCGGCATGACCAGATAATAAAAAAAAATAAATCATAGCCATAGGTTTTCAGATCATAACACAAAAATTCATAAACGGCGCCTTGCTCTACAAGAACTTGGACTTGGTTTCCCCAAGACGCCAACCGTGATGGTCAGCATAACACATCCAAGATGGCACCAACAAAAAGAGCGAGTGCATGTATGCAATACGCCATTTAAAACGCTCTTCCCTGAAGTGAGAAAGAAGCTCTTAACAGAGTTTGATGACAAGATCTCCCAACTGAAGAAGCAGAGGTGCGACCTGAGATGGTGGTGGGGTCGAGGGGAGTGTGTGAAGTGTGCGATGGTCTTCGCATCAAGAGTGTTGGAGCGGCGTGGGTCAGTCTACCGTCTTTACAGCCACTGGCACAAGTGTCAAGCTATTTCCCTGAATGCCCAAAACTAGTCATTTTTAAAAAGAAGGTGTGACGCACTGTAGATTACAGACAAAAGCTTTAAGTGAGATTAAGCAGAACAAGCAGGGGGGGGTGTAAAATATAAAACATCTACAGAGGTAAAGCTAGACACAACAGAACTCATCTTGGGTTGAAAGCCAAAGATTAAGGTTTAATTCCCTGGGTGCTTGTCTGTGAATGCATATGAATCCCTGGGCCACACAGGCCGACTGACGGCTGCGGGTTCGATGGCACTATGTGGATCCCCGTTTCTGTAGCTCCTGAATAAAGGCTGAAAAGAAATAAGAGGAAAAGTTGAATTCAATTCTGAACATCGACTGACAAACTTGATTAATCAGGATTAGCTATTCACACAATTCAATGGTGTTCTCGAAAAGATGTTGTGATTTTGCAGAGATGTTGTGAAGATGCAGTTTGTATTACTGCGACTATGCTAATGAATGAGTACTATTATTGGTGCTTCTTTTGCAGCTACAATTAATGTTTCTCTGTATTCAACACATTTCCTACTTTTTTTGTTGTTCTACTATTTTGTTTGTTTTGCTGCGAGTTGCCATCAAACTTTTTATTTTTTGCAAGCAAATCTAATAAAAAGTTCCCAGAGCCCTTAATGTCACTGTTTGGTGGAAATTATAAAGCAGAAGAAATTGACAACAACCCTTTATCGTGCAAGTTTGTCAAACCAACTAGTGTTGCATAGTTGTATATGTGGAGTGATTATTCAAAAACAAAGATTGCCAACTACAATTGAAAATGTCACTAGATTTGTCACCTAGAGAATTTGGAAAGTTGCTTCAGTTTTCAATCTAAAACTTCCGCTGAGTTGATATTTCATGACATTTGAAGTCTTTCTTTCTTTAACACTGATTCATCCGGCAGTGTGGCAAACATAGATATTTGAAAATTACAATAAACAGTGCTAAAAACCATAAAATGAACCAACGAAAAACCAAAAAAGGAAAAACAAAAAATTATAGGTGTTGTAATTTGATGCGTTAGTTAGCATGAGATCTCACCTCCGATGATTTCATTCTTCACCTTCTGAAGCTCTTTCCTCACTTCCTCCAGCAGCTCCTGTACAAAAAGAATCAATCTCAGAAATTTGAAAAATACCAGTGATTTTTTCCAGTGAAATTTTATTTTCATTTAAAAATAATAATACATCATATAATTCTTATTAGCGACTGGCTTTGGCTAAAGTTCATTCACACCTCTGCATTCATACTAACATGAAAATAAACCCAAATACTGACCAAATACCACTCCCCTAAACCCCTAAACTCAAGATAAACTGTAACGCAAAAGCCAATCCTAAACTAATATTAAACCCCAAAGCCAATCCTTAACTAATCAGAAACCAATACTCATCCTAAACTAATTTTAAACCTGTAAATTCACACTAAACTAAGCATAAACTCCAAATCTAACCACACTTGGGTACTAATCCTATACCAAGTTTAGCTTCACACATAAAATATTAAAAAGCTAGACTTTAAAATGCAACATTTCTTGTGATTCTGAATAAAAAAAAACCTGTTTGATTCTTTCCATCTCCGACTCTCCGTCTCCACTTTCTGGCTCTGCTGATTGGTTTACGGCTTTCATCCTAATAAGACAAGAGGTTGTGATGAGAAAAACAGAAAGAACGGAAAAGAAAAGATGGAATAGAAAAGGTAACACAAAACCCTACTGAAACTTCAAAACTCCCACAGGAAATTAAAAAAAAAAACCAACAGTAAAGTCTCCTTCACATCCGTGGCACACAAAGTTATCTGGCTGGATTAAGCAACAAGCTAAACTTTAACAACAGTCGTGGTTTGATAGTAAAGGTCAAAGAGGTCATTGCAACTTCTCATGCATTGTTTGCAAAGCACATCGTAATCAAATGGAGTTTTTTCAAATTATCGTCTGCTCATTATTCAAGATACAGTAATGTAATTGCATTTAAGCTCATCAGATATTTGATTTTGGATTAATACAATATTAAATAAGTAATACAATATTGATAAGCCGTGGATGTGAAGAGGTCTGACCCACTAAAGATAAAAAACAGTGCTTCTTCTGGACAACAAAAGAACTGCAAAGTAAATGGAAAACAGCAAGCAACATTCCACAGGGGAAACCTCACTACCACACCCAGTTTATTTCATTATTTTAACAGTAACAAATGTAATAATATGCAATGTGAACAAAATAGCAACAAACATAAATGTTCCACGGAGCTCCGTGGCTGAAATTCTTTACATATATTCTCTTTTAAGGAACTTATTTGTGGTTTGTTATTTCCTCATGATGAACTTTCCACATTGCATATCAACATTAGTGTTAAAATAATTCAAGCGAGGCGCGTTCCTTGTATAATCATCCCAGTTTGCCTTTGACAAACACTACAGAAAGACAAATGTTGTGAATAAAAAGTGAAACTGGCGTAAAGATGAGCATAGAACCCCATATCAACAATGACAAATTCACACCGGTCGGATATGTCGAAAAAATTAATGGCTTCATTGTGATACGTTTATTACTCTCAAAGCATGTCTCTCTGTGTCTTTTAAGCTCTTCGTAATATAGATACATTCACATGGCCAATAGTAGGTGTCAGGAACCTGCGGCTCATGGGCCAGATGTGGCTCTTCTGATCACTGCAATTGTTTTTGCTAATTACTGAAGTAAGTAAAACAGCAGAAGTCACATTCATGAAAATATTCTTTTAAAAAAATTTTGTTTTTTTTATAGGTATACTACAATATATAATTATATATATATAATTTTTTTTTTTTTTTTTGTAATTAATTAATTTATTTTTTTTATTGCAAATGTGCTGCTGGCCAGCTTCTCAGTTCAAGAGTCATTATTGTAAAGTGAAATTTAGTTAATACAATAGTTTTGTTTTTTGTTTTACTTTGACGGAAGACTTTGAATCAATCTGCAACAATTGATAATAAAAGTGCCGGAGAAGGACAATGAGTGAATCTAGTGAAATCTACATATTTCAATGTATTTAGTGTTTAATAAATGTATAAAACAAAAAAATGTAGAAAAACATTTTTCGCCCTTTCAGTCAAAAATATTCATGGCCCGTGGCTTACAGTTTCCTTTTTAAACACTTTGTGTCACTTGCCTTGACCTTGTCTAACCTTGCCATGTAGCAACAATGTTTCCCGCGGCTTTACTGCGTGACACAGTATCACACGTGACTCTAACCAAACTAAATATTTTTCTAATGATCTTTAACGTACTTCACAGATGTTATGTGTTCACTGTGCATTCGTCTAACAATGTACAAATTTAAAAAAAAATGACAGAATGACTCTATGACCAATCAACGGTTTTTTCACCTAATCTATCAACTTGAGAAGAACAGAGATGGTAAAACAGAAAGAAGACGTTAAGGGTGAGGAAAGACATCCATTGAACTTTTGCATAAATTCCACTTTGTAATTTTTAGCAAGACACTACAGATTCACAAGAGCCTGAATGCTTTAGAAGAAGCGTTCCACAATAAATCACCCTGTTCATTTCGCCCCTGCAGGCCTGTTCATACCTGAACGAAAGTCAGGCAAGGCTTCCGTCTACATTTCAAAAGACAGAATTTATGTTCGGATTTGCAATCGTGTGATGCTTGTCACAGAAGCAAGAGAAACCCGCAATCCAATCGAATAGTTGATCTGCACTTCCTGCCAAAAACAACGCCTCTTATCAGCATGTTGTTTTGTCACTAACGCGTTTATCATCAAACTTTTGAGTGTTCAAACATTAGACCCGCAACTTCATCTTGATTCCAATTCTAAGAAATGGCAATTTAGCTTGAGAGCCGTTTTATCTTCACTTCTGTGGTTCAGTCACATCAACAAATGCCTGTTTGTGACCTAATATGACCTGATTGTTGAATCTGCTTGGTCAAAAAAAAAAATCCTACAAAAAAAAAGTGCTTTCCTAAAACGTTTCTTGTATTTTTTTTTTCTTTCCTACAACGTTTCATGTGTGTGTAGTGTGATCACATTAGCGCCCACTGTTAAATAAGGAATTGTGACCGTAGCAACAGTAACCCAAGAAATGTTTGAGTGATGCAGGAAGATGCTGGATGCTGAGGGCATTAGACCACAAACACATGAGTAGATGCTGTGATACTGGTACCTGGTGGGGAAGCCAGAGGACGCAGGTGAATCCAGACCTCTGGATGTTGAGTTAGTCCTGTTTGAGACACGTATTGTGTATGTATATGTACGCAGACGTACACAGTGGTGTGAATAAGTGTTGGAGCCTTCCTTCAAAACCTTTCTTAAGATATTACTTTTTTGCATTTGTCACACTTAAATGTTTCAGAAAATCAAACAAATGTCATATAGGTAAAAGATAGTTCAAGATATAGTTCTGAGCATTTGTAACTTGAACTATCTTTTACCTATATGACAGAAAGAACAACAGCAATTCATAAGTAAAGGAAATTATATTCTAACTACTTGGCCCTGTGTGGAAAAATTGTTTGCCACTTATGTTACAGCAATATAGGGAAAATGTAGACCTCTTCGAATGTCGAATATTTGTAGTTTAGTCACTTTTTGACAATGAACCGCATTAGTAAGGTATTGAAGTATAAATACAGCCCCAGACCATTATACTGCAACCACCATGTTTAACTGGCGGTATGATGTTTCTATTTCTGCTTTGCAGTGTTACTTTTATGCCAGAAAAGATGGGACACACATCTTAAAAAGGGTTTAGAAAAGTATTTTCACAAAAGTCTCGAGATCATCTAGATATATACTGGCTAATATTTGTATTGATCAGTATGAGTAGTTATGTTCATAGTATGTGCCAAAGTTATCAACAGTTTATACAATATTATACAATATTATATTAGCGGTTATAAACACCTCAGTTTATTCAACTTTGTTGTAGCATCTTTTGTGACCTGATGGATTACTTTAATTTGTCAGACAGATAGAATAAACAGAACTCAGGTGTGATGCAGGGTCAAACATTCACATGGGCCCAGTTTTGGATTTTGATCTCCCTCGAATAAAATCTTCATTTAAAAACTTAGTTGTGCTCACTTCTGTTATCTTGATAGTAATATTAAAATGTGTTTGATGACTGAAAACATTTAAGCGGCAATCAATAAAATGAACAAAAGCACCAACACTTTTGTTAATCTACGGTTTATCTGAAACTGCAGCACCCTATGAAAAGTCATGATACGGAGTTGTAAAGTCATTTGATTTCCAATGTGATGTAAAGTCATGGAATATACCTCGGGATGGTGGCAGTTTTTTCCCATGGTCTTTTAAAGTCTGTGAAAACAGCAAGGTCAAATAATGTAAAGGAACTGTCAGATGAACATATCCCTCACTGAATTGAGGCAGTTCAATCTCAGTTGAGCTCTTACCTCCAGGGCTTTGGTTTTCAGTATCATCCTGATTCAGCATAGAGGAGAGAAAAACAAGAGGATGAGAAGAGGAAGGTAAATGTAACTTCAATTTGTGTAATTGCAGTATTGTGGGTTATGCTCCATCAAAAAAAGCTAGATAGCAAGATTTACAGCAGTACTTTAAAGTAGAAGTGGATTGGAAGTGGTGTTCAAAAAGAACCATGAAAAGTCAAGGTTGCTCTTACGTTAACAGTCTCTTCCACTTTGGGGGCAGGTTTTTCCCCTTTATCAGCTGCTTTTCTCCTGCAGGAAAAGAATAAACGCTTGACTATTTATACATACTTGGGCACTGATTTAAAGAAACCATTGCAACAAAAAAACGGCCTCTTTCTTTACCGTTTACTGCTCGGTATAAATTTAAATAAAATCAGATTAGGAAAACGAAAATTGCTCTGATTAAGTGCTGAAAATCTAAAAAGCACATATTTGTTTTGTTTCTTATTCAGCACTTGATATTCAGGGATACAAATAAATGGGATAAAATAAAAATAATTAGTTAAAATTTTGCATTTTCTAAATGGTTAAACTTGGTTAACTTAAGGAAGTTTAACTTTTTGTAATTCTGACAAATATAAATTAAATGTAATCAGTGTAATGTGATCTATTTATTAGCATAATGCCAACAATAAATGATTCCACCACTGACATTTTGGTAAACAACATCAGAAATCTCATCAATTTTGTAAATCTCTGTTTGTTTTTGTACAGAACCTTTTAAACTAACTAGACACTTGCTGGAATGCAAAAAACTAACCGCCGTGCAAGTATGGCACTCATTTCACCCATCAGGCCTCCTCCTCCTCCTCCTCCACCACCACCACCTCCTCCTCCTCCTCCTCCTCCACTGGGCAGAGACACACTGCTGCGACTGCTGTCTGCTTTAGGAGGCGCTGGCACACTAGCAGCACTAGTGTTCCCACTACCAGCATCTTCCTGCAGGGGGAAGCACAGAGTCACAGAGCAGGCATGTGTTATCTTGAGTTGCAATAGAAAAAAAAAATGCATCCATATATGGAATCTATAGTTAATCTACCTATATGTGTATTCATTTTTCTCTATCTGTTTGTACATCTGTCTCTCTTGCTATATGGATGTTTATCATCACTCTATGACTCGCAGATTCTTTTTCTCCACACTATGCATTTCCTAACTTTTCATTCAGCAATATTCTCTCATTTCATTCATATACAGAAATATTTATTAAAAAACATATTTATAAAAGCAATTGTGATTCTCTGGTCATTAATCCCGTCACCTTGGGCACTTTGCGGAGTTTGGCTCCTGCCAGGGCAGCGGCAAGACCACCTCCAAGACCTCCACCACCATCTCCACCTCCAGAAGAGGGCAGTGGGGGGGCAGGTGGAGGCGGAGCTCCACCTCCGCCTGGAGGAGGAGGTGCGGGAGGGGGAGGAGGTCCAGAGGGAGGTGGTCCAGGAGGAGGAGGAGGGGGTGCCGGAGGGCCTCCAGGGGCCAAAGGTGGCGGCGGAGGAACAACTACAGTAAAAAATAAAGCATAATTTAAAAAAAAGAAATAAAAGGAAAAAAAAAATCCCAAAAGGTTTGTGCTAAACACAATTTCCCCTTAAAATTCCCTTGTAAATTTCACACACGTCAGGTTGAAACTAAGCACATTAACAGGGTTCAAACCAAATAGACAGACCTGCAGCTGCTTGTCGCTCTCTTTCTTGTCTTTCTCTCTCTTGTCTCTCTTTTTCTTGTCTTTCTCGCTCTTGTCTTTCTCGCTCTTGCTGCTCCAATCTTTGCTGCTCCAATCTGCACACACACAAATTCCTTATGACATCTCAAATACAAAATATCCTCATGACAGATTATTTGGCCACAATTGGATGTGAGCAAGAACGATTCATATCCATAATACATCAAACGAATAGAAAGGAGAATCACAGTTTTTGAATTAAAACATTGCCTGTTAAATAGGAATCACGGTTAAGAACGAAAACGTCAACTTGTGGGGATTCAGTTGTTTCAGAAGCCAATCGCAAGAAGCTCCAAAACTTGCGTCACACAATGCGATTGGCTTTGAAGAAGATGTCTGGATATTCCTCTGAAACAAAAACGTCCTACATTTTCTGAAAGTCAGATTCACAGGAAGTCCAGAGAGACGTTCTTTCGTGTAGCGTATGATGCCGTCGAGCAAACGTGTCGGGTCAAGCTTTCCAGACAGCAATTCTAAACATCTCACTCAAGTCAGAACAAGAGTCCGCCGAATCCACCTTTATTGAAGCGACTGTTGCATTAGTACGAGATACCCAACGACACAAAGTGATCAAGATACATTGAAAAGGACAAGTGAAACATTTCCCCGACATCAAACATTCAAAAACGGCCTCGAAACGTCTTAAATCCTCTGGTTTTGTTCTCATCTGCAATACGATTTAAGTGTCAGAAGTGGGACTTTAGCTCATCTGACTTCAGAAACCCATCGAGAGATAATACATCAAATCCCTTAAGAGCAAACGAGGTCAAGAAATGGCGAGGAGAAACAGGAAGTGCAAATCAGATCTTGGTTGTTTAAAGCAGTAGGAGACGAGAGTCGGTACCTTCTCTGCTGCTCGATCTCTTCCTGGGACGGTCCGTTTGACACCGGCCGTGTGGGGTATCCTGAAGACACCAGCGTGTTAGGAGACCGTTACGGATCCATTCAACTTTAGTGATCTCACCCGAGTCAGGACTGTAGCTGAGGACGTCGAGCGCGTGCATCATGCCGTTGGCAAACAAAGCAGCGTCTTCTTTACTGCCAAAATTCAGACCCCAAACCTGCCGGGCGTCACGCCATTGGTGGAAGTTCGGCGTGGCCTGATTGTATTTTAGCCCCTTTACTATTGGACAGTTGATCACGACCTGCGCAAGAAAAGATGACAAAGGCACAACTGATCAACAACATTATCTAATGTAGATTAAGACGTGTCTAGCTCACTCAACTTCATGCCAAAGCAACAAAAAAGTCTGTACATTTTCCTTTACGCAAGACACCACTTAAAAATACTTTTCACTGAAATGAAGTGAAACGCAATGATAATGAAATTAAAATATTGTAAAAGTAGTTCAGACATTGGCATGCTTGCTCTGTGGTTAGTAAGGAGCTGTGCAGACACACAAATATACTTTAATTAATAGGCAATAACGCTTTAATAAATAAAAAACAAACACAAAATGTAAAATGTGAACAAAAAGGCAGAAACACAATGAATCATGGGAAATGTAATTTGTAGTGTCAGTTGCAGGTAAATCAACATTTATTATCAACAATTAAAAGAAAATCTGCTGCTAAGCAAAATCATAGCAGATAGTTAAGGACTTGGTTTCAAAATTTGAAAAAAAAAAAAAAAATCAAATTCACAAATTCCTAGTCAATAATATTAAGCCTTTTTAAATAATTTTATTAGACCGACAGATATAACAATAACATTTGAATATGATTAGGTTATCAGATTTTTATACAGTAAGAATATAATTCCTTTTTAGAAAAGCTGTTTTACAAAAAAAGTGAAAATGTCACGCAAATGCTTCACTGAATCCATTCAAACAAACAAAAAGCAGGAAGTTGTTGTTTTTCTGCCACGCAAACAAGATAATAAAATAGAGAACAAAAACACTAAAAATGTGGCAATGATCTAATGAATACCACTACAATAAAATATTCCAGTGTCTTTAATACATAAAACGTCTATATATTCTACATTTCAAATATGTGTGAAATGTTTGCTGAAATATAACACTTACAATAGATTTAATAATATTCTGTTAAAAGCACGTCAAATGTCAACTAGGTGTAAGTATAAACGTATTACAAGTCTGTCTTTTTTATGACAAGACTTATTTTTAACGCTACTTGTTCAGTGTCCATAAGAGGGCACCACATCAGAAAACAGCGTGTGTGTGTGTGTGTGTGTGTGTCCCTTCAATGAATGTGCTGACACCTCCATTCTCCATTCCTATTACAATCCTGAAATGCACAAAGCAGAGCAGAGAGGAAAAGAGGAAGAGACAAAGAAGAAAACCTCCATAAAAGTTCACCAAGGCGACCACGCCGCCGTAAAACCACACATGACGTGGCCGAATAACCCAGGCAGCCGGGGAAGGGCCGGGCAGAAAGGGACAAAAGTCACTTAGACGTCCAGATAAGAGAGAAATGCGCTTGTGGAAGCAAACAGATGGGCTGTGGGGATGGGGGAAGGGGGCACGACTGGCACAGGAAATGATTCGGCTTCGCAACTATCTTGCAGGAAACAACTTGCGTTTTAGGAAACGTCTCTGGGGAAGTGAAGGATGATGGGAAACTCCAGGTGGAGGACGCAGGTGATGAATAAGCCATGGACCGAATTATTCGAAATATGTCATGAGTTTAACGAGAGATGCGTAAAAAATGTTGGAGTTATGGTCCAAATGAGCGATGAGAAGACATGTGCAGCTCTGGACAAAAACATTCCGGGTTCAAATGTGGGTCGGGCACGTCGTTCCGATTCAGGACAGTCCTGGTGGATTCTTTGGGCTAATTGGAGACCTGTGCTTGCCTCCAGGTATGACTGCATCAGTCAAGAATGTTCTAGAAAGATACCGCAGTTCCTTTCAGTCTGTTACCAATAAGGACGAGCTACGGCTAATAACGGACACAATGAAGTATATTTAAAGGACATAGATACTGGAGTTATTTGAACAATGTATATAAAATAAAGCATTTTTAATTAATACCACACTGAAATAAATGCAATGATTTAAGATCTAAAACAAGACCACGGAATGGTTTCAGAATAACTGCTGTTATTATGCAAACATCATAGTTTTACCTGAAATTTGCCACTTAAGAATTATTTATTTGCAAGTAAATATCTTTATAGACATTCATGTTTTATTATAACAATATTTGTCACTCAAACATTGTTTTTATTATTATTATTTATAGTTTATTACTGTATCATTTGTAATCAGCTTATATAGATTTCAGAAATGTTACTGTACTGTTCGTTTCTGTAAACAAGCAATGCAAAAATAAAATTACATACATGACGATAAATGCTATGACTTTTGACTCTACAAAACAATGAAATACGAATAAAATTTAATTAAAAAGAGGCTTGATTCTAAATCACAAATAGCATCTCCCAAGTAATGCTCCCAAAATACAAATAGATTTAAACCTTGTCTTAGTACATACACCAAAAATTATAACTAACTAAAGAATAAGTTAGACAAAAGAAATTAAGTTGAAAAAACTTAAAAACTAAATGGTGGAAAACAAAAATGTTCAGCATCAGCGAAAAGACAATTTGCACATGAGCTACATAGTCAAATGGCTTCCAGAAGCTTCCAAGGTCGAGCTGGAAAGCCTGTCTTACATCACTCTGGGTTTCCTGTCCAATCAGCCGTGTCGAGTTCAGGGATGTGGACCCCTTTGATTCCTTTTAGATCAGTCTCTTACATCACTGATAATTGTGATAAGTGTCACAAGTCACAAGTGTAAAGCCGAACAGCGCCACCTTGTGTCCGGGAGATTAGTTACAGCTTTATTTGCTAAAGTATAAACAAATCACTAAAAAAACAAATTATATATATATATATATATTTTTTTTTTTTTCTGTAAAATAAATAAATGCACACACACAAACCTGTTGGTCTGTTTGCATCTTGCGTCCCACCACACGGAAAGCATTGTTGCTGGGATTGTGGTAGATCTGGACCCTGCTGAACGCCTGGGGGCCCGTGCCCGCCGGGACCCACTTCTTATTGGCATCATCATAGATCATCACGGTGGCCCGCGCCTGACATATGCTGGACTCACTGCGCATACAAAAGAGAGAACAGTAATAAATGATCAATGTTGGTGTCTGTTAAACTGTCAATCACACTCACGACAGGAAACACACAGTCACTAGAGGAAGAAAAACTGAGATGCTGGAAACCAACAGCAAATATGGATTAAATTGATGGGTCGGAGTTAAACAAATACCTGAAATGAAGGCAGACAAAGACAGGAAGTGCTTCACATTCCACCAGTCAAGAGGAATACAGCAAGTTCCAGAAACTTCAAACAGTCCGCGTATCACATTCCTCCAGGATATATGTGCCTCAGCAGAGTCGGTCGAACGTGTTTCATAACTTAGAAACTAAAGTCTGGAGCAATTATAAAGAACTGTGAGTCACATCACATCTCAACCTCATCAAAGTCTCTTTTGGTTGTGTGGAATGAGTTAAGGTTTTATAATAACTCCAGGTACTATTAGGCTCGTAGTACTTTCCCAATAAAACAGCTGAAATATATCATTTTACATATAATATAGGGCTGCACCGATACCAATATAGAGTATAGACCTCGATACCACATTTTCAAAAGTACTTTTTAAAATTCTGCAGATACCGCTAACAATACCACGATCGCGATTAAGCGGCAGTTAAGGAGTTAATCTCAAGCGCTGATTGCCACGCCCACAGCCCCGCCCTCCTGCAGCTGTCAGAGCGGGGACTCCGGAACACGTCAGCGGTGTGAAACGAACCACTTTAAAGTGAATAAATACTTTAAAACAAAAGCGCACCGCAAATTATGCTCCGCAAAATTGTCCGGAGGCTCAAAATTTAACACTAAGTAATGTAATCAAGCACATAAAATCCCAACACGACAAAGTGCCATCCAAAGTTTACAACAAAGTGAAAAAAAAAATATTTCACAGGGGTAGACAATGATGGACATTTTCCACTCGCCGAAGTTCACTGGCCCGACTATCAAAACCACTGGCCCAGGTCGACGCGTTGTGTATTAATCCCAATAATCGCAAAAAAAAANNAAAAAAAAAAAAGTTTGCTTGAACAACATGAAATTCATTTAATTTGTTTAATGTAAGTTTAGTGCAAAGTGCAGCAAAGCCTTTTCTTTACGTATTCTCTTTTGCTTTCCCTCAATTACTCTCGTGTTTTTTTTTCTTCCTTCCTGAAACATGTCACCTAGCTAAACATGCAACCACAAAAACATTTTTGTGTCTTGGGCCCAATACAGCTTCTATTCTTTCTTAGATGCTTTTATCCAAAACAACTTTCATGTCATTAAAAATGTGTTAAGATTTGTAAAAATGTGTACAGTTTTTTCCGGGATTCGAACCCCAGCTCTACTGACTTTGCTTTGCTTTACTTTACAGTCATTTAGCAGACGCTAACATTTAGCGACTTACATTTGATTACAATTTTCACAATTCAACAAATTCTTGCTTTCCCTGGGAAATCGAACCCATGATCCGGTGTTTCAAACAAGAGCAGCAACCGGTACAAAAGAGCAGCATCACAGCAGTGACTTAATCAAAATGCAATAGTAAATATAAGTTGTGTTTTACTCCTGTCAGAGTGATTTAAACAGTAAAACGCTTTGACCTTACAAAAAAATGCAAAAACCATTTTGAGATGAATTAGATGCGACAACGACAACAAATAACTGGAAATACAAAAATATATTTTAATTTATCATTTAATTTAAACTAACTCCCAGAATGTCTGGATAGTTTTATTAAAGACCAACAAATAAATTACCAAGCCGCTACTTTTTTCATAGGTTTTGAACCATGCGCCTTATACAATTTTTTGATAATGAAGATAAATACGGTAAATACCATTTATTTTCTCTTTTTTTCTGTCCCGTTTTAATCAGTAAAGTTGCTGGTGTTAAAATGCAAGTTAGGAAAGGATCTATTTAGTTACATACATGTACATTTACAATTCAAAATCGTTCATAGAGCGGATGCGGCTTATATACAGGTGCGGCTTATAGTCCAGAAAATACTGTATTTCAAACTAGTTTAGATGTTTGACATCACGTCGTGTGATGAGGCTGCGTCTGAATGTGACGGACATCACGCGTCAGATACTTCGGGTAATATTCATGATAGTAGTTTGGCTATTGCATTATGGTTTAAAAATAAAGTGTGTCGTTATTGCACAGTCGTGAAAAGCGTAAAGAAAGCCGCGTTAGCGTTTCGTGATTTAACAAACTTTTCTTTTAACAAATTATCGCGAATCAAAAATTACCGTCTTTTTCTCCCGCGCTGCTTTAATTAATCTTTCGTTTTTGATGCCCGGATTTAACAAGATTATTCGCAAGGAAGTTGCTACTTGTGCTTGCCGCGGCGGCGCGTGCACAACGGCGGGACTGGGCAGGAGCGTTTGGAGGCGGAGCACCAAAAACTAGCTGCACATTAGTAAGACTGTCGGGATCACATAACGCGTTAGCGGTAGTTAGCGAGCGAAACGACTTAACAGAAATGCAGGTAAATAATGAGAAATTTGATTTGAATATTTACTGGCCCTACCGGGCCAGCAGTTGGACCGATCTGGTGCCGGGCCATTTATATTGTTGACCCCAGCTTCAGCATGGTCACGTTTTGAGCATGGTGAAAAACATTTTTTTTTTTTTAAATAATTTATAATTCTAACTTATTTTATAATTTGTATTTATTCTGTAATATGTTGCATACAACATGCTTTTTATTTAAAATGTTTTTTATTAAATTAAAAATGTTCTCAACTCAACTAGCCCATTGCTTTTTTGGGCTAGTTTGGAGTTGACTAAAGCTGTCACCTATAAATATAAATCATGTTTTTATCAAGTACTCAGTATCGTTATCGGTGAGTACTGAAATGCAAGTACTTGTACTCGTTTTTCAAAAAAAGTTGCATCGGTGGATCTCTAATTTAATATATTTATAATATATTATTTAATTAAAAATATAATATTTTTAATTAAAAATAATGCAATAGTGGTTGCACTGTAACCTCTGAAACCACTCCAGAGAATTGGTGTTTGGAAAATTGAGGATCATAGTGTGAATGTAAATGTTTGTGTACTGCTCTGTGATTGGCTGGCCACTAATCAAGGAGGTCTTTCCTCCTTTCAGGACCAGGTTGCTGGGGTTGTCTCCAGCTCCCGGTGACCACGAAATGGAACAAAATGACCTAAATGACTTAAATCTGGTGTAGGTTGTTGTCTTGACCTTGCGTCTACTTTCCAACACTGTGTATTATTTCCACCAGATATAGTGTGTTTGTTTTTGTCCTTGAACCCGTATGAAGATGAGCAGGGATCTAAATTCACCTTCACACCTCTCACACTGCCTTCGCAAAATAGAGACGCATCTCCCTAAACGTATCATATTTTAATCCAATGAGATCTGAACTGACCAAATATCTACCAAATGCTGTTGCGGTTTGCAAATGCAAAAAACGAATAAATAATTGTTTTAAGTACTTTACAGACAGTAAAAATAATGATGTATAATCATTTTAAACTTGTGTATAATAATATATAGATATAATATTACATTATTAATAATATACAGTAATCATACTAATATCATTTTATTAATAGAATAAACTATTTTCTACAAACAAAAAAAGAGGACTTCAACATCCAGTGACATTTTGTGATTCAATGCTAGAAAGAAAAATTACATATTGTAAATGCTATTCAATGTATTTATTGTCACGCTATTTGTAGCGTTGTGTTTTTGCGCACTGGCTGGCAATTTATGCAAATTAAAGTGTGTGTGAAAATAGCGTGACCTAGTTGTGCAGTTTCGTTAAGCGCGAATTGAAACCAAATGGTCACAGTCACTAAATAGACACAAAGTTTCCCATGATCACACAGCAGAATAGTGAACATGTACTCAGTCTTTAAGCTTGGTTTTATCTGCGAGCCAACCAATCAGACTACCTCCAATACAGTATGTTCCGTACTACATGCCTTTTCCCAACACTAGTTTTTATTGTTAATCTATTGACATTTATTAGCTTAACATCTTAAAAGGTCACCGGTTTGACCCGAACACACTCCTTTTCGGCTACATGTCAAATTCCCTGAAATGTGTTCTAATTGGATGCTGCACCTGTCAGTCAATAGATCCATAACCAATCAAGTCGCTACTACAAAACGTTGCCCTCACAAGCAAAACAGCTCCATTGCAGACATTCTTGCAATTAGCAAGTGTAACAACTATTACACTTTTTATTTTATTTTTTTTTTAACTATTACAATAATAAAAATAAAAATAATATCTAATGCAACTTTTTAGAAAATTAAAATGTTCTTTGGATAAATGTTAAGTTTTATAAAAAAAAAAAATGTACTTGAAAAAGTAGTAAAATACAAGGTAAAGTAGTAAAAATCATATTGTAGTGCGTCCTAATTTTACTCGTGATTGTGTGCATATGGAAAGCGATCTCTTCCACATACATGCACAATTACTCAGCCATCAAGAGTAAAACAGCAACGTGAAGAGTGGCATATGGATGCCTCCATAGTTCCATTACATACATTAAACCATAGTTTCATTTATATAATGAATGAATATTATTTAACATTTATAGAATTCTTGTTACAAAATGCTACAGTTTGTGAAATTTAAAATAAAATTTTTGTATGTGTATTGCACACACACAAACAACTATTTCCTGAATGATGTTTAGAAAACAAAAATATTTTCTATAATTCATTATTTAAATCATATAAATTTCATTTTACAATGGAATGGAAAAATAATTTTGAAATTGTTGAAAACCCAGAGAAAAGCATTTATAAAATTATAAAAACAAGTGAAAAGAAAAAACGTTATGAACTATCGTGGAGAAATCCTTGTCTTGAAACAAGACAAATGTTGTTACATTCTAATAAATAAAATTGTTTGTTTTCCACAATAAGTTCATTTTATTTAACATATCTATTTCTGATATTTAAAATCTTTGTTCTTTTTATCTAAACTGAGATGGAATTGTTTCTTCCTGTGACATCACAATAAACCCAGAAGCCACTTCCTGTTCTAAAAATGCCTAATATGGAGACACTGAATGATCTTACAAGCTCACGCTTGCGCGCGCGCGCGCACACACACACACACACACACACACACACACACAGATGTTGATTGCTGTCGGGCCGCAGGGAGCTTAGTTTAACCAGATGGAAACCAAGACAGGATGAGTGAAATCAGTGCAAAAATATAAAAAAAAAAGTGAGAGAAGTCTCAGCTTGGTCGACCACGCTATATATAAGAAATATATACATTTTTAAAACAGAAGAGCCGAGGTTTGACATGGACTGAAAGTCTTTTTTAAGTGAATTATTAATACAGAAAAAGCCCCATCCTGAAAATGTAGTCCTGATTACACACGATTAACAGAGAGAAATGTTCCAATCTTCTGGAGTGTTCAGAAGGTTTAGTAAATGACTCTCAGGATGTGCTTTTTTTCCTCAAAAACTGCACTATTTTTAATGTGAGGAGGAACGAGCATGAAACCATATAAATTAAACAGAGGAATCTCTTCCTGCACAGGGCACCTCAAAAGTCTTTATTTTTGTAGATTTCTTCATTGTATCCTCACAATACAAAATAAAAACCTATAAAAATAAAAACCAAAAGAAAAATTATAAATATATATATATATACTGTATTCATATAGTTAAATACATACATACTTCTAGTATATAAAAAAAATGTAAAAAAGCAAGCCGAATCACATTTAGAAAGCATCCATAGGAATTTCATCCATTTAGGAATTTGAGTTATTCATATTTTTACCCCCCAATATTGCCTGGTTTGTGCGCTGATGGTTCTGGTGGTAGCGTGTCTGTACACGTCAAAACCATAGACAAAGACCGATGGCCATATATAGACCGTTTCAGAGAGCGCACATTGTCTTACTTATGGGTAAACTAACTTAGGAAGTGTTAGTTTAGTGATTAGTGTTAGTGTAAAAAAAAAAAAAAACAAAGCCGGTTTTAGAAAAGGTTCACTTGTAGAACAAAATGACATGGGCTAAAAGATTGTGGTTAGAAACTCAGTAGTTTTTTTCTCTTTCTCCATGTCAAAACTTCTTTTCCACTTCTGTGTGGAACCTACTATGGCAATGGAATTTTCCGGTAGAGTTATATTTTATTGCATATCAAATTATGCTTAATGCATATATTGGAAAAAAATGGTATTTGCTTTTTATATGCTAATGTTATGTGATTGCAAACTATTTTAATTATTTAATTATATATTTTTTTTAATTTTGCATTTCGATTGTGCTTGCTTTATGTATTTCTGTTCACCTTTTCCTTTGCTGCTTTATGATTAGCAGCAAGAATGCATAAAAATAATAATGATCTCACAATTAATATTTTTACAGGGCACAGTTCCATCAAACACTTTGTTTAAATAAAACAAAAAAAATTAAAAAATGCAGATTAAGATTAATAATTTAAAGCATCAGAGGCAAATGAAAACAGAACAAGTTACACAATAATTAAAAAGCTATTTAGTCAAAATACACATTGCATAATTCAGGAAAAATTAAATATTGTGAAGTAAAAAGTACAAATCCCATTGTGCAAAACTGTTCATCCGTCCATTTTCAGCCACCCAGGATTTCACAATCATTTTTGGGATCTTTTCAATAAATATTCATTGATGACTGTTAGAAAATATTATTATTGGAACCGATCTCCGACTTGGTCACCTGCTTGCGGTCTTTCTTTCGTTGATTCATTCCAAAGTTGGGGTTGATTCTTCTTCTGAAATGGTCTACTTTGGACTTTATGTTGTGATCCTGTATAACCTAAAATAATTGTTTTTATATTACAGAGAAGGTTTGAATGAGGAAATGAGAGATCATTGATTTTACATTGAATTCAGCAAAAAAAAAAAAAAAACGAACAGACTGATTTTACAAGAAAAATGTCCCACATATTTTCGAAAATGCTAAAAAAATAAAGTTTCAGTTTCCGTTTATTTTTCGGTTTATTTGTGCTTATTATGTGGTTTCCGTAATACAAGATTTCTGACACAATATATATTTCTAATACAGTATGAATAAAAATATAAATGCGTAAATGCATGATGCTTATCTATAATAAAAATAAAATTTCATCCAGTCAAACCATAAATCCATTGAGGGACTATAGGCCAATTTTCAACAAATTAAGCAAAAGAAAAAAACCCCGTAAAAAGCATTTATTGCGATTTGAGGAAACAGTGATTCTGGTTTGAGGAAACGTGTTTGTTGAGACTGTGGGAGCGAGAGATTCCAATCGCTGGACTGGACAGTCAATTAAATGGTAACAAAATGTTTCCTTAGAAGACTAAAGCCCGGTGGGACAACTCGGACCCCTAATCAGTACCACTACAATCTAGTAATGAAAGCGTTAACAGGAAGCAGTCGAGCAAGGCTGATGAAACGTCTGAACATGGTTGTGCAGACAACAGACCTTGAAAGCCTACAAGCCGAGTCAAGCCCAGTAATCAACCTTCCCTGTTCTTTAAACACCGCTCACCATGTCCTGCTCACCTGCTTCTTTCTCTCACAAGCAGAACAAGAAGGAAGTTACAGGCTTCGCTGGTTGTGGTTTAATTACTCAGTGAGTTTAAGTGGAGCCGTGGAAAAAGAATTTGAGCCGGAGTTGTTTGGATCAGCTGTCGAGATTTGCTTAGACTGGCTTTGTCTACGTTTTAATGCGTTCACACATCGAGGAGATCTTCTGGAGGTCATCAAGCACAAACTGCTTGTGAGAATAAAAGCTTGTAAGAAAAGTGCTGTACATATTTACATTCAAGTAAATGTTTAATTCTGTGGTACTTTTTATGGTGCACATCATCCGAAACTAAATAAAGTCGGTGACGTACAAGCTGGAGATTTATGAAGTTTTAGAGCAACATTCCAAAAACTGCATTAAGTAAAGAAACAAAACACTTTATAAAGTTGCTAGTAAATCCAGAACATCGGCTGCTACACAAATGCTGATATGAGCTGCAGTTGAGATAAGTGTATTAAAATAATGTGAAGACAAAATGAGTATGATAAATTATAACAATAAATCAGTTTAAATCTTTCATAGATTTTGCCAAGCTTAGAGAGAACAAATAAACAACCTATGTGCAAAACTCTTTAAACTGGCAGTTCTTTTACTAAATACATGTCTTTAAACCACATATCATATTGTATACATTTATTGTAATGTTTATTAATTAATTAATGAATTCTATATACAGTACTTAACACAGAGAGCTTCCTTTAATAAAATGTTTATGTTCTTTATTTTATTGATTTGGCCTCATTCTTCATTCATCTGTCTAAACTAGAACTTCTTTTATTGGAACGAACCCACAATCAGAACCAGTCGCTTTTACAGTTCCATAATCATTCAAATCCAAAATGGCGGCACGCACAAGTCTATTGTTCAGTTGGAGTAAACATTTTAAATTCATCTTATTTAAGCTTGCAAGTTTATAACAATGTATAATTACCTCCATAAATTAATGTCGTAACGTTTCGAAGCAATGGAATACAGCATTGTCTGGTCTGTAAAATGCAATATAAACAGAAATTGGCATTGCATTGTTTTAAATGTTTTACACAAAAGCAATGTTTGAAAACAATCATAAAAGACATTTCTTAATTAAAGACCGTTATGGCTTTATCAAAGGGAATATTACAAACCCATTGCTGTCAGAACTGTCAGTTTCACTGTTTGAACTCAACAGTTTGAATCTACTACCGCAATGTTTTTCATTAACCATATTTCCATATTAACTAAGGAACAGATGCCTTTTATGTAGAACACTCTCTCCTTTGTGTGGTGTGAATACTGTGTGCACTTGTGGTGAAGTAGTGGTCAGAAAGCTCATTCCTTTGTCAATCCCAAATCAATTTAATTCCAGAACAGTCTGAATGAATATCAAGGCCTTCCAAAGTGATGTTGGTGCAAAGACAAAACTCAAAATCTGGTCTTGAAATCCTTCTTTCGTACAAGTCATGGCTTGATGTTAGAGGCGCTCCAGGCCATACTTTTGGAGTTTCGCAAGTTGAAAGTGAGGCTGAGAGGTTTACACACCTTGCCTAAAGGACTGTAATACTAAATAATGATGAAACAAAATGTATTTTCTGACGACGTCACAAAATAATAATTGACAAAGATACATATTTTCTAGTCTTTATCCTGCTGATGATCATTTGACAACGTCCTTTACATCAGCAAAAAAATGTGGAACAAGAGGTTAAAAATTGGAACAAGTGAAGATTTAAAATGCGTCTCCCTTTTTTACATTTTTTTAATCAATAAAGATAATTCTCAAGTCTAAACACTGAACAATGCCTTTTATTTGGAAGCTTAAATGGCGGTCATTTCACTCAAACCTCGAACTCTTGCGATGTGCCACTGTACCACCCACATTTAGACATTGTATGTCAAGTAAAAACTAAAGATTGTACCAATAACAAAACACAATTGGACATTCAGACATTATCATTGGATGATTCTTAATATTTATGGGTTTTTTTTTGTTTCTTTTGACAATTGCTCACAAATAATTTGCTTCGGAAATAAAGAATTTATGGCAAGAAGAATTCTCGCTTTTTTGGCCAAGTTTTTATCACTGGAGCAAGTAGTCAAAACTATCTATTTTCTGTCATTTACAGGTCCATGCATGTCTTCTCTCCACTTTCTAGATCTTCTGCTGAAGAAAACACTGGAGATGTTGAGGTGTTCCAGATGCAAAAGCTCCCAATCCTTCACGAGTAAAATGTCGGACTTAGCTGACATCAAAAGGGAGATCAAAATTTCGATAAAATCAAGTGGAAATATCTTCAAAAATTCTTGAAGTTCATGAACTAGCCGATTAAATTCCTTGAGTTGAGATCTGACAGCTCTTAACTCTGCCTCTGTTGTCTAATAGGCTGCTGAAAAGTATTATTCTGAAAGTTGAGGAAGTTTGAAACATAACACACATTATCCAATAGACATTCCCCATGGCTTATTCTTTTCAAACTGCCAAATAACAACAACTTCAACGACAACAATAACAACAAAATATTATTATAAAATATAATACTATGACTGGGAAAAAATTAAATTGTTTATTACACTGTCAATACATCATTTCATTAACAGTTCATTACCATATATGATGTGAAAATCTTTAAAACGTTTAAGTGTAAACTTCACTCTAGAATTGGTTCATATTAGGAAATGTTGGGCTCAAAATGCTTTCACAGGACACCAGAGCGACTTATCTGCCAACAATCTGCATTTACTAACACCACTAGTTCTGCTTTCTCTGAATCCTAAGGTCACCTAAAGACTAAAAGATTGGCTAGAAAGCCGCATAATTGAAATATTTCTGATCTGAGAGAATTTCAGAGTCATTCATCTGGTACAGTGACTATAGTAACAGACTAAATATTGTGTAAAACGAAAACAGAACACTAAAATTAGCAACCAAGTCTAATTTTAATCTTCACCTAACTACACTCCAATCTCCATGTCATTTACGCAAAAATGGTTTTCAACTTATTTTTTAATTGTAAGAGAAAAAAAAAACACTTCTGGTTACTGAAAACTTTAAACATCTTCACTTTACCTGGATCAATTGAGTCACTTCATTGTATTTTACTCATATTTTATTGTATTTTCATCTTTTTTGTATTTTATTTTCAGTGTGTTTTGCACTGTACTCATATTTGATTATTTTTATTGTAGTTTTTATCTTTTTATTTATCATTATTATTTTACCCCCCATGATTAAATGCTGGGCGATTGGAAATTGTTGTCCCATGTATAATGTGTATGTGACAAATATAATTTGAATTTGAAAAATAAATTACTAAAAGTATAAAAACAAAATAAAAAAAATCCTTGTTTTTCCCCCTCCCAAAAAAAATGTTTTATTGTTTATTTATTTATTGTGATTATCTCATTGATTAAGTGATTAAGCCTTATTTTTCAGTGCAATATATTTCATACACACCTATGTCTATTCCACCTAAACCAAATTTTGGAGCCATAATTCCTCCATTTTTTCCGAGCTGGCATATCAGATGTCTTTCTAATGTAATGTTACTGGATCTCTTTTCGAGCAATTGTCTAGACACACTCAAAGACATCAGATCTTTTCTAATATAGACTAAATCGCAGACGTCTTCACCATCAGCTCCATTAAAACCCATTATAGCATCTCTGTCTCTCCTTCTCACAGAACAACTGGCCATTATAACAATACCGCTCTGGCACATGGAATTCAGCGCAGAAACGTCCAACTCAGAAAGGCCAAAACCAGAACTTAAAAAAAGATACAAAAGTTAAAAATAGAGTTTGGGGCACTGCATGTTAAATAAAATCTGAAACCCAATGAAATGGGAGGGAAAATGAATGTAAAAACCAAGAGACCAGAAACAAGTGAACAGATTTTACGGTTTCAATCGGAGGCTTTGTTGGCTCAAGGAGGCATCAGCATTCAAAGTCAGCTGTTCTATAAGAGTCGCTCGATTTCCTGGACAACCCTATATAAATCTGGCTCAAAGCCTTTTCACAGTCTTATCATTTATAATACTATTAAGAGAATGAGCACAATATCTATTTTACCTAGATAAAAAAATCCACACGTGAATCAAGTCTGGCACTGAGAACCAACCCATGGTTATTTTCACGGTCACAAAAACATTTAGAACTAAAGTTACCGGACTATACAGTTAATTTAAAATCCATTAATACATATTTTCCAACCAAAATCCAGAGTAATGAAATACGTCGCCGCAAAAACGTCTTTTTTTTAACGTCTTTAACGTTTGTTTTTTAAAATAAGCTTGTATTCTCCCCAGAATGACAATGTGTTTTCTCTCTTGAGCCACCGTTTTGAAATTACGTCGTGCAAATCCCTGAGTTTTCAGTAATTTCTGAAATGACAGAAATCTCAGGGATTGACAGGACGTCATTTCAAGATGGCGGTAACCGTTCATGTGAGATTGTTCGTATATCATTATAAACTGTATACTGTATTATATACTTTACAATCAACTGCCAAAAGGTCAAACTAAATAACAGCTATGAAACATGTTTTGACTACATTTATTACCAATATTTTATCATTTATAAAAAAAATGAATGATTATAAAGTCATTGCACAGATTAGATGGATTACAAGGTAATGAAATCCGATAATGAAATTATCGCCAAACAAACTGGCTCTCGTCACAAATGTATTTAGTAAGTTGGGGTACCACTGTACATTTTTATGAATCATGCGCCTTATAACCCGAAGTGGCGGATTAAATCTGTATTTTACGGTACAAAAAATACAGCATCAATGTGATAATGACAGCAAATCTCAAAACATAACACGACTCCCACGTCTTCTGGAACAGTAATCCCAGTTAATGAACAGATCTTGTGCGCGAGCATCAGCGTGAGACAATAGTTATTGAGCGTCGTGCCTGTGTGCAGAAGGTTTATGGATTGCACAGTTGGTCAGCAGTTGGTGAAACGGTCAGTCATTAAAACTAAGCAGCTGAGGGACCGATCTCCAAACTAAACACTGACATTCTGCACGCTTTTAAGGGTATTTTTTTCATAAACGCTGATTCCATCAATGAATTTGCTCAGTAACGCTGCTTTATAAGCATATTGTGGCAATTTGCGCAGCTAATCCTTCACAAGCACTGTTTCTCTAACCATTGAAAAGCAATCATGATGGATTAAAAAGGAGCAGGCCATAGATAAGCAGTGCGACTGGAGACGCGAGCCAAGATCTGTAACAGACTCCAGGCCAGTGACGGAGAGACAAATATACGTCCTGCGGAGAGCAAGCCGGCACCAGAAATGACCATTCTTTACACTTGTTGTGCGCCACATTTTGCAGACCGTCCTCCTATGGACTGTTTTTGAACATATGAACTATGGAATTTTTGAACATAAAACACACACACACACACCTATTAATTTATATATTTACAAGAGGAAAATGCGTCAACTAAATAAATGTTTTCTTAACTAAAGTGTTACAATGTAAAAAAACTGTAGTTTCCCTTTTTTTTTTTAAATAAGTAAAGATAATGTTTGAAACTTTACAGATTGAAGGTTCGATTCTGCGTAAAACCAGAACATTGTTTCCATGTAACTGTAACTCAATGTCAGTCACTTGAGACCAACTTGCAGAAATATAGGATATAATACACACAATATGCTTAAAGGAAAGCGATCATTACACAGATAAACTCTCCCCACTGTCCTTTATAACAAAAAAAAGTGTGTCCACTATTGTAAATGTAACTGAAACAATATCGTATAACGTTAAAATACAGAAGTGAGATTTTATGCTGGAAATGTTTTTAGAATGCAACAGAAAGAAATGTACAGAAGTTGCGAATTAAATCCTCAAACAATTCCTGAACTGTAATGTAAAGTCAAAAACCTTTTCCTGTTTTAGAGACAACTACTGTTTTTATGATTTTGATGCTTTGCACATCCTCTTTTGGACAAAATAATAACTGTAAAACTGAAGTATGGGTTTCTGTACTCAGCAGACACCACAGTGACAGAAACTCACGGCTGGATCAACTTCCTGCTTTTCCTCGGGAAGTTATAATTCAAACATATTTCCTAGGATAGCACGAAGCAGCAATAATTCCTGTCGCAATTTTGAACATCAGTATATATGAACTAAAGACAAATACTAAACTGAAGTTGGAATGCTTTATAATAGAACTTAAGCATATACAACTTTGAATAATCAAATGTATGCAAATTGACGGGAACAATAAATAAGTTCAGTTTTCCGTTGGTCAATTTTGGGCAGATGGAAGATGCTAAATGGTTCAAGAATTAATAACAACATATTTATATTTTTGTACTTTTTGTATGTAATTATACCTACCGTGTATATATATTGTAAATCTCGATTTCTATACTTTTGAAAATATATTTTGATACCTTTCATTGATCAACAAAAAGAAATGAGGCCAAAGGTCAAAGCAAAACATGATTGGCCAATAGGTTTTTATCTCATTAATAAAAGACAAACACAAGTTATAACAGCTTTTGGCTATTTGAGGCAGATAGTCATATTTATTTTAGGCCTGAGAAACTTTTTGAGCAGTGGCTGTCGATGGCTGATTCATTCGAGTTTAAATGCTGCATTTCTTGCGTTTTAAAAGAGGCCAGCAGCAACAAAAAATACCAAGAGAATCAAGACGTGCACGGACAAGAAAGACTGGAATTACAAAAACACTTTGTGGTGGTGAAACGGCCAATTTGGGCCTCAACGTTACACAAAGGGCTTGATGGGACGTCCTCTCTGCCGGGAACAATAGAAGACGGACCAGTAAATTATTACTGAATTATTCCAGTGTGTGAACTAGGCCTTCAGTTCTCTGCATAAATGGAAGATCTATTAATAAATAAATAAATAAAAACATTCATTTTTAATGTATGCTCCTTACATTTGCAAATCACTTGTTTTTTTTTTTTTTAAGTCGATAATAAATCTTCATTGACTTCATTCTAGATTATCTTGGCAGTGATTTCTTCCTGTAAAAGCACTTCCCTAAGATTTATGTTCAGTGATCCCACTCAAGGCTGATGGGAACCGACTGAGAATCATGTACTACATGATAATGTGTTTTTGTCTGAATTTATTTGACTTTACTTACGTATACATTTTTATCCAAGGATGATCAGATCAGATAGACTGGAAAGAATGGGTTCAGAGTTTTACTGTTCTGAGATTCGAACTTGCAACTTTTTGCATGTCCAACTAGCTTTCTATATATATTGTAATATATCTATAGATACTGTATATGCGTGCGTTTATGACATTGTGTGTAATAATTATTCATAATATGTCCAACAACTATTAATTTAAGGCAAGTAGAAAGCAGACGGAGCACACAACTTGCAATTATTCAATGATGGACAAATCAATATGGGGATCACATATTCATACATTAAAATATTAGGTTGTCAGATTTCCATCCACGACTTTTGATCTAATCTTTTTGATCTAATATTGATCGAAGTTTTGATCTAAATTATGTTTTTCCTCAGTGTGGCATGTATGTGATCTACAGTATGTGCGTGACATCTGCGAGCCAGAAATGTCTGTTGGATGGTGTTATGACCTATTAGGTTACATCTATTAGAAATGATTTATGATTTAAATGATAAAATGGGAATTTACGCAACAGTTTGTCTATATTGAGCAGCAACCTTGAAGGGTTTGTTTTCATGGGACGCTATGAAATGGTCCTTTTCTTACGTTTTTATTCAGGTGTGACAATATTCTTCTTATTATAAATAAAACATTATTAATATATAATATACATATTATTAATACTGTATATCCAACAGCAACATTTCATAAGACAAAAATGTTGCAATACATATTGTAGATTAGGGGGGTCCAGCCTTTTTTTAAATACCGCATTTAATTTGATGTTTTAACAGAATGAAAACTGAAGTTAAATAGGTTTAAGATATTAATACTTTTGACTATGAATAGTAATAATTATTGTTAAAATAATCTTGTTACCTAAACGTGAGGAGGACAAACTTTTTTAATGATAGTTCAGCAGAAAACTCTCTAACTTTAAATGTGTCTTTCAGAATAGAAGGTCATCTCTGACTCAAAATTATTCTGATATCAGCGTACAGTCATAACTTCTTCTTCCAAATGAATTAAAATCACTAAGAATGTGAAAACAAAGAGTGTGTCACAAGCTGATGATGATGTTGGTATTGTTACAATAATTGTAGTTTGTAAATCTAAAACAGGTATTTATTTTTCTGTGTACATTTTTTCTATTCTGTGTTATGGCAGACCACCATTTTCCAAGGATGTGGCAATCCAAAACAATCTGTGAAAACCTAAGGGATACACCGATACCACTTTTTGGGAAATACCAATTGGTATTGCTGATACCAATACCAAGTACTTAATAAAAACATGATTTAATCTTACAGGTAACAGCTTTAGTCACATAATTAAAAAGGGGGGTAGTTTGGAAGAACATTTATTTAAAATTAAAAGCATGTTGTTTGCATCATATTACAGAATAAATAATTATAGAAAATTTTAAGTGACGCTGCAACTCAAGTTTTTTTTAATCACTTTGTTGTAAACTACCGCTTTAGACAGCACAAGGGGCATTAATAAACATATTAGCTATTTAGTACACAATATTTGAATAAACAAACAACATCTTTCTCTCTCTTGCAAGAGTAGCAGCGCGAGTTGTGTTGCGTTAAATTACTTCAATTAGATTCAAACAGACTGAGTGAGACTGACAAAATGTAACAAGAATCACGTCATTTGTTTACAAAGTTCTGTAATAAACTAGAGCAATTGGTGAAATAAAACAGTTACGTTCCACAGTGATGAAATAAAACGGTAAGGCAGAAACCGTCTGTGTGTTTAAACCCAGTCAGCGTGTGGCTCAGAGCCACCAGTGCCACCCAAAGCCCTTTAGACTGGCAAAGCTGGGTAGGGTTAGTCATTTAGATAAGGACATGCTGGGTGAGACCCTCGCAGTCATCAGTCTGATAACACCAGTGAATCACCGCGCTGCCATTAATCACACAGACACTTCCAGGATGTCAGCTTAGTCTGAGCGACCGAAATAACACAGGAATTACACAACACCAGGTTCACCTTCTCATGTACGGGTCTATATACAATAAAAGCACAATTGTATGTACGTAAACCTCTTGTGTGTGCGTGACAAATATAAACACACACACAAGATGGGCAGGTTACTACTAAAGTAACTTCTTTGTAATCCGTTTGATTCATTTTGTACTTTTGAAACCCATCACAACAAGTTCTGGTGTTTCCAGATTCGCTCTGCATTTAGTTTTCTCCTAAATGCAATAACTCACAAAATTGCCCTAAAACCTTCTCAAATTGTATCATATCCATCGGTAGACTGTGACTTTCAATACTGGAGACACAATGGTAATATTTTCTCAGGGTAAGCAGAAAGAAGTTTTAGTGTTGAACTTGAACAAGTCACTTTGAAGGTAAGGTCTAGAACTTTACAAGACAAAAAAGCTTGTAAAATCCTGTCACTTTAAGCAGACAAGTCCAAACGACACGTCTCTTCCACAATGAAGGACTGACCCATGAATTTAGTGGCCTGACAGGTTTCCTGTGTATCGTGATGACCAGCATCTCTTTGCCACCCAATAATCCTGCTGAACTGAATCTGAATGCTGCAGAGAGGATGAAACCCTCAAGAAATTGGTTATGTTCTAATTTTGGTGCAAGATGAGATTCAAATTAAGCGAGAAACAAAACCTGTCGTGCTGGTTAGTGTTCTCTAAAGAACCTGTTGTCATCTGCTTAAAAAAAAAATAATCCAGATCTTGCGCAATCAAGCACAAACACACGATCTACTAGATTTGGATGGATGGATAGAAAAATAAATGGATGGATGGACGAAAAGATTCCAATTTGAATTTTATTTGCAAAAAAAAAAAATACTCGTAAAAACAGACATATAATCAATGTACTTTTTTATGGAGAATGGTTTAATTAACATTGTTCAAAAAGTTAGAATTAGACAAATGTGAGCAACACAAACGTGTCCCTGAGCAGTAAAACAGAGAAGCCGCACCAGGATGTGGAATCATCAGGCTTCAACGCGCCAAACCAGAAGCAAATGTAGGTTAGTTCCGGGTACGAAGTTCCGAACCCTACAATGGAGCCTAGCTCGCTTCATGAATATTAAACAGGCTCCATTGCTTTCCCTTACTGGCCGAGCGTCAAGAGCCTCAATTAATATTCATAAGCCAAACCTTCCCTACAGTAGCAGTTTTGAATTCGCGCTCCGCAGCCCATTGAGAGGGAAAAGGAGCAGCGGCCTCACAAAAGCGCTGGATACGCGTTACAAAGAGCCGATACACGGGTTAACAGCTGCGCCACCAACAAGCACAACAAACAGCACATGCACACACACAGCCCGGAGCTTGTTTACTACGGTGAACTACAGTGCAGATGTACTACAGTGCAGGTGCACACTCTGAGGAGAAAAAAAACCGTTTCAACAGAACTTCCCGCCTGGTGTCTAAAACACATAAGTGTAAGAGTGTCCAAGAAAAAACCTTTTTGGAATACAAATTATATTTGATTGCTCGTGGTCCTAGCGTAGAATGCTCATTGAATGTTTGGTCAAAATAATTGATTTATTATCATCTTCAATATTAACAACGCAATTAGCGAGTGTGTTTGCTATCCATGTGTGAATTGTAAGCAACATGTGGTTACATTTCGTAACTTTCCCAAAGCAATCCAAACGAAACCGTATTTATCCCCAGTATGACTCTTCATTAACTGCTAACTAAACAATTAGGTAAATTCTAATCAAGTCTTAACGGCTTTCTTGACTGTGATCGGTAAGAATAGTAACATGTAGAGTAACTCGTAACCTGGCATTAAAAAACATCTAAACACAGCGTTACAGTAACGCATCAGCTACATGTTACAACTACAAACTTCAAAAGACAAGCGACGGGTGGGTCTGTCCGGGTGCGAGTGTGTAAACAGTCCAAACTGAAACTTGTGCCAAAAGTGACGGCGACAATCCGGCTCCGGTGGCGCGAACCGAACCGAAGCAACGGGGCAGAAAGTAACGCGGCGAACTCTTCACGCGCGGCCTCGCGACGTTACACGGCAACCGCGAAAAAGTAAGACGACACAAAAGCGACAACGACAAGCGAGATTTGACGTGCGTTACCTCATTGTTCGTCGACAGCGCAGATCCGCTTCACACGTTGAGCCGAACTTCCAAAGGCAAAAGCACGAGAGAAGACGACGAGCTCCTCATGGATAAACCCGCGGAGGGGTTCGGCGCGTTTGTTTAATCTGTGGGAAGAAGGATAAGCAGCGCCGCGCGATGATTTCCTGGTTGGGGAGTGAAGGAGGGGGGGTGGAGGTGAAGTGTGGAGTTGCTACTGAGGGCTTGTGTCAACTCTAATCAGTGTCCCGGACTCATGTCTCGCGCCCCGAGCAAAGTCTGCGCATAATCCACCTCATGCCCTCGACGCCGAACGCGCGGAAGTTCGTCGGTGAAATGTTTTGGAAGCGCTCTCTTCTCTTCTCTTCTCTGTCGCCGGTTGGAGTGTTACCGAAGCGCCCAACCTGCTCCTCAACTCAAGGGAAGGGAAAGCTTTCATTACTGTCTCTCTCTCCCCCTCCCTGGCCGAACACTGCCTGAAATGTTGGACCGCCACCTAGTGGTCGAGGGCTACACCTACATAGTCTATCTATTCATCCATCCATTTATCTGTCTGTCTATCTATTCGTCCATCCGCCTGTCTGTCATACACCAATCTGTCTCTGTTTTTCCCTCATCTATCTGCCACCCATTTATCGTTCTATCTTTAAATCTGTCCATTCATCTGTCCATCCACCCTTTTGTCTGTTTTCTGTCTGTCAGTGAGTCTGTCTGTCATACACTATCTATCTATCTATCTATCTATCTATCTATCTATCTATCTATCTATCTATCTATCTATCTATCTATCTATCTATCTATCTATCTATCTATCTACCTATCTACCTACCTACCTACCTACCTATCTATCTATCTATTGGTCTGTCCATCCATCCATTTATCTTTCTTTTTATCTATCTGTCCGTCCATCTGTTCATTCATCTATTCTGTTATACATTTTTCCCATGCTGACATAAAACCTTGTCATAAAACAAACATTAAAGCAGAGAGATGCTCCTGAAGCCTGTATTTTCCAGTCACGTGTGCGGGATCAGTCATCACACTGTCTGTTCGGCTCTTTCACCCTCTCGCACAAATTCTTCTCCTCACTTTGTTGTCTGGAAACCACGGGACTAACTGCTACAGCAGACTCGAACATATCTGGAGAACAACTTCATTCAGGACGAGCTTCTAACCGGCCATGGCTCGTGTTTACTTACACATACATTTAAAACACAAACAATTTCCAGTAATTATGTAAGCCTTTGATAATTACATAATCAGATTTTCAGCCAGTCAGGCGTGCCGTTTCAGTTTAGAGGCAAACACATGGGAAAAGACAAAGATGGGCCTCAAATATCAAAAGGGCTTTTGTGCATCTGCAGTGTGTGTTTGTGCATGCATAATGTGCGTTATTAGCATCTGACTGCTTTGATAAGCCTCTTATGTGAAAAGAACTATAGTGAGTTGTAATTTTAGACATTTTCCTTCTCCATTTAGCCACTTTCACAACTTCCATTCTGGAGCAGAATTCGTGACACAGTTTCTCTGCAGCCAGAAAGCTCAATCCTCTGGCATCCACAAGAATCATGCTAACTAAATGCAATGATCGGAATGTGTGTGTGTGTGTGTGTGTGTGTGTGTGTGTGTGTGTGTGTGTGCGCGCGCGCGCGCGTGTGTGTGTGTGTGTGTGCACGCATGCATGCACGTATGTGTGTGGGTTTGTGTCAAAGCTGTTGTTACCATGAAATAATATATTTCCAAAAGGAATTCTGGAAATGTTCCAAGTAAAACAACAATTCATCCGTGGCAGGTCTACAAAAACAAACGTACAGTATTAACAGTTGAAATGAAACTTTGCAAAAAGCGACACCTTGTGGACGGTTATGAGCAGCACATTCACTTACTGCCATCATGGGATGATGCCGCTAGATGGCAGAATGAGATCATATTTGTACATGTCAAATGTATTATTTAATAAACTTAATTAATCGATAAATTGATTATTTACTAATTAATTAGTTAATGTATTGATTGGTTGACTGATTTACAGTTCTAGCCTATATGATGGCATTTTCAAATCGCATGGCACTGTAGACCCACACAAGCAAACGCTAACAATATGTTGATGTCAAAAGCTGGTATAAAATATTGTGAATAATTCTACATTTCTGCCAAATTAGTAAAATGTAAGTATCTTTAGTAAAATTTCGGAGACAATTGGTCCGAAATCAGAAAACTAAAAATCAAGTTTATGATATTAAAAAAAAAGTTTAATTACGACTATAGACAAATTTCAAGCCTATTAAGAGTTTAGGGTGTTAAAATAACACACACACACATGGTTATATTGTCTCATCATTTTTGCATATGATCAAGAACCTAAACAAATGAATAAGAAATCCATTATTTGGTGCAGCATTGTACTAAAAAGAACACTTAATTGCAAAGATAATAAAACATAACATCTCTTTTGTGACGTAAAATTGTCCACCCATCAGTGTTAGACTTTATGCCTCCGCACTCGAGGATTGCTACGAAGCGAGCTCACTCCGCGCATCATGGCTACTACCTAGTGTTGGTCATGGCTACTACACAGTGCGCATCTGATCCCGCGGCGGAGCTGCTTGTCTTGAGTTTCGGAGCGCGCGATCGATGATGCGCCGAGCGACAGTGTCGGGTTGCGCGCGCGGGGGTAGACCGAGTATCGACGCGTGACCGATCGCTATCATAATCACACTTCCCCTCTTATCGCCTAGGTGTGCTGAATAAAACATGGCGATTTCCTGCCAAGTGCGCTCACCCCGAGCAAACTTACTCAAGTTCACACACTCACAGAAAACACAAAGCAAAGGCACAAGAAGAGCGCGTGCCAACCCCCGGACGATAGAAGAGGCGCGCCATAATATGTGCCATTATTTAATCACGGATCGAACTAAACGAGACGCTGTATTTCGAAGCTTTTGTTTTTTTTTAGTGCAAACACGATAGAAAAGTCCTGCTAAGGAAAATAATAATAAAATTCATTTTTACGTTGCCTTCGTAAATCAAAATTATACGTATCACTTGCGTTTTTGATGAAGAAAAATAATACAAAAAGTGAATATAAATCCAACGTTTTTCATAATTGTATTACACACAAATCTATTTTCATTATCGTTATTAATGTTAATTGGTTTTATTGTCTGAGCTAAAAGTTCATATTCCATTTGGAATTTCCAAGCTGTTATCAGGAGTATTTTTTAACCAGGAAGTTGGATTCTGGTATCAGATACGTTTGCTCCTTTCTGTCATGTTTTCTTTTTGTTTGTTTTACCATTACTTTTAACATTAATTACAAAAGGTTGGTTGTTTGTTTCTGAATGTGATGTCACAACAAATATGAGTGCAATATTGTGAGAATTTGCTTATTGCAAGTTCAAGCTAATTTAAAAGAACAAAAACAATTTTACTAATGTGCTTAAATTCATAATTATGCCACAAATTACAAAACAATGAAAAAATAATCACTACAAATGAGCAACAACTACGAAAACAATTCATGACTTTGTAGAATTAGCCACTGACTAAAACCTATACATGATGCAAGCGATATTTGAGTTCGATTCTCAGGGAAAGCAGGAAGCTGCTTTGGATAACAGCCTCTGCTAAATTAATGTAAAGTCAAGTAAAGTAGTGCTAAATCCTGTGATCAGAGCACGGTAAACACCCTGATGGAACAAAACCTCACTTGGACTTTTACGTTATCTGACTTGGGGAAACAATTATTCTCATGTCAAGCCAAACATCAAGATCACTAAAGTCTTCAAAATTTTAAACTGTAATAATCATTTTACAAACAAATACTTTCCCACCACAATGATCCAAACACCCCAAACTGTGGCTTTAAATCAGGGTTTGACAGCAGCTGATGATAAGAGTCCGAGCCCGAGGCCTTCACCACACACAGCATCCAGGTGCAGCAGCCCACGGGAAAACACACACACACACAGCTGGATGAGGTTCACCAAGCATGTGGCTTGATTTCACACCAGAAGTCACAAGGAAATAATGAACAAGCCTGTAGGTGTAAAGTGACATGATGGATAATCTCTTTAAATGTTAGTATTTAAAGGTATTACAGCAATATTCTATTATTCCATTTTATGTATATCGACAATCTACACACTGAACATCTTTTAGGACAGTGCAGAGATCAAATTCTACCAGGCCGGAGGAGACCACCTGTGTCTCATATACGCATGACCCAGAGGGTCTTAAATTCAAGTCTCGTGATTAATATCTTATTGGAAAGGAAACACCTTCTAGCGTTCAAGAATAAAAATATAATCTGATTTTCTTATACTGGAGCAAAAAGACAAAATGTTCCGATAAACATGAGATGTGGTGAATTGTTTGATTGATTTTAATTTAATTGTCAAATTATTGGCATAAATTTTATCAAATTCTCTGCAAAAATATCTGAGAATATTTTGTACACTTTTTTTGTAAGACAGCATCAAAGAAGAAACCAATAAGGAGACTCAAAATGGCACAGCCTTGAACCACAAGACTTTAGGGAATTTAGTCTTAAAACTTTTTTCTTGCTACAACAGTTTTAGTAATAACTAAATCAATGTACAGGTATAATAATAATACATACATGAGGCTACATTGAAAACATACACAGTATAAATGAATACTTTTATATAATGAATCTTTATATTTTTTCATTTATTTGTTTTAATAAGCAAAGCTAATTTTATTAAACAACCCACTTGAATTTGCCACACTTTGTTAGAACACAGTTGTCTGTTTAGTATAATATAGATGTTGACATTCCTGAAAGCATGCAACTTTATTAAACTGACAATTAATTATTAGTATTATTAATTTGAACGACATTTAGGCATCTTTTTTCGATACCTTAAGAGAAGTCTTAAACAACAAAATTTAATTAGAATTGGATTGGAAGAAACAATGGATATCATGATATGCCATGATTTAAAGCTTCTTTATATTTACTGAAGTTATATTTAACACAAGTGCGACATGTGAACAGAATCTCACTTGTGCGAATGACATCTACATTATTTAAATCCCAAGAGTTAAAAGTGATTAAGGCCAGTAAGAGACACCTTATGCGATAAACACAAGCTTCTATTTGTTATATACAGATTAATCACTTATAAAAAATGAATGAGTAAACAAACAAGACAACGACTCCAGAGGACGGTGAAAACCCGGCGATGGCAGCGATTTATTCTGCTGAATATTGCAGAATTTATAAATTCCAGATCTTTTCTGAGACAGTCCTCTCAGGTCAAGACCCGAGGTGACCCCCAGCATCTTTAAGGCCCACCAAAGTGTCGTTCATTTACATATCTCAAAGTCCTAAATATTTTAAACTCCCGTTTTAAAGATCAAATGGATTTCCTCTAAATTTCCCAGATAAGGAAATAGGACAAATCCCAAAATTCCTGTGAACAGAGGGATGGGAGCACACGAGGGGTCAGTGAAGTCCACGGTGGAGGGCAGGGGTGTGAAGTGACAGTCAGCACATCTGGTCACATCAATAATGCAACAGCCTTTAAACGGCAGTTTGTCGCTTATTGAGTGCTGCCTGCTGAAATCCACACTGACACCCAAGCTGCTGCCGAGGGACGAGTGAGCGGAGCGAGGATGAGACGGAGAGAGAAGAGGAAGGAGGACAAACAGCAACGTGAAACTTTCTACTGATGCTTTTTCTGCCCTGTCTGAGAATCACGGCCTGCTTACAAAAAAAAAAAAA
>CM051499.1:18648616-18786211 GCA_028031935.1 Paedocypris micromegethes
AAAAAAAAAAAAAAAGAATTGAATTGAAAAAGCCTTTATAGCAGTGTAGATTTGAAAAAACTTTATTTAGAAAACAACTGAGAAAAGCCATTATCACATAATCTCGGACCAAAACAAAACTTCAACACTCAGGTAATCCATCATGAAAATGGAATCACAGAGTATTTTTCATAACCAATCGGCTGTCAAAGTGTGTACAGAGATGGCTGGACACAGCGGACACGTGGTTGTGAACGCTTCCCAAGACACTGTGAGGAAAACTGTCTATTTTCCAGTGATGAGCGGGTTCTTCAGCACCACGATGACCGAGTCGCCTCTCAGGAACATTTTAGAGATGTAGCGGTCCTTATTGACGGGCTTTGATTTCTTCTTGCCTTTGCCACTTTTGGGCACCTCGGTCCACATTTCCTTCACATTCTCCAGCACCATATTACAATGCCTGCACAATCAGAGCAGAGATTATGTCACGGCAACCAGACACTGGGGAAAACAAATGATGCTAAAAACAAAACATATAGAGTTTGCACCATTTACTTATTGTATCTTTGTACCGTTTCTCTGTTGCTGCTGAAACCAAAGAAATTCCCCTCAATGGGATAAGGTCATTCATTCATCCATGGCCACTAGACACCATATCAAACACGTTCTCTGCATTTCAGAGTATTATTATTCTCATAAAGTATTACTTCTCTTCACAACTACCTGTACATTCAATACATAGTCACATGAAATTAATGCACGTTTATATATAATTCAATTACTTTTCCACACTGCATATTCTGTTTACTGTATTATTACCAACCCTTCTGTACATCCTGTATAAATATTTACCCACTATATAAATATTATACATGTTCAAATTATTTTTTACGCATTTATAAAAATATTTAAAATATTTGTTTCCTTGTCAAATCAAATGATCTATAGAGACATGACACATAAATCTGTTATTGTCTTTTTCACATACATAAATACACTATGAAATATATGCTTATGTTACTGTTAGAATATTTTTAATATTTAATAACTTAAATCTTATTTCCAATATTAATATTAAGATCTTATTATATTTTAGCCTGCGTCAACACAGCCAGGCCAAGGCTGAAGGCTGTTGAATTGTTTTATACTTGTGTCTCCAAGAGATATAGATTAGTAACTAAAATCTAGATAATAATAATAATCTAAAAGTTGTTTTGACTTATTGTTCCCTATGGATCTGTGGGGGAATATTATAATGCAAGGTAATTTGATGTTGACGTAAATCCCAATTCCGGTAAACTGCTACGTCTCCAGTCTCTGTCTAAGTCTCATCAAAAGCAAGGACACTGGAGCCTCTCCGAGCTAAAATCTGTGTCAAAGGTTAAGAAACGTTTAAACTAAGAAATCCTCACATTTACTTGACTATTTGTAATATTTATATTAATACTTTCTTGTTATTATCAAAGTGATTTAATTAACACCAATAACCAGACAATCACATGAATAAAAGTGATAACTAATTTAAAGATTTACTTAGTGTGCTTTGAGACAGTTAAAACTGTGAGAAGCTTCTTAAAATAACTCAGAACTCAAACTCGGAACTTATATTAATTTATGATTGACCATAGATAATATTTTATTATATATTTTAAGATAATACTTAGGTTCCAACATTCAAAGTTAGTGTTTTAGACTGCTCTTCTTACTCTCCTCGTTCGGAGACCTCTGAAGGTCGAATAGAGACCTGATTACATATTACCATAGCAACGCCTATCTTTTGTTATTGAATAGAGACCACGTGGGTAAGTCAGTCCTCTGACAAATCTCGTTTCCTGCTGATAGTCACGCGAGATATCTGACGTCATTTAGGGTAAAAAGGATCCGCATTTCCTGATTGTGATAGAGTAATGCATTGAACGGCACAATAAACACGTGTTAAACCTCTAACGCGGTGTCGGCTCAATCATTGCTCCCTGGATCCAGCTTCCGGACAACTCCCTTCGACAGAGACCTGCAATCTCGGCCATGATGGAATGCCTGACTGATTTATAATTATTATTAAGCCTCCAAGAAAGATTAAAATCTTTCAGTTACAAAGATTATGTTCGGGTTAAACATACCTGTGTTAAAAGTTTAAAAATAAAAATACTTAAAAGATCAAATACTATTTGTTTCTTTGCAACAATGTTTTGGGGAACTTTTTGGTTTCTTACCAAATTTCATAAGGTCCCTAGACATAGACAAACTCACTCCCTTTCTTTCTGACCCATTTATTTCAGAGATGCTTCAGAACAACACACCTGTCAAAGGCTTTCACCCTGCCAAGAAGCTTTTTGTTGTTGCGGCAGTTGATCAGAACCTGCGTGTTGTTTTTCACAGACTGTGTGAGGACCGACAAAGGTCCCGTGTTGAACTCCTCCTCCTCACGCTTCTGCAGCTCCTCAGGAGTCATCTCGGACTTCGGTTTGTTCAACAAACTCCTAAACACAAACGAACATGTCAGAATACTGTTAGGAACAATGACATTCAATAGGTCTTATTTTTATATTTTATAATAAGAATGAAACGGTTATATTCTTGTTAAAATCATTATTTACTAAGCAATCACGAACTAAAACATTAATAAAACAAACTATGAACATATAAAACACATCCCACCTGTGAAATAAAAAGAAAAAAAATCTAAAACTTTTTTTAGATTTTGGTTTTAGTATCGATTATCCGGCATTCAACAAATTGATCATTCAACAAATAAACGTGAATATTCACTGAGCCGTGAAAAAAGACAAACCACGACAGTTTAAAATAAAAAGTTGATCACAACGACATCATAATAATGAAAGTATTATTTCCAGTAAGTAACGATTTGATCTTCAGCACAATGAAAGATTCAGTGCGGCTGCTAATATTAGCATTAGCAAAAAAAAAAACACAATGAGCTGCATAGCTCCTCTAAATGCGCTCGTTAAATCCTCAAATCTTTCTTTTCAAACAATATTCGCTTCTATGAAATGATAAATAAAAGCTGCACTTACATTGTTTCTTCGTTTCAGCGTTTCAAATGCCTTCAGTGACTTGAATGAACGCAGCGACTCAAAAGTGCCTCGCGTTTTCACAACGTTGAGGGTATTTCCGGGTTCTCAGTTGTCAGTTCCGGTTCCGCTCAAGTTGCAAAAGAAAACCAAAACGTAGTTACGTACTGTATTTGTACATTAATTACAACATAATCATCTGTGAAAAAAAGTATTAATTGTACATATTAATATGTTGCACATGTTATAAATAAAACCAATCCTATCAATTTATTTAGTCACCGTTTTAATTTAGATTCTTTAGAATAGTCGATGATGTACAATCAACATTGCATTTAATAATTATAATATGTATGTATGTGTGTGTGTGTGTGTATGCATTTAAACATTATAATAATTAAATATTATATATGGGTTATTCATCCCTATTAATTAATATACATGTAAATATATCATTTGGTCGAATAGGGCAAAGCTATTTCAAAACTATTATTTAACTCATATGAGAAATGTATAGGAATTCAATTGGAAATAGGCAATACAAATACTAAATGAAACTATATGAATTATCATGATTAAGCTATTCAGCATTCATGGTGAAATCTGTGTGCTCGGCTGAGCACCGTCCAATCAACCAGCGAGGCTGAAAATGAAATTTCCAGGTGTAGATAAGAGAAGAATGTGTGCGCGCGGCGTGCTGCCTGTGGGGTAGAGTATACATTCAGGGGTCACGGGGTCAGGCCTGTAGACCAAACAGACAACTCTTTGTTATGAGTGGTGACTGACAGGGAAGACGGCTGTATGATGGGGAGAGTGTGTAAGACAGACAAAGATGTGTGTCTGTACAGTGCAGGGACTCGGGGGGATTGGCTTACTGGCTAGAGACAGGCGGGCGCCCATGGAGCTGAATCCCACCCATGTGATTTCACAGGGTGGTGAGTTTGCTATGGATAATCGCACCCTATAGTGTGGAGATTTGAGGATCATGTCGGTGGAATTGGTTTACAAAGCTTATAGTGAGGAAATGCACACCGAGCCACAAGTCCTTGAGGTCCACGAGCTCATGCTTTCACCTGAGATCACTTCCTTCCTCTCCAAGTCGCTTCTCCCTCCGCTTCCACTCAGCATCTCCGCTGCTCACAAATAGTCTGGCAACCAGAATCCAATGCGCAATGCCAAAAGGATTAACGTCACTTAAGGATCAAGAGATTTAAAGTAGTTGCTCAAGAACTTTTTTCGACTCAAAGAAACTATAATTAGGGATAAAGAATAAATTGACGGGAAAGCATAGTGTAAGAGCAATGCTATGTAATTACCAAGCATAAATCAGGTTTTGCATTTGCAATATTCAAAAGAGATGGCACATGACTAATGAAAAAGCTGCAACTTCACCAACAACTACAACACGAACAATGTAACATCTAATTTGCTTGTTTTTCTGGATTTTTAAAATTAAGCCAATTGTTTTTTGCTAATTTATACTGTCCACATGCTTCAGCATATAAAATAAAAAATGTGTTTATTATTTATTTCTCTCTCTTTATTTTGCGTGAGTTAAATATAAAACCCTAAATAATAAACACTTTATACAATGAGTAAACAAACACAACGGTAAACATTGTAGACGATTAAGGTTGTGGACATAGTATCAAAAGTTCACGTAAGGTCTGCACGGGGTCAGATGCTGAGGTGAATTCTGGACAGTTCAAGGGCAACGCTTTCAATCCAGCTCACTCAATTACCAGAGCTTGTTCAAATGTGAAAAATCACTTGTGTCTAGTTGAAGTGGTGTAATCTGATGAAAGTGCATTTTATTTCTAGCTTGCTGCGGTTGAATTTGGTCTCTTTCCCCCTGAATTTCCTCTATCATCTCTTTTTATCTCCCCCCTCCTCAGTCAATTGAAAAAGGAGATTCACTTCATTACTAAGCTGAAGCTGTGATCGCACTCAAGGGACCCCCATGTGTGTGTGTGTGTGTGTGTGTGTGTGTGTGTGTGTGTGTGTGTGTGTGTGCAAGAGATGGGGGAAACAAGCAGTTTTAATTGACTTTCATTCATTGCCTATTTTACAATATACTTGATTGTAGCTAAAATAATCATTTATATATGTTTCGAAAAGCTTGCCTCTCAATAATTACATGTTTCTAAATTAATAATAATTCTAATTCATTTTGAGAAGACTGCCAACATCTATAATGAACTGGTTATTTAAACCTTAACAACAACGCAAGAGATTGATATATAATAAAATATAAATTACTTGAATGGTAAACACTGAGATGAAAATATACAATGGAGGGCTTAAAATTTTAAAAACAAATGATGAATATAATTGTTCTGTTGAGTGAAAAAAAACATAAAACTAATTTATAAATGAGATTAAAAAAGAATCGCCAAACAATGAATACTTCTCTGAATGAAAATAATTTAAATACAAGTTGTATTTTTTATTTAGATTTTTTTTAAACACTACAAAAATTTTTGGTCTATTGGCTTGATTGGTCTTTTGATCTGAAGAAATTGTTGAAATAAAGATTTGTTTCACAAATTGCTCAATTGTGTTCTTCAATAAAGTTTATTTGGTACATGCAGGCCATGACAGGCTATCTTTGCTGAAAAAAAAATCATATGAATTGTTTATAAAAACTCAATTATATGATTAAGTGCAATAGTAAGTGTAAATGCTGAACATTATGACATCAAATAACTGCAAAAGGCGAATCATGCACTTCCGTTGTTTTCTATACAGCAAATGTACATCATGTTTCAGACCAGTTCAGACCAAAACTAAACTCATGATGACACTCAGATGATTGTTTAAAATACAGTTCTAAGTCAATACTGAATATTATTGTTTCATAACAACAGAGTATAGCAAAAAGCACAAATTGCAAAGTTAAAACAAAGATCCATCTTTTTTGGCTTAACATCTTGACAAAAAAAACCGATTTGAATTGATACGAAATGTAAACTGATTGCACATAACTATAGACAATAATAATATAAATATAATATTAATTTAAAAAAAGTTGTTATTATTATCACTGTATTTAAAACAAATTGCGTTTAAATTCCAAACGACCTAAATAACAATTCCTTTCAGTGTGTGTTGCGATCGCTGTTAAAATTAGGGAAATAGCTGGGAATGTCCGTGCATATTCCTCCGAAATATTCAGACGGAGATGGTTTTGCAGACAATAACTGTCCGGTTGGAGACGCTTTTGAGAGGTAGGAGTCCTCCTGCGACCAGGCGTGCGGCCCCTGGTGCGAGTAGAAGTAACTCGACTGATTGGAGAGTAAATTAAAAGAGCAGGGCGCAGAGAGAGATAACGGAACCGAGGCGGATGTAGTGAAGGACGAGGTGGACGTCATCTGCTCGCAACCCATCCCGTAATAAGAAGGCTCCTGTCCGCTCGGAAGAAGAAGTCTGTCGGCGGAGAAATGTCGCGAGCTTTGGGACAGAAGCGACGCGGCGTAGTTGTTGTGAGCCGCCGGGCTGGAATGGCGGTGCTGCAGCGACATGAACTGCGGGACGGGCCAGTAAAACGACCCGGTGAAGGCCAGACCCGTGGCGGCCGCTCCGGAGGCCAGACGCGCGCCTCTCTTCATGGCCAGTTTGGCCCGGGACGCCGCAGTGGACCGGCGCCGGAGTTTCCCGGTGGTCCCGCCGATAAAAACGTCATCGCTTGACGGGTCCAGCATCCAGTAGTTGCCCTTTCCCGGGTCATCGTAGTGCCGCGGGACTTTCACAAAACACTTGTTGAGACTCAGGTTGTGTCGGATGGAGTTCTGCCAGCCCTGCCGGTTCTCTCGGTAGTAGGGGAAGTTGCCCATGATGAACTCGTAGATGCCGTTGAGGGTGAGACGGCGCTCCGGGCTCTGGCGGATGGCCATCATGATAAGGGCGTTATAGCTGAACGGAGGCTTCTCGGGCTTGTTCTTCTTCTCCTGTCCATCCGCTCCATCTGGTTGTGTTTTCTCCGCCCTGGTCACTGCGCTCGGCTTTTCGGGTCTGTCCTCTGGAGGGTGGGAGCGGGTGGACGGCTTGGCGTGTCGGGTGCGCGGTGCCTCCGGTGCGGGGCGCGCGTTGCTCCTCACCCGCTCTTTCCGGAGCAGCAGGCTGCTAATGCTGAAGGAAGACTTGTGAAAACAACCGACGGGGCTTTTCAGGTCCTCCATATCTGGCAGGCACGTGTCTAGAAGTGCGTCCACATTTTTGAGAACTCAATCAAAGCGACGCCCGACGCGCGTTTATCCAACAAAACGGCGATCTGATAAGTTTTCGACCCTGCCAATCTCTCTGACTGATCGATGAACTCAAAGACTCAATATAACTCTCCGGGAGCCGGTGAAACTCAAGCCCCTCACCTGAGACCGCCCTTCTGTTTACACATTCATCTGACTCGACGTCTGTCAAAAGCGAGTGGAGCAGAAAGATGTTCCGCTGTGGAGTTCAGATATACAACAACACTCACGTGAGTAAACAAACAGTTTAAGACTGACATTAAGTCTGTTCTCTAGAGGATGCCCACAGAGCACCACCCAATCAATGGCACAGCGCCCACTGTTTAAATACAGCTCAGAAGGTCCGAACCGTCGGGTTTCTTTCGATAGCATAATATTTACATTTACATATGGATCAAAAAGAAATAAAGAGCACCAAACAAAAACGAACCGTTAATCGCCTCTCAGAAAAATCACATTTTAAATGCATATATTTGTCCAACCAAGCAAATACCAACAATTAAAATGTATGAATTAGAGAATCTTAAAATTATTTAAACGTCCCTCAGTTCAAACAATTTTCTGAATGACGTACGTGACTTTTGATGCTATGTAAAGAGCGACTTTCTAAATTGAATGCTGAATAATATTGAAATGCATACATTTTGTTTTGTTATTTAAAGTGAGATGATATCTTTTGGAGCATGTGTTTTTAAAATGACTTAAATAAAGTGATGCACCGGACAAAGAAATTATACGGAATTTGTAATAAATAAAATATCAATTTAATGAAAATTGTAATATGATAAATTGTTATTTTAGAAGGGATTTCCCTCACATGCTCTTTAATAATGTCGCTTTACACGTTAAACACAACACATTTTAATGGTAAAGTCAGTGGTCTCTGAAATTCGTTAGTTCCGGTAAGACCGCGTACAAATGTTCCCCTGGACATTCGGTTGTTGCTACATCTCTGTGTCCCACCAGCAGAAAGTCAGGCCGCAAATGTCCGTGAAACACCGCAAACTGCAGCAGTCTCCTCAGAGCAGACAGCGAAGCCGAAGTCGGGAATTCATCTGCAGAATAATGAGAAATAAACGCTGCCATCCAAGAAACGTGACGCAATTAGATTGTAATTAACGCACAAATACAGTATTAAACAAATTGCCTCAATTTCTGACAAATGTAAGAAATCACATATGGAAATTACGTATTCTTACCATTAAAATTGCCCATGAAAGCAATGCCAACCGAATCCAAGTTGTGGTCTTTGGCATGGGCTCCTACAACCCCCCATCCTCTGCCTTCAAACACTGTACCATCTCCAGATATCAGAAAGCTGGTTTGAATTAAAATAATTACTTTTACAATAAGCTCGTTATTTATATTGGTTATATATTTTTTTTAACAATGACGCAACTTGTGTGATAAAATGTGTCTTGAAGACAACTCAAAAGTAAGAACATAAACCAAACCTGCAACACAAACCTGTGCAATTACAGGCATAATTGCAATCTGGTCAATTATTCAGAATTCATATTTTGCGCTGATTTCACTTGTAGAAATTTAGATATTTTACCTTTAAGTCAGAAATGTGATAACCTGAACTGTACACGAATTGTGTGTTTTTTCCTTACTTGTAACCGATATCGTCGAAGCCTCTTTCTTGCATGTGCATGTGCTGAATGTGAACAAGCTGAGACTCGCAGTCTGGCGCGCGCGCACGCTGGATCGGGAGCGCGGTGTGGTGAACCACTACTGCTCGAGCGGCTCCCGGCATCTGGGTCCTGAGCCGAGGATCCACGGCATTCCAATCACGACGACTCACGACATTCATCGTGGAAATACAACGAGTTCATTTGATGTGTTGAATTATGTAAACACAATTCAAATTTTAGTCGAACGCGAGCGCCAACGACAGTCGATTCAACTGAACACCTGCAATTGAAGAACGCGACTGTGTTCAAGCCAATTAATGCTTCCGTCTTCGCAATCATTTACGCAAAACATATAGAATAAAAAAAAAACTCGCCCATAAAAAACACGACTCACTATTGAATGACCGAGAAGCGATCAAACTTCCGCGTACTTTCCTTGCGCGTGAACCGGGTTACGAACTTTGTTCCTGTTTGAAATGTCAACGAGAAGTTGGGATGATGTATGATTGTAAATCACATAGACGCGTAAATAACACATGTAAAGAACATGACGCGCCTAAATTGATACATACCACAAAAAGAAACATCAACATGTAGTTTAGTAAAAGACTAATAAAGGAGAATTGTCCTGTGAGTTGAAGGGACGTTCATGTCATAGTCTGAGACATTTTAACAGCAGGCAAAGAAATATATTTATTTTTTCACAAATTGAAAAAAAGTAGAAAAAAATACATAAACGGAATCTTACCTTATGTGCCTATTGACGTCAATCAAGTTCAATCTTAAAAATGTAGTAACTATAAAATGATACAAGAAAATGTTCAATACAAGCTAATAAACCCATACACACACTTGTGTTGCAAAATATATTGCAATTTTTGTTACACAAAAGCAGTTATGATTCAGTCATGACATGTTTTTGTGAATAACGACTTGTTAAATTTCACATATTTTGTGAATAAATACATATGCTATATAAAATAATGTTTTCATACGTTTATAATGTTAGCTTAAACATACATTAATAAAAAAGTAAAAAAAATTACAAAAAATCCACCAACACATGTTTTAACCTTTTTTATTACAAATACCTAAAAAATGACCGAAATATTACATACTAAAATAATATATTGATACAGAGTATTGAGCAAGAAGAAACTGTAACCATGACTGTTATTATGCATTATGCTATTTTATACCACAAAAAGTTCAGTCGTGAGATACTGAAAACATTTTGATGAAAAAACCACAATAAAGAACAAAGAATGCCTGAGCGTTTCCCCTCATTCAGTCCATCTGTGGCCACAATGTGGGGCAGTGCAGACGTAATACAGCCTCATGGCATCCTGTAGCACGATTCATTCATTAGAAAACCACAGAAACTCACAATCTATATAAATATTGGCATTTGAATATTTTATGTTATGATTTTATTGTCATAAAACTAAAAAACTCTGGTAATATCTAATGATAAAAAAAGACATGCAGAAATGTCCAGTAACACTCACCTCAGCCTTCATGCTGTGAGACTGGAAGAACACCGCCTCCTTGTGGCCACAACTAAAACAATACATTCAGTTACGCTCAGGCAGTGATGCAGGTGCACTTTAGATCAGAGGTTAGCAAAAAAGCATTCGATATATTATTAAAAAAAACAAATGCTGTCAAGTTTAACTTCTGTTGTTGCTGTCAGTATAATTCCTACATGTTCGTGAATCTCTCTCATTAACGCAAAGTTAGTATCTAAATTAGCAAAGAGCTTCAACGCGCTGCTTCTACAGCATTGTAAATCTTCATGTCAAATTTAACATCTTTTTATAAAAGTTTGGCTGCACCTTTTTAAGTTTCAGACTATAATATGCACTTGAAATCTAAAACAAACCGACTTAAAATTAACTGCATGAAAAAAGCAAAATGTTGATTAAAAAAAGTGTGGAAAAAGATTAGGAAATACATTGCGTCCTAATATCCGGTGTGCCTTATAGTCTGGAAAATACCGTATTTTCAAGCACTGTCCGAGCGGTAATGAGGCGATGTAAATGACTAATATTCTTGTGCACTCACTTTGGACAGGGATGGTCTTCTGTGCGAGGTAACGTTGGATCCTGGGCCACGTCTGCAATAATCTGAGTGAGTTCGCTGGAGAAAACAGAAAAGAGGTCGTCCAATGTTATAAATATTTTATATAGCAGAAAATCAACAAGCTCTATTATTTCTGCATTTTATCCAAATTACGGCACTGAATAATTAATTTGACAAGAATGCATGCATTAACATAAACATAAAAAAACACTGCACACATTATAAATAAATAAACACTAATAACTATAATCATAACAGACTAACATCATTTAAGCAGAATTGTGAAGCAGCAGGAACTTAAGAACGTGAAGAACGACAGAAAAGCAGATACTCACTCGACTTCATGTGTGATTTTGTTCACATAAATGCAGCTGTTGTCGGCTTCCTGCTGATAGTCACAATTTCGGCACTGAAAAAACAAACAAAAAATTTTAATTGGCATTCACCGTTTGAATAAAAACCACGAGTTTCATTAAACGTAACTTACAGCATACAGAAGAATGCGGGTTTCTTTATCCTCCTTGGGATACAACATGTTATTGCTGTAAAATCAGAAGCGCACATTTAAAAACACTCGAAAAAACGTAAACAAACGAGACAAACATTTCGCTAACGCTCACCACTCCTGGCAGAAGCGAATGCCCACAAACCCGGGCTCATAAGTGCCACCTTCCAGGTCCATGTGGAACCGATTCGGTTCGCTAAAAACGCGAATGATAAAGACGACAACGGCGACAGTACCTACTTAGTTTGAAACCGGAATGCCGGATGAGTGAAGGGCGCATGCGTGAACCAGCGAAGGACAGTCCTGATAAACCACAGCGCAGACTAGTGGTGGAGGGTAAAACTGCATTTACTTAGCACTCACTCTCAACATAAAGACGCTTATGTACGAATGTTGTTCAGTGTATTTATTTTTTTCAGTTGACTTATGAACAATGAAAATGTTGAAGACGGCCTCTCAAACTCCAAAGTGACTTACAGAATGAGGGACATTAGAATCAATTTGTCTAAAAATAGAAAGCATAGAAATACACTAGACAGTGGCTGCGTTTACACTGGCAGAAAAAAATCGATTTTTTTGCCTACATCTGACACAGATCGGAATTTGATGCACACGTGTAAACAGAAAAATACGCATGAGATCCGATTTTTTCGCATCCGATCTGAGCCACTTTTGAGAAATGACAAAATGGATTTCGTTTAAGTCGGAGAGTTTCTAGTTGTAATGGATAAGTAGTTCCACCAGGGAGCAGCCGAATGCAAGAATGTTCTTGTAAGAGAGTTTATTTCTCGTTTCTGTGTAACTACTGCTAAGCGCTATTTCTTATCGGATCGTAGTTGAAGCGAGGGAGACCAGGACTGGTTTAAAAAAAAATCAGAATTAAAGCTTTGAACTTGATCCCGGCAGCAACTGGTAGTCAGTGCAAGGAGACAAACAGTGGCGTGATATGCGTCTTTTTAATTGAATTGAATTGAAATTGAAAAAGCCTTTAATTGTCCCACAGCGGGGAAACTGCATGTCACAACAACAGAATAATTAATTTGACAAGAATGCATGCATTAACATAAACATAAAAAACACTGCACACATTATAAATAAATAAACACTAATAACTATAATCATAACACTAAGCATACATAATGAACAAACATGAACCATAAATAAATAGCGCTGCACATCATAACCACAGTCCACAATTTTAGATTGGTAACGCAGCAGGTAGAAAAGCTTGAACTTTGCCTTTTGCTAGTTTAATGTTTTAAAAATCAAATTTTCCTGCATTGCATATTTGCAATTTTGCATTTGAAGTGTTACTTTGTTTTTGTTGTGTGACGTGTGACAAACTTTCAAAAATGTAATTTAAAGTTTAATTTTAAATACACCAGCTATCTCTCAGTCGGATTTAGTAAAATGTGTTAGATAGTCTTTTAAGGTTGATGTAAGTACATAATATCCGATCCAAATTTATGCTCAGATTAGATGGTTTTATGAGGCACTAATTCAAAGCCACAAGCCTGAGGAATGTGGAGCTATTAAAACACTTAACTTAAGGCAATGTCTTTAGGGGCCAGAAGGTGACGCCAAATCCAAATCCACCACATAAAAGCAAGCAACATGTGACTAAATGTTGATAAGCCAGTCAAAGGAAGTCACAAACACCACAACTTTACATTATATACAAATTATAAACATTATAAACTGACAATAGAACAATTAAGGATACGTTTACAACATTGTCTGTTAAATGTCGGGTCAGTAAAGAAGAAGAAGCCCAAGACAAAGGAAAACACTTTTGAACATCTGCTATTTCAAGCTCTCACTGAAGACACATAAAACAAGATGAGATCCAGAAACCTTGCTGGTTTACCACTAACAAGTTTATAATCTAGGAGACTTTCATTGCACGTGGTGCATGGTAGTTGTCAACTCCAATTCTGACTTAGTAAAAATCACAGTGGAAAGTGCATTTCTATAAACCCGCAAATTGAAAACATAGTGGAAAAAGTCGGAGAAAACACATGCAAATAAGTACCATCCTTTCTGGTCCTAGTAATATCAATAAACTTGAATAATAATCCCCATAAGAAAAGGCAAATAAAATTCAAGTAAATCTAAATAATTTTCAAATGTCTGTTATTTTATGATTTACATTTTAAAGGTCTCTTTGGTTCGACAATTTTTATATCATTTGAACATTTAAAAACTTGTCATTTCAAAGTAAACAATATTTTTGTTAATTCTTGCAAGAAAAAAAAACTATTCTTGGCTTACTAAATTATATTTCATGTTAATGCTAATTATGCTCATTTATGCTTTGAATGCTTGTGATACTGGAAATATATCTTTCAAATATAACTTGGAACATTTAAATGCCAAGAGTAATTTATCCTAAAATTTGAAGCCAAGAGATAATTTCCTGTTACTATTTAGATTACTGATACTGATACTATACGGATTTAGATTTACTCTTCTCTTGCTAAATGCTTTACCAATATGTGTTGTAATATTTCATATTTCAGGCTTTGAACAAGCTCTTATATTTTATTCTGCAGTGTATTATGTATACATTTTTGTTCATATTTGTTGTACTTATATGTAACATTTATGTATGATATTATCTATTATAATTTATAAATATATAATAGTTAATAAAAATACAAAAATATTTTTCTATCTATTATTTGTTTATATACTATTTACAATTGGAAGCTTCTGTTGCCTCAAAAATTCCTTCAATATGTGAACAAATATAAGTAAAACTCTTTCAAACTCTGATTTTGTGGTGTTCTGATTAGCTCACATCTGTCTAACAGAAGAACTTTTAATATTGTGCATTTTTACGTCTACAACCATCATTGATTCGGAATGACTTGCTTTGATTTATGCATCACTTCTTTATATGAGGTTGTGGAGACCAGGAGATCTGGTATCAGTAACCCTCACACGAGATAAGATAAATCAGCTCTTCTGAGTTCCAATGTGCTTTAAGCAGAAGCTTCTGAGTGCAGCGTGTGTCATCACATCGGATCAAATAGCTCGGTCAGACTTTATAGCATCTGATATTAGTGAAGTAAAAGGCAGAAGAGATTATCAGCAACGCTTTAAAGGAAGCAGCACTTGATTTATTTTGTCCGGATCAAGTCATGAGCTGTAGTTTATTTTTTTACATTGAATAAGTGGATTTACATAAATTGCGCAATTGTCTCAGAGTACATGGTGTTCCTTGGCTGAAAAAAAGCTAACTTCAGTGACTAAAAGAGTGATGTTATCAAATAGGCTAAAATTGTTTGAGATTAAGTTCTGGAGAAACATCAGTGTTTAACAAGCACCTAAAGTTCAAACTAAATCAAAATAACTGTACAGTTAGAAATTAAATATCATAAATGAGGCGGCACAGCGGCGTAGGGTCACAAAGAAATCTGTTTGTTACTCATGTTCGAGTCTGTGTGTTTCCAGTGTCCACCCATGGTCCACAAAACATGTGAGTGTGTGTTTGTGTGTCCTGCTCTGTGATTGGTTTGTCACCATTCCGGGGTGTGTGCCCCACCCAGAGTGGCTGGAAAATGTTTTAAATTAGTTTTCAGCAATTTTAATAAACCGCATCAAAATGTGTCAATTTGGCAAATTACTTTCAGTTATATAACATTTATCTCGTTTTTAAAAATACACGACAAAAATGTTCAAATAATTCAAAATTCTCTTTGTTCAGGCCTCAAAACCAGGGATGAAACCAGTGTTGTGTCGACACTGCTCTTCGTCGTGTTGTTTCCTTTTCGTCCTCATCTTCCCTAAACACAACCACATGACTTCTGCAGTACAACCGAACTTTGCATCCATTAGGTTGACATGACTTACCGTCCGCTCCTAATTACCAACAGACAAGCGTTCACGTTTACCACAAACCTTTAGCAGACAGAAAGAGGAAATGCGGGGTGAAATAGTAAAAAGTATATTTGAGAAACTGGCATATAAAAACTATTTTCATTAGGCCATGGAACAGGAGAATGGTGTGAGGATCTGCAAATTGACACTGGGAAGTTCTTTACTTTTCAATTAATTCAATGTATATTCAGCACATTTTTTATTTAGTTAATCATAATTCAGATTTATAAATGAATTAACAATTTGTATACAATATTCAGTCGAGTTGATCTTCTGGGTAGATGCCCTTTGCTTAACAATAATCTTGAATCAAATTGAATTACCAAAAAAATGTTAGGTTGTTTGTTACATTGCTCAAAACGAAACACAAAAACTGGCATTGAGGGAAAAAACAAATAAACAAAACAACACAAATGTTTTTTGGAAGATATTGTCCAGCCAGCCTTTTTACTAATCCGCTGGATATGAAGTGAATCCTAACTGAGCCTGAAGGTGGGACACACCTGGGAATTGTGGGATTACGGAGCGGGACACACACACACACACACACACACACACACTTTCACACTCATACCTTCAAATTTCATATTTTTGGACTACGGTAGGAAACCGGAAACCGGGAGGAAACCCAGGCCAGTACTAGGAGAACAAGCAAACTCTATGCAGGCCTAGAACTTAAGCCTGGGAGGAGTTTCTCCTGCTGTGAGGCGACTGCGCTCACTAAACCTGTGTTTCTTTTTAAAATCCCAAAAAGTTCTAGTGATAATGTGAAAACTACGTGACAAAATGTGTCATAACTGAGTGAAAAGGGATTAGATCTTCTCAGGAGAGTGTCAAGCTGCTTGAAGAACAACATTAATCGCTCAAGTTCAGTCTGTAGAAGCAGAACCATTGAAACGGTAAATGATATCTGATAATGTGTAAAGTCTTGTGTGAACTAGGGGCATTTCCTGCGGCTCTTCTGCCTTTGAGGACCGGCGGTGCTGTTGTTCCTGTGTTTGCTCAGATGCGTTTAATAGAGGTTCTAGAATTTGAGGAGGTGAAATGAACAATATTCACAAGCCGAGCTCACATTTCACTCACGCGAATGATTGACCCTTTAAAAGCTTTAGCTCACCTTTCACTGAAAAAGAAAACAAATATGCTGCAATAATTCTGTTCTAGACACTAATAGCAGTCTAGTTTTCTCTGTAACTAAAGAATGAGAATTATAGTGTATACTTGACACTGTAAATCAGTCTGTACATAAAATGTTTTTTTGTTCATATAAATACTCTTTTTTGTATTGGGATCGATACAAAAATACATTTTCAACAACATTTTCTGCATCTTGAGAAGGGTGAGATTTTGTGCTTTTATCTATGGAAAATGCTGTTTAAGTACCCTTGATTTTCTTCTTCACTTACACAAGGAGAATTATAAGGTAAAATAAATGCGTGCATTCATTTGTTTAATATTGCCATCTTCATTCGGCACCCAGATAAATGTCTTAAGTGTGTTAGTACGTGTGCTTCACTGTAAATTGAAATGTTGAGCGATATAAGCCATAACAGAGTTTGCATAATGCAAAATGCATTTGCAATGTGGAAATAAAAAAGTACGTCAAATTCGCTATAGCTCAGTAATAAAAAAAGCTGTGTTTTACATTAAATGTTGGGTTCCAAATCCCCATCACTTCCATGTTTTTGACAGTGTGTCTCTGTCATTTGGGTGTAATAAAGTAACAATGTAAAATTGTACAAAATTATACATTTTGTATCACTGTATAGATTAATTTTTTATGTGTATGATGTTTGTTTAAATTCTGCTAGGAACAAAAGCATTCCAGCATTTTGAGTTAAATTAAGTGATCGTCTATGTGTGTGTGTGTGTGTGTGTGTGTGTGTGTGTGTGTGTGTGTGTGTGTGTGTGTGTGTGTGATAATCCTAATATTTCACCAGCATCTGGAGCCAATCCCCCATCAGTGGGTCCAAAGTGGAGAACCGTAACCTGATGTGGATCCGTAACCAGATGTCCAACTGTGGTGGAACCCAAAGCACCCAAAGAAAACCCATTCAAATTTTGAAAGTCTCCAGACAGTGGAGGTAATGAACTGGAATTAATCCATGTACCTTTCCTTCTATAAGGAAGCCTGTAGAGATTTTGTCCCACTCCCAAAATTATGTGAAAATGTGAAATCAGGTTTTTTTCTCTATGGATGCCAAGGTTGATTCCTCAAATCCTTGCTAAATGTTTATAGGAGCTTCAAGGACTAATTGATGCAAAGCAAAGTCTGTGTGTGAACAGCTGGAGCTTGTGTGTTCGAGCGGGTGGTCCGACCTTCTTTTGTCACCGAGCGTAAGAACATTTCAAACGTATTAATGCGTGACTGTAAATTACACCATATCTGTATTAAATTACACTAAACAAAAAGAGCAATGGCTGACGAATAAAGAATGGTTCATTAAGAAAGTTGATTTACCGTAATCGATGGGATGGAATTTTTTACTGATATGAATGAATGTTCGTGCATCAGAATAAATTTATTTCTGCGGCTGGCAACGTTTCAGATGATTCCTCAGCATCAGGGATACAGGGATGAGCATCATTTTCAAAAAAAAAAAAAAACTTGAGGGCAAGTCATCTTTCTTGACAAAAAATTATATAGCTTGCTATCGTACAATAAATATATAACAGTGTCCAAAAACAAGCTTGAAAAAATATACAATTAGTGGAACAAAACCAAATCTCCAGGATTTGAATCTGCTACTTTTTAGTAACTACCACAAGTTCAGCTCACTACTAAATACTAATGGCCTATATACACCTGCAAGACTCATTTTTAGGATGATTAAAAAATATGAATTTACTGTAAATCTTCCATCAACAATCAAACTGTTTAAGTTAGTGATTCTTTATCTCCTCTGTAATTATGAAATAGATACTATATCCGACAATATAATGACACATTTATATTTGTTTATTCATGTATTACATTCCTTTGCCAGAAAGTAAACTCAATATTATGTTTCATTTGTTATTTCTTTATTCCACATCAACATACCGTATGTATTTTTTTATTGTCTGCTAAGGGTTACTTTATTTTTTTTTGTTTATACAGATTTACTGCTTTAACACATTCAATGTAGTATTACACATTTAAAATAGTAGTTTTTCACATTTCAAATTTATGGAGGGTTTCATAGATTTATATATGTGGTATGTATATTTTTGCTAAGTTTACATTTATATATGTTATGGACTGTGTATGTCTTTATTGTTCTTTACTATAAAACAATCAGTTTCAATCTGACTTTAAAATAATAATTAATAATTTATGAAAAGTAAAAATAAAATGTAATATATAATTTGTAAAAATGTAACATATCAAAATGTAATACATCATTTGAAAACATTTGTTATCATATCTCCCACCCATAGTTGGTACATATATATTGTCGCCATGTTAGATACAGTAGAGAGGCAACTTGCCATCTGTATGGTAGTTGACCAAATCCTATGTTCCATGTCCTCATGTCTTTTGTGCACATGATGCGGAGCTTCAGAGTTATTAGCTGCATGAACGATGACGAAAGTTGTCTTGAATGAAACATGGAATGAGTCCGTTTCTGCAGAACAGATTTTGCTTTATCAGAATCCCACGAGAAACAGTGTTTCAGTTTAATAGGAAACATGAGCATCATTGATTGGAACAATCTTTACCGCACAGATCTGCTGGTGAGGAGAGATGCTATTAGGGCTTTGCTCCATGAGACCCAAACCGCAGTAACAGAAACTCAGGGAATGTACTTGACTGGCCCCCAAACCTCCGTAGACGAAACCTTTCAACTCTTCGTCACACACGCTGAGCGAGAAAAATAAAGCAAAGTGAAAAAATCTGCTAATATGGTTTGGGAAATTCTATAGCTTTGTGCTAACGCAGGAACACATACAGACAAAATTCAACTTTCTGAAAGATGCTTTAAACTAAACTGTCTGCTAGCGTCATAGTGATGCAGTACACACGTTTGGGAAATCAAACAGTGCTTGAACAGAAAACAGTTCTATACATTTCTGTGGTATTCTTTGTGTTTCTTCATGTTGATTAAATGCTACACAAATCTGGTACTTGAAGTATTATATGTGAGATTTATTTCTAATGTTGAAAATTAGCTTTATTTTTTATGTGAGGACATATGTAATTATAATGGTAGTTTTCATTAGTAATGGTTTTACTTCCGATTTGAGAGTTGAACAGTTGAATATAAATGAACATTTTTAATGCTGATATGGTCTATTTGATCTAAAATTACAGTTGACCACATTGCAAACAAGTACTATTACATTAGGAATTTGATCTTTGCATTTGACCCATCCAACCATTAAAGGTCCAAACATCTAATATCTGTGTGAGCACACGCACGCGCGCATGCACGCACACACACACACACACACACACACACACACACACACACACACACCTTACCATGACAGTGGGAACCTTGTGAGAGGTTTGGGTTCAAGAGGATTTAAACCTGTGGAAACCTCAAGAGGAGAGGATTGACAGTTCTGAAGGCAAGGAAACCCAATTGCAAGGAGAGCCGGCTTTTGCTTAAAAGTTCTAAAATAATAATAAAATAATAGCCACGAAGGGCAGCTTAAGCTAAGCTGACAAGCTAACAAAAACTCTTTTCAGAGAGGGCAAAATAAACATACCCAAGGGTCATAAAACTTATGAAGACAAATTAACGAAATTTCACGCTTCACTTGACTGGATATTTTTGAAACAATACAGGGTTTGGACAAAATAAGGCAGGGCTGAACAGATAATGTAGGGCAAGCCCAGACAAGACAAGAAAAGGCAAGACGGGGCAAGGTAACACAAGTCAGGCCATGGTAGACACCACAGGCACTGACAAGGCAAGGCGGGGTAGACAAAGTAACGCATGACAAGGAAAGGTAGGGCAAGACAGGGCAGGTCTGACAGAACAGGACAAGACAAGGCAGGGTAGACAGGGCAGGGCAGGTTGAACAGGCAAGGCAAGACAAGGTAGGGCAGGGCTAAGACCAAACAGGGCAAACCAAAGCAGGGCCGACAGAAAAGAACCGGGTAGATAGGGCAGGGCAGGAAAGGCCAAGACAACGTAGTACAGGGTAGACAGGATAGGGCATGACAATGCAGGCAGATTGTGACAGGGTAGACAGAGATGGGCAAGACAAGGCAAGGCAGGGCAAGACAAGGCAGTGAAGGGCAGACCGAACAGGACCGGGTAGACAGGGCAGAGCAGGACAAGACAAGGCAGGGTAGGGAAGGCCAAGACAAGGCAGTGCAGGGTAGACAGAACAGGACCGGGTAGACAGAACAGGGCAGGGAAGGGCAAGACAAGGCAGTGCAGGGTAGACAGAACAGGACCAGGTCAACAGAACAGGGCAGGGAAGGGCAAAAAAAGGCAGTGCAGCGTAGACAGAACAGGACCGAGTAAACAGGGCAGTGCAGGGAAGAGAGAACAGGACCGGGTAGACAGGGCAGAGCAGGAAAAGACAAGGCAGGGTAGGGAAGGGCAAGACAAGGCAGTGCAGGGTAGACAGAACAGGACCGAGTAAACAGGGCAGGGCAGGGAAGAGAGAATAGGACCGGGTAGACAGGGCAGGGCAGAACAAGACAAAGCAGGGCAGGGAAGGGCAAGACAAGGCAGTGCAGGGAAGGGAAGGGCAAGACAAGGCAGTGCAGGGAAGGGCAAGACGAGGCAGTGCAGGGTAGGACACGACAATGCAGGCAGATCGTGGCAGGTTAGACAGAGATGGGCAAGACAGGGCAGAGTAGACAAAGTAGGCAAGACAAGAAAATAAAAGGCAGGACAAGACAAAGCAAGGCAGGGCTGACAGGGCATGACAAGGCAGGGCAGGGGTGACAAGACAAGACAAGAGAAGGTATGGCAAGGCAGGGCATGACAAGTCAGGGCAGGGTAAGACAAGGCAGTGCAACGCAGAATAGACAAGGACAAGACAAGACAAACCAAGAAAAATAGGCTGGACTGAACACGGTTATGGCATGAAAGACAAGGTAGTGTAGGGTAGTACACGGTATGGCAAGGTAATGCAGGGCAGGTCATTTTTTATTAAATAATTCTTATTGAAGTTTACTTATTGAAGAACACTGGCAAACAACAGAACATTAGTGCAATTTCCCGTGTAGTATTAGCATTCTTGGTGGTGAGTTTATTTTTTCATGCAACTGAATAGCCATTTAATCAGGTAATTCCAAGAAAATTTGTTTGCAACCAACAGTGAAAGATCAAAACCACAAAACTGCTCTACAAAGTGTAATTCAAATAATGTTTTTCTCTATGCGAAACGTCTGTGTGGCATTCTAGATATCAAAGCAATTTCTCTTATATTAGTTCAAATGGAAACGGTGTGTGTTAGACCAGGTTTAACAGTTAAACTTTTTACCTAAAGCTGTCTTTAAGTAAAACCATTCAAAACATTAGTTATGAGCTACAAAAATACTCTTAATCATGACGAAAAATGAAGATAAATAAAGCTCACATGCTCTTATTATTACAAATGTCTGATCAAAACATATAAATCTAAAAATGTGCCACATTTAAATGTTTGAATTCTTCTAACAGCTTTCAAGTGCAAAACTTAAATTGCAAGCTTATCCGCACCGTTGTTTTCTTTTTTAGCTATTGTCTGCAGATTTGAAAAAACATTTGCAGTGGTGGAGTATCAAAGCTCTTCTGGATGTAAATCTCACTCTTTAATTTGATGCAGTGCTCCAGTTTATATGCGTCAAAGTGTGAACATGTTGCTCCGGGACAAGGAAATGAAAATGGGTGGATCACAAGATCATAGATGTGTGTCAGTAGCCATAACATAGATAACTTCTTCCAGGTCGTATTCTCCAGAGACTTTCAGACGGCATTCCACGACATTTGATGGAGAAACTAGCACCTTAAAAGTCTCTTTAGATAGGTTAGGTTGGTAAGTCAGTGAGTAGGTAGGAAGGTACATAGATGAGTAGGTAGGCAGGTAAGTAGCTGAATTCCGTGAAAACGTGAGTGAGTAAGTAGGTGTGTGAATGAGTGGGTAGGTAAATAATGTGCAGGTGAGTAGGTGGTTAGGTAGGTAGTTAGGTGAGTAGGTACTGTAGGTGTTTAGTAGGAAGGTAGGTAGGTGGGTGAGTAGGTAGGCAGGTGAGTAGGTAGGTAGCCAGAAAGGTAGGTAGGTTTTAATTACTAGTTGAAGTACATTATATAGCAGAACAGACAAGAAAACATAACTTTATTAAAATGGTAAAGTTCAAATATTGTTTACAGATTCACCATTTTTTGATGCAGGTACAGATGTGGTTTACAGTCAGGTATCTCCTCACTGCACACTTTCTGTACGCACAAACAAGTACTGTACTATTTCACCAGTGTGAATTTAATGTGCTTCCATAAAAAGTAGAATAGAGACAAAACCTGTAAAAATAAAAGAGAGCAAACTTGTACTGAGTTTAGCCAGGAGTCAAAATAAATCCATCTTTCTCTAAGGCAGCAGTGCTAACCACTAAGCTGCCCTCACGGTCACTTTTCACTTCAACATCCAGAATAAATCATTCAGCAATGCTAGTTGGCCTAGTACTACGTGTTTGTCTCAATGAGCCTCACTGAGAAGCTCTTCAGGATCTGTTTCTCCAGAACATTCTACAGTGAACATGGAGCTGGAAGCAATATCAAATGATTTAGTCATAACTCTTGAAACTTTCTGATTTGATCGACATCTCACAATTGCTTCCAAGGCATTGTGGTCCTTGCAAGAAATACAGCGTAAGTAGTCGGAGCCAATGACCTCTTGAGAAACAAAGATCAGCGGTAATATGTTTCCTTTCTATCTAAAATAGAATCAATTATGTCTCTCAAAACAGGATTTTGGAAAGCTGTCATCTTTCTGCATTGATGCTCTGGAACATTCTGACCAGTCGGGTTGAAACAAACATTGTAAATTATCTCCTGACAAGACCATAAATGCAAGGCTGAAGCAATCCATCCCATAATCACTTTGGATGCTGGAGAAAATGGCAGAAAAGATCAGACTGACATGAATAATTTGTTACTGCTTGGAAACTGGACCAGAAAGTCTTAGAAATAGCAAGAGTTTTGTTCTATTCTTAGTCAAACGTTATCTGAAATATGTCCGTGTTCTAGTGGAAAACTCTGTGTCTGGCCAAACGTCTTCATAAAACGCTTGATAATGAATAAAAACAGCGCTTTTGTTGAAACAGACTGTGTTGGTCAAACGAAACAGTTTGTTATATAAATTATTTCACACTATTTTCATGTAAGCCAGAACAAGCATCTTTCTCCTCTATTGTCAATATTAGTTTATCTTTTCTTTTTGAAGTACAGACCACTTGAAGTAACACAATTAAATTCAAAAGAAAGTTTTTAAACACTTTTTCTTTTACCTAATTTATTTTATTTATAATTAATCACCAAATATATGACCAAAATAATCAAGCAAAATATTATAGCATCTCAAATGCATGGGCAATTAAAAAAAACAGATATCCCATATATTATAAAATATACTTAATAATTATTATATAATTGATAATTACTCAGTTTTTCGTAAAACATCCATAACTGTACCTAAAATAAGTAAAACAGCATGTGCTTTCCCTCAGCACGAACATGAGTTTTCTGGAATGGGTTGTATAGAGTTTGGTGTAGTGCTCTTGCTTTGAATTCCCAGGAACGTAATAAATAAGAGCATATGTGAGATGTGTTGGACCCGTACAGTAAGGTTAACAAATGACAGCTTCTCTATGTGTCATAGTCTTTGACGGCTTGGTAGCATGCAGACAGCCTGCAGTATGTTAAGCAGGTGCTTGTAATGTTTCAGCTCGCTTGTGATGTCTTTCATCTATGGGATTGTGGAACCAGGTCCAGATCACGACCTCTTCACTTCTTTCAACACACATCTTTCAAACAGGTGCATAACCATATTTATGATAAAATGATCATATTTACAGCAGATTCTGTTTTTTTTTTCCTTTTTGTCTTTGGAGCTTTGCATTGAAACACATTGTGAAAATGTCAGCATCCAATCAAATTTTGACAAAACTTATTTTTCACAATTTAATTTTTATTAAGTTAGGTATGGTTTTATGAGATTGATTAACCATTTATCTAGAATTAGTTACTTGTTACTTCTCTTAAATTACTTTATTTCTTTCTAATGAATTAAATTATTGTTTATTGAATAATTATCAACAATTATAACAACAACTTCAAAATGAATAACAATAATAATAATAATATTAATAATAATACATTTTATTTAGGGCACCTTTCTCAGCACCAAAAGTCTCCTTACAGCAGGTAAAATTGTTGTTCATGATTGATACAAATCAGAAAAGATAACTGCAAAACCAAATACAAAACAAGAATACAAATCAGATTAAAAATATATCTTACATTTGTATATATATTTGATTATATGATATGTATCGTTGTTACGCTCGTGCACGAGGACGTGAGTGAGAGACAGCAGTGAGTGTAAAATGATAACTGAAGAAAACCAGACAAGAATATGTACATAATGCAGAAACAGAAAACTGTCAAAACTAATCATACAGTAATTGCTTTATTATACTGTATGTGGGGTCTATCCTGTTCATGAGCTTCCCATGCTTTTGAACAAGAGAGCATGGAAAATCAGCCACATGGGTGAGAACAATGAGCAAATAATTGGGCGGATTAGTCGAGAACCAAAAGAACGTATGAGTGAAGGTTATCAAAATTTAATTGCAACATTGGCAGTCAGAATTCCCTGTCAGTTCCATCAGAGAGATGGTGACGGCATCCATTTTTAGCATATTACCTTGCTTTTTAAAAATTATTTGTATAAATATAACTACTAATTTTTTGATTACCATTGTTGTCCCACTGATTGGCTACATTGTTCAAGATTGTTTATCGGTCACATACTGTACTTGTCATATACATTTACACATAACACAATGCACAATGGTCCAATTCTATTATTCACACTTTGAAACAATTTGAGGCAACAGAAGCTTTCCAAACTTAAAGCACAATAGAAGTAATAAATTGTAGACATGAGGTGATATGGGAAAGCCCATAAAAAAGATTCATGCAAATTTTGAGATACAAAGAAGCAGATGCGGTAATTGTTTTGCAACCAAAATGTGAGATGGTAGAGCATTTTCAGAGTAATAATTTAAAAAACCTGAAGTCATATCAACAGCTTTTCAAAGACCAAAGATCCAGTGTGAACCGATACAGCTCATTACCATTTACTGCTCAAATATTTAAAAAATGACAATTTCTATGAGTCAAAAACCACATGTTCTACCTTCTCCTTCCATAACTTGTGAGTCGCAGCAAAAATCTCACCGGGTATGTTATGAAACATCTTCAGATAATGATTTCCATAACTGTCCATCAGAAACTATAAAGAAAATAGGGAGAGATGCTCACCAGCTCATCGATGACTTGCTCTTGAGAGGGATTCCAGATGTGAAATTCTTGTGCATGCGTGTAACGCTGGTCCTGTAGAGACTTTATCAAAGACTAAAGGCTTGGCACAACAGCATCTCAGGCTTTGAAATCTGGAAATGACAGTGTTATCTATAGCGAATGAGATGGACAGACAGCGATCATGAGTGAAATGGCCAGGAGACCAACAAGAGAAGCCCTTCATCCCAATGAGTCATGCATGGAAACAGACCGATGTGTTTCATTTTACAGAAATGCATTTGAAATGCGGTTTAATGTGGCACTGTTGCTGTTGATGTCCTTGTTCAAATCCACGTATGCCAACGTTTATTGCAAAGGCTGCCTCTGGTTATTCAGTCCAGACAAATGTACATCAAGTCTTTGATTACTGATGCTCAACCTAAGGCCCGTGGTCCACATCTGGGACACTCGATTATTTCTCAACTCACAAACTTATTTAGTTGGTCATTTTGGAATTTAGTAATTTTAGTTTTTTTGGAAGAAGAGGTTGACTGTACGGTATGCTAGAATACATTTCAATCTGAGACTATCTTCAAGCATCTATGAAGGACACATTTAGAGAGCAATCTTAGAGACTAATCTCAAATATCCAGATTAAATTTTTTAACAGGTTAGGTCCATTGCATGAAATTCATAGGAAAAACAAGTTTGCCCCATATTTTGTATGGTTGGGAACCACTGATCTAAAAACAACAAAAAATCTGAGTTTGTGCAACACATTGTGCTTATTTTTACGGATTGCTGTGTGGTTTAGTCAATTCCGAAATCAAAAGGGCAATTCTCTTGACAGTGCGTCTAGATCTTGAACAGCTTGGCATTTCAAACCTTTCTACAAATAGTAATAAAAAAAAACACAACCTTATTCAGTGAAACTAACTGTTCAGTGCATAAACTAATTAAGGGAGCAGTTGTAGTGTAGTGGTGGTTGGACTTTTGCAATTGTGACAAACATTGTAGATTTGAATCCCGGATCAGAAAATACCTTGAATGAAGAAACTAGAGGGGACTTTCCCAATCTCCTCTCACAATGCTTGTGTGTGTGTGTGTGTGTGTGTGTGTGTGTGTGTGTGTGTGTGTGTGTGTGTGTGTGTGTGTACACACAATCAAAATCTTTTTCAGACTTTTACTGCTCTTTGAATCACACTGGAGCTGCTGTGTGAGTCAACATGGCAACAACAAACTGTAAGTAGCAAAGCTCCCTGCTTTATAATTGTTAATCTAGTTCGTACTCAGCGTAATTGTTTCCTTCCACTTCAAGAATGCAAAGAAAAAAGCAAACTGGCTTTAACTGTGCCCTCTTGTTGTTTTACTGAAGGCCTTCTTGTTTTATGAGAACCTGAAATGTTGGAGCCAAAAAACATTGAAGGAAAAGAAATTATATCTGGAATAAAACCAGGCGAATTAATTATTCCTGGTGTCATTATATGGGCTGTCAGCACCTTGTTATAAAATAAATAAAAATAGTTTGGCCAAGAATATTATACAATTAAATTTTCTGCGCAACATCCAATGGTATGAAAGATTTATAATACCAAGATTGTTTATTTCAACCAATTGATATTGTACATTGCATTTGTAAACGTTCTGTAACTTGAATTCTGCTTGAATTAAATATATTTTATACACTGGAGAGACTTTTCCAAACTTAAACAAAAACAGTTGAGCACATTATCATGAATTTATCAATGCTAATAAAAAAAGTAAATTTAATCAAAACGAAGCATCTGAGCAGGAAAGCCTTGTTGAGAACTGTCAGTTCTCTGTCCTGAACTACTATCAAACCACAGAACAAAGTCTCATGTTCACAACCGAAACCAGTTCTGACCTGAGAATTTGGTCCAAATCCCAAATGGTCAAGTTCTTCAACACACATTTAGGATTGTCATATCCTGTCGGGGATTGGACCATGCTGGTGCTTCTTATTGACCTGCTGGTTTGCTGGAAAAGTCTTTTTATCTCGACTTCCTTATTATCTATCCATCCATCCACCCATCCACTTTCTACCGAACATCTTAGCAACTCTAGAGAAGCAAACTCTGGAACCCTGGAAACTGGAGACCTGGAGGAAACCCTCGCAGGCATGAGGAGAACATGCAAATTCCCTACAGAATGACCCGACGGGACCTCAAACTCACACCTCGAGTCTCAAACGAGTTCTTCTCGCTGTGAGACGACAACGATACTTCCTTATTATTACTAGTTGTATTATTGTGTGCCGGTGTGTGTATAATGTGGGAACCAGGAACCATTCTGTCTTTATTGGAGTGGACTTCTCCTCGGTCTGAACTCTAAAGTGAGGAATATAACCTCTGTTTTACTATGACATCAGATTCCCTGCGCTGATGGTACCCATTAAAAACACTGGGAATCCAGTGTAGAAATCCCAGAATTCTTTATTAGAAGTCAAAGCCAATACACAACACAAATTGTGTTGCAATTCATTTGAAACAAGATTTTTTACATAAACATTAAAGAATTGGTTAAAAAATGCCTCATTTGATTTTGAACATTTCTGATTGTTTAAGTAAAGGAGCCTGTTAACTGGAGCCTAAAAGTTGTAGTTGTGAGTGTATTAATATTTATTTTGCAAACTACAGTAAGTAACATGTGTCTTTAAGCGTTATAGTTTGGAAACAGGTGGATCCTGCGATGGAACAAAATCCCTTAAAGACACAGACAAATGTGCTGTTGGATTTACAAGCGATGAGATTTATACAAAAGCATTCTGTTGAATGAGCTTCCTCCCCCGTCAGAGATGTTCTAAAGAGACTGTGAGGGATCTCACCGCAACAATGAGAGAAAACGCACATGATAAATATGCTGGTGGTGGTTTTTGAAGTGCTTAAACATCGCAGGCTTAACCTTCTACGGCTTTGGGAGGATCCAACATGAAGTTGCTTCCAGGGATGAGTCTGCACACACGCTGTTAACCTTCAGTGAATATGGATAGTTGACAATATTGACACACGCACACACGCACGCACACACACCCTGGGCCAAACCTGCTTTACAATATAAGTAATATTTTGCTTTGTTATTAATACTTAATACTCAGTTATTCCGTGATTATCTGGGGTTAGATATGATTTGTAATAAAATATTTCATAAGTTATAGTTTTATTTCCCCAATACCATATGGTGGTGGTGACCAAGCAAGTATTAAATATCAATAGTTATAAAGTGTTTGTTTGTTTGTTTGTTTAATAATTAATTTGTTTGTGAACCAAAAATCAAAAGCCTTTATATCCCTTTTAATATAAAGGAAGTACAACAATGTAGTATACATTTTACAGTTAAATCAAATTATTACAAAAAATGAATTTGTGAAAATAGCATATACCTCTTTAAAAGAAAGACTAGAATTAAAAAAGACAGAAACAAAAAACTTAAACATCAAATATATCAGGTGTTTAAATTTCACAGTTCAAAGAGAATATCGGAGCTACAGAAAAACAATAATACGATTTGGCACAGGCACAAAAATGAATGCAATTTATTATAAGAACTTGCGCACCTATTGCATGTAGCGCATTTGAAGCTTTTGATATACGAAGTCGTTTTTTCTACTAACTAGATCCACCTGCAACGTATAGACATAATTTACAATCTGGCATAAACGTGAATTCGAAATGAATCCCAGCTGAGATATTCACACCTACTCTGAATGAGAGAGAACGTTTTCTGTTTATGACATTCTCGCTTCATAGACGACATAAATGCAAATGTTTTTTTTTTTTTTTTTTTTTAATAATATAGGAACCTCGAAACTTTTCCCATGCCTTGGAAAACTCACGCACATCATAACGATATTAATTGCTTCTTCGATCAAATAAAAAGCCCTGATGTCACACATGAATATAATTTATATCACAAGGAAAAACAATATAATTATATTTTTAACACAAATATAGTGTATATACCCCCCCCCCTTACTTCATTAAGTTCCCAAAATGGTGCGTAATCATTCTTCTTACAACCAACCATTGCTTCCCATAGAAATAACACAGATCACCTGTTTTGCCTTATTGTGTTTACACAGTAAACGTGTTGCTCTCCTCCGGGAGCGCGCACTGATATAAAAGCGCGAGCTGCTGCTGCGGCTGCGCACACACATACACACCGTTTCAGCAGTCAAGGCAGAAGAAGCGCGTGGACTATAAACACGGAGAAGATGACGAACACGCGGGAAGCCGCTCGACTCGATTCTGCTCCAGCGCTCACAGCCTCAGGTGAGACCCCGAGACCACCTGAGATACTGAAAGCGTTTTAATGTGGCTTTGAGATGATCAAGTCAGAATCAGAATCAGAATCAGAATCAAGTTTATTGCCAGGTTCTGTGGATACAGAGCTAGGAATTTGTCTTGGTGTCAACCACCGAGGCAGCCATCTGCGGCGCCAACGTAGTTTTCCTCAAACGTCTTGAATCGACTTTAGTTATCTAATATAGTAATGACATTTATTTGCACTGATATTTACACAAATATTTTTATCATGTTTGTTTCTTTTAAAAAACATAAAGCAGGCGAACAAACAAACAAATAAATACATACATATTATGATGGATGTAGAATGTCAAAGTTTGAAAGTGGCCTATATTGTAGGTAGATAACGTTCTGATTTTCCATCTGTGTAAACATGAAACGTCTAAAGTGTAAAGGAGTGTAAACTTCTAAACTCCAATTAAATCTATATCAAGATGCTTACGGTATTACTATATTACTCATTCGAGTTTTGAATGTTGTAGAGAAAAAAATTAAGAAGTAATTTTGATTTAGCAATATAAACAATATAACAATTCGGAACTTAATAATGGTTTAAAATGATCAAAAAAATTTTGACTGAACAAAAAGTTCTCAGAAAAAGGTGTTTGTTTTCCCTGGGGAGCCAGACTGATTTTATGCCTGAATTATGTGTCAGTAGAGAGGGAAAACCTCTTTAAGAAAAATTACTGATGACTTAAACCATTTGATCCAGATGTTGGCAGTATGTAATGCAGAACATGAGCTGTTTCTTTAGTCATTCTTCATTTTTATTATAGATTTATTCTAACATATGTTCGTATTTGGATTGTCAGATGCAGTAAGACTGAGGAGAAGAAAGGCTCGGTGGTTGGTTTCAGGCATGTTGGGTTTGTCCTTGCTTATTGTCCTGATGGGCATCTACACCACAACACGCACCGAGAGCGTTCGAGTTGCAGGATACATGCCAGGAATTATTGTAAGTATGGTCATATACAGTTTAGTTTGAGAATTGAAATTATTGTGTCAGAGTTGCATGTACAGTTGAATGCATTATTAAACAATATGGGAAGCAATATTTTAACACTATGCTGTAGAAAATTATACCACATGAATAGAAAAATGTCAATTTCGTTATTTGTCATGTTTTAATTAGATAACTGTGTTGAGTGACCCCATTTTTATTAAATTAATTACTTGTAAAGCAAATATTTACAATCATCAACTGGATAAATTACTCAATCTGTGATTATTATTGTCTGATAAAAATTGGCAACAATTTCTGACCTCAAAAGCTCATCTGTTTAAATTCATTAAACTAAAGAAAGAAAAAATGCAACGAGAGGCATACTTTTAATTTTCAAAAGTACATATCTCGTCACGTCCCCATAGACTACAACAACAATCATAATTCTCAGAGTCCTGTCATCTGGGCTTGCTATAGTCACATGACATCTGTTTCATCTGTCTTAATCTGTTATTCTATTTAACTCGTTTCCTGTTTTTAGTCAGTTGTCTGTCATATTTTGCTTCTAGTCATTAAATGCTTTTTCTGTTACCACTGACTTTAGTTTTGCGATTACACAATTGTAAATCTACAACCTTTTCACATTTTGCAGGTACAAAAACTGCAGACAAATTAGAAGCTAACAACACATTAATGTTTTCAAAGCAAGGATCTATATAATAGATGCATAAATCTACCGGTATTTATATATGTACGTATATATACACACAGTGTATATTTATACAGTACTGTTTATATATATTATTAAGTTTATAGACAATTCACAGTCCTTATTATTGTGTTTCATTACCTTTGTTCTTTAATGCAAATTAAAACCATTTTATTTGTAGTTGACAATCATTATTGTTATTATTAATATTATTATTATTGTCTTTTCTATGTTCATATAAACCAAAGTAAAACATACAAATCTAGATTTTAAATTAATGAGGCTCAATTGAAAAGTGATGGAATGAATAAAACGACAAGGGTGTGTTGGATGTGGTGGCGGTGTGGTTTGAGTCCTGGGAAAAAAGGGGGATTACCAAGAAAGTTTGGGAAAAGATTAGAGGTGAAGTGGCCAGATGTGGTTGGAACCAAATTTGGAATTTGTTCCCAGAATTTGAATTTAAAAAAGTGTACTGGAGAAGTGAACAAATGCACAAGTTGAAAAAGCATTTAAAAGCTGCATACATGTGCACACGCTGCGGCTTTGCTCTACCTCGTAAAGGCAGTGTTTTGTTTCACCGTCTATAGCGTCTATAAAGTGTAGCAATGTGGCCACTAGGGACCGTATCGTAATGCCTTCTTCACACAGTGAAGTGACACACAAACCCGGAGCAGTGGGCAGCCTTAAGTGCCAGCTTAACTCCCAGCTTCACAAGGCTCCTCACTGCCTCCTGGTGACCAGGAGATGACTCTGTCTCTAGGCAGCAAACAACAATCTCTAGCCACTGTATGTAAAGCACACGCCTGGCTAACATACCTTGTTGTATACGAGAGACTGTGCTGCAGAAATGACCAATGCCTTCAATCTCTCAATTGAATTGAATTGATAAATGTATTAATCGAACAGATTAAAACCAACTCAACTTTTTTTTTCCTGAATCGTCACTTTTTGATTTTAAATATTTACGTTTATGTTTTAATTCAAAATGATTACGCAGCGTTGAGACTCATTGAGGTGCTTGAGGATGGCTTCTTTGATGTTTGGGCGTGGCCAATCTTAACTAGCAATTCTTTGCTGTCAAAAAAATTGTCAGCAAGCCAATATCACACTTGCCGTTCAGGCCAAAAACATTGACTTGACATTTTTGTAAAACACCATATATAAAATTGTGTATAAAATCAATGGATTAATTTTGATGATTAATTTTGAGGAATTTGAACAAGATTCAGCCACAACCATCACTGCCCTAATAAAGATGCATTATTCATGTCCTGTTTTGAATTAAACATTTAAATTACATGGAAACAACTTTTATACTTTGACCTATAATAATATAAGCCGGTTGTGGTAAGGAGTGCTTGACTTCATAACACTTCAATTTTTGTATAGAGAATAAGAAAAAAAGGTGTATATTAGAAGCATGTTCTTACCTGATTATGTGTCATGTACCCTAAAAATATTGAGCTTTTCTCCAGACTTTCTCTCCTCATTGACAAGTGTTGGAACTTTAGAAGAAATCTAGTGTTATTCTTAACTACGCATGTCAGCAGCTTACATGTAATGATTGACATTTGGAACTTTATCCATCTAAGATATATAGATATTTATCAGTCCAGAAGTAACACAAAATGTCTGGTTCACAGACTTCAGGGTCTCGGGGTTTATTAAAAAACAGATGTTTTCTTTAACATCTCTTTTTCATTTGCAAATTCTAATGCTTCAAATCCTTTCACGACTACAATCAACCTGCTGAATTCACGTTCATTCCTCTTTTCCAAGAGCAAAGTGTCAACCCATGAGATGTTTTGCACGTAAAGAGTTTTTACTGAATCCGCTGGATAAAGTGATGAGGAAACACTACATTACCATGAAAGCATTTAACCTCATGAGCGATTTATTGTTCCCCTTTCCTGATTTTTTTTGCATTATAGCTTGATAGCCACCAATTAAATGTCAGAAATCATTTCCTTCGAATCACACAGAGTCTGTAATGATTTCCAGTGCTTCGTTGTTCAGTTTTGATTTGACACCGTTTGTTTTATCCTTTTATATTCCCGTTCGTCTGTCTGATGATTGCAGTTGGCATTCGGATCATTTTTGGGAGTGCTCGGACTTTGCCTGGAAGAAAACCGCAAGCAGCTGGTAGATATCACTATGCTAAACTTTTTAGTCTTCCTTCATCGAAATACCTCTCTCTTTCTGTTGTCTGTTTCCGCTCAGCATGACCCTGTTTTTGTCACGGTCTTTTGTAGCTTTATTCATTGTTTTCCTCACCCGTCATTGTGGTTATGAAGCCTCACTTGAAGGTTTTTAGGGGCAAATGTGTGAAAACAACGACTTTAGCGTGGTGTTTATTTAACGCCGATCATCGGATTCTTGTTCGTTGAGAGAAGTTTCGCAGACGTGGTGGATTTTTAGTCGCCATCTGAGTTACAGCGGCGTCTCACTTTACTACATTCCTTCTGAAGCGTTTGAGTTTCCAAATAAATAGAACATCAAACACTTCTACTGAACAAACTGATTAATGAACGTTTCAAGTGAAGTGCAAAGGACCTAGTAATGGTTCCACGTGTCAGCCTGAAAAATGTTCCACTTCATCTATGAAGATGCTTTAAAAAATGAGTTTCAAAATGAACTCCGTATTCACTGTAGGTGGAAAGTTCAGGAGTGTAACTCAATGAATGATACACTTCCAGCACGCGCGCACACACACGCACACACGCACACACACACACACACACACACACACACACACACACACACACACACACACACACACACACACACACAGGTTAAACTGTTTCAAAATACGACTTTTGTGGAAAAAAAGCTTTTCAAGTCGCTTGTAATCTTTTAATATGAATATTTCTGGACTGTGCAGCCGATCAAAAAATTAAAAATTAAAAATAAAAAAATGCCAAATGAAGCAAGTTGGCATTGTATTAATAAAGTTACATAAGTTGTGATCATCCGGGAATCTGTTTGAAGTCATGCATGACTTTAGATAAATATTATATTCCACAAGTAGAACATCAATATTCATGAACTAGATACTGTAACCACATGTGAATAAAGGAAAAGACTTGAGACCCCCATGACCAATTGTACCATATCAAATATAAAATATGCCTTGAGCTATTATCCAGAAAAATACTTTTTGTTTACTTTGTTTTATTTTTAAACCTATTTTTTTCAAACACAGTGCTTTAGTTCACAAACACTTCTGATAACAATCAATTATTATGAATATTTCCAACATTTGCTGATTGCATATTTGCATTTGTTTGTGAATTAAACTTTCTTAGAAAACACTGGTCACGTTGTCACAATGTGACAAAAGCAATTACCGGTAATGTCTTTTTCAAATTTGAATCTTTGTTTCTCAGACCTATTCGTGAAAGTAATATGAAATATGTAAATATATTATTATTTTTAATTGAACTGGCTCAGCTTGAGGAATGATTCTGACCAATTTTATCATGTGTGGTCAACACAAAATAAAAAAATGACACTCGAAATGGATCATTTTTCAAATGTTTCATATTTGGCCAAGAAATTAATGCTTTAAGTTGCTGTTGTCTAAAATAAGCCAAAGCAGAACAATGGGGAAAAAAGTGAGAAAAAAAGATGTTCAGACAACATTAACCCGATTTACTTCAATCTCTTTTGGGACATTCTTAGTCTAATTTGTTTCGTGATCAAATTCATTTCACCAAATAAGTTTGTGAACCAAGGCTTCACTGCTTTTAAATAGTTAAAAAGAAGATGGAAAAACGTCACGAGTCAAACACACACACATGAATGGAAAGGTCTACATCAGATTTATTCAATTCAATTTAATCCAAAAAATGAACCGTGAGAAGAGTTTCTTTACCTTGGTCTGCAGTGCATCATCAGAACTTTCCTGTTGCTTTTTTCAATCCCAAATGTAACTTTTTTTTTGTGTAATACAATGTATCAACTTTTTTTTTAAACAATAATGACATGCGTTAAAAAAATATTTGTAGGCACCAGATCACCCGTACTGCAGTGGGATATTTGTACTAGTGTTTTTATGTTGAAATAATATTTCAATATTACAAGCTCTGGATTTACTTTCCAAGAGTTTTTCAGATAGACGCTGTACTTGCTGTGCCAAGTATAAAGATTTCCCTTTTTACTTGGATTCAACATGGCTTTTCCAATATCAGAGAATGTCATCGCTCAGTTGAAGGCGACTAAAAAGCTTATTATGGTAAATGTCAAAATCTATTTTATTTGTTATTAAAGTCAATTCCCTGTTTTTTTAATGAACTCACTGTCTTGTCATGAAACGAAACAAGACTAAACAGCATCATGAGTAATATATAATTTGGAAAAAATAATGGGAAAGTTTTTGGCAGATCTCTGTTTGGAATCGATTCATATAAATGAGAATGAACCTTGAAATTGGTTTTACCCTTTTATTCACAATCTGTTGTGCAATTGAATTTAAATAGTTGAAAAGTTATGAACATTGAGGTGAGACACATGAGGTTTTAATTTCACAATCACAAGTAAAGTGAACACTCCATAAAATATATTAATCATCATTTATGAACCTGTCTGGAAAAATGCTGAAACTATAAAAAAAAAACATGGAGTGGAAATGACGGCAAAAACAGATTAGATCTGTTACATGCCTGCTGAAAGGAAAGAAAACTATAAATTTGAAGCATGAAGAGAGAACATTTTGTCCAGATGGAGGTGTGTGGAGTGAGGGGAATAATGTTCTGCAGCCGATGGGATTTGCATAGCATGTAATCCCAATGTTTCGCAGCCGAGGAGCTCACAGAACTAGATACTTTTTAGAATCCCTCAGAGATTGTTTGTTCTGCAGTTCCTCAAAAGACTGATGTCCTACAAGAACTCGAAACTCTCGAAACATGAGTTTTTCCCATGTAGACGCATTTGCTTCTTTGACCCTAGTCACATCTCTCCGTCAATCACAGTTCTTCTGTGCTGGAGGAGACTGGTGTAGTATTCACCATCAACGGATGGATGGCAGATTGAGCAAACGTTTCCTTGACTAAGGACGCACTTGTACGGTCTTATAATCTGTCAATGTGGCAGTTGTGGTCCACTGTTATGGAATTGAACTTGTGTTCAAGAGGTTGCAGGTTTGAATCTCCCACTGGCTGGTTCTTCAACTCAGAGTCCTTGGGCAAGACACTGACACCCACATTCTGTCCCGGCATAAGGCTGCCCACTGCTCCGGGTTTTTCACTAGATGGTAAAATGCAGAGCACATAATAATAATAATCTCACTCACTTTGTATCTGTCCTGTTACTGTCTTTAGTTAAATGTAGGTTGTGCCTTTTGACTGACATCTAACTTCAGACCCTCAATATGACAAAAAGACACCTAATTGCCCACCACAAACAGATTTTTGGTGAAGTGGGGCAGTTGGCAACTCAGTTCTTGACACCAAACAAGTCCTTCAAAAACTTGTCACTTGGGTGCACTGGCCTGAGTGATAGTGTCTGACCACTGCTGGGGAGAGGTTGTAGATTTCTACCGTGTCCTGTCTAATAGCCAGACATGGACGTTCTAGAGGTCTCCATGTGTCCTACATGTTCCCAGGGAAACCAGCTTGGTCAGCAGGTTGAGGTTGAGTGTATATGCAATAAGAGCTTGACCAGTGTGTGGACACTAAAATGGCTATTAAGGGAACATGTGTATGGCTCTCTATTGAGGATCCATCTTTGGAACTCTATGGAGGATTCAGTGTTGAAGTTGTCTCATAAGAGTAAGCCAAGATGTTCAAGATTGGTTTGAAGGAGACATCCTTGGTTTTCGCTATTAAGTTGGTTTGAAGTTAACCAAGTTGTAATCTAGGTTGTGGAAAAGTGAGCCCGTTATTTTCTCATTTCATACAAAATCACAATTGGTTGAAGTCAACCAAGTTGAAGTCACAGTTGAAGTCTACGAAGTCTACTTGGTCACAGAAGACCAAGTTGAAGTCTAATTGGTCACAGTTTCCCTGTGATTAATAATCTTGACTTTATTTAACTTACCAGATTTTAACAGTCGTGAGATTGTGGTCTCTGCAACCTTGGTGGAGCTGCGAGGGCATGTGAAATGCAAAAGGCAAAAAAAAAAGACAAAAGTTCTTATAACAATTGGCTCCACCATCAAAAGAAAACTGTACGTGTCAAAAGCAGATCAAATTTAGCTTTCTGGGACTTTTCACTGACTTGTTTTGATTCACCATTCTCCAACTCACGACAGCATCTTCCAGCTTTTCTAAATAAAATAAATAAAACAGAATGTTGTAGCTTACCTATTCACATACACATATTTTAATTATGTTTTGAAAGGTTTATGCTAGAAATGACATGTTTGACAGATTCCGCTTTAGACAGCAGCTCCTAAATTTATGTGTTTGTGCCCTTAGAGAACTGTTCCTAAACACTCCAGGAATGGAAAAAAAATCTGTTATTTTTGGTCAAGATACTTTCACATCGTTGTAAGTTTTAGGTCAACTATTATTGCAGATTATTTTAACATAGACGGTTGGGCTCTATGGCATTTCTTGGACCTGGATGACTATTTTTTCAACTTTTAATTTGATCTAAACAGAACTCAAGTCACTTATATAACATTTTTACAGCTACTTATGAAATATGATATATTAGGTAATCACCAGTAAAAGCTGTTTGCCGCTCAGCAGCTATCGTGTTTGAGATCAAAAGTCGCTTAATCAAAAGCAAATGATGCGTCTGAAAGCTTGAAAACGATCATGCGCATTTGATCCAAGAAACTTGAACATTCACCGCCCAAACCACGGCAATGAGGAGTGTTTGGTGTAAACATTGCGCATGAATTCTTCATTATAAAAGACTAAATGGAGTAATGGATACGAATGAAGAAAATGCTTTAGCGCTTTGGGACGTTTATTGCATGATGCTACCACAATTGCCATCTTATAAATCCTTTTTATTCTTTCATGGAAGTTCAGAGTGGGAAAAAATCACTAAATGGCTTTTGTTTGAACAATAATCTATTAATTTTCCAAGCTATTTGCGCATCTTTTTCTCAGAGACTCCAATATCTCTATTTTACTCTTGCAAGCAGTTGCATTTATTGCTCTCCGTGATTTCCCAAATTTCTCTACCTGTATAAACAGAATAGTTTTTAGTTTAATCTTAGTTTTTAAATTAATCTCTTTGAAATTTTAAAATGAGTTCAGTGAAAACATTTTTAGGAGAGCCACACAGAGCAACTTTTTTTCTTCAATATACATCTTCAGATTGTAATTTAGTAAAACATTGTTGTAGGTTTTCGGAGGTCAGCTATTATAGCACATTACTTTAACATAGACGGTTTGGCTCTATAGCATTTCTTGGCACAGGTTGATAATTTTTTATACTTTTAATCCGAAGCCGAACTTATATAACATTTTAATAGCTACTTATGAAATATGATATATTAGGTAATCGCCAGTAAAATCTTGATTGCCTTCGTTAATTTTACCAAGATTTGAAGCAAGCATTCATTTCTGAGTCCTACAAATAGCTGTCGTTGTCCAAATCATGACCCTAACCGTAATTTTGATCAAAATATTGTTATTATAATTTTTTATAATTGCTTATCTTCATATTCTGTTTTTGTCATCTTCATCAGAAGATTGGACGAGGAACATCTTATTTTCCGCAATTCCCTTTGCTGTCGACTAAAGCTCCATGTGACCCAGAAATGGAAAAAAAAGCAGTTTAGAAAATTGATTAATTGTTTTTAGGACAGTTCTGTCTTAAATATGTCATGTGATGTCTTAAATGAATACCTACAACTCCCTCTATTTATGAGAACATGTTACTGAATATAAGAGAAGCAACTATTTTAACGGGGGAAAAAAAGATTCACCCTCTGTCTCCCAGACTGTTTGAGTGCAAGCTTCTGTTTGTTTTTCACTGACCTTTCTACTCTAATCTTCATTATTAAAATCTAATTCTCATTATGTTGTTTTATTGTGTTAAAGGGTTTTTCATGCTCTATAATGCTGTTTTAGGGGATGTTGTGTTAGTTGTGATTTGGTTTGCTCGTCTCAGTTTTTCTTGCTTAGTGTTGTCTTTGGTTTGGCTTTTAACATTAACTGTACTTTTTTTTTTCTTCTTTCACGTCCTTCAGTGCTTTTAATCACTAATGTCCCAGAACCTTCAAACACTTGAATCACAAAGCGGTTGGTTATATGCACAGTTAGGAATCATGAGACCATTTTGAACCTCTAATCTAAACTCAATCGTCTTGAAATAATAAGCTTGGTGACTTCTTGATCATTCCATGATCATTGTGAACAATTGCTTGAAACAATGTTGAACTCTTTTGTTTTTCTCTTTTGATATCTGTCCCGAATTTAGTATGGTGACTACAAAAAAATGGTTTTGTTCATATTACTCCTGAATTATTCACTCAGTGAGTGTGGACTGTAATCCACATCCTGCCATTCAGAATCTGGCTTTTAATAACAGTAAAAATACTTGGGTTGTCTACTTGAGTACCCTAAACCCTAGCCTTACCTATAAGAAGTTTCAAAAGTCTCACTTTCTTGCGTCTGTCTCTGTTTGTTGCTCTTTTTTCATCTTCACCAGTTGTTTTTCTAACTCCTGAACGTTCTTGCCGGCATCTCACGTGATTTTGTATGTGATTGTTGATAAATGATGTTTCGAGTGTGTCTGGAGAGATTGTGTTGCTCACACCTGTTTTGGCTCTTAATCGTGAAATGAGCCGGTACAAAGTAAATGAAGTTGCTTTTGGTTTTCACCATATGAGGAGCACAGACGAAGCTCATAGCTCAAGATGAACTATTCCGCTGATGAAAGGTTTAATCCCAGAGCCCATGTCTTCCACTAATGTATGTCTTTTCCCTCTTTGGCCTGTTTTTATTACAATTTCGGTTGTAACAATCAAGCTTGCTTTGGGCCTTAGTGAATGTTATTAATTTAAAAGGCATGAAAAACCAAAAGTGTGAAGTGTTTTGCACAGTTTGCGTTTGTTCTCTGTTTTTGCAGCTGATAGCAGCTATTGTGTTTCTGAGTTTTGGAATCATTTCCAGCTTCTTGTGTCTCGTGGTGGATGTGGTTTTCATCTTACTCAACATTGTAAGTACAGTGACAGTAGTTTTATATTTACTTGGCACTTTCATGAAAACTACAGCTATGGAAACTTAAAGCCTGGAGCATTTATATTTCTCAGTAATAAGCATTACTACTATTACCTTGTAAAGCTTTCATAAATGATTATTATCAGTTCTATTATCAGAATCAGTTGTCTGCTAAACAGATAAAAATAATTTAAAGATTTAACAGAAAAAAATAATAATAATAATACAAATGGTTTTTTACATTACATTCCTACTTTCTGTCAAAACCTCTGTCTTCTGTATTTCCTAATTAAAGCCTTGTGTAAATCATTTACTGTTTCCTTTATAGACAAATTGCTTGTATCATGCCCCTCATTTTGTAAGTCGCTTTGGATAAAAACGTCTGCCAATTGACTGTAAAGTAAGATAAACTAAAGTAATTGAGTTGAATAGAGACGTCTGTCCAATGTATGACATCTATATACAAGAACTTTCCGTTCATCGTCACAATTTGAGCGATGGTGAATGCAAATGAAAACTAAAATGTGAGGTCCCGAGAAGTTTCTGAGCTCTCGTGAATGCTGAGGCTTAAAGTTCTGAGGTCTGGTGGTTCCTGTCAACCCATAAGGAGCGGAAATACCTACTGTGAGCTTTTCCAGCCAAACATTCTCACACCCGAAGGAGACATCTGAAAAACGAAAGCACTGTTTTGACAGACAAACTGACTAAACACATTGTGTGCTCTCCTCACAGGACATGCGTCCAATGAAAGCAGCAAGATGTCAGTTCTACAGCAGTGGAAATAGCTACATCTATGAGAACTACTTCACCACAGTAAGTGAAGTTCTTCTTGATTTCTCTGTTCATTAAAAGATGCACCATACTAAGTGTTTGTCATGTCTCTGCTTAGTTTGGCCTTGGCATTTGCTTTGATGTGTTACAGTTATTATTCCTAATTACTAGTTGATAAAAAATGTTATGGAAAGAGCTTTTTCAATTCTAGTCTACATAAATCAAGCGTGAAATGCTGTGTTCACACTTGCTTGCTTTTGTAGGTTCCTTGTCAAGGTTTAACAGAGTCGTGTAGTTTGAAGGTTCGAAGTGGGACATGCTATTGCTGCGACTTGTATGACTGTGCAAAGTAAGTGACTTCCATTGTGGAGACTTCACGCATTCTTAAAAATATATATTACATAATTTCTATTTTTACGAAAAGTGAGGCAACATCAACATTTTCGCTTTCACAGCAAAGAAGACTTGCCTGAGTTCAAGTTTTTTTGTGTTTGAATGTGTGAGAAAGTCTCTCAGAGAAGGCCAACATTTGCTTTCTTTTTCAGTGGAGGATATCTAAACAACTACTACGAGTTTGTTGGTGTGCAGAGCTGTCAGGACGTCCTGTCTCTGTATATTTTGATGTGGATCCTGACCGCTCTCAACCTATTGGCCTTCGTGGGTGGAATTCTTACAACCGCTGTGTTGGGTGAAATCAAAGACATGGTGAGTGAACACAAACACAACAAAAAAAAAACAATTTTTTTTCTCAGATACAGTATGTCGGCCTTCTGGTTAAACTCTGGACTTTACTGTGCCTCTTCAACTTTCTATTGAATTTGTATTTGCAAGTTTAGCATGCCCGTCAAGTTCACTCAGTTGAAGGTTATTCTTAACAAGACATGTGGTATGCTTTGGGCTGTTTTCAAGCAGGAAGACCAAAAAGTGTTGTTGCAGGCTTCTTTTTATCCAAATTTTCATTAACCCTGATGAGATTTTTAGTACTAAACACACCAAAACGTCCCCACAGCATTATAATTCCACTACTCTGTTTCACAGTGGGAACAACTGAGTCTGAATGCCTCACAGTCATTAAGTGTGACAGTCCAAGTCTTTAGTTTTGTTTCATCTGACCATAGAATAGTCCTTTTTGGGTCTATTAAATTGTCTCGTGTATTGTATTGTGTGGAATTGTCGCATTTTATTCTGTGCAACTTGAAGTAATATGGTTGAAATGGGCACTAAAGCTTCTTTGACTTCGACTTGTGGATGTTGGTTTGAGTGAGGGGATCTAGTTTGAGGACCACAGGATTTTTGGAAATTTATGGAACTATTTCTTGTCAGAAGAGTGGATCGGCAGGCTGTGGTGTCTCCCAATGGAAGGATTCCTCTCTACTCACGTTTGAGGGGGCAAACTGTTCCTCTCCTACAGCACCTCTGCTTTCAGACCCCAACTTGCACACGGGACACCAGCTTTACCCAGTAAGTACAGCATGTACAAGTTTCCTACACTCCAAATTTCCTGCTGTGTCTCGTCCCAAATCTCATCTTCACAACTTGCGTACCACAAATAATGTTGAGTGAGATACGTCCTTTGTTAATGTAGGTGCACTATAAACAATTAATTCCTAGGAAAGTCTGCCTAAAAACACTGATCTCATACACAAGTCCACGGCCTTGCTGTGAATGTCTGCCAGAGAAACGTTTCATGACATATGAAAGAGAACGTCCATATTGCCTTTTACACAGTTGCTCTTGGAAGGTTCATGGTGATTTCCAGACATGACAAACATCTTTCTGTGACACTAGACTTTAACCAAGTTTACGATGGTGAAAAATATTACCTTGTACAACATTTTCCTTTTTAAAAAAAGTCAAGAGATATTCATTTTCATATTTGACATTATTGTGAAAATGATGTATTGTGTCGAAGTAATGTTGCTGGATTGCTCCAAAAATGTCATGATTTATATACAGTTTATTGCATTATATTGCTCATATCCAATATCATGGAGAAGTATGACATAGTATGGCAAAGTATGGCAGTCACTGATATGCTACGAGAAATAAATGTTCTAGAATTTAAACACAAAATCTGAGATGGCAAAGGATAGAAGATAAGAACACAGATAAAATGATAGATGAATAAACAGAATAACAGATAGATTATAATAGGGATAAATAGACAGAAAGACAACAAGATGAATAAAAAGGAACAAATGAATGAATGAGTGATAAAAAAAAAAGGAATGATGGATTAACTGAAGCTAGGATGGACTGATAAAAAGAAAACACATAGTTGAACAAACAGACAAACACACTACAGATGAATGGAGAGTTAGATAAACAGATAAATGTATACATTTTGTAAAGAACCGATTGATGAACAAATAGGTAGAATGAAATCAGAAAGACATTTGTATCTTTTTTCAACGTATTGTTTATCTATTTCTCTTCCAGAATTTGTCACTCGTTGTTTCTCCAGCATCTTCTGGAGCAGAAGTATCTGGTGTGGCTCTGAGACCCTCATCCAGCTCTTCTCAGCCTCCACTCAACCCTCCTCCCTTCGCTCCTCTCTACAGTCTTCAACCGTACAAGACTCCAAGCCAATCAGCTTAGAGCCAACCACCCTTCAACATAAGTGAAGACAATATCAATGCATTTTAAACAAATGACAACTAAAAAGTTTTTCTATCACCTTTTTAATATGTTTGTCTGCGGATGTCAAGATATTACGACAAGTTGTCAAGAGGTTATGCCTTTAAGTTTAAATAGTATTTCTTTACTAAATTGCTAACTATGGCATTTCACTGTTTTCACTGCTATCTGAGGCAAAAAACTATTTGGGTGAGTCTATCAAAGAAGATCTTTCTGCCTCAAAGAGAATCTGCCAATGCGTCCGACATCTCAAGATAGTGGTACTCTGCCAATACTGTTTACAGTAGGAGCCAGGAACTGCTGACCTCAACTGGGGATGTAGTGGGATGGTGAAGGAATACTTTGCGGACCCTTTTGACGTCTTCTATCGAATTAGGCATTAGTTGAGGACCAAGACGTTGATTTATTTATCACCTTAAATAATTTACTTGGAAGTTACAAAAGTCTTGGTTTGGGAAGACTTGAGTTGTGGATGCAATTTGCCGAGAGTATCTCTGATTGTTGTAGAGCTGTCTTGTCATCTCTTGGAGGTCAATACTACTAGAAAGGCAAACTGGAGCGGTTCCATTTTTGCCAAGTAAAAGCAGACTACATGCCTAGACTACATGTCTTCTGATAAAGTCCATGCCTAGTTTTTGAAAGAAACATTAGGCCTTTAGTGGAACCTGATACAGGAGGAATGATGACATTTTGTCCTGGTGGTGGAACATTGGACCAGCTCTTTAGCCTCACAATGACTTCGAAATCTGGTCTGTATATTTGTTACAGACGATTTGTAGAAAGCATTTGACATTGTCCTTCATGACATCCTGTATGCTCCAGACGGTTGGAGCTCTCAGGCTCTTCAATACTGGTTGTCTGTATGAGCAGTCAAGCCATGTAGTGCTGCCCTTTGTCATCTGTCCAGTTTATTATTTTCATGGACAGAATTTCTAGGTACAGCCAAGAAACTGAGGGGGTCTGTTTTCGGGACCTCAGGATTTCATCCTCGTGATGTTGTCTTGTTGGCTTCCTCTTGCCCCAATCTACAGCTAGCAACATGCAACAGCTTGAATGAAAATCACCAATATAATGGTTCTCAACTGGAAAAAGGTTGTTTGCTCCCCATGATTGGAGGAGACTGTGCCTTAATTGTAGTAATTGGAGTTTTTTTCAATATCTTATTAAAGGGTATACGGGGGCAGTAATGCATGTACCGCTCCATTATGGCGAAGAAAGCACTGAGCCGAAAGGTATACCTCTAAAACTAACTGGTCCTTCTAGATGCCATTTCGTGAACGAAACAACAACGTCTTCGAAAAAAGTGGCTGAAATTTTCTAGAAGTTTTCTTCTAGAAACAGCTTCTCCTCCACAAGAAGCGGAGTCAGACAAGTAAGCTTGGGGATCTTGATGTCCCCAGAACAGGGAGGTGTCCCATCACTGCGGGGCCCATGTATCCAGGGTGACCTAGGACCCTCTCAGACAACCGGACGAACTCGAGAATGTGTCTAGGGTGAAAGAGGCTTTAGACAATGCGGTAGAGAATGGAAAGTAGTTCATATTAATGTTGATGTGGTGTCAGTATTCAAAATGGCTGTTTGTGTTTTACAGTATTACAGTATTATGTATTACAGCATAGTATTTATGTATCACAGATTTCACCACCAACCACCTTCTGAGGTTGTCTGTTTTCTTCGGGTAAAACCTGCTTGTTATCAGCTTTACCAACTTGGAAATGTCTTTGGAAATTATTTCTTCCACATTGTTTTAAATTAAGGGATTAGAACAGACCATTAGTAATATGTTTGTATATGTTGTCTAAATAAGATTCAGTTTGAACTATTGAGTTTAACTTTTGTTTTATATAATCAATGTTGTCTATGTGTTTTAAACTTTTGTTTTTTTTTTATTGTTTTGGACATAATTCCTTGGTTGAAGTTTTTTTTACCTAAACATAAGGAGAAAAAAAGATTACAGAGAAATAATTTTTTATTTAAACACAATGTGACATATACCGTAATTAAAATAAAAAAAAAAAATCATTGTTTAATCTTTGATCATTGGCCTTCAACATGACATGACTGGTAAATGACCTCTGTGCCTGTTTACATGCATCTAATCTGGTGAGACTAAAGCAGCAAAAGACTCAAAATAACCATGTTAAGATTTTTGCTACAATAGATGAGCTGGATAAGCCACAGAAAGATATAGGCCTTAAATGCGTGCAGTGTTCAACAAGTTGTGTTCATGCACTGAACAGATGGTTTTTGTTAGCAAATGTCATGTATTTGGAAGCACTTTAGCTTGAATTATTACAATTTCCGTTAATGTCACGCTTCGAATATACACCATGATTTCAAATGCTTCCTTAATTTTATAACATGGCACAGGAATTATTTCTTCAGAAATATAACTAGAAATATAAATATAATTAAGCTCGCAGTTAAGACTGAAGAATATTAAAAAACATGCTGTTATACAAGAGATTCACATCAGGTCAGTGGAGAAATTAACGATTAAACCAAAATGGCCTAAAGTTGCATACAAAATACACAGAAAGTGGATGGAAGATGAAAGGATAGAACAGTGGATAGATATGACTGATGTTTGAATAGATGGTGGTTTGTTGATTGATGATGGACTGTTAGCTGTTAGTTAAACTGAAGACAGAACTGTTTGCTCAGATGTTTTCAGTCTCCTTGACCTGTGTTAAGGCAAAACTTTCACCTCCAAATCAGAAGTGAAGCCCATTTTTAATTTGTTATAAAATATTTAATTATTTGAAATACTACATAAAAATATAGGATACTTGTCATTTAAGCCTTGTGATGCTTTTAAAGTTGGAATTATAGTGATACGACCCATAGTTGCTTTATTAATCGCAGTTTTGTGAGGTGTGGATTATCCCGCCCTTTTTCCTCAGAGCAGCTCTCCTATGCAATTTCCTCAGAAACTGCATTATTTCTATTGCTACTCGGTACTACTCTGTTTCTTCACGTTTTAAATATACTGTGGCTGGGAAAAGATACGTACTATAAATCAAATTCAACTGGATTGATTAAACAGATATGTGCAGATGGATACATATCTGTAGAGACAAGAGCGGATAAACGAAAATATAGACAGACAGAGCAGAAAAGAATGGCAAAGGACATTAAATGAAGATATCAAAAATAATGGATTGGTGAAAAAAAAACTGTCTAGAGAGGTAAAGCTGAGCTGTGAAGGAATCAGGGTTTTAGCTCATGTAAGAGCTACTCAGAGATTAAATAAATAATTTACTGGAATTGCAGCATTAACGGGTTTAGTCACAGCAGTTCTGACCAAACTTGTGTTTCTTCTATTCAATTATATAAAAGACCCCAAATACGTCATAGTTGAGAGCAATAAATGAAGTTCTGTCTTCGTTTTGTTTCTGGAGAGCACAGTGTAATTTCCAGTGATTGGGTTAAGATGAAGGCCTGAGTTAATGACTGGAGAAGACCAATACTGCACTTCAGACTGGAAACCCCCACTCGGGTTGTAATCCACGCAGCGTCAGCCAACACTTTCATTTACTTTTAACGCCATAAATTCAACACCAGCCTTTTGAGATTTATTATATTTTAAAACACAACTTCTCTTGCTCCATTAACTCTGTAATATATTCTAATGCAATATAAAGCCTGGATTAGACGCAGGAAGTTGCTCAAAACTCTCCCCACACGTGCAATTATATTTTATCACCCATTGATATCAACATGCTGGTAAAACTGTCTTAAAAAAAGAGCCATGTTTCTGTCAGTTCTTGTGATAAAGATTTACTTTTATTAAAACTGACATCAGACTACACACAGAAAACTCCACCATTTTTGTGCAGAAAAGCAACTACTTTAGAAGAACGTAAAAACATCTGGAATAGAAATGCAAATTGTAGTAATTTCACCATTTTTTTTAAGAGCTTTTCCCATAAAATCATCTCGAGACAGATGAACAACACTAGAAAATGTCAATGAAACCATCAACATGGTCACACACACACACACACACACACACACACACACACACAAACACGCCCTTATAACGGATTTTTATTGCCTTCATTTAGCTATTTTTTTTAAACTGACTTTGACAGTGTAAAGTTGGAACAAGGCAGCACAGTGGGTAGCGCTGTTGCCTCACTTCTGGGTTTTCCTGTTTTCTCCCACTGTGCAAAAGTTTGCATTCAGGAGAATTCGACTTTAAAAATCGAGTTTATAGTTTTGTGTCCTAGTCATTGTCACCTTTTTGCTTCCTCACTGCTCATTGTCAATGTTATAGTCTTTGTCATATTATATTATTTGTTCTGTTTATGACAGAGTTGAACAACAATAGTGGCAATTGCAATATTTAATAAGAAATATAATTATTAATTTATGAATTATATTTATTTACATACAATTCTATAGTTATCTAAAAAATGTCAAATTGATTTTACCAGTTATAGTAAAAATAATAATAAGATTTTCCAGATTTTCCTGTTTTTCTAACTGTATTTTTGAACCTTTATTTTAATTACACACAGAAAAAAAACAGTAGAATAAAATGTAAAACGAATCACCTTTACTCACATCACAACATTACTTTTACATAAAATCTAAATTAAAATTAAAAGTCAATTTCAAAGAGAAATCTGTTCAGTCTTCAAGTGTAATTGAATAACCTTGATCAGCAGCGTTTGCACGTTCCTCGTCTACAAGTTCTAGAAAAATGTTCTAGTGTTTTTACAGAAAGATATTGATGCTTCGCTCATTTATATAATCCACCATCTGTTGGATCGTGACGCCAAAATCAACATCAACCTCACAACCAGTATCAGAGATTTAAATCTCCAGTTCAGTTCCAAACTGTTCGTTTCACCACATCATCTGCAAATCATTTGAGGTTTTATGTGACGGCAATTAAATAGACAAAAGTGAAAAATGGATGCTTTGATGCTTCTCTCTTTCCACACTAAACACACAACAACCGTGGGATAAAAGTCAGGAGTTCAAGTCACCGCTGACTTTCCATATTTTCAGCTTTAATAGGTGCTGAATGAAGCTCGGAGGATGTAAAAACCTTCACTGATGTAATGAGTCGCTGATAAACAATCTGAACCTAAAGACTGAATTTTTACTGAACCATTAAATGGCGGGTTGAGAAGGAGAAATAAAAATTGCTGCTGAAATGACCGTAAGGCAAAAAAGGAAATTCTACTGCTGTTTTCTTTCAACTAATAAGAAGTACTCCTATCTGACCCATGTCGGGATTGTTTAAAGTATATCTAAAGAGAGTATCAGACCAGAATAGGCCAAATCTCCATTAATCGTAGAATAATCGGTTCGTTCTTTTTTTTCCACAAACTCCTTCCATCCATCCATGTATAAACATTAGTTTGGCATCATGTCCAAGTGACAAGCAATTACAGTACTTATTTATGGAATATTTGTGATTTCCACTTTTATATTTCAAACTCATAAGGATCTGGAGCCAGTCCCAGCAACCATGGGCCTGCAGGCGGGACACACCCCCTGGATTGATGGCCAGCCAATCACAGTATGGGACACATGCAAATTTCCCAAACAATTCGCCTGAATACATCACTGAACTTATAATGTAACGTATATGGTTATTTCCAAATTAAATGAATTGAAATATTTAAATAAATGTTTAAATGAGTGTGTGAATGTGTTTGTGTGTCCTGCTCTGCGAATGGTTGGCATCCAATCCAGAGTGTGTATCCTGCATCCGGCCTAAAGACGTTGAGATAACTATAACCGACCCTGTAAACTTTACAGTGTAAAGGACTAAGTGGCAGAAGATGAATGAATTATTGTATATAAATGCAGGGTTGTTAAGATTTGTCAAAACATATTTAAGATTTAAAAAAAAACAAAAAAAAAAAAAACAATAATTAAAAAAAACAATTTTATTTAATTGTCACTTTACTAAAAAAAAAAAAAAATATCAAAGCAAGGCGTTTATTGAATAAACTGAATTTGTGTTTTGTAAAACAATCACAAATATATTAAAAGAATAAAGAAATGAAACTAAAGATATATTATTATTCTGAAAATATTATTGTGGTGAAACGATTATGGTCGGCAGATATTAAAAGCAATTTTAGAGCACATAATAGAGCACGAGCACACACACACACACACACACACACACACACACACATCATAAATCAGTGGGGTTGGGGTCCTGTATATTCATTTTTAGCTGGTATTAAAAAGAAGTACAGATGACTTTGAAGCTATATTAAAGCTTCAAATTATATATTTTTTGTATTTTAGATTACAACATAACACAGTGACCTTCATACATCATTCTGGAGACATCAAGTTAGTGTTTTAGATTTAAACGCATATGACTGTAAAATAATGAAAGTTACATTCCAGCTACAGAAAAGAACAATGAAATATTAAATCGAAAACGTGACAATACTTTACTAACTTAAAAAATGCCGTGCGGTCCTGAAGATGACTGATCGCTCAAATTACTGCAAACGTTTGAAGTCAACATGTTAGAAGTACAATGCTGAAAGTTTGTGTTAGTGCTGGAGGTTTTCCCGGCCATGATGATAAGCTATTAATCACGGGTCATGCCAGGACACGAGACCCTCGCACCGCTTCCATATACGTACTGAAGGGTTGGGAAAGGCTTTTCTCAGGGCCCGGGAAGAGTCTGTTTTCCAGCTCATCCCAATGAATCCACATGAATCAGCAGGATCACCGTGCGAGTTGTAAAGACAATTGCCACAGGACGTATTTTACAGGTTTCATGAGATTTTTGTGATATACATTTTGGCTAAATTCTGTGTGTAGTTTACGGTCACAGGTGAAAAAAAAAAAAAAAAAACTCACATAAAAGTTGAAAGGCTTAAAGGTCCGTCATCGCATCATAGAGGAAACATCTGCAGGTTGATGAAAATTCAGACAGATCATTTGTTCAAGTGGGAAAATCGGCGCACACACACACTTCAAAAGTTATGATCTTCGTGTTTTTGCATTTTTCCGTTTTTTTTTTCCAAGACAGGAAGAAAAAAAAAAAAAAATCAAGTAATATAAATAAAAAGGAAAAAATTGGAGAAAATGATAATAAAAAGAATTTTAAAAAGTAAACTAAAAATACAGAACAAAAGAAATTGAAATACAGATAATAGAAATACATTGAAACAAAAAAAAGGAAAAACGGATGAAAGAAAAATAAATGAACTATAAATGTAATAGTAATATCACTTTTGTGCAACTGATCTCACAAAAACGCAAGGCGCAAACAATAATCTTTATTGCAAATTAATCCCACATAACTAATAATTAAGAAATTATATGAGCTCTTATGAAAATGACGGTACAAAACATTTAAATAAGAACACAAAACAACATGTCCAGTACATTTAGTAACACGTTTGAAAAAAAAAAAATGGGGCAGAATAAAATGTGCAAATATTTAGAGCAACTTAACAGACCTACATTACTGATCTAAAAACAATAATAATAATTTAGAAAATGCATTATTCAAAGTATCAGGTTTTAAAAAGAAGCAACTTATAGACTCAAATAATGAGGTACGAGTATAAAAACAACAAAATCGTTCAAAAATAGATGATATGGAGTTCGTATCACAACAACAGAAATGAAAAGCTTGACTGGAGGTCAAACGCTGAGTTAGTCTGGGAGTCTGAAAGGCCTCTGATGCTGGTTGCACGGAGATCAGTGTGTTCCGTCTGGTTCAGGAATGGACTTCCTTCCACAAATACACACAAAGCAATAAATCTGTAAAACGAACGGAGGAGGTCTGTGGTCTCACCACGTGCTCTCTGCTCTACCACAGATATGGAGTCAAACATGATCAGTACCACATGATCAGTGAGGCTTTCTGGAACCTCCAAGTACCAGATTAACATCCATGAAGCGTTCCATCGGTACCTTACATTGTCATCATTTTCACAGTGCTACAAGAATCTTCACATTTCGCCATAGAAATGCATCTATTTTGACCAATGGTGCAACGGTAATCATTTAACAGAATATAACCTTTTGTGGTTTGATATTGGATTTTTTTTTTTTTTACTCCAAATTATAAATAAATCACACACAAACACACACAGTAGACTCTCGTTTATCCCACTAGTTATGTTCCAAAACTTCCCGTCTAAAACAAATTTTAGCAAAGTTTGAAAATCGTCAAAATACAAAGTTTTAACTTTTAAAGTGCTCAATTAACTTTGGCAGTGTGGTTGAGAGGTTAGAAGCATCAAATTTCATCCGCAATTAGGATTTATTAGGATTTAATATTATATTATTTACCAAATATGATCTACTATATACAAAAGGGCTAAAAAACAATGAGTAAAATTAGTTAAAAAAAGTACTATTTATTAGATAAAATCCAAAAAAGAAAAAATTGATAACCTAGGATTCAATTCTGTGGTAAATCGGGTGTCTACTGTTTACACAAACACACACACACACACACACACACACACACACACACACACACACACACACACACACAAATATAAGTAGCATGGATGATTGTTTGATATAATTGTTATATAATAATTGAGAGAAATATAATTTCTCTCAAAAAAGAAAGTCGCAATGTGTGACAATATACAGTCTTGAGGCACGTTGTTGTAAGTTCACAGACATGTTATTCGCTTGACGTGTTCTGTGTTTGTGTTCAACCAAAACTTTTCTCAATTTACGCCAACGTATTTGAAACAAAACCAATTATAAAAAAAACCTACACCTGGCTTACTGGAAGTAAAAAATAACCAGGATAAGTTACCTTCTCTGTGTTCTTAAGATCCTCATAAGAGTTTTTACGTTTAGAACAGTGGATCCCAGAATCCGGTCTTGCATGAAGCACTGACGGAACACGGTACTAAAACGGATCATGTACCAAATAAAATTTGAGGTTTCATAGCAGCCAATAATTTACACAACAGAGCGCCGCGGTCGGCAGAACCAGAACCAATACTTCATCTTTACTGGATCAAACTTCCTTGGACTTGCAAACAAAAATAATTGGATTTTTTTTTTGTCTTTTCTGTTAAAACAAGATTATCTCACAGTTACTCTTTCGATTCAAAATAAATTGCATTTCCAAGGATAGAATTTCATTATTTAAAAATATGTATATACTGTATATACATATATATTCATTATTAAAAAAAAAAAAAAAAAAATATATATATATATATATATATATATGTATGTATGTATGTATGTATGTATTAAAAACATATGTTAATGTAAACTTCAGTGGCTAAAGTTAAAACAAATAATTTGAAGAAGCTTAGTAAACCTAATCAGGGATATCAAGTCAGTTGAATGTACAATATTCAGTTCACTGTATTTAACTTGACATTACAAAACACATAATTAAATACTACATGCCAAACTCAGTGCATTTCAAAACATTTCAAACCAAATTTTGGCTGAAAAACAAATTACGTTGAGTTGACAATTTAAATTAATTAGTTCTAAAAACCAAAGACAATCTGACTCAAAGGGATTTTTTCGTAGATTTCTGTGCCACCCACTGGGAACCACTGATCTAGACCAATAAAAATGGATTTCAACAGAACACACTCATACAACAGTGCACTATTCAAAACACAGATTTTGTTTTGTGAAGTTGAAAAATAAAGATATTTTGGATTAAATTTTGGATTTAAATATGGTAACCAGAAAATAAAACCAGTGACATCAGAGACAAATGGTGACACCAGAGACTGGAAGCACAAACAAGTCAATTAGCTCCCAATGAGCTGCCATTTGTGGTGAACTGAATTGTCACAGATCTCCATTGTTGTTAGCATGTCGCTAAGCTAACCTGAAACTAAAGATACTTGAGGGCGTAAAAGTCAGTTTTTGAAACAAACCGAGCAAAGTTTTATGTTTTCCAATGGCATTATCTTCAAGTATTAATATTGTGGTTAAATATTTGTGAAAGTTTGATGCCTTCAATAAAATAGTTTTGATGCCTGATCTTACCCCTGACAATCAAGACGGACGTTAATCCACCGTCGATACGGATAGTTTTGATCGCTCACAAAAGCTCCAGTTGTTGTTATTGGGTAAAATGCCAGTCAGGATTATAAAAAATTCAGATGCGCCCAAAAACATTAGTCAAAAAAAAAGTGGATTTTTCTTAATTCTGTGAATAAAAACTACACACGTACCTTTTTCAAGTCATACAAAACTACAAAAAACCTTCTTTGGCGTAAGAAAAAATAGCTAGCAAAATCTACAGGATATGACCATCTACGGAACATTACACAAGAGCTGATCATGGAACTGATCAATATCGAGAAAAAGGTTGATACCACGTATCTAAAACAACAACATCTGGAATATTCCAAATATCTAAAGTGCTTCTGCATTAGTCCCTAATTCATTCGTACGCATGTGGGATTGTAAGTACCACTGAAATCCAAAGATGTCCCACATACTCAACAGGATATGGAATCATAAGGGATGATGTCACTCGAATAAAGAAATTAAATTCCCTTTGTTGCTTCGTTTTTCCGAGTTGCTGAAGCACGATGAACGATATAAGAACAGACTAAAGGCTTTTTGTAGAATACTTCAGCAGCTAAAACTTCACAGACAAACACGCACCTGGTACGTTGCCAGGTAATACCGGAATGTTCAGAACTCGTCCGTGTTGTGCGAACTGAAGACCGAGGTTGTAAATCTTGTACGTACGTCCCAAACTAAACGGCCGAACTTAAAAAAAAAAGAACTGGATTTGTTTTCTTCACAGACGAACTGCTCGACTCCTGACTTCCCAGATACCTTCCGTACCTCCAGGTCAGGAGAGCTTGATCTCAGGTACTTGTGGAATAGAGGCGGTTGACTGAATAGCATTCACGTGACAACATACTCCTTCACACAGACCAGCGTCCTCTGCTGGCGGGGATGAATGAACACAGTAGTTCCTTCAGCTGCGGTTACGCTGTTTTTCCCACTATAGGATTTTCCCTGTAAAAAAATATTTATTAAATAAACTATACTGTTCAGTTTTCAAACATTTATTTTCTTTTTTAAGACAACAATCCGTTTACTAAAAAACTAGACTTAATAATAATAATAATTATAAATAAACGGTAATAAAAGGTAAAAACAGGTAAAAACATAAAAGGTAATACAGGTACTGTAATACGCATCTAAACACGCAGCTTTATAAATTCTGAACAGGATCAATTCAATATAGGGAACTATAATTATATACAGATTTGGTTGTGACATCGAATATATATATACATATATATATATATATATATATATATATATATAAATAAAATATTGTAGGGCATTTTAGAGGGATTCACAACTACTACTTCTCTTTCTGCGTTTCCCTTTCAGGGGTCGCCACAGCGAATCATCCCTTTCCACCTCATTCTATCCTGAATATCTTCTACTCTGACCCCAGCCAACCTCATGTCCTCTCTTACTACATCCATATATCTCCTCCTTGGTCGTCCTCTTGCCCTCTTCCCTGGCATCTCCAACATCCTTCTACCAATATATTCAGTATCCCTCCTCTGCACATGTCCAAACCATCTCAGTCTGGCCTCTCTGACTTTGTTGCTAACACAAGACTCATCCTGGATCTGGGCTTTGTTGCTAACAAACGTAAGCCGTTCCTCTGATGTGCTCGTTCCTTATTCTGTCCAACCTCGTCACTCCCAAGGAGAACCTCAACATCTTCATCTCTGCTGCCTCCATCTCTGCCTCCTGTCTCTTTCTCACTGCCACTGTCTCTAAGCCATAGAGCAGAGCTGGTCTCACCACTGTCTTGTACACCTTTGCTTTGAGTCTAGCTGACACTCTTCTGTCACACAACACTCCTGACACTCTCCTCCACCCACTCCACCCTGCCTGCACCACTCACCTCTTCACCTCTTTTCCACACTCCCCATCACACTGCACTGTTGATCCCAAGTACTTAAACTCCTGCACCATCTTCACTCCTCCACCCTGCCCCCTCTCGTTCAGACACATGTATTCTGTCTTACTACGACTTTCATGCCTCTTCTTTCCAGAGCAAACCTCCACCTCTCTAGCACTTCCTCCACCTGCTCTCTACTCTCGCTGCAAATCACTATGTCATCTCCCTCACAATGTTGTGACTCCCTCCAAAATGCCCTACAGAGGGAGTCACAAAATCAATAGAATTAAGTGGCTTCACAATAAATACTATAAACACCGTATACATACACACCTAATATAAAATACACAACTCTATAATTTTTTTTGTGTATATTAGCTCAAAATCACCCCCCCCCACTACGAAATAGTCATTATTTTAAAAGTATTTCAAATGTGCTTTTAAACAGAGCAAACCAATTTTTTAGAAAGTTAACTAGGATGTCTAAAGCGGTCGACTATAGACTCTACATAGTGCTTTTATATAAATACAATAAAGCCATTTTTTAAGCGTTCAAAGGTGTAATTTTGAAGATGGCCTACATGGTTCCTGGCTCGTCGGTAAATGCCCCCCTTGATTTGTGGTGGTCCTGCAGGTCCTCCAGAACATCCTTCAGCTCTTTAATGGTGCGGAAGGTTTCCTTCGGGTCCTGTATAGTGAACTTGGAGTACTCCTCCTGCTCTTTCTGCTGCCCAAGATACACTGACATCTCCGCACAGGCGTCTGCACAAATCAGAACAAATCCAAAATTGATTGACAGAATTGTGATTATTTAATGTTTTAGTCTTATTGGTATGGATAGATTGTGAGAATTGTGAACATGTGTAAACAATATCTTTAAGGTAAAATTCTAGTATAGTTCTATAAGCAATCATCATCATTCAAATACAAATATGAATTTTATGCATTTATGCATTCAAATATGCATTTTGCATGTAATTCTTCTAATCCGTGCTTTGACGTAGCAAACTTTTTTTTTTTTTTTTTTTTACAAATTATAAACTATTGTTATTAATGTAACTAAAACATGTTACAAAGTAGTTGTTTAATTTGCCCATTGGCAATAGTTTATAAAGGTACAATGTATAATAATACAGCGGACAATCTCACTTAAACGGTGACCGCCACCGAGCACGGACACGGAACTGACGTCATCAAAATGTTCCGCCTGGACTATATAGAGTGTAACACTCAGCGAGATTAGCATATCAAACTTCTAAAAGCTTATTTGCAAGTTCTTCTGCTCCCCTAGATTAGAAAAGCCATTCTATGAGAATACGATCTTATTTTATAATTTGGTTGCAATTTTTGTGGCTTTTTTTGTTTATTTGATGTGAATGAGGATTAAAAAACTGTTTTTTTTACACTTCTGGACGCTCATTTACTCATCCTTGCGATAAAAAAAAAACTCGTTTTGTATTGCAAATTTTTTCCACAACTCGGGACAACATTTTCGCAGCGACGTATTTCATTACTTGGGTTTTTAATTAGAAAGGACATTTGTAAGTTGGGCTACCACTGTATTTAAAATTTTTTAAAAGTTTGTACTCTTAAAAATAGTGTTTTTTTTGTGTTTTATTATACATAAAATATAAATATCTATTTGTCTAGATACACAGTGATTTGCATGCTCTTGTTGCATTTTCCAGTCCAAAAACATGCGTTTCAGATGAATTGGCAATGCAAATTTGACGATTGAGTAAAGTGTGTGTCTGGCTCTGTGATTGGTTGACCAAAATGCAGAGTGTGTGTCCAGCCTCAGGCCAGGTTAGATGTTTGTGGTCATTTTTTGCAGACTCTACGAACAAACTTTTACAGACCTTCCATCTTCTGTAATCTGGAACGATTAGTGGAGAAGAAGGAGAAGATCCGTTCTGTTTCTCTGTCGCAGTCGATGTCCAGTTGAATGTTAGCGAGGACGGTTCTGCAGAAGAAGCAGTGTTAAAATGGCCACATAAAACAAAGAAGCAATAGAAATAGAAACGCTCTTACGCAGTGCACGGTTTGCAGCCTGGACAGTTCTCGCTGGGTTCCTTACAGCACAGCCACGATCCACTCATGTAGGCCGAAGGATGGAACGCACTGAGCCGGCCAGGGTTGCACCGGCTGACCTGACTCAGCACCTCGATCCAGCTGTTGGCCTCCACGCAGTTGCCGGCCTGCACGTACAGAGGCTTCTCTGAATGAATGACCTGGAACATCTGGACGGAAGTCACCGGAGAGAAGGGTGTTAAACATCGATGCGTTTTCCAGACACCTGCCTCCAGCCTCTCCAGAGAACCAAGACCAGGAGTACAAAACCGCTCAAAGATCATAGACGATAAATCACGACGCAAACCAAAAAGCAGCGCTACTCACGTTCTTGCGGTTGAAGGCACTTTCCTCCAGCTTCTCAACTCCAAGAATGCTTTTCACACAGATGATGCACAGGGCGTCTTTCCCTGGAAACAACCATTTAAAAGCCCGAAATGAACATTAATATCACGTTTCATGTTTACAAGTGCAAAACTCATATCTACATATCTATTTTCTCTACGTATTTTCATGGAGCTCTCCAAGCTTCAGATACGACCCAGACTCTCAGAGGTGTCAAGTTACAAAATAAAAAAAGTATATATATATAAAAAAAAAAAATCAATAATATGCGGCTCACTGAATGACAAGAACGTCAAGCGACCTGTTTTTGTTACCGCTAACATGCAGGAAGATCTTTTGAGTGAGTGACTTTTAAACGTAAGTGTAAGTGTTTTATTCTTCCAGCACATCAGTAAACAAAAAAAAAAACACTAATACAGAAGTAACAAGGTTATAGAAATATTACTTCCCAAACCACTGACGCGGTGTTGTCACTTTTGTTGACAAAGCGGTGCCGTTGTGGTGTGAAACTGCGACACCCAGTGGAGTGGTGGAGTTGTAAGACACGGAGAAATAAATTGTTTGAGTGCAACTGTCGTGTTATTTTGCTACAACAACATTACTGAGAACATTAAGAGGAGTACCGTTTCATTATGTTTACGCACAAAAGTACAACCCGCGTGAGAAGCTCGACTAACATACTGGTGATGTCAGAGTGATCACAGTTATTGCGAGGATACAGTTTTTTTTTCATTACAGTTATTACGAGATTATTAGATAAACGTTTTAAGGCAAATTAGGACATGCACTACAATACTAGCCGTGTTACTCCTAAGTCAATTAGTTTCTTTTTATCTAAAAACAATATCCAGACAAATCGCTCCATCTGGTGACTGTAAACTAAACTTGATTGTGGTTGGATGGTTCTTTAATGTGATTACATTGTAATATAATGCAACCTTTTTCAATGTAATTATATTCGGCAACATTTTAATATAGCAATATGGGCCTATACAATCAAAATGCTCATTTTTTCCAATGGCGTTTCCCCCTTGCATTACTTTTCCGTTTATACTTCAAAAAATAAAACGAGTACTTTTACTTTATAACTCTAGTATCTACATCTCTATTTGAGTAATGAATGTGACTACTTTTGACAGCAGCACAGAGTCTAAATTCAACGTCGCGTAATGAGTTCTGAACGGTCAGAGTTCACGGACCCACCTGCTTCACAGACTAAAACGCATCGTTTCTCAAGCACATCAATGTTTGTCATTCCTCTATTTTTATCTGCGGACTCCAGACCCGCCAAAACACAGATCTTCAAGAGCCACAGCCACATGTTCACACATTATCAGCAGGATCAAGGCACGTCACCGCCACGGCTTTTGATTCATGTCCGGCGTGTAAATCTGCTCTGAATTGAGAACCGTTGGCCAGTTCATGTTTCCTTCAGAAAAGCCTCTATGGTTAAGTTATCTTTGAAAAAAATGTGAAAGCTGTGAGAATTTTTTCATAGAAACTATTAAAAACCGTGTACGCCAGAGAACTATTGCGACTATGAAATATGAGCAAGAAAATCAAATAATTTGTTAGTATAATTTCATATATTCAGATTTTTGTTTTACAATTTTTATTGAAATTTTACACTGGATTTTACTAGTTGCTTTAATTCCAACACTCTCAAGGAACAATGTGAAGAACAGAACATTTTCCACAGACTGTTTTCCCACTACACTTATTATTAATTTGTGACTGATTGGTTAACATCTGAAAAATGAGCTCAAGGAATATTAATAAAAAGAAACATTAGTTTGAAATTAATTTATCAAAACAAAACATGAATTGAAATTGCAGCCTTGGCGATATGTGAAAATATCACGTTCCAAATCTTCCATGGGCATTTTAGTTTATTTTTTGGTTTTTCATTCTAGCTACATACATTTATTACAATTAATAACTTTTCAATTGTATTATTTTAAAACAAAATAAACAGAACATTTTAGCATCTGTTTCTTTCTTGCCTTTTTGAAACACAGTGGTACGTTCATTATGAAGATGCTGGTGAATTGATGTTTTCTAGATTTAATGTTCATTTTCACACAGAGACACTGTAAGCGTGATTAATCAGAGTGTTTTTCCTAAGCTGGACTGTCGTATCATGACAAATGTGCTTTTTCAAGAATCATCTACACGCAGAACGTGGTCCACATGGGGCGTTTAAGACTTTATAGTGCATTTGTTTCAATATTTCTAGTTCTTACAAATGATTTGACATGAATGATGCTCTATCAATGTTTAACATGAGAAATGAAAATTCAGTCGTCTTTGCAATTCGCCACCATTGGGATACCGGTGCTCACAAAAATATAATCAATTAAATGGGATATAAAATATAGTGTAAACTATGGTCTAAAACATAAACAATACAAGTGAGTGTCTCCAAAGGATAAAGAATGCACCCATCCACAAAAAGACTGTACATAGAACTTCTCTAAGCACATTGTCTAACAGTTCCTGACATTTGTTGCCCATGTTTGGTGCCCATTTGGTTTGATTGGTTGGCTGAAAGCTAGTCATCTTCTTGTTCATGGAGGTCAGCTTGAGTTGAGCTAGTAAAGTCTGTCTATAACCTCAGAAACATGAAGTGGTCTTGTAAACTACTAGTCCTCCCTATATCTGATTTCTGTAAGACAGTCACAAATGAAAGATGTGCGAGATCTGGAGAGGACGGTTTATCATACGCTCCAGATGCTCAACTGTCTTGAATCTTGTCGATGACCCTCCGCGGATCAAAAGAGAGGAAATGAAATCATGAGTTATTAGCTTCTCCTCATTTCTCAACTGTGATTTATGTGGGTCTTCTCAAATGGTCCTGTCGAGCAAAAAAATGCAAGTGTCTTACTTTATACTCCCATACCTCCGAAAGAATTTCAAGCTAAAGATTTGAGGGGGAAAAAAAAAAAGTGAGAGTACACTTGCACTAAAGATGTTTTAAAAAGAGACTCCCAATGGATCTGAAGTAGATGAAGTCAGCTTCCCACAAATGGGTCCCAAGTGAACCGTTCAGTGCGTCAGGAAGATTATTCATCATTATGGACATCTCGGGTGTGAAGCCGACCTTTCGCTGAGGTCTGATGCTTCTTATGAGGAGCAGGGTCGTTCAGGCCCGTTCCTGGAAATCCCATGTTCAAGCTGGTCCAAACACAGCACTCAAAAACATCTGTACAATCTATTAGATAATCAAAACTCACTGTATAACCCATGAGTGATCAACAGTCCCAAATTGAAGCATCATGATGACAGACAGAGGAGCGAGGTAGTGCAAAAATGTTGAATATTTCATCATATTGGCTGATATGTCGTGCAGAGCATCGTGTAGAATTATAGAGGAGCGTTAAACCATCCATTAATTTAACTCAAATCATCCCTGGTCTGGGATTCAAACATTTTTCCTTTCAGATTTTATTTTTTGCAAGTTGAATTGTCCATCCTATTTAGTCATGATATGCCGATGGACCAAAGAAGAGCCTCTTACAGTATTGCTTAGTAAATGATAAATCATGTCTTAATTGACCCCCAAATTTTCCCACAGTGGATACATTTATAATGTATTAATTAATAAAATAATAACAATAAAAGACAATAAAATAACAAACATAATGATTAATATAATAATGGCAATAACAATACAATTAATACTACTACTACTACTTCTTCTACTAGTATTAATAACAACAACAACAACAACAACAACAACAACAACAACAACAACAACAACCATAATAATAATAATGTAATTAAATAAAATCAATTTCAAGGAAACTTGAGCTGTGAAACCTCCCTGCCTGGATTTTGAACCGGCAACATTTTGCTCACAAGTCCAACTCCTTACTATTAAGACACAAGTGCTAGTAGTTAAGTGGCTTTTACCCAAAGTGGCTTACAGTGGCTTGACCGTATTACAGTTTGTCTAACAAATCCAATTGCTTTCTTTCTAAAAACTGTTGTAATTTACATGTAATTATGTACCAAATAACATTTCTAGCAATTAAAAAAAATCTGCCAAACTCAGAAAAGTAAACCAAGCTTATCTGGAACCTCAGAGGGGCATTTTTGAGATTACAGTAAAAACATGGTTTCATAAACAAAACCAAGAAACATGATCCATTTGAGTCATTTTTATCAACAGATCAATGCAAACAAAAAGGATGCGAAATTAAATCTACAAGAGTAGATTATCTGCCAACAAAGCATCTTCAGTCAAAAATGATCCCCAAGGCAGCTAGTGTCTACTGTACAATATTGGTCCTTATTATTATTCTGTAGTACTGCATTTACAATGATGAAGAAAAACATCTATCTATGAACTTATACTTTCCCTATAACATTACAAATTGAAGATCAAGTATGAAACCAGTTTATTGATAATGCTTGTCAGGTTAAAGCAACTTGATCATTGTTGGATACGGTAATTAATTTCTGATGGTTTATTAAGTTATAAAAGAATAAACCAAAAAGACAATGTATTAAATACATTTCAGGCTATTTCATCTAAATTAACATCTGGTTCATTCAACTTTGGGCAACTTTTATCTAATTTCGAATGGAAATTCAATATACATTGAATAGTTAACTACTTAACACAACAATTAAGATGAACAGCACAAGCTCTAGTAAACAGGACAAAAAAAAAACAAGACATGACATTTCATGCCTTTCTGCAAATAGAACAATCACTAAACTTCCAAGCTTCCATCCAAATTTTTGAGTTATAATCTAGTTGGACAGTTGTACATCTTATGAATATTAAAAAGCTTTGACACTCACCTTTCTGTTTGTGATATGACAGCTCCTGATTGGTCAGTCTTAACCAACGTTTCTTGAAGTTCTTCTTTCCTATTCGCTTTCTGCCCTGCGCTCGCTTGTGTACCTCCCTGGATACCACACACACACACACACACACACGCAAGCATTTCAAAAACACTTTGACAGTTGAATGAATCAGGTGAACATTGAAACAGATTAGTGTCCGTCACTCACCCTTCCTTCAGAACAAAGGAGTCTTCTACACTGCTGGGCTCTTTTATTACGTTCGAGGAGATCTCATTTAAAAACTGGCAAACACATAGCGATCAAACAATCAAAATAAGAACAATAGACAAAATTCTTCATTTTTAAAATATGTTCTATTGTCTGCAACACGTTTAAAGTTCTTTATAAGGCCACAAACCATCTTACGGCAGATGCACAGAACCATAAAAGAACGAATAAACATAACTGTTGGCCAGAAAAGTTTATATTACGACTAAAATGACCAAAATGGCACGTGAGCAAGCCATTGCGCAAAAATGGCTAGCGAAATAAACCAAGTCGTCTCAGTTGTGCCAGTCTCCTCTGGCATTTTTTTAATGCATGATTGTCAATCTTTAGTACGAAAAAAATCTTACACCAAAACATGGTCATGAATCAACCCATTCCAGAATCAAGTAGTATGGACTAAACCATAACTTTGCAACAATATCGCAATTATAAAAAGGTTCATACTGCGCAAAGACTGTTGAAAGCGCGTGTAATTTAGTGTAACTTCCTTGGGTTAACAATCAAAACACAAATACAGCTGGATGCAGGAATGACGTGGGTCAAGACTTTAATGTGTGTAGAAAAGCAGAACCCAAGCAAGAGATGTTGTGTCCAATAATCTACAAGATTGCATAGATCGATATGAGGAAAACATAAACGCTGGCACATTTGCTGTATAAATAAAAGGATAAAAACAACATTACGTGTATAAACATTCAAGACACTGACGTTAACAATAAAAACACATTTCACTACATGTTGTACCACGTATAATTTGTATGTGACAAATTAAATTTGAATTTTTGAATTTGAAAAACATTATTTGGTGTGTATGTTTTCATTTTGTCATGCAGATATAAATACCTTTTTTACTTTCTCTATACATTCGTCTTCTTGGAATAATTTGAAGAAATCGTACATGTATGTTTCTTTGAAGCTAGACTACAAAAAAAAAAAAAAAAAGAAGGAGGAGAAAGTAAAAAAAAAAAACTTGACTTCAAGAACACCAAATGAGGTAAAAAGATGGATACCAGTTTGTTCTTGGAAAGGCTTCCCCAGCTGCCCAGAGACTGGATGGTTTTGGAGATGAGAGTGAGTGTGCGGGAAATGTCCGGTTCCTGACAGAACGGAAGGAAGTGGTCTTCAAAACTCATCTATACCTCACACAATTGAATCATTTTTGCATGTTTTGTTGGGATTAAATCATTATTGACATTATTTAGTCATCTATTATGGTACAATGCCGTGTAATGGGCCGGGCGATAATTCAATAACAATAATGCTCGATAATATTTGATGTAAATATTAAAAATGTTTCAAATTGCTGGAAATAATGTCCGTTCTTATGTTTTCTTTAAAAAGATAGCATATTTTATTTAAAATGTTTTATTAAAACACATAAGATTATCAAAGTGAATATAAAATATCTATTGTTACAAATACACTGTACTATTATTATAAAAAAAAAGATTGTATTTTGATCATTGATGTAGATTTGAGTTGATGTTGAACTGTCTGTTTTCCATTTCATTTCATGAAACTTACAGTCGAGTAAAAATCTGCCTTTAAAGCTGACAAATTATAAAGATTTGACGTGTCTTTTATATGGTGATAATTGGCAAAATCAGATAACATGGATAATCAGACATGAATGACTAAAAATGAATAATCCCAATCATGTATTTTGCCATATAGTCATAAAACTCACAGGATGATGGGATCTCAGCTGGAAAGTGTGAGGAGATAGAACTGCCACCGCAAAGAACCTCAGAAATATGAAGCTACTGACTGCGGAGTACTGCACATGAGGGTCCTCTGCAAACACAGACAGAAAAACGTTTAAAATTATGCAAATCTGGCGCCTCCTAGTGGCGAATTCAACCTTTTTTTTAAAAAGCCCTTGCATGTAAATAACAAACATTATTCCCTTTCAGACTACCACTTTATTATATTATATCACAGTATAAATAACTGAAATTATACAAATTACAAAAATCACAGTAATGTGTTATTATCAGAAACGGTAAATGAAAAACAATCTTAGATTTAAAATGTGGCAAAAATGTAAAAGGTGGTAAATTAAAAAAAAAAAAAAAAGCATAAAATCAGAATAGATTTAAACAAAAAATAAAATAAAATAAAAAAAAAAGCTATAATAATAGTCAGTGTCAGAGGGAAAGAAGCCTGTGAACTGACCTGGGAATCGTTTGGAAGCGAGCTGTCGCAGGGACCTGAAGACGTCACACATGAGAGGAGGACAACTGGAGCTGGACTGTGTGATGGACGTGAAAACCTTTTGCACGTATCCCTGAAGATTCTCCTGTTACACAAAACACTGGCCCGTTATAGACAAGTGTGTTTCAGGTGCAATCTGTTCAATGCAAGAATACATTATATTCATTCTATTGCAAAAAATGACACATTCTGAAACTATTAATAGCAACAATGGCTTAAATCGGGTGCACAAACTGCTTAAAACACATATAAAAAGGAAACATATAATGAATGATTACCCACAATTATCATCATGAAGATGTTTATTAGACATTGATGATATAACATTTTTTTTTACACTGTGAAGAATGTTTGTGCTCTCACTTTTATTTTTCTGTGCCTCAGTGATCAGGCTCCACCTAGTGGAGCAATGATGACTTGACGCTCCATTGCAACATTTATCGCAAGAGCCAAGTGGTGTTAACTCATTAACTATTCATGAATGATATTACCAGTATCATGCAAAAATACAGCCCTTTCAGGCAAAAATCCGGCAGTTTTCAGTCAGCGATGCAGAGTCCCTATATCTTTCAGACTAAAGTCAGAAAGTAATACAGGTTTCACTTGGAATTAAATTATGCACAATGGTTTTAGGCTTGAAAACTCTGAAGCATTTTTCATTGGAGCTGAAGTACGATTCAGCGTCCAAAAATGATTTAGCTTGGAAAAAAATTATTTTTCTGATTGTTTTCTGCCAAGAAAATTAATAATAAAAAAAAAAGATAGACAATTAGAGTGAACAGCAAATTTTAGAACTATTACCGTATTTACGCGAAAATAAGCACCCCCTATTTTCAAATTTTCGAAACTTAAAAACTTGAAGGGTGCTTATAATCGCCGATTTAAAAAATGTGCGTATTTTAAGACGCTCATTTTTCGATACTTCAAGTCTAATGACGATATTTCAAGGAGTGTAATGACGGCGGGCGTGCAGCTGGCTCAGCCACGACAGTCTTGCCATTCTTAAAAGGAGCAATTACAAAAAAAATGGAAACATGTAGTCTTTCCTTATATTATTTATTATCAATTTTCAAGTACAAAAGCGTTAAGTTAACGATGCGAAGGAGGAACACGCGTAGATCTTTCAGATGGCCAGATAAAAACGTTTTATGTTGACATCGGCGCCTAATTATTTTGTATCCAAAGTGAACAGTGCGAACGAGGAACATGCATAGATGTTTCAGGTGGCGTGTTTTAAACTTGACACCTGCGAATAAAAGAAATGAAAGCGCGGATCAGGGGGCGTGACGTCACGTTTCAGGCGCTCAAACGGGAAAATGTTCGCGCCTGCTCACCCGAGCAGCACGTTTATGTGCAACAAAAGCGATCGATTTATTAAACAAGTGATCTCGCGAGGCTGTGAAGCTCCGCAGACCAAACGATTTAAAATGATAAGCCACAAACTCACCAGAGCTACAGAATCCATTGCAGTGAAAGCGCAGCTCTTCCTGTTCATCTTGAAACCGTTGCACCATAATAATTAATGTTTTGTCCCCATCTATATGCTTAATAACATAACTCATTTGGATTCCAAGAAAACGCACCAAGAAAACAACCTGTTTTGATTTAGTTCGTATTTTTAATAACCTTTCCAACATTATATCAGTGACAAAGTATGATGAAAACCTACGACATCTACCGGCAACTACTGGTATTACTCAATACATCGCAACCTGAGCGTCCTGAAGCGCGATTGCCAAAACCTGAGAGTTCAGGTCAGCGGGTGACAATCGTAACGAAACACGGATAGAGCAATGCGAGTACACCCCAAGATCCACTGGCAGATTGTGTCCAAGTTTGGCTTCTTGATATTGCCAGCTTTTGTCATCTCGTGATTAGCTCCGGCCATCCAGTTGTTGTAAAATCAACGCAGATGGTCTTTAAAGGGCTTATTTATTGACACATCCAATGGTTGAAGTATCTTTGCTAACCCTCCGGGTACGATGGCCAGATTGGTTTGGGTTAAAAGTCCCGTAATAATAATAATAATAATTAAAAAAAAAATTTTGGTAATTTTTTTTTATGATTGAAAAATCAGGGGGGGTGCTTTTATTCGCGTGGTGCTTATATTTGCGTAAATACCGTATTGTATTTTAGATAGTATGTATGTGCTATATTGCTAAGGAGTTAAAGGTCACAGTTAAATTCTGACATGTATTAATACAGTGAATGGTGGACCCACCTTGTTGACCTCAACGTTATCACCCTCTCTCAGTCTGATGGGGTCAATTTCACATGTTTTATTTGATTCAAATATCTACAAAAGACAAAAAAAAAACCATGTATTAAAATTGCCACTTAATTTATACAAAAATAATAATTCTAAAAATGCTTTAAACAACCCACACAAAGACACTGAGACTTAAATATCACCTCATTGAGAACAGGCTTGAGCGTTACTGTCAAGTAACTTCGGCCGACAATCTTCATCATGTCATCAATGCAGCGCGTGGCCAGAGAATTCCCTCGGAATATGGTGTTTGCTTCCCTGCGTTGAAAATGAGAAAAGCAATTATTTTAAAAAGTCTTGAAAAAAGATAGTATTGAAGAAATCGGGCTTCTAATTTGTGCTGGGTGATTTGATCAAAGCTGCATGACGCGAGAACAACAATGCAGTTTTTAAAATTACATTACATAAAAATATGTAAAAATACATTTGCAATATAAATTGTAAAAGTAGGATTTATAACTTCTCAGTTTAGGCGGACGCACTGAGTCTGCTGAAATGGGCATTTCTCAATTAAAGTAAGAAAAACTCTCAAATAATAAGGAACAAAATTAAGAAATTTAAGTCAGATCGGTTATTATAGGTCAGGATTTGTTTCTTGGAAAATTATTGTTCTTTTCAATCATGAGACTGCCGGGAAAATTTGAATTATGCAACATCGTGATTAGTCAAGCCCTAATCATTTTTTTTTTTTTGAAAGGTCTTCGTCTTGACATGCAGGAAGTTTAACAAACACCAAAGAAAAGGAAATGAAAAAAAAAAAACCCTGGAGGTTGATGATACAGGCTTTAAGCATCTTTAAATTCAACTGCCCACATCCTGACACGTGTGAGCGCTACTCAACTGTGTGTTCTCCAGTTCCAGCGCAGCGACCGAAGTGAGGAAAGGCAGGAGTCTGTTGTGATGGAGCAGCAGTCTGACCACAGGAAGTAGAGCCTCGTACCCAACACTCTCCCTGCAAACATCTCCCAGAACATGGGCCGCTGACGCAGAGATCGGCTAGACAGAAAAAAAAATATATACATATATTTAGTAAAGCTGATGGAGAAAAATGACAGGTGTTGTTGTACCTTGACATCGGGGGATTTGAGCATCAGACTGCGCATGGTCATGTAGCAGGCGGACGGAAGGACGTTGTCCTCAGTGTATGTTACATTCAGACGTATAGAACCTAAATCATCAGGCTTAGACTTCGTACCGTTTCCTCTAGGCTGCAGTAAGTACCTACAAAGAAAAATGTATTTAAATAAACTGACCTAGTGACAGAAATTTAATTACCAACAAAAAAATAAATAAATAATGAATATGAATAATTATGAATTTACTAAAACATGAATTATTTCAAAAAGTTTTTCAGAAAGGAAAAAAAGTACAATATTTTAGATACCTACAAAAAAGGTGAAAATATTTCAAGTCTTTTTTATTATGCATTTAATAGAATGATGTAACATACAAGTTTCACATTTTTGAACAACAAATAAAAAACATAAATCCCTTGAAATGATGATAATAATAATAGGGAGCTGCCTTGTTTTAAATAGATTTTAATAAAAAGTTGTACACACACACACACACACACACACGTGTCTATATAGAGTACAGTAAATTTACAAATATATAATTGAAGATCTTTGTCGAAAAGTGTGGGGGGGATTAAACACGTGCATTCACACACACACACACACACACACACACACACACACACACACTAATAATTAGTGTTTGTAACTCTAAGTTCTGGTATTTTCTTTTAGTATTTTCATGACCTAACACAGTTCCTTTGTTGAAATTATTTGTAATATATGCATTGCACTATAATCCAGAAAAAAGTGGCAAGATTGTCAGCTCCAGTGTGTGTGTGTGTGTGCGTGTGTGTGTGTGTGTGTGTGTGTGCGTGTGTGTGTGTTAGCTGGTTTTATGCTTTGCTCATGCAAAAGCTCACCCACGCAGTAGACTCACTGCCCTCATTCAAAACATGAAGATCGGTATCAACAAGTTCCCTCTCAGTACACACACACACACACACACACTCACACAATGCACGCACATACAATGTTTACACAACACCGGTAGGACGCTGTGATCCGTAGTCTAAGGACACAAGGGAAGCTAGCAAAGGAAGTAGTCTGGCCAAAACACACACACACACACACACACACACCTTTCCTTTTTCAGATACACACCAATTATGATAGAATATTTGCAATTATATGCAGAAAATTAAGGCCTGATGTAAGTGTGTAACCTTCACAGATCACGCACGAGCAAGGCTAAGCAATGCACAAGTTAATTAATTCAAGAGCTGACGTGAGAGATCAGCTGTGCTCCTTCCTGATTGGCCAGATAAGAGAAGTGGGAAGCTATGATTGGCTGTTATCGCCATTCCTCATCAGTCATGACATGAGCAGACACTGAGATCAGCAGAATACTCTGAACCAGCATGGGGCATCTCCAGGAGCCAAAGGTCCACGGGTGGAAATACCTTAAATCTGCTCAAGTCATCCATTTTTCCACTATACATCAGGGTTAAGGTGAGAAATCATATAACTGTGTGTAAACATGACCTTGGATGTTAGAAAGCGTTTCATCAAAATATTTTAATAAAGCCAAAATCAAAATGAATTGGTTTTCATTCATATAACTCACACAGGATGCAAGTTCTAAAGAAGGTTTGTGGGAGAGCTGGTCACGCTAGTCTAAAACAGTCTTATCACAAATGATAGCGCATTTCCTGAAAGAGGGCATTTTTCTACATTTCCATGTGCATCACATTTATGAATAGATTGCGGTTAAAAAAAAACGTTACACAGAAAGTTTAGCGGTTCAGGGAGGACAGTGACAAACTGTAAAAACTACAACAGAAACAAAAGAAGCTGATTACAATGTGTAAAATTAAACTGTCTAGATCTATTCAAAGTTGAAACAGCTGTTCCAAAATGAAATGGGAAAAATAGGATTGACAATGAAAGCTGAACGATGAATCCCATTGAAGATCGTTGGGAAATACAAAGAATAAATAGTTGAATATGAAGAAAAGTAAAAAGATGAAACGTTGAAGATCATGCTTTATGACACAGAACTGAGATGAAACGAGCTTGTAGAATGCAAAAAATGTAATGTTAAAACCAAAACAAGTGTCTGTTTTCTTACCAGGCGTTGTGCACATGGTCATTTCTCAGGATTTTGACTGAAACCCGCGTCTCCCCAAGAAACACGTCTTGTGCCAGGTTGCCGTTATTCCACAGCTCGACTCTGCAGAAGACAAATGTGTAATTATACAGGCCTGCAGAGCAGTTTGGTTGCATCCGAGACCCGGTGTGATCACGTTGTGACCCTTTCCAGATCTCAAAATGGATCAGATACTGGGCACAGCACGCAGATCAGAGCGGATTAGTCATTTTCTTCCCTTAAATCACTCCATGCTCACAAAATAATAGCAGGAATAATAGTAAGACCCCACGACACACCAAGTCCATGCACACAACCTCTCGCACAAACACACATTAGTTCCTCATCTACACCTACAGTTACCTGTCAGCTTCTGCAGGCGCTAGTGAAGACAATTCAGAGTGGCACAATGTGTCAAACACGGATTAAAGGCTGATTTGTCAGAAACATTTTAGACAAATAGATTCTGTGCAATAAGCCATCATCGTAAATTACATTTTACACTATAATTGTGCCTACAAATGCATTTGTGTGTGTGTGTGTGTGTGTGTGTGTGTATGTGTGTGGAGGATCGAAATGGTAAAGTTAAAGTGAGTAAGTCAACATGGCCACTAGGGGCCGTGTCAAAATTATCCTCTGCTTTTAAACTGTCGAGCAAAGTTACGCACACACACAGTGAAGTGAACACACAAACCAGGAGCAGTGGGCAACTTTAAGCTGTGGTGACACAACTTCCATTAGATCCGATCCAAAGCCGCTGATTATATATTAAAACCATCTGAAAACGCCTTGATCTATTGTTTAAGCCATGAATCTTTCTCGCATTCTTCCCTCAGTGTGCAGAGAAACTGATAAAAGAAAGAACGACTTGTAAATAGTTACACCACATTTGTGTGTGAGAAGTTGAACTAAAATGAACAGAGAATTGCATATAATAACTATAAAATCCTTTCGCAATTCTGTTAACATTGGATATTATGCAAAGTAATGTGATGAAGTTCCACGTTGAAAAATGTGGAATTCACTGAGTGAGTGAGTGAGTGAGTGAGTGAGTCTGTGTGTGTGTGTGTGTGTGTGTGTGTGTATGTGTGTGTGTGTCATATTCAAATAACTGATCGCTGTAAAAGATGGATATTAGAAATAAGAGCGGTGACCACTCACTTGATCTCCAGTTTCTCAATGTCCTCCTCCTCAACCTGAAACTGAGATCTCCCCTTGTAACTGCTTGTTCTGGTCACCTACAAACCACGATGAAAGTACAGAGATCGTAATACTTACATTACCTGTTCAGAGAAGGTGGATTGTTTGAACTGTAGGTGATGTAGAACTAAAGATTGGGGTTTACCTCGAAATGGAAGGTCTCGTCAAACTGAGGATCGCTGGTTTTTTTCTTCACTTTAGTTTTTTTCTGGTCTGACCTTAAAAGAGCGAGAGAGAGAAAAAGTACAAAACGTGACAAAGATCAGGATGTTTTTACTGAATCAGAGCGGATGTTATCTATTCATTTCAGCCTAGATTAGAGACTCAATTTGCCCTTAGAAACAATCTTTGCTGACTGTGCTGGGATTCAGAGTCTTCGCTTCCTGTGGAACCTTTTACAGTAAAGCAATGTGTGAACTCACACCACTTCCTGTGGATCTATCAGGGGAGCATGGCGATGGAAACACAATTGTGGCTTGTGAGCCCAAAAGTTGCTTGAACTTGAATTTAAGGCTTGACTGTAGCTGCCAAATTCATGAATGAAAAGAAAAGGACTTGATCCGAGCATGAACTTACCTGGAAGGTCCAACCAGCGTCACAGTCGCATACGAATCACAGTTCTGGCCACCTATCAGAGGTAAACCCTGACACGCAATAATCCTGCACAAAAGAGAGAAGATATGCTGCATGCTAAATCAGTTTTATTAAACATACATCCAAAAAGACTTGAAACATGTTCACATTGTAGTTACTAAATTCTCTGACATCAACAAAATATTTTCATTGAGAGTGCAATTCAGTACAGAAGGCTTTCGTTAGAGTATGCATACCTTAAGCATTTTACAATAAATTTTACAACTAATCCTAGTTAGACGTCTAAAAAAGCTGTGTTAATTTTAGATTTTTTGCTCCGTTTAAAAGCACTTTTGATATACTTTTTTTATTTTCACCTCAATTGTAGGGTCAATAAAAATAAATAATTATGTGTGTTGAACATACTGATAATAATGTTTATTATATATATTACGAATTGTATTGATTCATTAATTAAAATATATTCAGTATATTTATATTAATAAATTTAACTTGGTGGTTAACCTCCTGAGTCCTGATGACCTGGTCTATGTACTGACCGTCACAGAATTTTCCCATCTGCTGCGTTAACCCCTGACGTGCTAAAACCGATCGATCATGTTGTTGTGGTCTTAGACAACCCTCTAGTGATGTCCGAACGTCAAAGCACTTTTTGCAGTTATAGGAAGAATAGGACAGAAGTTCTGTCGGCAAATTATTCCGTATTATTACAGAAAATTATGGACACTATGTGTAGGTAAGACGTGTCCCTTTTGTTAGGAAATGAAAGATGAAAATAAGTAAACATCCCCAAGAGTAAATAATGCAAAAAAGAAAAAGACGTTTAATTTTTACTCTTATTTCGCTCCTAAAAGCCCAACTAGGAAAGCACATTTTTAAAAGAATACAATTTCAGAGCCTGGGTCTCAAGGGGCTATAGAGATTCAAACGCTTGCACCAACAAGAACAGTGATGACCAACCATTGCAGTATTTTAGCTGTAAAAACTTCAGCTCTCCTGAAAAGCTTTCCACCAGATGCTTTAGAGGGAATGTGTGTGATTCACAGCTTTTCTTACAGGTATCAGGTCTTGTGACACCAATTCTGGAGGATTAAGCCTCTTTATGGATCTGTAGATCTGTGTGTGGTACCAGAAATTGTTCTTCCACGCAACAAACAATCAATTTTCAAAGAAGTTTCATTCACTTCTGTCTGACTCTGGAACTGGACTGAAGATGGTGTTTAGTATCTCTACTTCTTTTCCAGGAGTAAACCAAACCCCAGAGAGATCCATAAGCCCCAAACCTGTTAACTGTTAGCACCCAGTACCTTCAGCATCCTGCAGATGGCGATATCTCCTTGTCTGCCCAAAAATTAACCGCGGTAGAAAAAGATACAGACTTGTCGCACACAACAATGCAACGAGCAACGATTAGTGTACATTCGATAAATGTAGTGGAGTAAAGAGCACATATACTCAATCAGAAATGTAGTCAAGTAGAGAGTAAATGTTGCTTATATTTTTATACCATGTACAAGTACAAAGCAGCCCAAAAATACTTAAGTAATGTTTAAAACTTGCATTTACTCAAGTACTTGCACCACTGGAAAGAAACTACATCTGGAAAATAAATGCAGCACCAGGAAATTCTCTCCTACTGACCTCCAACACTCTGCTAAAGCCCTTCACAGGCGACGGCATATTAAAATGTGCATGATTGAGTAAAAAAGGAAGCAGGATAAAAGTGATAGATAAAAGAGATGAAAGCAGAGGCGCGGTACCAAAGACCGGAAGCTATTTACACTTGTAGCTGTCATGGTAACTCATGAGTGAAGTGGTGGAGGGAGGTGAGAAAGAACTCGAAAGAGAAAATTAAAGAGGTAGAGGTGGCAAAGCAAAACCACAGGAACAGTGCAGTGCAGACTTCCTGCTGTCACGCCATCACTTCCTCTTTCACCAGCCGGCTCAGAGAGAGTGTGAATGAACGGTGACCAATGAAATCAAAACTGCCTGTCCAACACACACCCTAGAGCAGGGGTGTCAAACTCATTTCGCATAGCGGGCCACATACGACCTAAGGAGATGTCAGACGGGCCGGACCATTAAAATTACACCATACTCTGCATTAAATATCAAAAATATCATGTATTTTCTTTGTTTTGGTGTAAAGAAGCACAAGAACATTAGGAACATATTGAATTTTAATGAACTATGCTTTTACAAAACATTCCAAGAATTTCCTCATAATTCCTTACAAATGTGCAATTTACCTTTATCATTCACATTTAGGCATTGCAACTTATCCCACTGATTGTACAAAGGCACACAACATAAATTGGTAATGAAAAATTTAGTATTGCACTTGAGGCTTTTAAAGAAATGAATTTTAAACCACTTATATAAAATATAAATTAAATCCCTGCATACACCTTACAAACTAAGGAGAGTGATATTAAATGTGCAATGAAGAAAGTCACATTCGTAAACTTCATAAATGAAACATGCAATATTTAAATGCAAGCAGTATTTAAGCCTTAAATACTGTTTGCATTTACACTATTTATCTATCTTTCTCCGTTTGGAACATTTTGATTAATGAGGTTGTAGCGGATAGGTAGCGGATAACACCTGTTTTCCGTTCTTAACAAGATTCTGTCCGTCTCAGTGATGCAGCGTTCTACTCCGATGGAAAATTTTTTCCAAACAATTCGGCGGGCCTGATCGAACCTACTTGCGGGCCGGTTCTGGCCTGCGGGCCGTATGTTTGACACCCCTGCCCTAGAGAATATATTCAATACATATAATTACATAAAGAATAAGGAACGTATCAAATAAAAAAACAAATATGTAATATGTAACTAAGTAAATACTTATTGACAAGGCCATAAGGAATCTGCTGTCTTTTGAGCACTTTCTGTTCTACAAAAACAGACCAATCTGCATAATGTGTTAAGAGATTTTTTTATGATTTTTCATAACTACTTTATTTCATAACCAAAAGCCCATCAAATTGGGCCAAAGAATTTAAGAGAAAAGAAGCAAAAGTATATGGCTTTGGAGACACCACCACCCTCAGTTTCATCAGAACCACAGTTTCCGGCCCTTGCAGGGATGGATGTAGTGTTACCACGCGCAGTCCAAACTGAATGAAGTGACTCGTTCTCTGAAGTGACTCGTTACTCTCGAGTCATTTTTAAGACTTGTTCCAACTGATTGACAAACTGTTCATGAAGAGTGTGTTTTTCTTTACAAAGAACTTACAAAATTACAATGAACTTGCATCCGCAGACAAAGAGTTTGATTGATACGCACAAAACAAAGTTTACGACGCCGTCAACTGTGTAAAATATTTTTCCATCAGAAGCATTTGGTTGGCATTCTCCACAAGAGCTTGAATGTTCTCGACATCTAGGAGATTTTTTCTCCGTTTTTTTTTTTAAGTGAGATAGAGAGTCCTATATATGTCCAATATCATAGGGTGTTGACCCGAAATGGAAAAAGAAAGTGACCGATCATTAATACGTTTGCTCTAATTATGGCTGAAACAACCTCAGTAAAGGCAAAACAAGCTTCAGCTTAAAGACAAACCGTGGTAAATGCAAATAATCAGCATGGGACTGCGGTCAGTGGTTTACAGCTCTTTTCGTTACAGGATGTTCTCTCTTAACGTTTTCTCCCACCTTTTGTTTGCTGATGACCGTTGCTGCTAGTTTCAGATCACACCTCATGTTGTATTAAAGCTGACTTGTTACACAAGTCTATTTTGTCTTCATGAGAAGTCACAAGCATTTTACACAAGTTGACAAATTTAAAATTAAAAGCTTGTTTGTAAATATACAATAACATTAAATTACATATCAATTGTCTAACAAAAAAAAGCTTATTAAAGTTACATTTTTACTAATATTGTACACTATTTTTTACTGTAAATGCAATGGAATAAGGAAATTAAATCAATCAAATAAAAAAATATATGTATAAATTAATTGGCATTCATATAGTGTATTATATTGTAATGAGACATTTTTGCTTGTATTTTACATTAAAAAAATGTATTTATTATAAATTAATTATTTAATTCGTTTTTCAAATTAAGCTTATTTATAAAGGTAACTAATTACTACTATTATATATTTATCCTCTCAATCAATGAACAGTCTGTATAATCCATAATGAATATAATCAGCCATTCAATAAAATCATGAACATTTTTAACCGAAGTCATTTTTACAGCGTTATTCACTTTTACTACCAAATCTCACTTAGTAAAAAATAACAATAACAATTATAACAACAACTACAATACTAATAAAAACAATAATGATAATATATTCATTTGACGCGTATCAATTTTGACCCTATTAGAAAATCTTAGCAATTGAGCCCCTGTTCTGGAAGCTTCTGTGTGTTGACGGACGTGACTTACTGGACCATGAGCTGCTGGCAGACCGAGCCGCTGTCTGTGATCAGTTCATTCAGCTTCATCTCCAGATGAACCTTCCCCTGTAATAACACAAAAATATATAAAAGACATTAAACAACTACAATTACATTAATTTTTAATATTAATTGTCATTTGTTTAATGTATGCCATTTAGGACCCTCAAGCTGGCAAAACATAAACAAAAGATTAAAAAAAAACCATAATAAAAATACCTTAATAATAATTAAATTTAAAAACGGTTTAGTGTTGAATGTGTTCAATAATTGTTGTGTTGATGATGCAAAAAATAATTTAAAATATGTTTTCAAGCGTCAATGTATGGTAGACTAAATACTGTATTGTGTGTGTGTGTGTGTGTGTGTGTGTGTGTGTGAGCGCGCGTGTGTGAGATGAATTTAACCTCCAAGACTCTTGGGTTTAACAATTCTAAAGGTAAATTTGATGAACATGTAAAAAATTACGTTCAAATGAAATGTACAATATCATTTGAATCAAATACAGTAGAAATTGCTGTAGATTATTTTTTTATTTGAAGTACTGGAGAAAAATAATTTAATGAACTGCATTACCGTCAAATAAAGTAAATTAAAAAACAAACATTGTGTCAAAATATCTTATCAGCTCAGGTTCTTCTGTGCTGATAATATTGGAATAAAAGAGAGTACAAAGAGAGGCAGAGGAGGAAAGAACGATAAAAAAGAAAAACAAAACATAAACGCCCACATAGTCCTACACCATGTTTTGTGCAAGTTGCTTTGAAAAATGACACCGATCACAGAAATAATTCAGCAGTACCTGCAGTTCAAATTAAAAAGAAAAAAATCTTTTGTATTTCAGATGCATCAATGTACAGTATTTTTATGTACCTGTACAGTACACACACACAAGCCACATGGCAGTTATTCATTTAGAAAATTACAACAACTACTTTTTTAATGTTATAGTAATTGATTTTCAAATATGTAAAATGCAATAGCGTGTGAGAAGCTAAGCTAATAGTATTGAGACTTCCGGAGCATATTTAGTCCAGTTGGGCGACTCTGAATGCTGTTTTCAGACGGAAGCCGCCTACGCGCTTCTCAGCCTTAAAGACATGCCACACACTGCTGAACACTGCAACACTCGACACAGTTCAACCAGACATGCCAGGCGCTTAAATAATATGCAAGAATATGCTCTGTAAACCTATTTGCTGATTTTAGGAATGATTAAAATGTAAACTTTTGTTAACACTAAAGCACGTATGCAACAAAACAGCTTCACATTTTCAATTACTTAAAAAAACAAAATCATTTAAAAAAATAAATCACTCCACTAAAAATGAAAAAAAAAAAAAAAAAAAAAAAAAAAAACAAAATTGTCCTTTAAATGATTTGAACTACTATAACTACTGAAAGAAAATGTTTTCCTTCTGAATTCATTTATCAGCATTTATAGTGCAGAAAGATATCAATCAGATGAACTTGGTTATACTTCTCAGTCTTTGTATTTAATATGTGTTCTATCTAGAGACAAATTGTCAATGAGAATGTCCTAAAATCTTCCATCATCAAGTCCAGCCTTTCAAAAACTGTTACTCGACTTTAAAAACTGAGATAATTTGGATATTTAAAAGAACTAGATTGCATACATTTTGTTTTTATTTATATTTAATAAAAAAAGAGAAATGTAAAAAAAAAAATTGTGTGTATATATATTTATATACGTACAAACATTTATTTTGTAATTATGTCTTAACATATTATTACTGGGTGACTATAAAATCACCTCAAGAATCAAAAATCACTTGTTAATTATAAATCATGATAACATAATGATAAATAATAAATTATGACAGATTAAATGTATTTGGGACAAATAAAGGGACAAATAAAGTCAGGTTAAAGTTGTAGTTAATAGAGCAGCATCAATATTAAAGCTGCGAAGATCAAACATAAAAATGTAATTCGATTTTCAGCTTTAGAATGTGCTTGTTAAAACTTGCTCGTAGTCAAAACCTCGCAATTGATTTGAAATGGTCTGTCTGCTGTTTTCCCATAAATAAACATCTTACGAGATCAAATTCCTCCAGACAGGCGGCATTTTTGTTTCGGTTATAGTAAACCTCACTGCCCTTGCTTCTGCTGAATCATGAATCATACTTGTGTACAAAACAGTTTTGTGCATACACCATACACAGAAACCCAATGTGGAGCGGAGACGTCCATCTACATCTAACGTCCCGGCTGCTGAGTCACTATACGATGATCTGACTCCGCAGAGGAGACGAGTGAACACAAACTCAAATCCCAGATACGAAAGCGCACAGCCTGGTTGTGAGAGCTTGACTGTGACTCACCTGAACTTCCGAATGCGGATCCACAGGCTGTAAGTGAAACCAGTTCTCTTTTCCGCTGTACTTGTACAGATCTTCCTTCCTGATGGCTACTTTCCCTACAGACACCAACACAAGCCTCAGTTGACATGTACACGGCGCATTAGTCTAGTGTGTAAAGGAGAAAACACCGGGGTGAAAACTACCCACCTACTGGTAGATCCCTATGGAACAAGTTCCTGGCATAAACGTAGAAGGACAGGCACTGGAACGGTCGTGGGATCTCGAAGTAGAAGTCCTCGCCATAGAAAGGACTGAAGCACAACAGAAATGTATTAAAATACTAACATGACACTAATGTGCAATTACACGGCTAATAAAACTAAAAACAATTTTTATAAACTGTTCCGCCAAACTGCTCTGCCGCTAGAATATGGATTGATCGCTGCTGTTGATGCCTTACGCTAAATTTATTTTTTTCAAGACATTTTTTTTTATGATAAAGAAGATTTATGATGTATAAATCTCCCCAACAAAAATTGTATGACAAAGCATCCTGATAACAAAAAAGCTAATAAAAAGAAGCAACACTGAGGGAAAATCTTAAATTGTTCTACATAGTTTTATAAAACGTTGCGTGAGTACAATTCAATGTAAATAAAAATACAATGTAAACCGTGAGTGGCGATGACTGACACACTTTACAACCAAAACCCAGCTGTAATTGACTCCGCCCACTTTGTAACATCAGCCTTTGACATATGACATTTTTAATTGTTGTAATAACTTTTACCCACTTCAACAACCAGTTTGGATTTTTACATTTGTTTTCTGTGATTGCAAAAACATAAAATAATACAAAAAAAATGTTAAACGTGAAACATAGTCAAACGCCCCTGGTTTGTCGTGCCTTTAGGTCGCTAATAGTAGAATGTGTGCCTCTAGTTTGCTTTTAGCATCACTGCGCTTTATATGAGATTTTTGCAGCCTTTGTGTGTCTTTTAAACGGTGTTCAATCACACATGCCTGTCTCGGAAAGAATCAAGCACGCTAATTATTCTTTCTTCAACGCTGACGATTATTGTATCAGTCTCACCTTAGTCTCTTTTCGTAGATTTTTGTGCGGTAAACTTCCTCTTGATCCAAACTGATTGTACAGAAGGTGCAAAGGTCCCGGAGACGATTTGGCCCCGAACTGGGACCCAGATTCTTTGCTTCGCCTATAAAAAGACCAACAAATAAGTAAGAAGCCAATCGCACCCAATTATAAACAGATAAGTACTCTGTTAAAAATAAAAAAAAGACAACACAATTTTTATGTATTGCAAAAAACAAGTTGCAATACTGATCTGATTTGCAACTTTACCATTTAATTAAAATTGTAACATTCAACAAAATGTCCCCATCAAGCGACATTGTATTATGGACCGAAACGAAGAGTACGCTCACTGCACGCAATTTGCATATATATATATATATATATATATATATATATATATATATATATATATATATATATATATATATGTATATATTAATATATAAAAATATATTATTTAAAAAAAAAAAATAAACTATATGATGTTGAATTCATTTGGACAATTAACCATGTATATAGACACATACGACCTTCTTATAATACTAGTTTGGTCTTGAAAAGACCAAAAACCACAAACTGGTTCAGTTTTGGGTCAAGTGCAATTTTTTGGAAATGAGCCCAATATACTCAGTGAGTTATTGGAAACGGACATGTACGTTTTGTTTGTGTTTAGCCTAAAAATTCAGGCGATTTAAAAGTATTTGTCTGTACCAGTTTTGCCTGTAAATATAACTTTGCCCAGAAGACATGTACAAATCAAGCAAATGCCATAGAGCTGATGAGGTGAATAGTGACGCACTGAAGAGCAGGTGAGGAAGAAGATTGATACGGATGTGGTCTGTGTATGCTGAGCTCATTTAAGATGTGGTTACAGACGAGAAACATTCACTTCCTCCCAAAATGCAATTGTGTCTCAGGCGAACGGTGATTCAAACCCAGTTTGAAAATACATTGTTTACTTTTTTAATAAATTGTTGACTTTTACATAATATTAATGAATATAATGATAATGATATCAAAAAATATTCAGAGAAAATGGTCACCAGACCACTGAGTTGTGATGAAATAGAGTAAGAGGTCAAAAAAGGATGGAGAGATGGGTTAATGCTTTGGAAAAGATGGGTGGAAAAAAAAAAAAATCAAACAGATAAAGATAAAGAAAAAAAATATCAGAACAGAGATGGGAAAAAAACACTCTACTCCATCAATCAAACACACACACGCACACACACACACACACAAACACGTGTGATCTCAAGTAAGTTTCTGCAGTACCACATGCACAACGGAAGTGATCACAAACCACAAGTGTGTGTGTGTGAGGCCTGAACAAACAAGCTGCACAAACACACATTCAGAAAAAAAAGACTCTTGAGCTCTCTCTCACACACACACACACACACACACACACACACACACACACACACACACACAGGCACATGACGCCTACCTTACCGGAAAAAGTTAATGCACGCTTCAATTATTTGAAAGTATTTATAAAAAAAAAAAGAAAGAAAACGCACACACATTGTGCAACAAAGTATTTGACCAACGCAGCTGTTAATAGCAGTTCAACAGCAGGTCAACATTTACATTAAAAACTCTCATACAATGTATAAGGGGGGAAACTACTTTAGTCAAAGCAGGTACCGGCAGGTACCACCACTGAAGTGTCCTTGACTCTGAACCCGATCTCAACCCTGACGCCAGGGCTTAAGGCTGCCCACTGCTGCGTGCGTGTGTGTGTGTGTGTGTGTGTGTGTGTACACACGCGTCCCGGTTTAAATAGTTCAGATTTGTAGCACTGTACACTTCTCCACTGTTGGAATGTTAGACTTAAGTCTCACTTTCATTTCATATTTAGTCCCGTATTTAATAATTAAAAAAAAATTCATAACATTTTTTTTTTATTAAAGTGACTGTAGACAGACAGCGCTTGACACACACTCTTAACAAAAACTGTATGTGAATGTCTGTGAAGTCAAAGTTAGTAGATCCGGTAATATCCGTTAACATAGGATGTACCATTAGTAATTTTATAATATGTGTTGATAATACCATTTGTCATCTACAAAAACATTCACATTCGCCCTGTAAAAAAATGTTTCTTTTCCATAATAAAGTGATCATGTCCCGCTCTGCGAATGGTTGGCCACCAATCCAGAGTGTGTATCCTGCCTCTGGCCCTAAGACGCTGAGATAGGCGCCAGCTCCCCGCGACCCTGTAAAGGATGAAGCGGTAGAAGATGACTGATGACTGATTTTCATTAAAAAAAATGCTCTTTGACAAGCAGTGAACGGTTAGGGGAAATTTTTTAGTCAACTATGTGCAACACATGTGCATCAATTTACAAACACTTTGCCATTTTTTGTAATAAAAATGTTTTTGAAAAAAAAAAAAAAAAAAAAAAGAAGATGTTGAAAATGTTCTCATGGCATTTCATAAAATTGATTTTTGTATATGTATCAAGTGAGTTAGAAGCGTTTGCAGAGTGTGTGTGTGTGTGTGTGCGCGCGCGCTTAGCACGGTTTAAGCTACGTGAGGTGCCACTGCCAATCTGCTTTGGGTCTTTAGAGAACTATTAATGTCTATTCCCAGTGCTACTGACTGAAAAAAGCAAAGCCAGTCTAAGCCCTGCTGACCCGACGGCTTCACAGATCACGCTCACATGCTGCACCAACACACAGCTCAGCCCAACAAGTCATTTTGTGAATGAATAAGTAAAAACGATAATGTCATTTGATAGCACCTATTTTAACTTTTATTTTACTAATATTAGAATGCACCCACTTGAAATACAAATGCTAAATTTATTATGTATTTAAAGGGGCTATATAAAGGGGTTTGGGCCTTTTATGATGCGTGTTGATAAGCAGAGAACATTTTTTTCAGTATATAAACGTTTGAATGAGTCGTTAAAGAAGCAACAACTTCACGTACACATATTTCCAAGCTCTCTTACTCTATTTCATCAATAGAAAATTTTTTAAAAAAATATTGATAAAACTCAAAAGAATATTGATAAGACTCATGGGCTTGAGTAAAACTGGTTAAAAAATAAAAACTGGAAAAAAACCCCATCATTTTGAAATTTAAAAGTTTAAAATTTAAAAAATGTTTTCAAAGAAAATTTAAATAAAATAAAATATACAGCCCTGAATGTTCCTGTAAAATAGTAATCAATGATAAGGACTTCACTGCACTCCAAAGAGTTTAGGCGTTACAGATTTTGATTTCAGTATAGATTCTTTGCCTGAAAAAAAAACTTTCTGTCTGGCAGAAAAATCCACAGGAAGTAGCAGGCAAAATTAACTAGTTCCAAGGCTTGTGGGTTCAAATCCTAATGAAAACACCATATCAATCTGACTATTAAATTCGGGGCAAAAAAGAAACACAATCATATTTTTGTCATTTCTAGCGCTTCACTACCAGCCACTGGAGAGCATAATGGTTGAGGACTGGTGTGAAGCAGCGGTTATTGAGATTTTCCGCTTTAGGCAATTGAGTCATTTATCGACTGAAATCTGTGAAATGTCATTAACATAAAAATGTAATGAAGCTTCGCGGCACAATATTTCACATTATTAACAATATGGCAGAATGACATGGTTATTTCATGATACATCTTTATAGTCAGTTGGGGTCCAGCGGTGGGGAGATTAACTAGATCACACAATCAAATCAAGTTAACTTCCGAAAAGTCGGCAATCGGTCGGCTCCACGTAAACAACTTGAGTTTGAGAAAAGAACCGGCTGCTTTTAAAGACACGTCACTCAAACTAATCAGAATATTACAGTTACAAAGAGTGAGAAAATCGTTTCAGAATCGCCCGTGTAGTGTCAACACTGTAGCCGCGCAGCTAAACAGGAAGTTAAACGTGTTTATCACAACGTTGTTCTTGTTATAAACAACGCGGGTAACAGAGGCACATTGATTGTCACACACACGCACACACACACACACACACTCTTGCATCACAAACAGGATTTACTGTTCGCCATGTCAGTCATTTAAATTCAACCCTTGTCACCTGAGAAATGAGAAAACATGAGAAAACAAACCTATTGAATGAAGCCAAATGTCACATGCTGGTTAAAAATAACTCAACTAAGAGGCTGAAGAACTAATGAAATGATCTAATAGGAGCTTCAAAACGGTTTGACACAGGAACACACTTCGCAAGAATGTGTTGAAATAGTTTTTTGTAGAACCTCCAGCAGTTCCTCTTTTTTGGGAATCCAGTGGATTCAAAAATGTGTTGTGAAATGGACTGGAATCCAGAGGAAGGATGAGTGGCTCACAACTGAACATACATCACCGTTTAGCTGCCAAACATCTGGCTGGACAATCATGCAAAGTGTTGCAGAAACCACCGGACCGGGATTCGAACTTGCAACGCCGGGGTGAACCACAGCTGCCACAATGTTAAGGTGTTAATATGTGTACATATAGAGAAAATAATACGAATACCATCATGTATAACACAAAATATTTACAGTTTTAATCAAATAAACTATGTATATTGTGTTATACAAGTGATAAAAAAAAATTAAGGAACTCGAACAGCTTAACGTAGTAATTATCAATATTATCGTTTCATCTGTTAGTCTGTTCATTTATTTAATCTCATTTTGTGGGGGGAGGCAGTCTTTTATAAGAAAGATAGTCAAAAATTTTGCTTTTCCTGACAATTTTTATGTAGACATTTTGAGATTTATAAAGATAATTCTGGCTATGACAATCCAGGTAAAAACGGTTGTCTGGATTTCAGACTAAATCACAGTCTGTGTTCATCACGGTTTACAGCTCCGTCCTAAACTTTACCGTGAAACATGATTTTCACGATATATGAACCCTACCAACATATGCTTTTCTTCATTATCACACATTCTTTTTAAACACGCGACAAAACCCTTTACACAAATCTAATGGTGTGGTGTCTTTTTTTTTTTAACAGAAAAAAACTGTTGAGTATGAAAAACAAATATCCACATATATTACATATACACTTACAGTAAATTTGTTGAAATCTAGCTAATTCATGATAATTTTAACTGGCAACAAAATCTTTCTATTCAAATGTAAATAAACTTTTTAGCAAATGTTTTATTTGTGTGCTGATATATTCAGTAGTTTAGATATTTTTCCTGCTGTTGTAAGAAGCAATGTACAGGTTCAGTTTGATTAAAAAAAATAATCTAAATAGTATTTCAAAAAGATCAAAAATATTAATAGATGAAACCGGTTTAAAGTCAATAAAACAATGTGAAAAAGTCTTGTCTTAGTCAAGTACCACTAACAATAGTTTTTTCCAAAGCATTGAAAAAAAAGAGGAAAATGTCTAGTTACTACGATTAGATAGTAATTTAGATTAATCTAAATTAATTCCAAGATTAAAATGAAATTAAACTAGACTCAAAAAGTACCTATGCCTACCCCTAATACAGACCTGGGAAAACAAATGCAGCCAGTTAAACTTTTTAATCTGGCCCACCGAATTAGTAAAAATTAAATGAAAGTCGGACATCCATCCTTAAGTCCATAGATGGAGTTCAGTACAGTAATCACTCAAAGGGGTAAATGCTTGAGCAAAAAAAAATATATATATATGAATTTTGCTTTTGTTAACCGAGATTCCCTCCATATTCAAAAATTTGTTTTTTCTCCATCCCGGTCCGGTCCCTTTGTCACATGTTAGAACCAAATGTGGCCCGCGAATCAAAATATTTGCCCACCCCTGCTCTAATACATAATATACGCACATTATATGTACCGGTACATATATGTATATATGACAGGCATTTAATCTCTATTCAAACCCACATAGTTTGTCATAAATCATAATTTTAATCTCGTCTTCTAGGATAGCATGTTCCAAATCTGAATTAATACCAGATTTGCTGTTAATCTGAGGGATTGAAGCGGCTTGCGCGGATGAATATTAGTGTTTGGTGCGGACGTTGTAATACATTCTTCAAGCACAATGTCTGTTTGGATTTGTGAAGGCTGTAACTCGATTTGTGGTTCTGCTTTCTGTGTTGACGCGCATCCGGTTTAGGACGCTAACGCAAACGCCGCGTCACTTCAATGCGTTACACTTCATTGTGGCTTAAGTGCTCGAACTCTACACTGCATGGTCATAACAGTCATTCTGAAAGCCCGGCGAGCTTTTGTGAATGAGACAGACATGGACTCGCATTCATTCACATCGCAACCTCTTAGCTGCTGTTGTCAAGCCGCCACGTAACACACAAGAGAATTACTGGCCGAGCTGCATTACACAACTTTTTTTAACGACTTATAATTATAGTCAACACTATCAGTGCAAATGTTCTATCCTGTGTTAACATGGGACCTACCATGGATTCCTAAAAACACTGGAGCTTGATCAATCATTCTGTGTGGTGTGTTCCGCTTGTCCCCTTTGGGAGTTTCAGATTTGCCTGACAATTTGATTTAATACCACATGATCAATGTCATGGGACATCTCTCTCCATTTACAGTGTGTCATTCAGCGGCACCGATTTGTACTGGACCACATGTTCAGATAGGAAAAGAAGGCCGGGGTAGGAAGTGGTTTGACGAAAGCATGCATAATGTAAGAAACAGTTCTTCTACCAGGCTTCAGTGCTTCTCAGCAACTTTTTGGGCCTAAATGTACATCAGGTATTTACACACAGGAACTTCAGATCAGATTGTGTAAACATCATCTGGATTTTACTCAAATCTAGTTTGGAAAAAAGTAGCTTTTAGATTGAAAAAAGTCAATCATGTTATTACATTTCTAATTAGTAAAAACAATAAATAAATAAACATTCATGTGATTTTTATAAACAAAGAAAGGCATACATATATGTTTATAGACTTTGTTTCTGGACTTTATAGACTTTGTTTTTTATAGGCATAAAACTACAAAACAATACATTTAATGATAAACAAATAAATAAAAAAAAAATAATAAAAACAATTGAAGTAGCCAAAAACTCCAGTAAGGACATGTACTGTAACATACCGCAATTCTGCATTACTGTAATAAGAGTAAGACGGAGTAAGAATCAGTGGAAAGGCCCTTCGATCAGACTTTTCACGGCCCTTAAAAAAGTACACAAATTATATTTTTTTCATCTCTTTGTAAAATCCCCAACATCCCATCAATAACAGAATAAACAGCAAGTTACCATACTGCTACTATAATCAGAAAAGCTTATTCACATCAAGATAGCATGCAAGATAAAGTCATGTCTTTCACACAACCACACATATACACACATAAAACACTAAAAAACGACAGAAGGTTTGTTCATAAGAGACGCACAGTATAAGAAATATAGAATACTTATAATAATTAACTGCTTTCATAATTAATGACAACATATACAGTATTCATATTAATTGCTGTTATTATTACCATTTATATAAAGAAATTATAATATAATTACTGCTTGCAGTGAATCTATTCGATGCATTGTAGATGTGTCACAAAGTCACTTGCAACATGAAGTTTCGGTTCTTTTTATTTTCCTTGTGGGTGAGGGGTGAAAGACAAAAACTAAAAAACAGTCAGAATCACATAAATAAATACATTTATTATATATAGTTTGAAGGCCTTTTCCATACACCTGAACTAAACGCAACAAATGACTAGAAATGTCATAACAAAACGATAAACTGTCAGTTGTGAACTATTCACTCAGCTAACCAACGTTTCCTTTTACTTTCACTTGTTAAGTAAATATTAAACATACACCATAAATAAATGCAACATACATTAACTTTGAAATTTTAGAATTCAAAAAACGTACCTAAAAACGGAAAAAAAAAAAAAAAAAAAAAACATTTTTGCGTGCACTAATGCTCAGTTACCAGAGGAGTTTTTTTTTTTTAATACTTGTTAGCATAAATTACTGCACTGTACTATTAAAAATATGTTTTAAGCAAATGTGGAAACTATTTGAGCACAACAACAACACGCGCGGGTTACCGGATGTGGGATTAAAAACAAACAAACAAATAACCGTGCAACTGAGATGTTGGTTTACAAAACACAAGGTATATTTTGATATCAAATAATTAGCACGAATAAAAAAATAACAGCATTTACTTAAGCGCAATCAAAAAAATAAATATAGCTCACAACACGATTCCAAAATGAAAATATAGAAACAAAAACACGAGTGTGTTGCAACGGTCAAACAACTTCCGTTCTGCCCAGATATTTGTCATTTCTGATCTGAAGCTCCATTCGTCTATTTCACACTCCGGCTTTCACTCAGTCCCTTTCGGCGACACAACGACGGTTTTATTTGACTGACAAGTGTGAATAAGGAGCCAGCTTTCGCGCTCACGTTGACGTTACAGTAAATAAGTCACGAAAGAGTGAATGAGAGACTCCGGGCGTTAGCACCACTGCTAACTCCTAGTTCGCCGACAAGGATGGGTCCGACACAGCCAGGTAACTTCAACACAATTTTACGTAACAAAGTCAAAGTCGCGGGAAACATATTTCCAAGTAGCGCCAAAACAGCAGCCCAAGTGGTCGAGTACGTGTGTGTGTGTGCGCGCGCGCGTGTGTATGTGTGTGCCGCTTCTACCGCGCCCCTCTTTCCCTCCGTGCCTGGTCTTTTTCTTCCCCTCACACAACCATCCGAACACACACTTTCACACACACGACCCTCGCCACGTAAGAAGCGCGTCGCACTCACAGATCTTCCCTCGGAGGCTTTGCAAAATCCGGATTTTCGCGTCGTCTTCTTCCGCCATGGTACAAGTTTCGCCCGTGTACAGTACATTCAACACTTATCACATCCGTTTATGAATGCATGCGCGCGAACGGACGGCCCTCCGAAGCGTCACCCGGGCAGCGCGATTGGTCGCGGCTTCAGACCGGGATTTGTGTGAATCAACTCACACAGGCAGCCGCGTGTAGTCAAAACAAACGGAAGCCCTAGTGGAGGCCGAGCGCAGAGCAGCAGCGAGGGACGGCCTGAGCCATCGCAGCGCCCCGGCGGCTGGAAGCGAGTGCTGTCGTGAAAAAAAGAGAGACATAATGACGGGTAAACTCAAGGCATATTTTGACGCTCATTGATGGATGCAAATGTTTCTCACAGCGTAGCGTCATGTCCAAAGTCTGTCTGCCTGTCTCTCTCTCTCTCTCTCTTTCTCTCTCATCACATCAACCAATCAGAATGTGGATCAAATTATTTAAACGACATTGAACCCCCCATTCTCTCACTATTCAACCATTCAAATGCTCTGTTCAAATTAACTGTATATAGTATACACGTTAACTGTTAAACCGAATATCAGAATATTTATCAGATTATTTAAGTGACGTTGAACCTGGCATGGAAACAAAGAGAATTATCCAAGTGTACTGAGAATTTAAAAAAAAAATCTACTGAACAGAAGTTCTGTGGGCGCAAATGCCTTGTTGTTGCCAGAGATCAGAGGAAAATGGCCAGACTGGGTTGAGCTGATTGAAAGGCAACATAGCCACTTGTTACAGCCAAGGTTTGCAGAAAAGCATCTATGAATGCTCAACACACGGAACCTTGAGGTGGATGGGCTGCAGCAGCAGAATACCACAATAGCGTATTTTGCGTTGGTCTCTAGCGCTATATAAATGAACAGTAGTTCCCACTCCTGTCAGCTAAGAACCATAAACAGATGCTCAACAAAAAACGATACCCGGTCTGATCTTATTTCTGTGACGAGATAATATTTTATTCTGAACAATTTGTTCTGAAAAATTGTTGTTGGTTGAATTGATGCAACTAATAACACATGCAGAACAAGCATTAAAACTCATGTCACTATTTCATTCCGGAGGGCCAAAATGAAGATTCCATCATCGGGTTAGATACGTGTTAAATTTGTTCAGTCCATTAGCAGAACGCGTCAACACTTAAACTTTTTTTCTGATCTACGCTTTTATTTATTATTTTACAGAATTTGAAAAGATTTTTCAATGAACTGAATTTGCAACAGTAGTGGTTGTATATTCATCATTTGATTCAAACGATAACTGTCATGATGCTACATGCGTATTGTATTTTTCGGACTATAAAGACGTACTGAATTAATAATAATAATATTATTTTGGATAATCTTGGGTTCATTTTTCGCCCAAAGCACTTTTTAATTATAAGGCACAGTCAGTGTTTAAGGATTTTTTTCAGGAAGCGCCTTATATTTCTATCAATCTCGTACATAGTATTGTAGCGGTGCTTTTTTTTCCAAAACGGTTTGCTATGAAAAAGACAGAAACCTTTAACTTTACTGCAATTCAACTGAAATACGATTTTAAAAGCTTGTGAATAGAAAGATTCAAATGATTCACTCGACATGTAACTAACCCAATTTCTAAATAATTTTATTCTTAACAAAAGATGAAACAACTTGCTAGGAACTGGATTTGCTGCCCACTTTCAATGAAAAACATCAAGCAGACAACAGACTCTCGACACGTCCTCACCTTGGATCATCTTTGTGGCCATGTGACTAATCTAATTTGATTGTGTTTCAGAGCAGCAGTAACTTCATAAGGTCCTTCAGCTGATCTCCAAATCAAGGAATTAAAATACTTTCTAAATTTAGCATTTATCAGATGAGATTACAACTGTAATTGTGCCTCTTCCTAATGAGAGATAAAGAAAACATTTATATGAATCCCTTATGCATTTTAGTCATGGCTGATGACATTTGCATTACCGGGCAAGGAAATGTAAATCAACTTACCACAACTATAAAGTGGTTCCTCAATTTTATTTCATTCTAGCAAGCATGCTTTTAGACAAAAACATTCAAATACGCTTTTTCCAATAAAAATAATTTTCACTCTGTATGTATTTCACACGCCCATTAATGCTGAATCATTTTAATGGATTTAAGGCTAATTATCCTAATTGTTAGCCATAACAAAAAATTATTACAGTAGATTGCAATAAATATTTGGAGCTAACCTGTCTTTTTTCCCCACTTGTGAACAAATATAAACCTGTACTGTACAGGTGGTCCACCAATAGCAGAATAGGACACAGAAACACACATTTATCCTCTCACTCAAACCTATGGCCAATTCTCCCCTGGAGGAAACCCACACAAGCAAGGTGAGAACATGCGAACTCTGGGTCTTGAATGAGTCTATACAGTAAAGAGAAAGCGCTCCCCATTTTCCCACCTTGTTCCCCTTTTAAAAAAATAAATAAATAAAAAACCAAATAAAGTATGCACATGTCTTCAAATAAAGTAAATATTCAAATTTTATTATACATGAGTCATGTTATCGTTTTAATTTGATAATTAGTTGCACTACAGATTTTGAACAGCAGAGGCGCTAAAGTGACTGATGCGGTGTATCTTATGACAATGTAGTATGATGTAGCATCAACTCATATTGTCTGAAAAAAGCTCCCACTTTTATCCTGACCAGCCCTCAAGCTTTGGGGTTGGAATTTGGATTCTGGTCCTGGAATTGGCAACTAAAGTTTTGGTTGGTCAAAGCAGAGTTGCCATATTAAATATATATATATATATATATATATATATATATATATATATATATATATATATAATATGTATTATTCATACTCATACGCATTCTCATACTCAAAGGATTCCAGTCTTCTTAGGTTGCAGAGTCCCTGTTGTTTAGTTGAGGGTTATATTGAAATTGTTCTAAAATACATTATTGCAAAATTAATTAAAAGTGCACAGAATTTTGTCTCATGAACAACAATAGGAAATAAACAAAAAATGAAATAGCAAAAAAAAAATGTATTTAAGTAATTGTCTTCTGGTGGTTTAGACCTGCTAAACAAATGTATAACAAAGTGCAGTTGCTGCTAAATAAATGAATGGAAGGATTAAAGTTTTGTTTTTAAGAACAAGTCTTACAGAGGTTTCCTCAAGATAGCAGGGTCAACCTACATGGAGAGTTTAGAACATCTGGCGGGTCACGTGGGCTTGGATGAGCTGCTGAATGCTGTTTTGTGTGAAGGACTGCCAGAGAAAAAGGAATGAGCTTCTCAGATGGGCAACAACAAACCAAAGAGATTGATCTGAATGAATTCGGGAAACTGAATTCTGGATTTACTAGTACAGACTAAGAACTGTTTCACTCAATGACACATTGTCATTACTTATTGGAAGCAAAAAAATTAATTAGTTCCGCAAAAGTAAGAAGACAATGAATGGGACCAATTCATCAAAATTTGCCGAAGAAATAAAGCTCAAGCATTTCAATTAAAATGCTGCAAAATCTCAAAGTTAAACAAAACAGTTGTTCAGCAGTACGACATTACTGAAAGCGACATCTGAAAAATTTGAGAGGCAATCCAAGAAACGTCTGCCCACTTTACTACGGTAGTTCCGTATTCAATAGTTTGATTTATTTCACGGGCATCTCCAAATGAGATTGGTCTCTCCGGCGAACGTATGATCCATTTTGGGCTTGTGGACCTTCTGGAATGTTGCAGAGGTCGATGTTTTGCTCTCTATTCCCTGGGCTTAACATTATTATACATGTGAAATATGGATTTAATTTCTAATATTTTTTTCCAAGACAATATTTATTACTTATATTGGTGAACACTTGAAGGTTGGTGAGCACTAGCGCAAAAGATCTGTAGTTTTTGTAGTTGTTGTAAAATTTGCCTCCATCTGTTTTGTGTATGTATTGTGTTTACGTTTGTAAAAGGAAATGTACCTTTTTCTTAGTGGTAGTACACGTGATTCCTTAAAAAAAGCTGATGTGTAGTGATGTGTTTTCTTACGGTACTACATTTTTTTTTTTTTTTCCTTTTAGTCATGCACGTCACGTGCTACAAAAGCTAGTTTATGATTCTATATTTATTTTTATTCACAATATTTATGATTCTACTGAAATGTAATTTTAAGGCCTAGCAAGAGGTATATATAAAAAAAACATGAAAACAACATGAAATGTCATCGTATTGTTTTTCCACAAACACCTGATATCCACAAATGATTGTTTTCTGTTTATTAAATAAGCAACAATGAAGTTTAAATGCTTGCGAAACTGATTCAGAAAAATCAATTATCAGCAGCTCTAAAAATGTTATTTCTGAGCAACAAATAAGACTAACATGTTGAAATGGCAACGTTGAATATACAATCACTTGCAGGTATAGTTACTGTAAAGTGCAGCTAGCTATTAAAATTACTTGATGCATAGAATAGAACACTGAACGCATGTCAGAGAGAAGATTCATAGACAAATAAAAAAACATATAAAAATATATTAACTTTTTTTTTTGTAGAAATACATGCGTAGTAAACTACCAATATTACTTTGTGAATGATAAAAAAATTTACATGTACGTACTACACACACACATTTTCTCCAAATCATGGTCTCTCAACCATATAAATCCAAATAGATCTGTGCGCGTTTCAATACTTCTAACTTCGGTTACATTATAGCCCCTTCAGTTTGTGTGACATCAGGACAAAATGCAGTTCCTTCCTGTTGTACGTGTGAAGCGAGGTTCCCCTTTACAGTATGGTCGCTCTGACACAGACCACTGTCCCTTTGGTTACAGACCTTCTCGGTAGACATCTCTCACAGAGTCAGAACCTCAGATACTTAAGTCAATTGTGTTTGCCCCATATCAGCGTTCCTACTGGATCTTGTCTGTGTGCCTCCAGCCCATTTTTGTTAGAACGTTCCAGAAGGAGCTTTTTCTTGGATGCTCTTCTCGTTTCCTCCGCGTAGAAGGAAGAATAAGACTTGCTTGGTACATACGGAAATGACAACGGTGTCTTTTTGCAAACATTGGTGGTTGTCGAATATTCTCTGTCCAAAATATCTACAGCCTTTGGCTTGGTATCTGAGCACATGTTTTCCCAAAGTTCAGGCTTGAGTGGTCTGTGGTCTTCATCTGTTGGAAGCAACCTCATCGTGTCGGAATCCTCGCCATCTTCTGCCTTGAAATGCTTGCTCTCGTGCAAGCCTAAATGAACTGCCGATTTACACACCTTTGAACAATATCTGCAACTGTGTCCTTTACCGCACTTTTCCAAGTGCTTCTTTTCGTGGCTTTTCTTTGTTGCAAGGTAAAGGAACCGTTGTGGACAGTAGGAACATCTGTAGCGCTTTTCCATGGTCAAGCTGTGGGACGTCACATCGGAGCTGAAACAGGAGCCATCCTCTGTGCAGCTCTTGCAAAGAAAGTCCACACTTTCTTGTGTGGTGGACCCAGCTGTGCCGAATGCGTCTTCAGGGGGACATTGTTTACCACAGATTCTGCAGTGGGGCCGATGGCAGCTGAGGAAGTGCATGCTGAGAGATGTCTGGCTAGAGAAGGAGCTCCCACAGCTGTGACAGGGAAACGCTTCCTCCTGGCTGACGTGCCTCACCTCCCTCCTGACCCCAATGTTGTCTGCTGAAATGTTCTCATCTGGACAAAACGTTGGGTCTCTGAGGTCTTCGTTGTTCTCAGGTGACAAGGGCCTGGTGTAGTATCTCAAGGGGTGTGTTTTGGAGCGCTTACTTTTCATTTTTTTACGTTTCTTTTTTGGTTTATATGTGTAGTAAGGACGCCAGAGTTTGTCTGTTTCCTTGTCGTTTGGGTCATGAAAGGATTCCTTATTTGCCCCTGGGGCTTTGACTTCCCCCCCAGGGCGCAAACTTGGGCTTCCCATGGTCTCATCAGCAGAAACTGTTTGATCAATGTCCTCAGTTTGCCAGAATTTCCTCTTTTTCTTCTTTGGAAACAGCTTAGAGCCTTTTATTTTGCGTCGGACGATTGCTTCGTTGCCAATCTTCACTGTGATTTGGCAGAGAGGAAGAACCTGGTTGCCAATCGATGGACCAGGACATGCTGGTTTCGCAATATACGTTTCTGTCTTTCCGTTTCTGGGCTGGTCTTGTGTAATGCTCTCTGGTCTCGCTTGCAGCAACTGACTAGCCATGTCCTCGATGGTTTGAGCTGCTGCGGAAAGTTCACTCAGTCTGCTCAAGCCTTCAAAGGAGCACACAGATGGTATGTTGAAGAATGGAAGAACGCCAGCGCTATTTTCTGTACTCTTCTCCGTTAAAGATTCACTCTCAGGTCTAGGCATGGTCAAAGAGGAACCTACATTTTTCTTTATTGCTTTTGCGGAGTCGGAAAACGCGTAGCTGAAAAGCTGGGATCTTTTTCTTTCTAATTTCCTCTTCTTGAATTCACTATGACGATGATTTTGTGGTTGTTCCATCTCAGATGGCGTGGGAAACTCAGTCGGTTTGTCATTTGGCTTGTCAAAGATTATACGAGGCGTTTCCGATGCCATCATTTTAGGAGTCGCCATGAATGTCACCGGCATTGAAAAAAGTGATGGTCCATTAATAACATCAAAATTGTTTGTGGGGATGGTACTGTCAAATTCAGCATTGGGGGAACAGCTGCCTAGTTGCCCAACACTAACAGATGAGTCTTGATCCTCATTGCCCTCTGAGTAAGTGTGACTGTAAGACTTATAGCGTTTCTTTCTGAACGTCATTGGAAGAAGCCTATAAAGCTTTATGGGATAAACACTAGCCTTGAACCCACCATTTGCTGCTTTTTTGTTGACCGCAAGTTGTGGATCAATGCCATGGTAGGACTTCTGGTGGTTCTTGAGGATGTAGTAGGTTAAAAAGGTCTCCAGGCAAAAAATGCACTGGTACCGACGTTCCCCGGTATGCCAGATCTCATGTTTGGTACGATATTCAGCTAGAGCAAAAACTTTATTGCAATAGTGGCACGGATAAGCCCTGTGCCATGAGTGGACGTTCTCATGTCGTTTCAGGCTTGATATAGTTACATAAGCCCGCTTGCATACAGAACATTTATATGTTCGAGAAGAACTGTGATGTTTTGAGGTCCCATTAACTTTAGCCTGAGATGCCTCAAGTGGACTTGGATCAAAAGAGGAAGAAGTGTGAAGATCCGGAGTGGAAATGGACTGAGGCAAAGGTTTCGCTATGAGTGTTCCTTTAAGTATTGGAGCTTTTAGGGAAACCTTGTTGTTGGTCTCAAGTTCTGATGGGCCTTTTAGGGATTTCACACAAACCTGTTCGTGATTGCGAAGTCTTTTCAGATGCATGAACTTCTTATGACAGTACTTGCAAAACAAATGACTGACGAATCGTTTGTGGCTTTGCGTGTGATTGTCAAGAAGTAATGGATCGCGGAAGGTTTCGGGACACTGCTGGCAGTTGAATGTGGGATCGCAGGGTGAAGGTTGAGGACTGATGCAAGGGGGGTCAAAGTTCAGAGGTGGTGAAACATCAGATGGAGAAACCTGCTTGGAATGTACCTCGGGTGATACACTAGGTGTTACCGTAGCACCTTCTGCCGCTGAAGAGCCAATACAAGTGGTCCTAGTTACCGCTGGCTCTCTTAAGAGGCTTGGAAGACCATTTCCAAGTAAAGGGCGCTTTTTAGGAGGACCAAATCTATGTCTAGCTGAAGTCTTGGCTGAAAGCGCCACTGGCATCGTATTGGCATTCCTCGGACCATTCTCCTTGGATTCCTGCCCTTGACTTACAGCATACGAGTGCTCAGTCAGGGCATGGGTAGGCTCGTTTTCTGAAGATGAAATGCACGAAGCGTCCGTGCTGTTTTGCACCTCCTCATTGATGGAGAACGCATTGGTGATCCTTGGTCCCTTGGTGCAGTCTGGCTCCTCAGGCTTGAGAGTCTCCTTTTTTAGTATAGATGGTTCCAGAAACTTCTGACTGTTTGACCTGTCTTGGCCTTGCAGGCTAGAGCTCTGGGTTTCAGACTCAAGAATGTTCTCCAGGAAGGGAATTCCCAAGCGTTTTCCTGCAGCCACCAGGGACTTGCTGTCTTCTGTACTGCTTGACTCAACTTTGGCATTGTAAATGAAATTGAGGATGCTGGCAAAGACCTCTGATTTCAGGTCGGTTAGTTCCAGAACCTGGCTAGACATGTGGATTTCAGGTGTCCTAAACGCATTGCGGAAGTATCCGCTTGTCGCAGCCAGTATGTTGCGGTGGGCACGGAATTTGACGTCTTCCACAACGATAACCACGTCACAGAATAGACCGTGCGAGCGCTGTTCACTCAGACGACTCAGGACAGCTTGAGGGTGGGAGCTGTCCACCAGGCCGAAAGGACCTGGATTGACCACGGTCATCTGCAACGGAAAAGAAATAGAAATTAAGTTTGTTGGTCGGTGTGGGGGGGGTGTGCGGTGGGGAGGTTGAGACTAAAGTCACACCAATGACGCCATTTTAGAACAATGTGAGTATGAAATGTCCAACCATAAAAGACCCATTGCATAATACAAACACAAGATGGCAGCATTATCCAATCCAAAAAGTTAATGTCCACAACAAAGGAAGTGAATGAAGTGATCCTGGTTTGCAGTTTTGTGGAACAATTAATTATTTTCAGGCAGGATTAATAAAGTATGTATTTATTTAAATGTCTGTCTGTCGCCTTTACCACATTTTACTACAATTACTTAGCAATGTCAAATAATTACATTACATAGCCTAACATTGATTCTCACATTTCGATGACTTAATTGTATAATGAAAATCGTAAATTGTATTGTAGTTCTCATTGTATTAATTTTTTCTGTAGTTTTATTTGTCTTTTAAATTTTTTAAATCATTATTTTTCTTTGTCCAGTCAAGAAGGTCTATTAGGTCTCACAGCACTAGTTTTTATATTCCCCCGACTCATACATTTACGAGCGCAAATATCCTGCATTGTAAGTCCACCATTGATTTTTATTCAGCAAAGCATTGAGTCTGGGTGCATTAAAGTTTACCTGGTTTTACTGGGTCAAAGAGAAGCCATTTTGAATCAAGACAAAACAAAAAAATGAAAATGGCTGGTACGAATCTCCATTCAAACACACCAAAGTGATCACAAATTAAATTGTGGAGGGTTTTTTTTGTTGTTTTTCTTTTTTCAAAAGACTGCAAATTGACGCAATAAAAAAAGTTCAACCTTGTGGTTAACAACTACACATATCTCGTTTCTAATCACAAACACATAACACACATTGTGCGCACTCAACGCAGCGGCGGTGTTTGTGAGCCATTACACAGAACAGGAGACTTTCCTCCATCGTTGGGAAAACATCCGCCTGCTCCATCCGACAGGCCTCTGTTGTCACGGCAACCCGCTGTGGCGCAGCATTTATTGAGATTTGTATGAATGGCGGCAGAGCAGACGGTCCTGATGGCATTCGCCGTGGCAGCGAATGTCGCTGTCGTGGAAATATTTTATCTCTTCTAGTCAGTGTGTGTTTTACCAGTGGACTAGTTAACGGTCAATATCTTGTCCCTTGGACTGCTGGGTTGAATGGCAATGCTACTTAGAGGCCACTGCGCACAAAAAAATCGCTTTTTTGAGCGTTTCCGTTAACATTGAACAGATTTTGCGGTTTTGGTTCGTCGCTGAGCAGTAAATGTTTCAAGCAGCCACGCCCTTGACGCGATCAAACATTCAGTGAGCAAAATGATGGAAGATTTTAAAAGTTCCCTATCTTAGCCTGAACCAATCAGCATTAAACGAGCACAACCTTCGTTTACGGCCATAAAAACGTACAGTCAAACAGCGAGCGGAACGCAAGCTTTCAGTATGACTGATAAAACAACACAGAATCTCATACGCAGCTTATCTGTTTGGCTGAAGACGGAGGGAAAGCATGCTGAACCTACCTTTCTTTCAGCTAATCATGCGCTTGGATTGATGGAGAGCGGAAATCATGGCTCTCGGGTTCCTCTACCTGAGATGCTGAGAAACGAGGTTTGCAGACGAATGTGTCGCTGCTTTTTTAGATTTGACTCGCACTTGCTGCTGTGTGGTGTGATCGCTGCCTTCATAAGTCTGCCCTGCTCGCTCTCACACACTCTCTCTCTTTTTCGTTGCCCTCTGAGCAAGACGCCCAGTCTGTAGGTGGCAGGGGGCATCAGTCTGCTTGACCGCCCTGGTTTCTCTTCCACCTAGACGGCCGCCAGGGTCTCATCGCCCACTGGAGTTTATAAATAGTTGGGGAGAGCTGCTCTATTTGCATTACTAGCCTAGCGATATGGTGTGCTAGCATATCACCGCAACTACGATAGCCATTGCAAAAGGGACGTGATGTGCAGGAAAGCTTTGGGAAGATACTGTGGTCGAGCTTTTCTCTCAAACCCTCTGATTTATGAGATTTATCTCAACATAAATTATACAGCGATGCTTCGAATGCTGCTATTTACGACAACACACTCCCTTCAAACAAACAAAAAGAGCGGCTGTGAATTTAAATGCAGAGAAGCACACACACGCATATTCGCCATCCAGCCCTTGCCCACCTCATGTTCTTTGCCTGTAAAGAGAACTGCTGCTTTCCGTTCCGTCGCCAGTTTGTTCACGTTCTGTAATGGCAATGCGGTAGCGTCACTGCGGAGACATCTTTTTGAATGCATCATGGTGGCGGTGGGTGGGTGGGTGTGAGGGGAAGAGAGAGAGAGAGAGAGAGAGAGAGAGAGAGAGAGAAGTAGAGCCAGAGACAGACCACACGGTCTTCTTCTAGAAGCGTGAATCTGACATCACACCGGGGAGCAACAGAATGTAGAAGTGAGCGTATTAATCAGCATAGATTTTGACAGAGAGAAACAGACAACGTCTATAGACAAAAAGAAAAGCGAAATGAGAGAGTGTGGAGCTCTGAAGAAAGGGGGAAGGTTGCAGAGGACTGCGGGTTCACCTTCAACATGGCTGCTGATGATGCAGAAAGATGTGGTTGATTTGCAGAGAGCTTAAGCGAAAGAGAGAAGGACAGCGAGGGAGAGAGAGAGCAAGAGAGAGAGAGAGTGAGGGAGGGAGAGAGAGACAGGAGATGGGTGGGAGCAGTGGAAAAGCGGGAGGGGCATATTCACATTCCATATGCACGTCATTATTTTTCAGAATTTGTGTGTGAGAGAGAGAGAGCGCAGTTATTCAGAGTAAAGCCTGAATAATAAAACAAGACACTCCTGTTTTCTGAATATTTCATTTATTGTTATATTTATATATTATTCTGCTTCCATGTAACTATTTATTTTATGAATGTGTTGTCAGGTATGCTTAATGCTTTTATATGTTTGTGTTATGATTTATGCGTTATTTTATGATTGTGTTGTGTTGTCAATTTGTATAGATCAAATGTTTTTTAAATAGATTTTAGTAAAAATAGTAATAAGAAAAATGTTTTTATAAATAAATAAATTATAAACAAAAACAATAAGTGTGGATTAGGGATCAACTTTTTAATCGCCCGATCCACCATAGCCCCCTTAACCCATTGTGTAACCCACTGCTTTTAAAAATAAGTGTAAGTAAATACAGTGTTGTCTGTTTATCTAATCCGTATGAATCTAAAGCTTCTGCTTTTTGAACAGAGCAATTATTTGCAGTTGAAAAGGAACATGTCTGTGTCACTCACTAAGAGGTTAGAAGTAGGTCAGTGTCAAATCAGCACTTTGTGCCTAAGTTACAACACTCCTCAATGACTGTGAGCTCTTAATGAGCACATCAGGAGACAGCTAGCAGATCTCTTGGTTCTATTCATTGCAGGTTGTCAAACCGAAAGTAAAAAAAAAAAATGCAACTGTGATTAATGGCGTTAATAATAATAATAATAATAATAATAATAATAATAATAATAATAATAATAATAATAATCGCGTGCGTTAACTAATATTAACATACATATATATAGTACTGAATTAATATTTCTACAATGGCTAAGGAAAGTAAAATCTACATAACATATTAAAAAACATTTTTTCTTTTTTAATCATTTTTTATATTCATATGCAATTACATAGTTTTTTATGTGTATCTTCATATCAGGCTATATTGCTTTTTTCCATCCTCTTGTTTGGCTTAAAAAACTGATTAGTCATGGAATCTGTGGACGTGATTGTGTTGCACAGTATCAATTTGATTGTATCGTGCTAAAAAAATTAGGTTAATATGAGAGGAACATTCATTGTGAAAGTAAAACAATTCCGATTTCCGTTTATGTGGAATTTGAGTAAAGTGTCCCGTTAAACAATTTCAAAGTCGTGAGCAGAAAAGCACGAGAAGCTAAACGCCAGACAGAAGCAGCTATTTCTGGAAACCGGGCCGAGTGCTGATTACCTGAAGACACGCGGCGGTAACAAAGGCTGCATTTAGAGGCGACCGAGCCCTTGTTCAGCTCCCAGAACTCTATCTTTGCCTTAGCGTTGACAACGAGAACTTTCACGGCGAACACTGAAAGACCTTCACGTGTTGAGCACTGTTAGATTCACAATCAGAAGTCAAAAGCAGACTAAAACCTAACGACTGTTTTATATGGAAAGTACCTCTACTTTTACCTCTAAATGGCTTTTGTGTGTTAATTTACTTATATAAATTGCTAATTGCATCTTATGTGTGCTTTTTTTATTTATTCTAATACACACATATAATATATATATATATATATATTATATATATATATATAATATATATATATATAAAATATATATATATATATATATATATATATAACACACACACACACACACACACACACACAGTATATATATACACTAAATATATTCGTTCAAACATATAAAAAAAATCTTAGAAGTTATTCTTTGGTATATATATTGGGTGCTGTGTACTATTACTGTATGCATGGTTTTTTAAATGGCAAAAAGACAAAGGCAAATATTGTGAAAGTATAACTACTGAGCTTAAAGCATGTGCATCTGTGTGTGAAAGGTTAGGGGTCTTAAATGGCTTCTTCAAGCCAACGGCAATAATACGTATGCCCATGTGTTTGGTTGTCTAAAATTGTCCAAAAGAATAAATTAAATGTATGAACAATACAAATATGACTTTTTGCAAATAAATAAAAAAATAAGAAAGATGTGACCACTTTTTCTGCGCTAATGTGTTTTTTATTCACAAAGTTAAAGAAAGACAAACTCAGACCCAAACGTTGATAAGAATTTTGGTTGCTAGGTTGGCTAATTATTCATTTGCTGGAAATCAGTAGCTATCAATATTAGTTTTTCTCAAAGGATTCCAAAGAAGAAGTAAAAATAAGAAAAGAAAATAATTAAAATAAATCAGTACATTTGTTATTTAAGTGTAATACAGTATACAGTTAGAAAAAAGTGTTCTAGTTTAAGCTTACTGGTAGAAAAGCAGTTTTGATTTAGCAAATCATTTTTTAATTTTTTTTATTTTTTTGTGAAAAGAAATGGCAAAAAATATTTTTGTTTTACAATCCTGATTGGTTTGTTTTTAACATTACAGAAGATAAAGAAGCAAGTATAGATGACAACATAAACATCAAATATTTGCACTTGTAATAGTTGCCGCCCTATACCATAAATTCCCAGACAACCTCGGGGTTTGAGCGTAACAAACTGAAGGCCATCACAACGCAGTACACTGTTGTAGGAACTTTGATATTTAAACAGCTTGCTGACGAACGGTCCACAAACAGGAACATGATATTTCATTTTCAGCTTAGAACGTTTCCTGTTACCTTGCACATCTAACGCTTCGCCGAGCCTGATCACATTTCTACTATTCCGGTTTCGCTTTGAATCAGAAGCAGCGAACGCTCTGTGAAAACAGTTAGCAAACACGCGGCCTAAAGCTCAAGCGCTGCGTTCCTCCTGACAAATATGCGTAGGCCGTGTCCTGACTCCTTTTTCGAGCCAACCGAGGATGCTAATTCATATCAGAGGCCTGTTGAGTGAAGCCAATATTGTGCGCAAAGCACAGCAGAGTACGGAATTTGTAAAAGGAAAATTTGGTTAGGCCTACAAGCTAACATGAGGGCTGCTGTGTTAGATAAGGAACTACTGGACGGGATATTTCACGCTCTGAAGCACAAACCAGAATTTAGTGCAGCAAGACAAACATTAAGAAAAAAGCTGCCATGGCTTTGTCAAAACATGTTGTCTTGCTGAGGCTAAAGCTAGAAGCTACGAGTCAGCTTAGCCCTAACAATAAAGAATAAAGAACACTACTGACCTGACGCTGGCTCAAACCGCTCCTCATTTTGGAGATCGACGTTCTTCTGGTCCCTGCTGGTGCGATTAAACGCAAGTCTGCTGGAGGAACTATATTCCCACTCCCTCTACTGGTCATCATGCTGAAGAATTCAGAGTCTTGCCCAGTTCTGCGAGAGGAAAAAAGCAGCTTTTCTTGCAGCATGGGAAAATGCCATCATGCTTGTGGAGTTCAAAAGTTACCGTTAAACCTTGCTCGAGGACACACGCTACTTCGAAACACAAGGTCAGTCCATGACTGTTACAGTAAAGCCCGCCTTCATTGGAACGGCATCAAGAGAACGGAGCTCAAAATGACCGTCTCCGACACATCCGCTGGTGTGGATTCCCACAGTATGTGCTCACAGCAAGCATGCGCGCTCGTGAAGGCCGTACTGGCTTCATGCAAAACAACACGGTGGAAAGGAGAAAGACTTTCAAGAGAGTTGTTTAAGTTGCTTATGTACCTAATCTATTCCTCACCTTCTTCCACATTTGTGAAGCCGCAGATGGAAACCAGCAGGAACGGTTTCTGCTTCAGGGTCAAATCAGCTGCTTGATCGCTCTCGCTCACTCTCTCTCCAGGCTGTGCTTCCTTTGTGCCGCTGTGTGTGTGTGTGTGTGTGTGTGTGTGTGTGTGTGCGCGCTTTTAAGTGTCAAGGCCGGCCGAAGCAGCGCCTCTCTGTTTCTCTCTCAGCCCAGCAATAATTCCACAGGCCTCTGTCACTGCTGCGTAACCAGAGCGAGAGAGCAGGGAAGGGTTGGAAAAAGGGAGGGAAAGTTGGGAGAGAGAGAGAGTTGCAACAGTTAGAAGGTCAGAACACTCTTGACGACTGTTTATATCCAGTTGACATGTTTTCACAGGATTTCTTCATGAAAGTCAGGGAAAGTCCGCTGAAATTGTAAATAGTAAGGCATAATTACAAATACAATAATCACATTATTAATATGGATGAAAAGGCCTTGGGACAAAACACTCTTGTTTCTGAACAACGGATGGAAATTAAAATGTTCCTAAAGTAGTTTTACGAAGCACCTTATCTTCTAGTAGTTGCAACTCCAACACTAACTCTGGATATTGTTGCACCACTTTGTGTAAAAATTGTGAACCTGCATATAGTGGTATAATATTCACACAAAAATATATTCCATTCATCTCTACTAGCCCTGATTTATATACAGTAATTTAAAGAAGTCAATTTGAGCTTGTACACTGGACCTATTTACTCACACGGGGCCTGAGGAGCTCACTAACATTACATTTATATTCAAAACCTCTTCCTGTCCAATTGACCTCATAACATACAGTTGAACCTACCATACTCGTGAAAACTTCAGCACGTATAAGTCACAAATGATCTTGGTATCGTTCGGAGCTGTCCAGTTGCTTAGTTTTAATTGATTCTCTTCACCTAGGTATAAAGTCAAATACGGAGCACCACAAGGCTCAGTGTTTGGCCCAGTCCCGATCTACTTTTCTGAGAAACTGAATACTGAATTAGATTTTCATCAGTTGTTGAAAGTCCATGAAAAAGCTATAATCACCTATTTAAACTAAATATATATTATTGAATAAAATATTAATTTGATTGGAATTAGTAAAATTAACTAACTTTTTAATGATATTGTAATCAGAAATGTTATCAATAATTTACTATTCACATCAGTTTGATTTAGTAGTTTTTGTCAAACTGTACCCGAATAAATGTACTCTCAAATATCGTACTGGAGAGAACAACCAGGAAACTGGGTGCTCCGTAAATCAAGCCTGAGGCTTTGTTGGGCCTGTTAGCAAAACTAGCAGTTACAGTTTAATCTGGTCTTACATCACTGACACCTCTGATAAATTATTTAAATTTCAAAGATTGTTTGACTCTCAGCCTGTTAGCAATAGCTGCCTTATTGCACATTATACTCGTCTAACTACAATCAATTGATTAAAAAAACAACTGTGGTCATAAAGTGCAAAAATGTTTTCTTCACTCTATAGAGAAATATTTAGTTGTAAAAAAAAATGCACTTTAAAACTTTATAAACAAATACATGTCAGTTGGAGAACAATAGAAAAACAAAAGTGTGTTTTTATATTTTGGACAAATCTACAAAAAACAAGTCAACCTAGCATTAGAAAAATGTATAACTTAGATGAAATATATGTTTTAAGGGTCTATATTTATTATGATCTATTTCGAAACAACATTCATGCAGTTATACATTACGTATTGACTTTCGACATTGTTCTCGAAACAAACACGTATTTTCATGTCACTATCATTAGTTTTTAGCGCCATCTGCTGTTCAACTCATAGTTTTATTTGCAGAATTGCGAAAAGTCACTAGAGGGCCGTGCAAACTGTTAAATGTAATAACAATCACAGTAATAATGCTTTTAATTATGTTGTTGTTGTTATTATAAGTATTATGGAAAATGCTGTTTAAATGGAATGGCAATCAAATGAATAAGCGGTTCAGAAAATGGTCTCCAACTAATTTTTTAGTTACACAGTGACACTTGCCTTTAAAAGTTATATTACTATACTGTATATGTTTTTACTTTTTTACTCTTTTTTATGTCAGGTTATAATCGACCCGATTGAAGGAAAATATCTAAATAAATAATCTAAAATAATAATAATGAATAAATAATATATGTCGGTGAAATGAAAATAGGTTTATAACGCACGTAATTGACTTCGACTGTATTTGATTTCTAATAATCAGTATTAAATGTATATTTTGTGTTTTTTTTTACAGGGGGTACAGTTAAAATACATCTTATCAACACGTTTTGTATTTAGGTCTATAACATTTATAGCAAATATTATAATTTGTTTATTTCTCACAATCAACATATTTACCAAAGCAGAACGTTCCTTGGTAATGACATGGAACTCTATGCTGCTGCCGTTGTTTTCATCAGTGTTTGGCTTGGCACATTCGCCATTTTGGACGCTTATCGGTTGCTATGACACCCGTCGCGTCAGGAAGTGAACTGCGTCTTTGCGTGCCTTGAAGTATATCGTTAAAAAACACATACGTATAGTTCAAGCCTCTGAACAACAGTAATAAGACCAAACATATATAAAAATGTACGGTGAGATTTTTTTTAAAGCTGGTTGAGCTTATGAGAAAGAAAGGGGGTTCTGGCGGATTGATACTATGAATTCCTGACGTACCCAGACTTTATGCAAAAGTATTCCTGGTGTAAGAAAGTCGCATTCGACCACAGACAGGCGGTTTCGACTTATATAAGCAAATTAGTTATTTTTCGTCTTAGGTGCTGGTTATAACTACATGCTGACCAGTTTGACGCGTTGTTCTGTAAAGAAACTAGTGCTGCGCGGATGCACATGCACTCAGACAGAGCGCCCTAATGGAGCCGAGGTGATGCGGCAGTTCGCAGGTCGCTCAGCTGACGAAGGCAAAGCTACTGCCGCTCTGTGTCCAACAGCCACTGCAACACTGGGATAAATAGGTAATTACAACAACACCCAGAAAATACACACACAAACATTCCGCCACAACGTCTGGGGATCGTCTTCCGCCTCCCTTGCGCAACGGAGCCCTTCGTGTGAGTCCATGACGTGTTATCCGAGTGAGAAAAGCCAGACGAAAGAAACGCTGTACAGTTGTCAACCCAAACCCTTCTTTCTTCTGTTGTTGGTTTCTAAATTATCCTTCTAAATCTCTGTTCTACACGAAGACACTCAATGTGGAGACAGACAATGTACGATTCTGATTCGTAACCTACCGCAGGTGAGAAAGTGTTATCGAATTGAGGTTCGTTTGCGTCCTTCTATCTATTTAACATAACCCGTTACATATAAAAACCACAATACAATCAGAAACTAGACAACAAACACCATGTTTGTGGATAAAATGTGCAAAATGTGAATTTTCAAATTAATCTGCTGAAATGTAGTTGACGTATTGGGCCACGAGCTTTATGATGAGATGAGAAACAAAACCAGGTTAATAATTGCGTTATTTCTGGTCGACATCACAAAAAAGGTCGTGGAAATAAATGGCATCTCCGGGTCACAAGTGCTGGTTTTCCCGACAGCTCCAGGTAACCCGCTGATTAGCGTAGTTTAGCCGGTGTTGCGAGTTTGTGGGTAGTTTGTTTACGTCTTCCCTCACTTTGACCTGATCTTGCCCGCATACACGTCGACAGGAGACCGGCTTACTCTCTAGCCGTAACATATGTAGGCCGAAACCAGACAACAACGGTACAGTAATCATCTTTTTAACCATTGTATGTTTGTTGACCAGGTTGTAGCTCGTTTTGCCTGTGTAACATTATTTGCGGGTTGTTATTTGTCGGTAATCGCTTGTCACGCTCCGTCCCTCACAAGATTAGCATCACTGGCTGTGCTAACGACGTTAGCATTAAACAAAAATGAAGCGGAAATCAAACTATTGTGTTTTAAATGTATGGCCACCAGCTTCGACTTAGACCTCTTTGGTGTTTTATATATGCGCGAACAACGTTGACACAAATTTCACATCGTTTCACTGTCAGTGTTCAACTTAGCATTACTAGCCTGTCGGCTAATGTTAGCCGATCACAATTATCAGTTTTAGTCGATCAACTTGATGTCGATTAAATTGCCATCGTGTTCTGTATCAACGTGGCTTCAGAATTCCCACCAATTATTCTATTGGCATATTTGCTTTTTTTCCCACGGGTAGGCCAATGTTTTGAATTAGATGAGCTTTATAGGGCCATGGATCGCGAGACCGGTGCAGAGGGCCTGTGAGTGATTAAATAAAACTTATCATGTGCTAATTTGATTAATTTACGGGAAACAAACACACATGTGTTGTTAACGGTGGATGGTTTGAATGTTTCGATCGTGTAAAGTCAAACACCCGACTCTCGGTTGACAAGTTTGTGTCACGGACTGTGCAAAATAAACAAAAGGATCGAGTCAGGCCTGTACAGCATTTGGCCTTCATAATCATCTCGTTTTCATGACGACAGTCATGACAGATTGATTTGATTAAACGTGACCCCGATTAGAGTCTGTTGTTTGTGATACTATCATCTTCAGAAGAGTGTAAATTAATAATCATCGCGAACATTTCTGCTTCTCGTCTCGTGCAGAAAGCATGCTAATATGCTCATAGCCGTCTCACATGTATTATTTTTGTTGTCTTGTCTTTTTTTTTCTTGCTTGATTGATCGATTTGACAGTCGAAACGAGCGCTTTTGTTGTCCGGTTGTGTGAACGTTTAGCTGTCGAGTCTTGTTTTTGTCGGCCGCTAACGTGAGTGTCATGGACGTGTCTCGATGTCGTTTAAAAAGACGACGGGCTTTTGGCAAGAATTGAATATTGAATAACCTCAAGTATGATTTACCTTTTATTAGTGAAATTTTTTTTTAATTCTTAAAAACGACCCGTCGACCAGATTCGTGCGTCATGGTCTCATGTCGGACTTTCAGTTTGTAGGTGAATTGTTTCCTGTATTTTGTGTGAGGATCAAATTTCACTTATAAAAAATTTCGTTTTGTCAATAGTGTGAACTCTGTGTTTTTAGAATGTCCAACTAAATAGGGCAAATATTTTTTTTATCAAGATTTAACTGACCAGTAAACTGACTATCAAACAGTGTCCTATTTTGCATCGCATTTGAATTATGATTGTAAATAATGGTTCGACTATAACAAAGCACTTAACATGCGAATGATTTACCCTCACGATGCCGGCTGAATGTGTTCAAGAGCCCGGTTTTATAATCTTCAAAGTCATCTAGGGGTTACCCAGCATTAGCCTATTCTGTAATTTTCATTTATCTCGTTCGGCTGAGATTACAGCCGGCCTGCTTTAGGCTGTTGTGAGGCATTCTGAAGTATCTTGAATATCAAAGAGTGACATTTGGCATTGGTTTTGACTGTATTATACACAAAATGGCTGCCTCTTTGGTGTGCATCTGTAATTGAATCCTTTTTGGTATTGTGGTGTTTTCTTTATATATGGATATATATATATGTATATATGGATATCTATATATCCATATATGTATATATCTATATATATGGATATATATATGTTAATGAGTAAAATGGCACAGTTGATTAAAAGACTGAAATAAACATTCCCCCACTCTTTCTCCTTCATTCCTTCCCCCATACTGTCCCTCTTGTTCCCCCAGGCTGCTGGTCGGGGCATTTACACACGGCTGGTAAGTTTGCACAGCACTGCTGTTACCCTTGTGTTGGTGAGATGAGAGCGAGGCAGGTGTGTTTTCACACGTCACGGGCAAAAACTGAGGGGTTTCCTGGCAAGGCAATTATTGGTTTTGTGTTTGGGAATTGGATGATGTCAAATTATAATCGAGGCGTTTTCTCTCTCTGTGTGTGTGCGTGCGTGCGTGCGTGCGTGCGTGCGTGCGTGCGCGTGTTTGATGCTTTACACTGCTTGTATAGTTTGGTTGTGTGATTAGAAGGAAAACATGATGTTGTGTTGGTGTTAAGGTGACCCGGGTCAAATAGGCCTCTCCGGGTTCGCTCTTGTCAAAGAATGCGTTAGTGTTTTATTTGAAGCTTAGCTTGTTACTCAACTTCCTGTTTCCTTTTAAAAGCATACCAAAAATGAGGTTTATTGTATCCAAGCGTGTGATTTCTCAAAGTCAGTGAGCGGTAATAAGCAATTTCTTTCCAACAATCAACAGTGATCATTAAACCAACACTTTTTTTTATACTCTTATGTCTTTGTGTTAAATATTTTAATGGTATAAAAGGTCGATGGTATTTAACAAAATGTGCATTAGTATTCAAATCAGTACTCGCTTTCTATATACGGAAGCGCTGTTTGTACCCGTTACACCAGACCGGCAATGCTGATACTTCCACATTTTCTGATTTGCCAAGCAAATTCAGTAGTGGACTAATATAGAATGAAAAGTGTCACTTTAAAAACTGGCTGAAGATTAGCACACAGATTAATCGTGATCTAGACACCACTGCGGATGGAGATGTTGTTTAGTTTCTTGGCGACATGCATATGTTAAGATATACCAGTGTTTTGAAAATATTTGTCTGTGACCTATTTGAGCTATTTGACGCCCTGAGCAAGCCAGATGACACCCATTTATCATCGAAGTTACGTTCCAAAGCCTCTCATGAAATTGGAATTTTTGCAATATACAGTATAGAAATCTCTTCTCTGAAATGTCAAGTTTAAAATGTCTAATCTAGGATAAGGCAGTTAGGAAAACTTTGTTAATGGTGACAGCATGAGGCTTTTTTCCCATTCACTTTATTGTATATTTTTCTGAATTATTTAAAAATAAAGAATAATTTATCTTTTTTTTTTTTTTAAATTCATAAAAAGAATTGCACACTTATTCTGTTGGCGCTAAATTGCACAATCATATTTATTGCAAGACTACCGTTGTTGCCCCATGAGTTATCTACAACGGTGACACTACTACTGTGGAAGAGTAAGTACATTACAAACGGAAACATGCAAACTATTTGGAGTCGTAATGGGCGGAGTCAGAGTGAACTCCATAAACTGTTACTGTGCGGAGCGTCTGGACTTCGAGTCGCGCACTGTTACAGGATTTCGTAAGAAAGTCTGTCCGTTTCTGTCGTTTTGTTTTAGCAGTTGATGCATTTTCACTTCAAGAGCCCCTTTACAAATCATTTTATTCATGTGTTCTTGGGATAAAAGATGAATCTACTGGTTTCCAGTTACTGTTTAGAACGTATTGTTTACTGTTTTGTTGAGTTACTTTCATAGTTTATTTATGAAACGCTATTTTCACGTGAGGCGTTAGGTCAGGGTGATCAAGATTTGTTTTTTTATTAATGATTGTGTGACGTCTGTTTTGCGTAAAACTTTTGACCGGACTAACATTGATTGTTCTGTTAGCATTCTTTGCTAATGGCTGCTAACACTGGGTCAGACCATTATGTTAATATTAAATGTAAAATTTGCATTCCTTATTAAATATATTCTAGTTTATATTTTCAGTGCAGTTAAAATAAGATTACTAATTTAAATATTTTTTGTGTTTGTGCAACTCTAGAATGGCCATTAAACCATTTGTGTTTAAAAGATAAAAATATCATAAGATTTTACACGTTATGAGCAAATATTTAGTATTAACCAAGTAAACAAAGACAGCAATACTACATTTGTATTGACAATACAGTAATATTCAAATCAGTGTTTTTTATGCTTCTACATTTTAAATTTGAGTTGTCATGAATCGTTGTCATCGGACGATTGAAGGTTGCTTACACACTCGATTTGGTTCTTGACTTTATGCCTCCCAGAATCTTTAGTCATTTAATATGCTAAGAATATGCTTTACTAATACTATAGCTTTTTTCTGATTATTATAAGCTCTAATAATACACGTCTATTTTCCTTTTGTAACATAAATGGAAGAATGAGTGAAACACGGATGAAGATGCAAGATTTACAATCTTAGCAATAAACATTTCTGCAGCAATAAACTGAGGGAACATGTGAGTTTAAGTAGTTGTGATCCACTAGCATCTGTAATGACTTGAAATGGCTAAAGTCTTCAGTTAAGAGGATGTTTAATGTCATTTTAAACTGTTGCAAACAATATTAATATTGTAAATACTTCTGTAAACACATTTCCGGTAGATAAAGTCCTACATACTGTTGAGGTTTAGTTTTCTAGAAGTTTAGTTTCTTAGTTTTGCCACAACTCTCGTGTTAAAGGTCGTTCAGCAGTGATGTCATCCAATATTTTTACATTTTCCTCGTTTACCTGAGAAAAAGATGTCCAGGTTGAGTCTAGGTCCAGTTGCACTGTCACGCTTATCACATCCCGAGAAAGGGTCAGACGTTCTCCAGACCCGTTTTTAGCTTCTAGCATTGGTACAACACAAGAACTTGTCTGCTCTGTGGTTTTGCTCATTGTGCCATTGGCCAATTAAAAAGAGCTTCTTCCTTTTGGTTGCCGTAAGGTGGATTGTTTTCATATGGTTTTTGATCTTTATCAAAACTGGATTTTAGTGTCTTAAATCAGTCGTCAGTCAACATTGTTCCGTTATTGTTGAAATGTAATTGTTGAAAACGTCTTTAACCCTTTTTGTAAGTGTAAGACAGGATTGTTGCGTGCAAAGTTGCTGTTTTTCTGTGGTGTTTCTTCTCCGATTGTGTGAACTCGACCAGGGTTTAGTTGACAATAACGTCACTTTATACATCTGCCCGTGTAAAGAGCAATAAAACATTTGCTTTACTGCGAATTGTAGTGACAATTTGATTAGTGTTTGTGTATGTACGTTGTACATGTTGACATGCCTTTTTTGTGAAGTAAAACTTGTGGCGGTGTTAAGTTGGCTAACAAATTGAACTTGTAAGGTGAAACTGAAGACCTTTTTTCTACCTAATGTCTTGAATGTCCGTATGACATGGCTAAGATATCGGTTTTAAATTCTGTTCAAAAATCTCATCTTTTCGAATCACATTTACTTGGAGTGTCTGCAATTCTTCAGTCACTTGTTAATTGTGATGTTGCTTGATTTATGAAAATGTGATTATAATAGTTCCCTTGAATTTAATACGTATAAACCAGTGCAATTTTTGAATATTAAGCACAAATCAGATGTTGAACGTCACACTGTTTGTCGTCGTCATGGGCGGAGCCTGACTGAACAAAATGCTAAAGTCTCGCGGGTCAGTACAAACGTTAGCGTCAAGTCTTTGTTTTTCAACCTTAATTATTTTATTTAAAAAGGCATTTATATTTGTGGTGAAATGAGTGTCAGATGATCGATATATCAACTTTGCATGTATTTTTGGTTGTATTGATGTATCAGTGCTATATGATGTCTCACAAGTAAAAAAAAAAATATTGTGGATGATTAAAATGGCAACATTCTGTGTAATATAAATATGAAGAGTCAGTCAGACCGACTGTGGTTGTAGAGCAGTGCAGTCATATGACCTTTAACCCCATCGCAAGCTCTCGCCAGCCATGAGCTACGACAAGCAGTTTAAACAGAGGAGTCATTTCCACAACAATCGAATTTTGCTGTGAACACACGAGAGGACGTGCGCTTAAAGCTGAGCGTTACGTAATGTTTTCAGCCAAAAGAACCATTTTGATGACTTCTCTTTTGCTTTTTATTTTGTATAAATTGAAAATTCTGTTTAAGTGAGTCAACAACGTATTTTATTAGTTGTAATATTATCTTTATTTTTTTAGAACAAATGTTCTATTTATTTAAATAAAATGTTCATTAAAATAAAAATTTTAAACATTTAGCTTTTTCTCTTGTGAATTTGTGAGCTTTGAGACAATTGAGAGTAGTTGTGAAAAGCACCTTACAATGCACTAAACTTGAACTAGAATTTTTTTTTTTTTTATTTCAATTAAATGTAAATGAACAAGTACAACAAATTAGTCATTTAATATGAACATATGACATCTAACAAATTAATATTGTTGATACATTTTTGTTATAGTAAAAAAAAAAAACAAGCAATTTTTTTTGTGTAAATCGTGTCTCACAGACAGAAACATGAGCATTTTTAAAAAAGTTTAGATGAACATTTTCCCCCTTCAGACCTACTGGAAGTCAACCAAATGCATAAATCAGAATAAAAAATCCCCATTCAAAGAAAACGGATGGCCTGGTCTCCTGTACTGCACGTGTGCGACTGGAAAGCATCCGTGTTCAGTGGCTCAAACCTCTGTAATTCAGCGCGGTGAAACACTGCTTTACCATCCGATTAAGCAGGCGGCTTTTATCCTCGCGAGACTGATACAATTGGTTATAGTCTTCATTTAGATCATCTCTCACAACCAGCCACCCCCACACGCGGGTCGGTGCCATGGGACGCCATCACACACACACACACACACACACTAATACGAGCGGATGAAAGTGCAGTAGTGATTGATGGTTAGTGTTGTTCACTACCACCCAACTGAGGGCGACACAAAGACCCCCTCCAGCAATATGTGATTTGAGACGTGGCTTATCTGGCTCTGTGTGTTGTCGTATAGCCAGCGCTTTGTCGTTGGCAGTATCGCCTCAAGCGCGTTGGCAAGACGCTGTGGAATGGAGCGTAATGTAGAGGTGGTTCTGCTTTTCGTCTTTAGGTGTCTGTTTTAGAGATTTGAAGGCTATTGATTGGTTCCTCGCCGCCCTCCTGCACATTCTTGTTGTCTTGACGGATCATTTGTGCAGCGAAGCTCTGACGTTTGTTAAAATGGTGTGAGTAAGACTACTGATCCGTTATGAGCTGCGGTACACGGCGCTGTCCGGACAGACCCTTTGGAGTTTGCGTGTTGTTTTGATGGTGGGTGGTGGTCTCGGATGGGTGGGTTGTTTTAGTTTTGGAGTTTTACAGCTGCATAAAGTAAAATTACATTTCAAAGTTTGACAAGTGAACTTGTGTGGAGTGAATTTAACTCGACCACGTTCAAATTTTGTCTGTAAAACCTTCCATACCCTTTTTTTTAACAGCAGTTAGCTTGATCAAACTCGTTTTGTAATTCTGCATTTGTAGTCAGTTCATTTGATAAACATCATAGAGATTTTTTTTTTACAGCAATAGTACAACAAAAACGTGAACTTGATGCTGTGTTTGCATTTTGAAGAATCATAGAAATTATAAATGTTTACATTAAAACAGTTGTCCAATACAGTTTAAGTGACACACACACATTCTCAAAAAGATTAAAAAAATATATTTTTTATTATATTATTTATTAACAAGCATATTTCCTATCATTTTATTAAATGTTTGCCATTTTCTTCCTACATAATTCAAGGTTTTTTGAATTTCAAGATTTATAAATCCTGTTTTTTTTTCTATTTTTATTTTAATTGTTTAACAATGAATGTATATTAGGATTTTGTATAGATGGTCAAATATAATAGATGGGAAATATAAAAAGTGTATGTTTTAATGAGTAAGATGTAGATGTTGATGTCATCTGTGACTTGGATGTTAGAAGTTCAGAACAGACTGAATCACTAATTGAACTTGTCACTTAAAAACCATTAAGAGACACTGAAAGGCCTATTCAGACCAAGTGTTTAACCATCAGAAATTTTAGTTTTTTTAATCAAGCTTGGTTAAATATTTTTATGTTTGTGTAAATGTTTTACTAATCTTATATTGGCATGATACAATATTCTACGTTTTCTATTGTACATAAGTTTATTTAAACTTTTGGATATGCCGTGAATTGGCCTCTGAAGTTTAAATGGCAATGAACAAAATAATTCAAAAACTTTTCTTCTTTTTCTCCTGTCTTTTGCAGTGAATGGTAGTGTCTAGAAAGGGTATGTCCCTTCAGGAGAGAGGTGCCAATGTCCAACCGGCCTAATTCCAATCCAGGGGGGTCACTGCGCCGTTCACAGAGGAACACAGCCGCGGCCCAGCCAATAGACCAGGCGCTCACAGGAAGGTGAGAACGGATCATGGAAAGCATTTCCTGTAACAAACTACTAATGGGCCTCGGTTCAACTGTGATTGGAGATTTTAGGTCATCGAACGTGAATTTACCTATAACTACAGTGACAGACTCTGTAGAAATATAATCATGAATGGCATAGTTGGCTAAAACGAACCATATAAAGGCTTTAGTTGTTCTACGCAGATCCTACACATGTCATTGGGTGGTTTTGTTGTGTTTTCACACCAGTGAAAGATAGTAGTTCTATCATTTTTTTTACATCATGAGCAGGATGCCCTTCAACAACCTTCAGCTTAAAGCTTGGTTAATGTCTGCATGATTATTTTTTTTACCTTTTTTCCTCGAAGTGTCTGCCCAAGGTTCTGTGGAGGCAACACTTTTTTTTCCAAATTACATGACCCACAACTTATTTTGTTGAGTGTTACACGTATCACAAAGTGATGAAACCAGTGATGGCTATTCATATCCGGCCTGTGAAGGTGTTACATGTGGCTCACACTTGTTTAGTGATTATAATTTGGAAGAAAAGTACATTATTGGAATAACTGTTAGTTGCACTTCAACAAATTTAGAAACTACCCTCTGCTAACATTCACATAAATGTTATTTTTCTTTCCTCGTGTTTTAAACTCATACAAAATATAGATTTTTGTAAAACAAAAAATATACCCAATAAAACAAAACTATTCTCTTTGTACCTTTCAGTCTTCAGTCATTTTTTCCAGTTTTTGTTGAAGTGTTGTCTCCCAGCTATGAATAATAATGACATTTCCCCAACGGAGGTTGATTTTCTCTCACTCTGTTTAATGTCTCGCTAGAGGCTTAGGTAGAGAATTACTCTTGTTTCTCATTGCCATTGAGATGATGGGTCAGAATAGCACAAGTAGAGCCCGCAGGAAATGCTGTGTTGTGAAATCGAATGTCTACAACCAATCCAACGCTTCTGTCTGGCGTTTCATGTCCTCCAGGTTGCAGCCAGAGCAAGTAAACCAAAAAGCTAATTCCCCTCCTGAAAGTAGAGGATCTAATTCCAAGGCTTCCAAAGCCTCAGCCAGTTCAGTCGCCGGCTCTGGCCGCGGCCACGCTTCTAGAAGGTACCGCTCTTCTCTTCTGCTCCAAATGGTCTGGGATGGATTGATGGATAGATGAGAATGTTGAATGGATGGATGGATCGATATAGCAGATCCATGTTGAATGGATGAATGAATGGCTGCATGCATGGATGAGAATGTTGGATGGATGGTTAACTTTTGCTTCTCAACCTTTTTTTCCTTATACTTTTCAGAAACAGCCTTTCTCTGTCTGCGACTTCACACTCTACACAAGAAGGTTCAGAAGCAGCAGGAACTTCAGGCCATCAGGGGAGACGGGAAGGCAGTCGCGCTCTTAAACGCAGCGGCGCTTCGGAACCCAGCGTCGCCTGCCCACCCAGCCTGGCCAAGCGTCCTAAAGCGCTGTCCAACCAGTCTTCTGAGAGCACAACCAGCGGACCTTCAACCTCCACAGCGTCTTCAGAAGCCGCAGAGCCCAGGAAGACCACAGCTTCAGCCAGCAGGTCCAAAAAGAGACAGTTGGCAGCTGAGCCGGCGCCCACTAGAGCTGTGAGCAAGAAAAGCGCGTCCTACCCCGGCCCCAGTGGGCCCGCCAGCACTCCCTCTCAAAAGCGCAAGAAAGCTGAAGCTTCTTCATCCTCTTCCTCCCTTCCCAGCTCAAGCAGCGCGACAGGTTCTCTGCCACCCCGCGTCGAGGCCAGTCGGGCAGCCAAACCCACCAAGCTGGCGTCCAAATCGGCCGCCTCAGCCAAAGCTGGGTGTAGCACCGTGACTGACTCCTCGTCCTCGGCCTCGTCCTCCTCTTCCTCCTCATCTTCCTCCTCTGCCACGCCAGGGGCAAACAATTGTGCCCCTCAAGGCGCCCGACTAAAGCAGGGCAAGGACCAGAGCAAAGCCCGCCGTTCGCGTTCTGCTTCCTCTCCTTCTCCCCGCAGGAGCAGTCGGGATAAAGAGCAGGGCAAGACCACCGGCTCCTCCAAGTTTGACTGGACGTCCCGCTTTAATCCCAAAGTCAACCTGCCAAAGCCCAAATTGTCTCTTCCAGGATCGGCCAAGGCAGAAACCTCCTCCAAGCCTGGGCCCTCTGGACTACAGGCCAAACTAGCAAGTGAGTCTGACCAGATGCTCTGTAGAACGTTCCGCCATGTGTCTGTGTGTATTGGTTTTGATGTGTTTGCATCATTTGGCCAGACTTTACACACACACGTTTAAAACGTATGCGGCTACAGTTTTGACAGGGTGGGCACACCAGCTGCACGTTGACTTCAGCGGTCAGGCACCTGCTGGACATGACACTACTGACACACAGTTGTCCACTCGACACACTAGTTTGGTTCACACACCTAAATAAAATCGCAGTCGTGAAGTTTGTTGGGTTTTGTCTCTTGTGACTTGTAAACCGCACAGAATCTGGTCTAAAATGTTTACACGATAAAACACGATAATTTAACCCTCCTGTTAAAGCTCAAATGGACCTGTTTTCAAAGTAAAAAAAAATGCTATTTTTTCACTTTTGTACTGCTTGGTCTTATTTGGTGCAATCACCAATAAATAATCAAATATCGTCCAGTTAATTATGTTTTATATCTTCCCCCTACATTTTACATAGATACTGTTAGGGTCAAATTGACCTGTGTTAAAAGTTTAAAAATGCATACATAGTATCTTTTTACTTGGGTTAATCTACATATAATATTATAAATTTAAAAATGGTTCTGTTCACATATTTGTAACTCCCGCTACTTGTTTATATTGCAAAGGTACTGTTTGGGTCAAATTTACCCGGCAAACAAAATTAAAGATAAAAAATCAAGTACTCTGTTTCTTTTCAACAATGAGACAAAATACATTGTGTATGTCATACACAGTTGTTTGAAAACTTTTAGGTTTCTGAACCTTGTATGCATAAGAAAAGTCACCTGGGTCATATTGACCTACAAACATTATTGATGTTCCTCTGAAACCAGCATAACAGAAGAGTTAAATGAATTTCATACTAACTGATAACGTCTCAGTGGTCTTCTGCAAATCGGTCAGTCGGAGTCGGAATAGTCAGACTAATAGTGGACGGGGTTTGGGCTTTGGTCAAGGCTCATGTTTCAGTTGAGTTCAACGCCAGCGTCCCGGGCTAAAAATACTAGTCTTCCACTGCTTTACAGTATTGTATGGACTGGAGTTGCAGCTGGATGTATGTGAAGGTAGGAGAGGTTTTCTGTGTAGTTTCCTGTCAGATGAGTGTAGCAGATTTTTCCGAGTGTGTTTTTTTATTTTTAATTATCATCTAGCTGTCGACTATGTGTTTGATAGTGGCTTGCTGTTGAGGCTCGGTGAAGACGTGATGGGAGATGTCTTGGGTGAGAGAGGTCATCCAGGGTGGACCAGGTGGTTTATTAAAGAAGGAAGGTCCCTGATATATAGACTCACGAGAGGCGTCTCTCCGACCAGAATAGACCTTCTGTGCGCTGGTTTGAGCGGCGGAGTGATTCATCAGGCTTTACAGGGAAGGGCTCTCAGAGGTCTTTTAAAGGTTCTGTCCTTTATTTTTCCACTTCTCTTACGTTCTGTATTCAGGCTATTGAATGAAGGAGCTGACTCGACAAGAACGTAACAAGAGGTGGAGGTTTTGAGTGTTGGCTATTTCAGTAATCTACAGAGTTTTGATTAGCTAGTTGCTTGTTCATTGTTGTTGGGTTATTTTTAGCTGCTAAATGTTATTTTTACCATCAGTTTAAAAAATGATAGACGTGCCAAACTGTTGGCATCAACTATGTTATGGCTTGTATATTTGTATTTATGAACAAAAACTGTTCTAGTGGGTTTTTTTGGTAATTATTCGTATAAATGTTATCATCTTTTAAAAATATATAATTTGCTGTGATTTTTGCTCTCACTTTTACTTGATGATTTTACTTTGGATCACACAAACACTGTGTTTGTGAATGGAATCCCAAAAATTCCTTGGAAAACTGTTTTTGGCAAGTGAAAATTGTTTTTCCTTTTATTTTCTAATTATTCACATAATAATTATTAAAAAATAATAGTTACTCATTTTTGGTAACAAAAATTCAGTGCCTAATTACTAAATAGAATAATAATTAGTACATTTCAAATGAATGAAATGAAAGGAAAAAAACTATTTTTGTCCCACACCGGGAAATTGCATTTTACAACAGCAAAATAAAAGACATGCATAAATAAATAAACATAAAACACTACACACAAACATAAAATAACGTCACACATCCAAACATTTGCCAAAAACGTAGTAAGTTGGATCGCAGGTCAAATTATGGAGTCTAGAAGCAGCAGGTAGGAATAACTCTTTATAATAACTTTAGATTATTAAATAGGACTTTTTTCCCCCCTATGATGAAAATATTTTGTCTTCACCATAAGGTCAAGCAGAATAGTATACAAAACTTAAAATGTTGAGTTATTGTATGAAAATGTAATTTATACAAAAACTATTTAATTTGCTTATGGTCATAGTCTTATATACTCATGTTATTTTCTATTTTTCTTTGCTTTGTCATTTAATAGACGTTATTGGTACGGTAAATTACTGTTATTAGAAACTTAAAGATTGTGCTAGTCAAGAAAATAAAAATCAAGTGCTACTGATCCTCGGGTGCTACAGCTTAACACTGTCCACTGCTCCAGGCTTCACATGTCTGATAGGTTCTCCAATCGTGTGGCTCAATTTAGTGTTCAATACTGGTTTTGTTGTCTCACTAGACTTCAGGAAGTCCACTAAGAAGCGTAGTGAGTCTCCCCCAGCAGAGCTCCCCAGCTTTCGGAGGAGCACACGTCAGAAGACCACGGGCTCTTGCGCCAGCACCAGGTACTAAACTTTGTTGATTTGTTGTATTTGTGGTCCTTTTTTGATAAAGATCATGTTGAATTGCTCGCAAATATTTGTGAAGTCTTTTCAAAAGTATAATTTGCAGTGATTTTTGCTCTCTCGCTTTTATTTAATGACTTTACTTAGGATCACACAAACACTGTATTTGTGAATGGAATCCCAAAAAATCCTTGGCAAACTGTGTTTTTGCTGTTTTGCTGAACAAAGGCCCTTTTTTCTTATATTTCTAATTTTTTACGTTAATAAAATGGTAAAATTTTCTATCAAGAGTGAGATTTTATACAAAATCTGATGTATTTAGCAAATGGAAACTATTTTAATTGTTTTTCTGTAGTGCTGATGTCGGTCAAGATTTGATTTTTATTTTTACAAAATTCGACTGAAATAAATTTGAGATTAGGTCAGTTTTTCAAGGATTGGCAGTAAAATTTCAATTTAAGGCCAAAATCCATATTAATAATTAAAGAGAATTTTTAATCTTATTTATTTTTATTAATCTTTATTTTTTTTTTATTTATTTTTTTGTGCAAACATAGTCGGCGAGGCTCAGGCCTGGGCAAGCGCGGGGCAGCCGAAGCTCGCCGACAAGAGAAAATGGCTGACTCTGATAACAACCAGGATGGGGCCAATTCTTCGGCCGCCCGCACAGAGGAGACACCTCAAGGGGCATCAGGTATAAAAGTGCATTTTCTTAACTCAATCTAAATCTGCTGTGATTTCACAGGTCATACATGTTTGTGTCCTTGTCTTATAGCGTCAAGCTCAGTGGCTGGAGCTGTGAACATGAACTCTGGGGAGAGTGAATCTGAAGATTCCGAAATGGGAAGACTGCAAGGTATTTTGACTGTTTTTTCATTACCTCATCTTTTTTTATTTATGAAGCTCCTTGGCAGTCATATGCTTTTTTTGGGGGGGTAAATGTTTGTAAATGTAAAATAAAATCGTAAATGTAGTTTGCACTCAGTTACTAATATTTGTCCATTAGTTTCTGCTTAAATTGAGCAGAAATGGCACTGCAGGGTGTTCTTTTTATTTCCTCCTAATGTCACCATTTTAACGAAGCACAATTCAAATACCATGACTTTTGAGCTATTGCGTAACTCTCAGTGCTTACATTTTAAATCAGTATAATGTCTGGTACATTTTTATTTTGGAAAATTGTCTCAATAGAAATAAAATCAGATTTTTTTTATCTGGTTGCTATAATGCAAAACGTAAAACCAATCCAGAAAAATAAATATTCTGTCAATGTTTTTGGCTTATCCAGGTTTGTCATATTTCTAGAGTATCCCGGTAGTATTGTTTTAGTTGTTCTGTGCTTTGTTTAAAGCCTGAATTCTTTGCTCTCTCTGTAGCTCTCCTTGAGGCCAGGGGTCTTCCTCCTCACTTGTTCGGCCCTTTTGGACCCCGTATGTCACAGTTGTTTCACAGGACCATAGGTGGTGGAGCAAGTAAGTATCTTTTGAACTTGTAATTAATTGTTCATTAAAATTGAACCAAACCAAACTGACTAAATATTTACACACAGCTTATACACATTCATACATACATGATTGCGACATTTTTGCCCCATGATTTATTGCTCAATACCTAACAAGCAACATTACGGTGCCTCACAATACTGTGCTCTATAGACGTCTCTGGGTTTTGACTTGAAGTCTGTTGTAGTCACTATAATTTGTTTCCTGTGTGATGGAAAAGTTATTGTTGCTGTAGTTACACTGAAACACTGTTCCAGGTTTACGCTGCAGTTTATAATACCTTCTTGTGGTGCAATTAAAACTTTCATGTTTACTGTTTATTTTCAATTGATTATTACTTTGTCGAGCTTCAGGTGTGGTGAAGTAATATATGATGTATATAAAAGTATAAATTTTAAATATATGATTAAGATTTTAATATATTTTAGTTAGCTGCTGTTTAGTTGGCATCATTTATATTATGCTTGAGTGTAGGAATAAATGTTCACTGAATTACAGTTTAAACGTCAGAAATACAATATTCACACGATTCACAAAAAAACATTAACATTTTGTTCATATTTTTAACATCATTTGAAGCTTTAATTGTAATGATCAACGTATTAATAGCATTGTTTTATTTGACTGACTATGAATATTATGACTATGTATATAGAATATACAGTCTTGATACTGTTTGCATGCTCTGTTTTCAGTTATAATTTTTAATGCAGCTTTAAGCCTTATTAAAGAAAAAAGAAAAAAACTGGTGGCCTTCTTGTTTTGTATTCCTTATTACAAAATTAAATGAATTTTTAATGTTAACATGTTTTTGTACTAGAAATATCGATTTATTCGTATCACACATCCTTAGTTTCACAAAGCTACAAAAGCACAAGCGACTTGTTCTACGTTTGTCCTCGTCTGTGTCAGATGATTTACAGATTTGATCCCATTTCTAGATGTTCTTGACCCTCTCTTTGCTCTCACAGACTCGAAGGCCCAGCAGCTGCTGCAGGGGCTGCAGGCCACAGGAGACGAATCCCAGCAGCTCCAGGCAGCTATAGAGATGTGTCAGCTGTTGGTCATGGGCAATGAGGAGACGCTGGGAGGCTTTCCTGTCAAGAGTGTTGTACCTGCCTTGGTGAGGGCTTCACTTTAACTCAAGTCATAATCATTTTTATGATGTGCCTAAAATAACCCCATTAATATATAATCAGCATTCTTGTATTTCTGTTTTGACCGTGCTTTGTTTTCTCATCTCCTGGCAGATCACACTGTTACAGATGGAGCATAATTTTGATATTGTAAGTTTAAGAGAACATGTTTAAGGTGCTGCATATTTTTTTACGTGTTGGGCTAACTGTTTCTCGCTCCACAGATGAACCACGCGTCACGTGCCCTCACATACATGATGGAGGCTCTGCCACGCTCATCGGCTGTGGTTGTCGATGCCATTCCTGTCTTCCTGGAAAAGGTGATTTTATTATTTTATGATCTTATTGGGAGTGTTCACCAAAGGAGCATTTACTTATTCTCACAAAGGCTGACATTTATTTAAATTTATCTTGACATAATTACATTGAATCAATTTGCCAGATTTGCCAGAAATCACACTTTTAATACGTAGTTATTTTAACAAAGCCGTATTTAGATACCGTTGATGCTGAGCCTTTGATTAAACCAAACACTTGAATCACCACCAAAAGTGTAGGAAGTATAAAATAAAAGTCTTTTGGTTACGTTCAGCATTCAAACCCATCAAATATCCAATTGTTATTTATTTCAAATTTTATATCGACCCAGTCATTACCAATTGTCAAGAGCAGTTTGAATTAAAATTTCTTCTTTGTTGTTAAAGATTTGCATGCATTGAATGGTGTCACATTAATGGTGTCTCTATTTTGTCGACAGCTTCAAATTATTCAGTTTATTGATGTGGCCGAACAAGCCTTGACCGCCTTGGAGATGTTATCACGGAGACACAGCAAAGCAATACTGCAGGCTGTGAGTACACCAGTGTGTTTTGTACTTCACCACTTAACAAAAATCAAGATGTTCCTGTTCTTTTCACTCTGTTTTAATGTTAGAACTGTACAAACTATTACTGCTTGAGGAACACATCGTGTTATTGTTGTTTGTGCTCATGTAGCCAGGTGAGGATTTGAAGCTAGACTAGTAAAATTACAAACGAGAATTTTCTTTGTTTTAGTGCAAAAAGAAAAGTTGTTAACTTTGCTTGAGTAATAACTTGAGTAAACTTGAGTAAAAAGTTGGGCCAAGTAAAGTATTAATTGTTGTGGAGTGTGAAAGTTGCACATTGGATTAATTTTGTTTTTACAGATAATGGCCACCAAGTGTGTGGTAATAACTCATATTTTTAATCCCTGCTAGTATTTTCTTGATTTGGCGAATCAATGATGACAAAACTTGCATCTAAAGCACAACTTGTAAATGATTACTTCATGAGCTTTTTAGATTTGCATATAGGCTATTGATGAGCTGAACATTTGTTTCTCTAATACTTAAATGTGCAGGGTGGTCTGGCGGACTGTTTGCTGTATTTGGAGTTCTTCAGCATTAATGCTCAGAGGAACGCGCTGGCTATCGCCGCTAACTGCTGCCAGAGCATCACGCCGGACGAGTTTCACTTTGTTGCCGACTCTTTGCCGCTGCTCACTCAGAGACTCACACACCAGGTGATGCGAGTGTTTCGTACACACAGATGCATGCATCTCACACAGGATAAAATCTGCGTTAGTTGCTAACGGTTTGATTTGTCTTTTTTGTGCAGGATAAAAAGTCTGTCGAAAGTACTTGCCTCTGTTTTGCCAGGCTGGTGGACAATTTTCAGCATGAGGAGGTAAGAAATGAGTATATTTAAATGGTCTACATAATAGGTTTCATCTAATTGTCACACACGATGTACTAATCATTACCATTTTATTACATATTTTATATAATTAGAACACTTTTATTTACTGTTTCTAGAATTATATAGGCAAGAATATAATATTTATAATATATATTATTTGGCAAGAAGCCATTGTAATCCTTCCTTTCTTTCAAAGGTAAAATGTCAGAAATTACAAAATAACAGAAAACTCATGTAAATAAACCCACACCCTTTGAACTAATGGTATTGTATAGAATCATTTATAACAAAATGTTTAGTTAAACAAAGCCCAAAGCAGATGTACACCTAAAAGTGTATAGTGTAGAATAATCACACTTTTAATTTTACATTTGTTGCTTGTGAAATATGCCAATGCCAATTTTCAATATGCCGTTTGCTGGACTTAAATATGCACTACTATAATAATGAAATGTACATTTATTTTTCTGCCTATAAAGCACAATGCATTAATAAATGTTTAAGCATGTATTTTAAACATGTACAAATGTTCTAAAAAGTCTCAGGCTTTATCACTAAACGTGATATTTTTTTTTACTTTTTTTAAGCTCTCTTCAGGCTTACATTTAGCATGAATTAATCTATGTTCTGTTTCACAGAACCTGTTACAGCAAGTAGCTTCCCGAGATCTGTTGACCAACATCCAACAGCTGCTGGTGCTCACTCCACCCGTCCTCAGCTCTGGGATGTTCATCATGGTGGTGCGCATGTTCTCTCTCATGTGTTCCAACTGTCCGTGCCTGGCAGTCCAGCTCATGAAGCAGAGTAAGTCACACAGAATATTCTTGGCAACAGAAGCATTTCTTTATAACTGAAGAATTGAATAAAAGAAACATTCTGGTTTGCAGACATAGCGGAGACTCTGCGTTTCCTGCTCTGTGGCGCGTCTAATGGAAGCTGTCAAGAACAGATTGACCTGGTGCCCAGGAGCCCTCAGGAGCTTTATGAACTCACCTCACTCATCTGGTACTTCCGGTTTGATTTTGTTGCAATCAAAAGCTTGCAAAATCCAAAAATTTGGATTGAGTTTCTCACTGTCTTTCTCCACAATGTAGTGAGCTGATGCCATGTCTGCCAAGAGAGGGAATCTTTGCTGTCGATGCCATGTTAAAGAAAGGCAGTGCCCAGACAACCGAAGGTGTCATCTGGCAGTGGAGAGATGACCGCGGCCTGTGGCATCCTTACAACCGCATCGACAGTCGCATCATTGAAGTATGACCAAAAGGATTCATATGGGTGTCTTTGAAAAGTTTTTTATACTTTGTTTGCCTTTTTCCAGACCGCACACCAGAACGGAGAAGATGAGATAAGCTTGTCGACGCTCGGCCGCGTCTACACCATCGACTTCAACTCTATGCAGCAGATAAATGAAGACACGGGAACAGCCCGTGCCATCCAGAGGAAGCCCAACCCTCTGGCCAACCCTAACACGGGTAAATGCTAGGGCTTTTTTGTGTTTTTATGTATTGTCACATCACGTTGAGTTTTGTTGTTTTTGTTATCGTTATTTGTTTGTTCATTTGACTGGAAATCTGGATGATCTGGAAACAGTACCGTGTTTGCTATGTGCATGCACAGTCTCACAAAAATAGCAAATCATTCTCTGATTTGTCATTATTAAGATTTGTTCAAAATAAACGACACATCACTATAGAACACTTTGTTCAGTGAATCGTTTCTCTCGTCTCTGATTGAAAGTGAATCTTTTTCCAGACTTTGTATCCATCAACAACAAACTTCAATGCCACGTAGAAAAAGATGATTGACACAGCGATTGTTGCTCACATTACAGAACACATGCCGGACAAATCATTGCTGACATACCATTACAAATGGTGTCGAGCACTGGGAAAGTTCTTGTGTTTTGAACAAATGTCATAGTAGGGACTGTAGGGGATATTCTCATTTTCTCTATCTCACTAATTTGCTATAGATCTTGCTGTCCTGAAACTTATTCTAGAAATAAAAGACTTCAACACGGGGTTTGTGAAATCTGATGAGTCTGGGAAGACCCAAATCTTTCTCTCTTCGTTTTGCCTTCACTCGCTCTCCGTTCCTTCTACCGTCTAACTGAAATTCTCCCAGACTCCCGTTTATTAAAAACCATAAAGAATAGTGCTAAAGATAAAACAGTTACACTCTTTAGCAACCATCAAGGTTTTCTCACATTCGGATAATGGACTCACTTACACACACACATTTCACAGAAAACGAAAGTTAGAAAAATGTTCACACATCTGGCTCTTTCTCACCCATCACACATTCTTTCAAACTAGACAAGGAGCTAAGCAGAGAGGTCTTTGTTCGCGCTTCTTCACACAGGCCCCGAATCACACATACACAAATCGGAAATGACATAGAAAATGTTAACTCTTTTTGAACACTAATTATAACTCCAAATGCATATTATAGCCTTAATAAACTCAACAGTGACATTTTAATGTTATGCACAATACCCATCTTATTGCAGAGAACACAGGGCAGCTCTGCTTAATCTGACCAGACCAAATCTGACCATTTGTCCAAAAAGTTAATGTCATTAACTTTGACAGCCCTAATAATAGGGTTAATTAATATATATTTAATGTCAAATATCTAATGAGCCGAGTACTGTTATTATTAAATTACTAATAGTCAGTGGGATTCAGAAGTCTTCTTCTCTCTACAGGTGGACACTTAGAGGTGCGGCGTGAGGATGCTCGAGCTCAGCTTATGAAGGAAGACCCCGAGCTGGCCAAATGCTTCATAAAGACCTTGTTTGGTGTTCTGTATGAGGTGTACAGCTCCTCCGCCGGGCCTGCTGTCAGACACAAGTGCCTTAGAGCCATCCTGCGGATCATTTACTTTGCTGATGCGGAGCTGCTTAAAGACGTGCTACGCAACCACGCTGTGTCTAGGTCAGTCCGAAACACTTTATATCGACCCTCGTTGTTCATATAATATAGTTTTGAATGTAATATCAATATTCAGATCTATATTTTAATGTGAGCAACCCAAAGATTTACAAGTGTGTCTGTTAACGTGTGTCTTTTCTTGTGGTTCTGCAGTCATATAGCCTCCATGCTCTCCAGTCAGGACCTGAAGATTGTTGTCGGATCTCTGCAGATGGCAGAGATCCTCATGCAGAAGCTTCCTGATGTCTTTAGTGTTTTTTTCAGACGGGAAGGTACTTACTTTAATTTCTTGTGAGATTTCCATGTCAAATCAGGCGTCCTGCAATGAGTCGATTTAGCCTAAAATCTAAATCTTGGCTAATTGAACTTTTCAACCCGATTACGATTTAACGAATGATTGCTTTAATTAATTCATTTTTTTGGCCCTCAGTATAAAAACTGATAATAAATAACTTTTTTCCTTTATTAAAGTATAAAATGAGCAGTTCTCTTCTAAATAAAATCGGTAACAATGATCCTGAACTTTTCATGGATTATCTACATTATGCCTAATTGTTTGCTCCGGCTCTGTTCAGGTGTGATGCACCAGGTAAAGAACCTGGCTGAGTCCGAGGCGTTCCTCACCAGCCCTCCGAAGGCCTGCACCAGCAGTACGGCTAGTCTCTGCACCACCACCATCTCCACCGCAACCACTACAGCTGCCTCCAACGTTACTCAAGATTTGGGTTCACCAAGTTTCCAACACAGCATGGATGACTCTCTGGACCTCAGTCCACAGGGGTAAAGAGAATAATAGCACACATTCTCTGACGGTGTTTGAATGCCACTGATGTGCGTTTTTTTTATTTAGTAGGTTGAGTGATGTTCTTAAGAGAAAGCGCCTTCCTAAAAGAGGACCAAGGCGTCCCAAGTACTCACCGCCCAGAGACGATGACAAAGTGGATAATCAAGGTGAATATACAGTCATGTTGGCTTTAATTATGCTCTGACAATTCACTCTAAACACCCCACGACTGCCAAACCAGGGTGTTTAGAGTGAATTGTCTGTTTTTCACATTTCAAATAAAACATTTATATTTATAACCCCACAATATTTAAGTCCATTAAATCCACTTTACATTCTAAAAGTGATTGTCACGCGTTTTGATTATTCATTTTCTTTTTCGGTTTTTGCCCTTCTTTTCACTTTTGTCTTTTTTTTGTTGTTGTTTACTGCTATTTTTCATGTAATGCATGCCAAAATCGCATTTCATTGTTCAATTTTGCACATTTTGATTTGCAAAAAATTTTTTAATATTTTTTATACTGCTATTTTTATAAAAGTTCTAATAAACTTCAACTGAATTAGGCTTGATTCACACTCAAATGGGAAACTCATTACATAAATATCTTCAACACGGCAGAAGTTTCCAAATCTGATGTTGTTTTTGAGTCACACTTTAAAGAATTTTAACTGGAAATACACACGTCTTTTATCTCTGCCACATCTCAAGTCCCAGCTTGTCAGCTTTGGTCTAAGTTATTTGCCAGTAGAAAAAAGACCTTGGCAGTTGCTCTGAAAGTGACTCAACAACTCAGTCTAGAATGCGAAAATGTGCTGACTGTGTTTCCGCATGACAGTACAAATCGATCATTTTCTGTCTATCGTTTTACTTTTCTCACTTCACTAACTATTCAAGAAGACCATGTGACTTTAATCTTTTTTTTTTTCACCTCCACAGCAAAGAGTCCCACCACTACACAATCCCCCAAATCCTCCTTCCTGGCTAGTCTTAATCCCAAGACGTGGGGAAAGCTAGGGACTCAAAACAACAGCGCCAACTCTGAGCCTTCGCGCACCGCTGGCGTCAGCGGCCTGGCACGCATGCCGCCTAAAGACTCTGTGTCCAACAACAGGTACACGACTTGTGTTCTTCATTAGGAGGAGAAATGTGCAATAGCTTCCCTCTGTTGAGTTGCTGTTCTTTAGTTTTATTAATTTCATTATCATTAATCCTTTTTTGGTGGTTAACTATTCCCAAATTGTTGCCTTGGAACAAATGTGCATTTTTGTATCTTCCAGGCTATTATATTTTTTATCTTTTCAACTTTATACATATTGTTCCAAATTTCTTTTTCCCATTGATTTTTATCCCAACTGAAATTTGAAATTGATTTATCAGAGAAATGTTATTTCACTTCCTAAATGTATGTCCTCGATGCGTTTTCGTCTCGTCTTCAAACCTCTATCTTTTTCCCGTTTCTTTATTTTTTAATACATTGTATTCAATGTTTTATTCATCCTTTTTTTCCTACCTAAATTTGAGATTCATGGTTCAGCTATCCCTGTCAATCCTTTTTTCCAGCTCAATTTTTGTCTATTCATCATTCATTGCGGAATCATTTTTCTATTGCGACTAGACATTTTTCAATTATTCACTGAAACCAAGTTCTTATCTATTTTACTTTTGATGTGTTGCACTTTAATGGAGATGATGAATAGTGGACCAACCTTAGTTTCAATTGAGTCTCTCAGAGCCAATCTTAACACAATTTTTATTGTCCTTTTAGCAATTTCTTGTTTCTACTTATGCCTATTTTAGTTTTTCATACATCTATTATTTATAGAAACATAAGAAAACTTGTTGTCTTTCAGGAAGTGTGCTAAAACAAACAGGTTTGTATTAGTGTGACCATCTCTGCTGCAAAATTTCTTCAGAAATTGCACCATCTAATTCATGCACAGGTTATATATTTGTGATAGTAAATGTCTTGTTTTTTTCAGGGATAAGATAAAGGCGTGGATAAAGGAGCAAGCCAGCAAGTTCGTGGAGCGTTATTTTAATTCCGAGAGCGTGGACGGGAGCAACCCTGCACTGAATGTCCTGCAGAGACTCTGCTCTGCAACAGAACAGCTCAACCTCCAGGTAAAACCAGATAACATTAAATAGTGCTGGGTGTCAGTAGTATCAGGGCCGCAGTAGCTGAGGATGTGTTTAAATGCATTTCAGGTGGATAGTGGTGTGGAGTGTCTGGAGGAGATCAGCAGTATCGTGTGCAAGTCGGACGTGTCGTCCTTCGAGATCCAGCACAGTGGGCTTGTGAAGCAGCTGTTGTTGTATCTGACGTCTAACAGTGAGCGGGACACCATCAGTCGAGACGAGAGAATCAAGAGGTTCTTGCATGTGTTCTTCGGTGGTCCGGTGAGTGAGCAGACCAGGTGATTCGCTGTTCACCCGTAGTTCAGTCTTCTGATTGAGCTTGTGTCTTTCAGATACCAGGCCAGGAACCGCCAGGCCGCCTCGACCTAACAGAGAACGGTCCGCTGCTGGCCCTGGTGCACAAGATGAACAACTGCCTTAGTCAGATGGAACAGTTTCCAGTAAAAGTGCATGATTTTCCCAGTGGGAATGGCAACGGCAGCAGGTAGTTTTCCATACTGAAGTGAGATGTTCTTTAAGTCTGCTCACTTCCTGTTCTTGATAAAAAATACTCGAGTCAAGGAAAATTATCTGCCAATGGGGTGAGAAAGTTTTACGTGGTAAGACAGCTTGAAACAAGTCCTATTTTCTATTTAGGAATTCCAAGCTAGTTAATTTATCTTGTAAGAAAGGTTTTACTAAGTATAAATAAGATTTATTGTCTTATTTCAAGACTTTTTGGCTTGTCTATAATGAATTTTTGTCAGTGGGTTGAGTTGAATGGGCTGGCAGAGAAACTTAGGTGTAGCAGGCCAAACGGGATTCAATTGTTGATCCCATTTTTTTCTTGATAATGCAATTTTTGTAAAAGACTTTTATTTAATTTGGAGCCCGTTTTTATCCACACTGTACATTTTATGTTTTAAAGTGTGCTTTGCATATTGGCCCTCGTCAAATTGAGTTTGACAGTCTTGTTTTAAATGTTCTTGGTGTCGTAGATCCATCCTTCTAGCTGTCATTGATTCTCACTCTGTGTGTTTGTTTCAGGGGTTCACAAGCGCTTAAGTTCTTCAACACACATCAGCTGAAGTGTCAGCTGCAGAGACACCCAGACTCCACCAATGTGAAGCAGTGGAAAGGAGGTCCGGTGAAAATCGACCCTTTAGCTCTGGTCCAGGCCATCGAGAGATATTTGGTTGTGAGAGGTACGTGCAGACTAAATGGTCTTGTGCGGACAAGCTTATAAAGCAATGGATCTGATTTTGTGTCGCCTAGGATACGGAAGGATAAGAGAGGAAGACGAAGACAGTGACGATGATGGTTCAGATGATGAGATTGATGAGTCTCTGGTTTGTTTGCATTATTTTTCTCCATCAGCTGACTGATCTGTTTTTTTTTTTAACTTAATTTTTTTACAACCTTTAGGCCGCCCAGTTCTTGAATTCCGGGAGCGTTCGTCACAGGCTGCAGTTCTACATTGGGGATCATCTGTTGCCGTACAACATGACAGTGTATCAGGCTGTAAGACAGTTCAGCTTGCAGGCCGAGGAGGAGAGAGAAAGCACAGATGATGAAGCAAACCCTCTGGGACGCGCTGGCATTTGGACCAAAACACACACTATATGGTAAACAACACCCAACCTTTTATCAGTTGTGTCACGTCACTTACACCAGGAAAAGTAGGATGGTTTATTTTTTACTAGTGAGTCCCAGATGCCGCTGCCTGACATTAAATTGGAAGTGAATGCATATATTAAAAGCAAATGGCAATGTAAATGTAAAAACGACGGACTTTTTGAAGTGAACCCAGCTATAAACAAAAGAATCCATTATTGCTTTGATAGCAGAAATTTTTGTCAAAAATTATCAACTTGATTAAGATCAAGTTTCTGTTTTCATGAGATGCAAAATTAGTCACTGCAGAATCACACATTTATATTTATTGGGTGAAGAGAAACCACTTTGTTTTTAACACTGTTTCACTTAGTAGGGTTTTTTTTATCAGATTTTTATCAGAAGTCAACATGAACATTTTTTTAGAAGTTCTATACAACTATATATATATATATATATATATATATATATATTTTTTTTTTTTTTTTATTATTTTTTTCAAATATTTTTTAACGTTTTTATTGCCATTCATTGTCTGTTGTTAAACAAAATGTTCTTGGATTGAATTATTCTGAAATCTAATTTAGCCATTAGTGCTAAGACGGCATAATAAAAGTAAGTTTAATAAAAAATTTGACTAGTGTTGTTGGCTTTAATACGGATGTTTGTTTTTCACAAAATTCACAAAAGAATTGTGAATAAAATGTGGGTAATTTTTGAGCAACAATTGTCAAGCTAAAACGATCAAGAAAGTCTGAGGAAATTAGTGTTCTTGCAGCAGTTGACATGTTCTTTTCTTATCTCAAATTCTCAAAGCCTCAACTGAATTTTGTAAAGATATATTGAGCGGGACTAAGAAAGACCAAGAAAGACGCTGTGATTTTGTTTTGCTGACCAAACCAGAAAATTTAATTAGATTAATGTTAATATTTTTATGTCTGAATACTAATGTTCTGTGTCCCATCACAGGTATAAGCCAGTCAGAGAGGATGAAGAGGGAACTAAAGATGCTGTTGGTGGAAAGAGAGGTCGCGCACAGACGGCTCCCACTAAAACTTCCCCAAGAAACGCCAAAAAGCAAGACGAACTTTGGCATGGTGAGAAAAACATCTGTCTGTCTCTTCTGTCTCTCATTTGAGTGTCTGTCTGATCTATATATGGTGTTTTCCAAAAGAATCATGTATCAGACATTTGTTTTATATTTTGTCATTTCTTCATCTGATCCATCGTCAATTATTTTGCCTTCTGTTTTTCAATAACTGATAGTCTTGAACTTTTTTCAGAGGGCGTATGTCCCAGTGTAATGAATCCGCTGGAGTCGTACCTCATCTGTGATCCTCCAGAAGGCTTCACGTTCGATGACCCTTCTGTAGATGTGATTCTTCTGCTGAGGGTCCTGCACTCCATCAGCAGATTTTGGTTCTACCTCTACGAAGTGAGTAGCAGCCACACCTCGGCCCTGTGGTTTGTGTTTAAGGATGCTGAAGCTTGCTAGAGGACATTTAGAGGACAACAGGAAATATCATCCATACAGAAATATGTATAGTTACAGTGATACCCCGACTTACAAATTTAATCAGTTTTTTTGAAAATGTAATCCAGCTAATTTGTTCCATGATCATTTTTTTTTTTATAAATGATAAGATATTGGTAATAGATGTTACACAGCAGTTGTTTAGTTTGCCCTTTGGCAGGTGCTCATAAAGGGACAGTTGGAAATGATACAGTGGACAATCTCACATGAACGGTTACCACCATCTTTAAAAGGCGTCATGCAAATTCCTGAGATTTGCATAATCCTGTAATCATGGAAATCTCAAGGATTTGCATGACATCGTTTTAAGATGGCGGCTCTATTTGGTAACACTTGTGACGCAGACAGGAGAGATAAAAATCCATCGTCATGCTGGGAGAATAAAAGCTCATTTTATATTTTGGAAGCCAGATCTTTGGAACAAATGTATTTTTTTTATTTGTTTATTTGACGTGTGTGAAGATTGTTAACTGTATATTTTACACGTCTGGACTCTTTTATCTCCATGTATTCTAGCGGTAAGAAAAAAATCTTTCGTATAGCAAAAGCATTTCGGAACTGGACGAAATTTTTGCAGTGATTCATTTCATTACTCTGTATTTAGGACATTTGTAAGTCTGGGTACCACTGTATTTGGAAAATGAACACTGAGCAAAACTAGTGAAATAATAAAATCTTACGTATCATTGTTAGTATTCAGTTAGCTTTGATCTATTTTTCATCAAAAATTATTTCTTAATTAATAGACAATAATTGTTAATTAAAATGTTTGCTTGACAAAATGGCCTACAATTGATTCTACTACTATTCTAATTTGATCATGATGTTTTTCTCTCAGAATGCAGCGTGTAAGGAGATTATTTTCACCGGTGAGTTTATTAACAGCAAACTGACGGCCAAAGCCAACAGACAGTTGCAAGATCCGCTAGTCATCATGACAGGAAACATCCCCACTTGGCTCACCGAGCTTGGAAAGACCTGGTACTGAACCTCTTTGACACACAAGCTCTCGTCTCAGCAACACTATCTCTTTCCATTCAACCTTCGTGACTCCTGTTTTCTCCTCCTCCTCCAGTCCCTTCTTCTTCCCATTCGACACACGGCAGATGCTCTTTTACGTGACTGCGTTTGACCGCGACCGTGCCATGCAGCGACTGCTTGATACCAACCCTGAGATCAATCAGTCTGACTCTCAAGACAGCAGAGTCGCTCCACGCCTCGACAGGAAGAAGGTCCGTCTTCTGCTTTTATGGACCTCACTGTGTTGATTGTGCCATTGTGTAGTTGTTCTTATACCAGGTTTTAAACATTTTAATTTTTGGTTTGTTTTTCAGAGGACGATAAACCGTGAAGAGCTCCTGAAGCAAGCAGAGTCTGTGATGCAAGACCTCGGGAGCTCCAGAGCCATGCTGGAGATTCAATACGAGAATGAGGTTTGTAAGATTGAGGTTCATTCAGATCTAGACATTTAAGCTTATCCAGGAGTTTTTAGTTTCAATTATTGTTTTTTAATTTTAGCTTTTTGATTAAAATATGAAACGAGTACTAAAGCTTATTTGTCTCTCATAACTTGGCAGTCAAGAAAAATATGACGTGACCCTCAACAAAATGAATTGTGTTAGTCCGATATTAACACGAGACGTTTATCAAGTCACTTCAATTACTTGATTTATGGCAGTTCTGAAACTCGTTTATTCTCATAAATATAATATATATATTACCACTCCTGACCAATTTTCAATTTTATTGTTTATTTCTATATTCTCTGCATTTCTTTGCTTGTGTTAAAACTTTGACTCGTTCTTTTATTTCACAGTCATACACTTTTAGTCTGAAGAATAACTGCAGATGTTCCACTATGAAAATTGTTTTTTTTATTTATATTACACTCGTTTTGACAGCTAGACATTTTATTATTTGTAATCAAATGTTGCAACCAGGTTTTAAATGTACATTGCATCTTCATCTGTATTTGGTTTCACAGCTTCAATGTTCAAATACAAAGTTTCAGGAAGTTTAATGGCAGATTTGGAAATAATGGTGATCATTTTTGACTGGTTGTTTTCTCCCTGCGGTCAGGTGGGGACTGGACTCGGCCCAACACAGGAATTCTACGCTCTGGTGTCTCAAGAGCTGCAAAGGGCTGATTTGGGTCTTTGGAGAGGAGAGGAAGTCACATTGTCTAACCCTAAAGGTAAAGAAAAAACAAGACATTTTTCCGTATTTCTTGTGTCCCAATTTCACATTTTTGTGTTTTTTTGCACAAATCCGATCAAGCAGGGAATCAAGAGGGCACCAAGTACATGTTCAGCTCCAGGGGTTTGTTTGCTGTGCCGTTCGGACGAACTACCAAACCAGCTCACATCGCCAAGATCAAAATAAAGTTCCGTTTTCTGGGGAAGCTCATGGCAAAAGCTATCATGGACTTCAGATTGGTATGAGCTAAAACACTGGTTTATCTATCAAATAAGTATATCGTTTTGCATATTCTGTCTCCCTGATAAGACTAATTGTGTAAGACTGTATTTTATGTATCAGTTCATATCAGTCTGTTTTTTGTTGTGTCTCAGAGTTACTTTCTTCTGCCTGTCTGTTAGTTTCTACTGTCTGTCATACATTTGTATTTTTTTCTCATATTTCTCCAGTCTGTTCATCTACGTTTTTCAGAAAAAAGATTCTATGCTCTTTTGCCTGTTGTTTTTATTTTTTTCTCTTTTTTTTTTCCTTTTTGTATCTCACTTTATATTTGTTTTTTACACACTCCAGTATCAAGGAGCAAGTTATTTATTTATTTATATATATATAGACCTTTTTCAGAACCTTGCTTTCTATTTTATTTATGTCTATAGAATGCATTTTTCTTGCCAGTTTTTGTTGTTGTTTATTTATTTTCATAGTCACACACCTTTTTTTTTTTTTTTTTTTTTTTT